>JAUTXW010002831.1:437500-1115960 GCA_030620095.1 Kuschelorhynchus macadamiae | reverse complement strand
TAGTGTTATGTATACCTAACGCAACAACTTACGTATTGCTAAATGTTACCGGAGCATTGTCTATAGTTATAACGCAACGTTTTTGTCGAATTTGTCGGAATTGAAAAAAACATGTTTTCAGCATAGGGACTCACAGAACAAAAATAATAGTAAATTATATATATATTTTGTTTTCAGATCTTTACGTTTCAGGGTCACTAGATGCCGAAAAACATGTTTTCTCAATTCTATAGGTCTGTGTGTATGTCTGTCTGTCTGTCTGTCGGTCTGCCTGTTAGCGACATAACTAAACTACTTATTTAAGTTTTAAAACAAATTTTAGTTAAAACTTAAGGGTCATATGAGGATGACCTTAACATTTTGGGGAAAATCCAACATGGCCAAACAAAATGGCAAATCCAATGTATCTCAAATTTTGTACAATAATCAGGTATTATGTAGGAATCAAAAAATGTAATGGTATTTAATGGTAAAATTTTAATACGAATCCAAGAAGGCAGAACAAAATGGCGATTTAATAAAATATTTAAAACTTCAGCCTGAAAAAACTACTTATAAATAATTACTAACTTAATAAACAACTACTAACTAAAGATATCGGAACAAAATGGAGGCCAAGTAAAATGTTTGTAATCTTGAAAAACAGCACCTTCTCAGGTTCTACATAATAATATCTTCACGTTTTAGCGTCCCTATATATGCCAAAAAATATGTTTTATCAATACCGTCGGTCCCCCGAATACTTATCAGATTGACTTCAAGTTTTAGTCACAAATTAAGAGTCATATGGGGATGTCATGGTAATATTTTGGTAGAGATCCAGTGTGGCTGAATAAGATGGCGGTCTAATGAAACGTTAAAAAATTATTACTAAAAAAATAATTATCCAAATTACCTCAATACATAAGGATGAACTGAACATTTTGGTATGAATATAAGATAGCAAAAAAAATGGCGGCCTAATAAAATATTAAAAAATCAGCATGAAAAAACTATTTATTAGATTAATTTTACATTCAAAGCTGGTAATGTTGTGTACCCCTAGGTCTACTACTAAATACGTTACCGGAAAAAAGCGTCTAGAGCTTCCCGACTTCTGAATTGCTGCTCTGGCCAGTCAATTCAGATGTATTTCAGTAATATATACGTTTATTTCGACGGAGTATAAATAAGGTTTCGTTAAATTTTTGTTGTAAAGCCTGGTGGCACAGTGATAGGATATTCTAGTAGCATTGCCAAAATTGTGTGTTCTAATCCCGATTCGAGCAATGATTTTTTAAAATATTTTTAACAAAACTTATAATGTTGTTAAACAAAAGTTGTAATTTTCTATGTAGTTGTGTTATAGAAATCAGATTGCGTTTTGGTTTACCCTGGTTAGGCTTTTTTGAGGTGATCTAAAAAAATTAAAACAAGGAGTCACACTTTTTGTCTTTTTTTGCAAAATAATGTTAGGTGCATTCGTCCCGTTAGGTTAGAACCAGATTTGTCGATAAAGCCATAATAAATAATAAGTCAAGGCAAAGAAGCATTCGCAAGGGACAGAACTCGAGAAGCCAAATAATCGGTAGTTCTAGAGTGCAGTATTACAGGACTCTGGAGTTGGCCGTGTATTGCATGTTACATTTAGTTTAAAGAGAAATGTCCCATTAAACCATTACTGCTAACACTTGCAGCAGTCTTTGTACCGGTACTTAGAACGGTTCATAAAATATATATATATATATATACACAAAAAATTTCATTTATTCCTTGTTACGTGCCAAAACTCAACTAAAGAGAGAGAGAGAATTGCCATTTTTACACTGTCCTAAACCGGCAAGCAGTTGCCGTATTTACTACATTATACTCGCGGCTAGTAACCAGAGGCAACAATTGTCCCTGTTTAGACGAACGTGCCCGAGTATCGAATGGCAATGGCAACGACTGTTTTGTTTGAATGTAGCGCGAGACGTGAAATGATATGGAACTTTTAGTAGTGGCATATGGGTATCTTAATCTATGCATATCGGTAAAATTTTCAACTTTTCGGCGATTTGCTTATGTATATGTGGGCACCTTCAAAAGACATTTTCTATTTTTGTGAACATGTTTATGTTTTTCATGAAGTTGTATGTCGAAATAGGATAGAACAAGCAAATATTTTTTGTTGTTTATTGATATAAATTTTAAATAATTATTAAAATTAATTATATTAATTTATTATATTATAAAAATATTAATAATAATTTTTAATAAAATTAATTTTTGCTGATAAAGTGTGGAGTAATAGGAATATCTGTGAACGTGTTAACTTTAAATGAAAATGCTGGGACACGTCGATTTTTATTTTTACTTCTGTATTTTTTAGCTAATACTAAAATATACATGGTCATCAACGTCACTTTTTTAAATGGAAACACCCTGTATATTATTGCAGTTTTGGATTCTAAAGAAAATTCTAGATATGTTGCATGTATGATGTCGTATACCTATCTTCAACTGTTTGCGAAATATTGACACTTGAAAATTGTCAATGTTTGCATATTAAAGTTTTTATGTACAGTAAGGCACAAAAAAGTTACACTTACTTTTTGTAACCGAAGTACTGCAGAGAGCACCCTCTATAATCTAGATTAAAATTATCAACAAATTCAAATTCCTTTCCTCAAAAAACTCCCAATCTCTAAATCTTATGCAAAAATATTGCTTAGAAAATAATTTAATTAGGAAAATCGAAAATGTCAAAATCACTTGGACACCCTGTATCTCGGTTATAAATTATTAACTTTTGATCTAAGCTAAGTTAGGCCAATTCTCAATATTTGTATACAAGGAATCTGCAGTTCTATTTTATACGTTTATTCATTTTAAGCTTAAGGGTATTTAAAAAGTTTTTTAATGAAAAAAAAAATATTTAATATTTTTATATTTATATACAAATAATAATTTGTTTGTGAGACTCATGAAGATATAAGATAAAAATAAGTTTTTTTTAGTGTAGGTTTCTTGAATTTTGATATAAAATACATCGGAACTGAATAAATGAATCATCAGAATGTTTTTTGTTGCCTAACAATTAATAGATAAATAAACATTGCATCCACTGGTTTTGGTTGATTAGCAACTCTCGCGGCGACAGCTAAACCACATAAAGTTCGTTAATATGGGATCGTGCAAATTCGGATCAGTTGTTGCCTCAGCTTACTAGGGGCGAGTCTACAGTTTGGCGTAATCTGAATTCGGCCATGGCTCAGCCATAAATACACATTTTGGTCGTGGATTCCAGAACTATTACCTTGTAATGTACACTTTTACTCCCAAATTATATAATTTTATCATATTTAGGGATTTTTGTTGCTGACAAATAGCATTAAAAAAGACGATTTTGACAAAAGCGCCCTGATGTAAATAGTAATTAACTTTTCAGTTAATATACAACATATTATTTAAACTACTTCCGCAAGACGGTATATTTTCTATTTTTTGCAAAGTCTTAAGTATTTTAAGCATATTTCATAAATCACATCGTTTAGCTTAGTCTATAGCCTGGTCTATAGTTAACATTGTATCTTTTGTGTTTTATTTGATCAGCACACCCTCATTAACGAATAGAATTATATATATATATATATATATATATATATATATATATATATAAATATATAAAAGATATTATATAAATGATTTTAGGGGAATTTGCAAAGTATGACTTTGGCCCGAAAGAAAATATGAGGATTTATGGACAAAAGTATCCTCCACATTTTAACTTATCAGCTGTTATAGCACCTGTCGTGTTTTTTTTTTCCAAAAATGATGGTTTTATAACGTTAAAGGTAGGTCCATATGTTTGTTATTTTATTATTTATTGTTCCTTTCTTGAAAGAGGAATTTTACACTAGCTGCCCACAAACCAATGTACAAAGCCTATTTTTATTATGTCAAAATCATGTCTGTTCACCTTTTATTGAAAAAAGTGTAAATAAAAAACATTGAATATTATGACGTCTTTTAGTGAAATGACAAAAAACAAAAGATGATAGAAAAGATACGAAAATTGCATATGTGCTTTTTTAAATAGGACACGCTTTAATTTTGTGGCGATTGAAAAATCTTTTTTTGCTTTGCAAAAATATGTAATGTAATAACATTTGCTTCAATCGTATTTAGTACACTAAAAATTGGTAAAAGGTAATGTAATAAAAAGGGAAACTAGCCATGGATAACGTTCAAAGAAACAAGGAGGTATATTTTGACATATAGAATTTATACGGTGGCAAAACAGACCTATTTCGTTTCGTTTAACTTATCCATGGTCGCTTCATCTTTTTTATATTACTTTTTAAAATTTTTAAGTCTTAGGGCCAGTATTTTCATCCCGAAAAAGAATAAAGTTTATTCTTCGAATATTTACCAAGGAAACGATTGTTGGTGCAATTATAACCATGGAAAACATCCAGTGAATAAAATTTTATGGAGATGAAAATACCAGCCCTTAGTATTTGAAAAACGCCTAAGCATTATATTATTATATTTTCGAAAATTTTTTTCATATTACTAAAAGGCAACCCAAGCCAAAAATTTTAGACGTTGTATTTACAGTTTTCTTTGTATCTCAAGTAATAAAAGGCGAAAACGCGCGGTACGCTCCCATTTTTGTTTATTTTTTTAAATGTCAGTTTGGAATATTGCAATCATGTATGGGATCATATTTGTTACTTTTTAACACCCAGCTTATTAAGTTTGAATAGACCTGTAAACTACGATTTCAACAATATATAACAACATGAAACTCATACTTACAGACATACTGACGATTATCTTCTCTCTTTAAACGACTTCAAAAAAGGAGGAGGTTCTTAATTCGACCTGTATGTATAATTTTTTTTATATTTGTTCGCGCATATTGTCTCAATTGGCCGATTTTGATGAGTCAAACGCCAAATTGTAGAAGGTGTTTCTCTGGTAGTCCCATATATTTTGATTGGAAATCCGTTCACCCATTTTTTTTATAATAATAAATAAAAAAACACATGTATAAGGGCGATAAAGCGAGTTTTCTAATTAAATTTACATTTTTTTAAATACCCTTTTCAAACTAAAGCATTGAGGTGTGTAATAGACATACAACCCCATTTGCTAAAAGGTATCTCTTTAACTATCCCGTTATGTAATTTTATGTATACAGGGTGACCATGAAAACGCGCATTTTCAAAATGTAGTATTTTATTTGAAATTTTCGAAATATGAACATTCGGTATGAATAAAACGTTTGTTTAACGTTTTAATTAACCGACTACCCTCACTATAATTTTTGTGTATGTATACAGGTGGTGGTAAAAGAAAAATGTAATAGTAATTTATATTAAAGGACACTATACAAAAATTAACTAAGTATACAGCTCTAATACAAATATTTAAATTATTTTATAAATGTTTTTTAAGAGTAATTATAAAATCTAATTTTAATAGTGTGGTTTACTTGTCTATTCGTCACTTTTTGTATTATGATATATCCAGTTGGACGTACATATACTACAAATTATAATATTCTTAAAAATGTAACTTGTAAAAAGTCACTAAAAAGTAAGAAATAAAATATTTTAAAAAAATAGAACCGAAAAAAATCGCTAAAAAGTAAAATATAATATCTTATTTATTCCTTAAATATAGACATTTTGAAGCCGGCTCCCAAATAATGACTAATCTGAAATAATATTTATAAAAAAAATATACATAGTCCTATTACCCATAATCACTACTAACCTTAAACTTACTAACCTAATACAGATTTTAATATGTTATTCAGAGAAGGCAACGTCACTATTTTAAAATCGAACCACCGAGTAAATTTGGTCGCTGCTGTTTTTGAAGTTATTTTATAGTTTACATTTAGTTTACGTAGGTGTATCTTCTATAACACAGCCGTCAATAAAATCTTCACGCACTAACCTAGCCAACAGTTGCAAGGCCCCCAAAATATTTCTGCGCATGTCCCCAAATGCAAATTCGTTATTGGTTTATAAATGTCCTATAGGAAGTCAATATTGCCAATTACTTTTAAGCTGCGTTCAACAAACGAATAAGGAATATGATAATATAATGAGAAATATTATTCAAAATATTGCATATTTAATAATGAAGCCTTTTTACGATGTATTTTACCTATAAAAATGGGACGTCTTAAAATTAGAGACACCGTTTGTTATTAAGCCTTTTTAGGATTTAACAATGATGTTTTAGATTTAGTTCATAATTTTCTTCTTGACTGTACATTATCTTTATATGATCAACCTTATAATGAAACTAACTTCTTGAATTAAATTAGGTAACTATATTTTCTCAGATTCTCATTTACCTAGGAATCAGAAATGGTTTGATAAGGTAATGTGTCAAGCAGCGCTTGATCATCTCTGTAGTTGTCAAAATTTTTTAAATAAAGCTCGACTTCTTGTTCTTCAAGACACAAAAAGCAATTCATGCATTGCCATCTTCATTTCAAAAATCTTTTAGACAATTTCACCTTTCGCATTTTCATAGCTTTAAGCGTTGGTGTGCGGCAAAATTGTTGAATATGAGGTTTCACGGGTTTATTTGCAACAAAAGTGCAGGAAGCCAGGAAAGGCCTTGCTTTGGGATGCTACTTGCTGACATACTGTTGCTGACTCCTATCTGGGACAGACATCAGTCAAGACGGGTATCACTGCATGTTGAGTTGAATCACAAAAAAGGGCAAACTAAGAAGGGTTAGAAGACCGATTTATTTTTATTCTGATCGCAACAGACACTCGAGGTAATTGGGAGAATAAAGCAAAACATTTAATTTTTAAAATTAGCAAAAAAAAATAATAACAAAAATGCTAAGAAATTCGTGCAAGGGGGAAATGCGGCCTTAGTGTTGGGAACAATTCCTTCTGATTCTGATTTAATGTATCTGATAATTATATTTATGTAATGAATTATTATACTCTACTGTTTCTTAAAATAAATAGGAGGATGAACTTAAAAAATAAATATTACGGTACACGAAACAGGGCAACATTTTAACTTTTTTTTGGTTTTTAAACTTAAATACTATACGACAAATGGAATGAACTTTTATGTTTTTAGGGCTCAAACAGTATTTTAAATTTATTCGGTAGATAAGAACTAAAGAAAAATGTTAATAAACCCATTACCTTACCCTGCATATCATATATTCGTTAAATGAAATGGTCTCTTTTTCTACCATATCGCCTTTTATGACCTATTTTGGTAGAGTATCAGTATACGAGTAAAGAGACTATATATACCTAAATTTTTAGAACATTAGAACTGAATGTTAACGATTATTTTTTCTTTTTCTTCTAGGACGTATATGAGTCGGCGAAACGAATACCTGGTACAGTATTGATATATAAGGTTCCTTTTCCTAAATTTACTCATGGAGACTATATTTTTGGAGTAAACGCCACTGAGTTGATCTACGAACCAACATATAGACTGATAAATGATTACGACAATGGAATCCTACCTCCACCAATCAAAATTCCCGTAGATTATGAGTAATAAAATGTACAGAGAATAGCGTGTTTTAATTTTTAATACAAAACTTCTAAAGATATCAAAAAATATTTTATACAAAAGATTTATGGTTTTCCTTAACCGTTCAGATTTTCCAAACAAAAAACAAATAATTTGGAAGTAAATATCGACTTGGTTATTTTAAATGGAACATCCTGTATAATATTATTTCAATAAATTGGCCACTTATTGCTGTTTATAAAAATACTGACTTGATAGATTTATCTTTAAAGATAATCGAGAAAATCGACAAGAACCCTGCTATAAAAAGCAGTGCACTCGTTTCTAATAACTTTCAGTTATATGTTCGTTCTCCCCTTTCTAGAATATTTCTTCTTATGACAGGGTTTTTGTCAAATTTCTTGTTTGTCTTTAAAGATTGAAGAAGGAAAACCTGCTATTTTTTATAATCAGCAAGAAGTTGTCCATTTATTGAAATAATAATATACAGGGTGTTCCATTTAAAATATCAAAATATATAGTCGGTTTATACTTCCTAACTGTCACTTGTTTTTTTCAAAATACAAAAGTTCTAACCACACTACACCACAACTTTGATGATGCTAACCAAGTTAGCATATATATCATCTGCTGATGATGCTAACTTGGTTAACGAAACGCGCGTCCAGAACGTAACAAGTTGTGGTGTAGTGTGGTTAAAACTCTTGTATTTTGATCTATCGTCCACCACAAGTTCCAGTGTTAGGACTTGTTTTTTTAACAAATTTCGACGATTCAGAGGAAACCATAAAACTTTTTATACAATAATTTTTATGTATCTAAAAATCAAGCTTTACCGCGTACAAGGTCTTCCATTGAGGAGGAAAAACGGTATTTTTTTGACTTCCCCGTATTTATTAAGAAATTCAAAATAGCCAATCGATGTATTTTAGCTCGGAGAATTCGAAAATCGAAGCAAAAAACAATTGAATGAGAAAAAAAGACTTACTACTACTTTTTAAACGGAACACTCTATATATTATTACATTTTTGGATTCTATGGGCAATTCTAAATGTTTTTTTAATAAGTCTATCTTCAACTGATTTTGATTTATTGATTTATTGAGCCGTCATAGCACCTGAACGGTTGGACCTACAGCAAAATAACTTTCACATTCCTATCTTAGTTTTTGATAAGCTATCTTATGATATCAGTCAAACGAAAAAACGAAAATTATTTTGCTGCCTATTTTATTGAATATATTCATATGAAATGTAGGTTATGCAGATTATCACCTTACATCAAAATCACTGCAATTTTGATGTATAAGTAGACATATATATATATATATATATATATATATATATATATATATATATATATATATATATATATATATATATATATATATATATATATATATATATATATATATATATATATATATATATATATATATATATATATATATATATATATATATATATATATATTAATTTGATGTAATGATATATTCGTTAAATGAAAAACTACAGACTGTAACGCTGTATCATAAGTGTCAAGAAAACGCCAGTGGAGCAAGAAGAATATATATTGCCAATTTTCATAGAAATATGTCCGTAAAAATAATTATAAGGATTATAAACTTATTTGAAGAAACTAAATCATTACATAACAAAAAAAGAATACTTAATATTAACAATAAAGTAACAAAACACAATAACTAATAATTTAAATACTCAATGTATACTCCATTATTCTCGAAGCACTATTGGTATCCTCTTTTTAGCTTTTGCAATGTTGCAGTTATAATTTCATTTTCTTGATTAAGTCTATTTAATTTGTTCACAATTTTCTCCATAATTTCATCAATATTTTCACCTCTACTTTGGCATGCCACGTTCTTGAGGTGCCCCCAAAGAAAGGTATCCAAAAGTAAAAGATCAGGGCTATTGGCGTCGGTTCAAAAAGTCTCTAACATTCACGCGTGGCATGTGAAGGAGCTCCGCTTGTTGTCAAATTATATTTCGATATTCCTCCAAGCGCAATTCTTCCAAAAGGTTTTCAATTTGGTTTTGAAGGAAATTTCAAATATATATTTCAAATATCACTTAGTGATTCATTATAAAATATTGGACCCAAAATTTTACTATTTTGAACACCACACCAAATATGAACGAAACTTCTCCCTTGAAATTTAATGGTTTGAAATATTCTCAGATTTTCTACAGCCCAGTGTCGATTAAATATTCCTGAGAAGGTAAATGTGGCCTCATCTGTCCAAACAATTTTTTTAAAAAAATCAAGGTCATTTTGTTTCCGTATTATAATTTGAGACACAGATTAAAAGCGACTTTCTTTCTGTGCCGCTGTTAAATGCTGAAGTAGAAGTATGTGAAAAGGCCTGAGTTTATAAGTTTGAAAAAGTTCTGTGAACGGTTCCCTGGCTAACCCTTCAACGTCAATTTAGATGTACCTCAAGGTACATCTAAATTATATTTTTATACATGAAATTTTAAGGCAACATGTTGAAGCATTTCAAAGTTATCGCGGAAACTCTCTAGCGGAAAAAATGAAAATGGCTACTTAGCTCCACTTTTATTTTTTTTGTCAATATTCTTACTAGGCGACCACTCCGTTATTACCTTGAATACGTCCTTAAAATGTCTTCCACTTTGGTCAAACCATTACGGAATAATACTTATCAAAATACATAGAGTTGAATTGCGAACATCCTCCTAAGTCGGTTTTATTAAAAAAAAATTATTTCACCCTTTTTAGTTTTATGTATACTAAATTTGATTGCAAAGGTCAGCTCTAAAGTTTTTGAGGCCTAAACCTAGGTTAAAATTTTGGAGGGTCCTAATAAAATAAACAAGTATCTACTGAGTCTATCACATATCAAATTGTGCCAGAATCATAACGCTAATATTATATAAAAAGCGCTATCTATACAAAATTCAGCAATACATTTTGTCAAAAATTAAAATGATTGGATAAATTAAACTTCGTGCCATTAAAACCCGAAAACCATATGAAATATGATATTTTTTACAATGCCTCTTTTTTCCTATTAGTCCCCCCTACCTCGCTATATACCTCACTCATTGACACAAGAAATGATTTGTGCCAAGAATAACCATAGCTGATATTTTCAACATTCATTAAAATCAATCTAGTAGCGTAGTCAGTTTTTTCTAAATATAACTGTTTCTGAAATATTGACCAATATTTGTTTTTTTTAATGGGGCACCCTGCATATTTGTTAAGAAATTAATTTGTCTTTTTACAAGCTTCTCAAAGCTCATTATATAACAGTGTAGGTTTATTTTAATAAACAGTAATAAAAATCTTAATTTTCATAATTGGCATTCTAAATTTTGCAGTAGGCCCTGCAAAACAATGCTGCTTTTTATTTAAAGTCATTAACAGTATCTATATGCTAACAATAATTTTAAAAAAATATTTAATAACAGCTATTTATCAATACAGATATAGTGATAATTTGGCATAAAAAAAGCGCTACCTACCTAGATTTATGCAAATAAAGGAAAAAATTTCCTTTGCCCGGAACTTCCCTCGTTATCGATATTTCCTTTTAATCAGGAATAGTGAAGTGTGAACAAATTTAGTTCAATAGATAGTTATTTAAGGACATATATATACTGCCTCCAAACATTTTTATTGGACGCAATTTTTGTTCCAACATATTGGATCCCTACCAATATTTTACCAGTTTCCACCTATCCTACATTTGATTTTTGAGCATAATTAAAATAAATTCAACAAATACTTTTTACATTGCCACAGACCGGGATTTTGTTGCGTCATGTAGAATTCGTATTAGTATATTCTTATATCATATTTAATTTGTCTCCAAAATTTACAGTCAATTGAATAAGAAGATTTTTTACGTTAATTGTTTAAACATTTTGTTTGCCCGCCATTTTGTTCCGCTATCTTGAATTCGTAACACAACTTTACCAGTTTATCTCTACATCACACTTAATGTTTGCACAAAATTTGAAATTAATCTAATAAGTAATTTTTTCAGACTGATTTTATAAATAGTTTATTAGGCCGCCATTTTGTTTTGCTTTCTTATATATTTATAAGAAAATGTTACCAGTTCATTCTTATGTAACACTTGAATTTTGTGCAAAATTTGAGATAAATTGAATAATTAGTTTTTTTAGTAATAATTTTTTTTACGTTTCATTAGACCGCCATGTTGTTCCGGCATACTGGATTTTTACCAAAATATTTCCAGGTCATCCACGTATGAGCCTTAATTTTTGACTAAAATTTGAAATCAATCTGATGAGTAGTTTTTAAGCTATGCCGCGAACTGACAGACAGACAGCCAAACCGACAAACTAACCGACGGACTTAAGAAAACATATTTTTTCTCATCTAGGGACGCCGAAACGCGAAGATATGTAAATCACGAGAGCACCCTCTCTGCACCCTGAATTTTTTCAGATTATAAAAACTCATCTGGCCGCCATTTTGTTCCGCCATCTAGAACTACATCTTTACTAGTTCATCTCTATACTACAATTAGTTACGGTACACAATTTGATATCAGTTCGTTAAGTAGCTTTTTCAGGCTGAATTTTTAAATATTTTATTAAGCCGCCATTTTTTTTACCATATTGGATTTTACAAAAATGTTACCAGGTCATCCCCATATAACCCCCTTAATTTTTGATTTTTTCACGATTACAATACGATACATGTAAAAACAAATAATTATTATCCAATAAGCCTATCAGCAAAAACCAAGTTGGAAGCCGTAACAAAAGCACTATTCAATTTAAGGAATTGAGCAAAACAACGGGATGATTTTATAAGTAGCAAAAACTTTCTCTTATTGTGTTTTCTAAATCTTGAATATTATCATAATGAATTGTGTAAATTTTATTCTCCAGATATCCCCATCCCAAATCTAATATCGACAAGTCGGGGGACCTAGGGAGTCATCTTATAGGCCCATTGGTTCCGATCCACTGATTGATAAATTTACTCTCCAGAAATAACCTCGCCATTTGAGAATTGTGTGTAGGAGCCTCATACTGTTGAAAATAAATTTCATATACACGGGCTAAATGAACATCGTCAAGCAAATCAGCTCTGTCTAGAATTTCTACGTAGCAATTGGCTGTTAGATTTCCCTCAAATACATAAAATTTTATCTGTGTTCCTAATATGAAGCAAGACACATTTAGACCAAATCTGCTATTGTTGGCATTATAAATTTCATTTCAAAATCTCCGACCATATCACATCTTTCTCGATACCAATTGCAGAAAACTACCCTACGTTGAGCCTGGAATGCTGGACAAGCTTATATGGGTGGTATTTGTGTTCTTTTAGAATTTTTTGAACTTTAGTTTTTTGAATGCTTACGCTCTTTTCACAGACTCTACAGGAGTTTGTAGGGTAAGCATCTGAATTAGTCAAAACTGTGATTTCCTCAACCTCTCGATTTTCTTTGTTATATGTTTTTGAATAAGGTTTGAGAAATGACTTGTGATCATGTAAATTCTTTCTTATTAGGTAAAAGGCGAATATATTACGTTGCCTCCTTTCAAATAAAAATTAAGCAATAGTATTAACATACCTGCAAACCAACTATTTATCTGTTAAAATGCATGCCAGATGCCGCTTCAACATTTTCATTACTTAATATAAAGGAAGTTTAGTTTTCTGCCATAATCGTAAGTACTTCTACATAATAAAAGAATACAAAAAACTAAAATTAAAAATAAAACAAAACATTTATATAAATAAGACAAGTAATAATACCACATAGAACAAAATTTGAGAATTGTTAGTTCCTTCCAAGTAAACAAAAAAAAGCAACCTTCTTTTTTGCATGGCTTACTGCGAAATTTTAAAAACGAATTATAAATTTATTATTGTTGTTGTTTATTAAAATAGACCCATACTGTTATATATTTTTGAGAAGCTTGTAAAAATATAAATAAATTTCTTGACAAATATACAGTGTGTCCCATTAAACAAACCAAGAATTGGTCAAAATTTTAAAAACCGTAATATTTAGAAAAAGGTCACTACGCCACTGGTAAAATAGGTATTCTTTTTTTTTATATTGCAAGTCATAGTGTACAGCATAGAGCAAAAGATATTGCGTGTACAAACAGGGGTATTAAGAAAGTGTTGCGAAACTTGAAGAAATCTGTCAGTTATAACTTTTTTGTCAGAAACCTGAGAGGTTAACTTTCACCAAATTTAAATTGCTGGTGATACCCTTTCTTAAGCCAACGATAATAGATAATATTTTTAGTGTCTCAAGGACCAGTTCTTCATGGAAGAACTTATTTTATTTTATAATGCGGTAATGCGGTGACCGAAAGGATTTTAATCATTATTAGTCATGAAGCCTACAATACCTCTAATGGCGATTTGTTAAAATGGTAGTGCTATAGTTTCTGTTGAACCGTGTATAAATCTCTGCTTTTATGCTTAATGACTAATAATGATTTCAGTAAAAAAAACTGGTCCTCGAGACACTTGAAAATATCACTGTTTTTAAAAATTAGGTGTGTGTTCATTGGGAATAAGAAACGGTCATTGCTTGCTATCTTGGTTTAAAGGAGGTACTACCAACAGTTTAATATTAAAGTTTTAACCTATCAGCGTTCTGCAAAAAGGTTATAATCCACCAAAAGTAAAATTTTCAAGACTGAATAATATATTAGTTCTTAATTGTTAGAGCTTTTTTAAGTCTGTTTTATTTTTTTTATAATTTTTTTTTGCTTTTTCCTCCTGCATATACAAAGTTTTACAGCAAAGGTCCGCTTTAAAGTTTCCAAACTTAAATCTAGGATAAATTTGTCCTAATAAAATAAAAAAAATACTAATGGGTTCATTGCGTATGCATTTTTTGCCAAAATCACGGAACTAGTATTATATAAAATTGATGTTTTATATCAAAACCCTTTTTATAATAACCGATAAGTTATAATAACCTGAAAAAAAGAAATTCGCCCCTAGGCTCAGGGTGCGGCGAAATTTTTATTTATGGTTAAGTCTACTTAAAACAACAAATATTAAGGCAATATATCAAAACGTTTCAAATGTGCCCCGAAACTTCTTAAGTCGAAAAAAATTCAAAGGGGTAAAATAATCGATTTTTCGGATCGATCTGAAACTTTAAATCAATTCGGTGAATCGATTCAAGAATCCCTCGAATCGGACCGATTCAGTTTTTTTCCAAAAACTATAATTTTATAGGTACTTCTTACTTTTGTACTTTTAAAATCGGACTGCGTTTTGGTTAGCCCTGGTTAGTTCATTTTTATAAATCGAAAATAGACAACCCACACTTCATGGACAGAAAATTATATTTTACTGTGACGAGACGATCGTATACGATACGATGGTATTACCACCGAACATTAACAACACAAGAAGGAGCACTCGAACCTCCTCCCCTTGGTATGCCTATCTCACTCGAATATCGGATGCTACGCTTTTTCGAGCCCTCGAAGTCGCTGCCGGGTGAGATGCATAAACCGGTTGTCCGTTGAACAATGAAGTATTGAAATATACCACCAAACATTAATATATACCAATTGTCTTTATATTTGCCCGCGCGCGACGTGAAATTATTTTTTTATTTTTAAAAAATTAAAATAAACATTTGCCAATTTACTTAGTGTTTTTTGTTTGGTAAATGGCTGGAAAATTACGATTAACTCCGTTCGATCTTTATGAGAAACATTGAAACGCAAAAATTATTCATTTCTTTTAACAAGAAACCTTAATCAGGGTTGCCTCGAATTTTTTTTGTCCTGATAAGATATTGTGGCGGAAATTCGAGAAATCCAATCCCTATACAATTGTATAGGGTTTCCAAGAAATTATTTACTCAAAAATATCTTAATGAGGTTGAAGGTGCAAAATATATCCAAGATATTAATAAAGTTTTGGTTAATATAACTCCTGATAATCGAAGAATATAAAAATATCTATGTACAATGACAAAAATAGTTCTTTTCACGCGACTATATAAATCTTTTAAGTACGGACGGCAATGCTGTAGTATTTACATTACTGGCTATCTATTAAAAATCGGTGCATTTTCTTTAGCCGGAACTTTCCTCGTTATGAATCTTTTCTTTTATTAGGAATAGTGAAGAGTGGCCCAATTTAGTTCAGTATAATAGTCATCTTTTAAACATTTTATTGGGTGCCATTTTTTTTATCATATTGGATTCCTATAAATTATTTACTAGTTTCTACCTATACCACACTTCTTGATTTTCAGGCATAATTAAAAATAAATTCAGTAAGTACTTTTTACATTGACAAACCCTGTGTTTGTTACGTCATGTTGAATTCTGCCAGTTTATCTCTATATCACATTTAATTTTTCTATAAAATTTAATGTCGATTGAATTTTAACAAAATTATTGGTCGTCATTTTGTTGCACCATCTTAAATTCGTGCCACAACTTTACCCGTTTATCTGTACCTCAAATTTATTGCTCGCACAAAATTTGAAATTAATCTGATAAGTAGTTTTTTCAGGCCGATTTTTTATTAGGTTAGGTTAGGTTACTATTTTGTTTTGCTAACTTTTATTCATACCAAAATGTTACCAGTTTATTCGTAACACTTTATTTTTGTGCAAAATTTGAGGAAATTGGATAATTAGTTTTATAATAATAGTCTTTTTAACGTTTCAGTAGTCCGCCATCTTGTTTCGGCACATTGGATTTTTAACAAAATATTACCAGGTCATCTCCATATGACTCTTAATTTTTGCCTAAAATGGAAGTTAATCTAATGAGTAGCTTTTAAGCTTTGTCGCGAACTGACAGACCGACAAACAAATTGACAGACGGACCGACGGAATTGATGGAACATATTTTTTGGCATCTAGGGACGCTAAAACCTGAAAATATGTAAAACCTGAGAAAGTGATTTTTTCACGAGTACAAATATTTTATTTGACCGCCGTGTTGTTCCGCCATTTTGAATTGGCACCACAGGTTCACTAGTTTATCTCTATACCACAATTAGTTTTTTAGGCTGAATTTTTAAATACTTTATTAAGCCGTCATTTTGTTCCGCCATCTTGGATTAAAACTTTCAACAGTTAATTTCCTTTTTTACTTAATTTTTACAAACAGTACTTTTTATAATTATATTAAGATATGTGAATTAAAGAATTTGACGTTTCCTCCGTTTTTCTTTTAATACGTATAAAGCAAAATAGGTTACAATAAAAATTATGGATAGATACTTTTAAACTCGTTTTTAAATCACCCCGGTAAGTGAACGTTTATTATTTTTAATCGCTAGCGGTTTGCATCAACTTCGTAAAAGCATGGGTACCTGCCCACCTGTATGAATGTCGGCGCGTTTTTGTAAGCACAACATTAAAGTTCCGTCGGACTGTGCCCCTTCTTGTCGTGTTAATGTAAGGTGGGAATACTAAAATAAAATTATGTAGGAGTACTAATTTAGTAGCGAAACTGACAAAGTCTGTAAATTGCAACTAGTTGTTATGTTAGCAGAGAAGTAAAAATATCTTTTCCGAGCATTAATGCTCTCAATTGAAATTAATTTTTGTGTGGCATAGTAAGTCATTAGGACAGAGGTAACTTACATTCGATGGACTAGAATACAAAAACCGATTTGACGCAGCCTTGTTCATCGTACGATTTAAATCGTATTTATTACAATTTTTTGGATCTGCGTGCGATATATATGCGATCGCAACATGTGGATAGTACGCAAAAATACGATTTTAAAAATATTTAATTAATCGAAAATTCTGTACCTATAAGCAAACTTCGAAATCTTGAATAAAGTATTTTAAAAAATGTGAGACTATAGGATATTGTCACTTTTGTCTATGCAACAAATCTACTCGTTCGCAATTAATCCGGCAAATCCCCAGCTAGTATTTATAAATCTTGTTTCTATGGATATAGAACAAATCTCTCCATTCGCAATGAATAGAGAATATCCGTAGCGCTTATTGCTTTCTTTTAACATAGTCTTTTATTGAAAGTGTGAAAAAGTGGGAAATAAAATATAATAATTATTTTATGGTTTTTGTTAATGTGAATATAGAAAGGTTTTATATTCCTCAAGGTAATTTTAATAAACAAACCGAAAAAATTATATACACAGGTCCAAGACTGCTTCATTTTTAAATAAATGATGTTGTAGTGGCAATGATAGAAAATAACCTTAAAATTATTTGAAAGTAAAGCTAAGATAAACGAAAAACACATGAAAATTTAAATACCATGACAAGTATTTTTGTGTACTGTATTGCTCATAAAAAACTTGAGTAGGCTTATTACAATTAAGTACACTAATTCTTCATTAATAATGGTCTTTGTTTCTATTAAGTTCGCTAAAAAAAAACCGATTAATTGAAAGTCGGCATTTTAATGCTCGATTTAATCGAGAGTGCTTTAATTTGCATAAATAATTCGAAACCCAAATAACTTATTGCTGAACAAAGATTTTGTGATTGATTTTTGTTATCAATTAATTAAAATAAGATTATCTAAAGACATTTTAACAAAAAATATTACCGGAAATGACATCAGATGTTCATCAGATGACTCCAAGGCAAGCCACCCTGAAAGTGTTTCTATGTCAAACTGAAGAGGCATTTTTAAGCCAAGTCAAGAATATTTGGACCTTCAAGTAGCTTGAAGTAAAAATTTAATGTGTTTAAAATGCCATTTTAAAGCCATCTGATGTCAAGTTATCTTGAAAGCGAGCACTACAAACATTTTCCGATGCAGCATTGGATCAATTATTTGAATACGAATTTGCTAAGGAGATCCTAGTGGCCAGCTTGGCAACAGCCAGTATAAACCTCTAATTTATGCCAGAAAATCTGACTTGACAGTGTGATTTCAGGAACCGCTAGAAGGAAGTCCTTGTAGGCTGTATTTTATACAAATAGACTGCTTAATATTTTAAGTTGATTATTTCGAGGTCAGGTATTACAAGAGGTTCAATGGTGCAGGTCTAGGTGCAGTAACACTACTTAACTATAGTTATTATAAAATTCTTCGTATTGGCAATTGCTAAGAAATCTTATAATTTTATTTAAATCTGAATAAGGACACGGATATAGACCCTATTTTATAATTTCCATTTAATAGACTTTACCATATATTACAGCAATGCCCGATAAAGCTGAAATGCATGCTTAATGTCACTATCGGCTTATTACAAAAAAACCTCTCATAAAGAGAAAGCTCTATCCTCCTAAGCTCGGCAGGAGGCCTACGTTGGGTACATGCACAAACAATCCATCGAACTGACTATTAAAAAAAACTTGCCGAGGCAAAAATTCTTCCTCACCATGTAACCCCTGGAAGGGTTTATGGAAAGCGCACATTAGGACCTTTTATTGTCCTCAGCAAAGAGCATTTAAGAAAAAAGGTAGGCAATCACATCAAAGAAACATAAGCACAATATTTTAGTACAGTTGATATAATTAGTCAAAATTAGCAGGAACTTTTATAGGTGGAGGTACAATTCCATTGTCATAATCGTTTATCAGTCTGTAGGTTGGATCGTAAACCAATTCGCTTGCATTTAATCCGAATATATAGTCCAGGTGTGTAAATTTGGAAAAAGGAATTCTATAAGCCAATACTGTATTAGGTAGTTCCTTTGCCGTTTCATATACATCCTAAAAACAAAAATATATGTATTTATGGCTAGGTATCATAAACAGTAACCTTGCAATGGAACATTACAGATTTACACACAAGAAAAATTAATTGGTATTGCCCTTCCAATCCTCTAATAGGTAAAGCTCGAAACTCCATTGTAAATTATCATAACCAACAGAGTTTTGAAGAGTTGTTAAGGAGTATGGAAACATTTTAAATCAAAAGTAGGTTCATATTCTCAAAAATGTAATTTAAAAAATTAATATAAAAACAAAACTATGTTAAGAAAAGATTTCAACGCGAATTGTTACGGTTCAACCACGTTTACCAGTTACACTAATTTAGGCAAAATTTTGGTTTTCGGTTTGTTGAACCTCTTTTTTTATTAGAAAACCCAAAAACCTATTTTAAAATCCAGACACCCTCAACATTTGGAAACCCACAAATATAAATTGCACTACAAGAAAAGAAAATCTAGTGAAATAAATAAATCTGAGCATGCCATTTATATGACATAAATAATTTATTTTATTTAAACATTCACTTTTTATCAGGAAGTGTCGGTTTTTATATCAAGATGGTATAAAAAAATAAATGGGAACAAATATTTAAAAAATCAACCAAAGAAATGAGAATATAAGAAAAATAAAGAAAATCGGCATACATAATAAAATATGTAGTAAAGACCATATATTATCATGTGTCAGAAGTCAGCAATAAAAGAGATACATTTTTATATTTAATTTTGAAACTACGGCTAAGGCACGAGTATGTGATCATGCCAGGGTTAAATCTTTCTGAAAAGTAATAGCAACTAGGCTGAAAAAATCTTTGGCTTCAAGCATTTGATTGTTCATTTGAATGGTGTGGGTATTGAGATAATGTGTGAGATAGTAAACCTGTGTATCTTAGTGTTCATTACTCTACGTCTATCATCAATTTCAGTCTTGGAAACAGATTTGGGAAATGGTATATTGGAGTGAAGTGTACTATCGTCAGCATAGCTGTGAATAGGACTGCTGGTAGAAGAAAGCAGATTGTTGATGTGTCGAGGAATAGGATAGGTGCCAACACTGAACCCTGTGGAAGGCTTGCGTTGATTTGTTGAAAGTTTGATGAATGGTCGTTCAACCAGAAATACTCCCGTTGAAAACAAAACTGGCAATCCAAGTACAAAGTTTTGGAGAAAGGTCATAAACAGGAAGTTTGTTTATAAATACGTCATTCCAGACCTGATGAAATGCTTTGAATATGTCAAGGGCAATAATTTGAACTCCTCCGGCGAATTCGCTGAACTTATTCGAGTTATGGGTTACGAAAGTAAGAAGATCTATTCTGGTAGTGGAAACCGTATTACCTGTCGTGGATAAGTATATGCCTTTTAATGTAATTTAAAAGATCATTATTTATATATTTCTCCATTGCCAATTGAGAGGATGGATATGGGTTTGTAGTTAGAGGGAAGAGCTTTGGATACCTTTTTGGGAACAGACTGTACACGAGCAGTATCACAGAATAATTTAAATAACCTGGTAAAAATGGGGGTCAACTCAGGAGCGCACTTTTTAGCATTATGGCTTGAATACCATTAGGGCCAAAGGATTTCTTGGTATTAAGTGTTTTGAGAATATGTCGTACCTTTTTAACCATAAAAGTAATTTCGGGCATATTATATGGCAATGCTGGTAGTGATGGAAGAGGAAAGTGAAAAGGAGTAAGTAAAGTAAAATTTGCGGAGATTGGTTTTTTAAAAAGTTCAGCTTTTGCTTTAGATATGGGGACGATTTCATCACCAGAAGTTGTTAGGGATGGAAAGGAGCTTTTGCAAACATTTTTGATAACAACCAAAAGGATTGCTCCCATTTTGCCAAAAAAGAACTTTTGCCTTTTATGGGAATGTTGTAGGCAATTTTTGATGTCGAGAATTATGGGATTGTAAAGATTTCGTGCCTCATTTTTAGCCTGTAGATTTCCTGAAATAGAGCTCGTAAGGAAATTGTTATGAATACGGATTTTCTTTAGTCTAGCAGTTTAGTGTTGGGAGGTTTCACAAGCCTTAATAAAATTTAGCATAAATGTATAAATGTTTCTATACCTAATTGGATCACATCCGAGATTTGTAAACAAATTTTGGAAAAAATCGTTTGTAGACAAACAAACATTAATCCAAGATAAGTAAGAATAGAAATCTTACAACCTATCACAATCAACGAAATTATATTACCAAATAGTGCCAGGTGGCATTAATATAATTAGACCGTGGTCAGAGGAATCCAGAGGAGCGGAAATGGTAGATTGATAAGGCTCTGAGTGAATTGTAAGAAAGAGGTCAAATGGATTTTGGCTACGTGTGACGATGCATGAGAAGTAAGTAGATTATCTGATGAGGTTGGTAGGAAAATAGCTGATTGCAAAGGTCTCTGTAGCTCTACTTTGGGGATCGATTCTAGTAGATCCTAATCATTTTTTATTATGAACGTTAAAGTCGCCAAGGGTAATGATTTCAGAGAAAGGGAATTCAGAGATTAGGAAATCCATTTTAGCGGAAAGAACATCGAAGAGCTCATTGAAGGAATTGACTAAGGGGAAAGCGATAGATATAATCGAGAATACAATATCCAATCCGAATATCGGATTCGGATATTCGATTCAAGAATCGAAAGTCTTGTAAAAAATACATTTCGCAAACGCCATCGTTAATGTGGAATGATGAAACAGGTTTATAGCCAGAAAAAAAAGGAATTGGTTGCATTTTACGGCTTATTTTGGTTTCAGTTACGAATAGAATACGAGGCTTGCAGGGCTGGAGATAGTGCTGAACAGAGTTGAGGTTTTTACTTAAGCCACAGGTATTAGTGTAAATGAATAAAAAGTAAAATTAAATAAAATAAAGAAAACGAAAGAAATAAGATAAAAATAAATAAAATTAAAGAAAAATATAATAAAATATAAAAATTAAATAAATAAAAATTATCGCTTCTAGACCACCTGGCCAAGACCAAAGCCCAGAAAGAATAGAAATTAGAAAGATATTATTGAAACCCATCAGATTTCTTCGATAGAGTCTTCGAGTAGTTAGGCTCACAAATGCGTCACAGCGCAGCGTTGCCATCTTAATATCTTAGTTACTACCTTTAAGATACGTTAACAATAAATGGTTAATTAGATATTTTTGTAGTAATGTCTGTATTTATTAAAAGAGCAATTAAAATTCCATATCAATTAAAAAAAACGTTGTTTTGGGTGGTACTTTCTTAACAAATATGGAAAATATCACATCACGTATAAAAAATTCTCTTCCACATGAGCGGTAACCAAGAACGTAGCTAGACTCTGGTACTGGACTTTTTGAAATTAACAACACAACATTTTCACAAGTTCCATGCAGCACAACTTAAAAATACATTAATTATTTCTGGCGGTAACTCTGTGTAAGCTACTAGATTTTCGCCAACGCGGCAGCGCCCTTAACGGTTTGTTTAAGTTTTGTTTCTTTATGTGAAAATTATAATAAATGAGTATAATACATCTGTGGGTAAAGAACTTTAATTTAAAAATAAAAGTTATTCAAAATGGTCAAGTGAGCAATGCTGGCGAAATCGAAGCAAAATCACTGAAAATGGCTCGATAGATCCACAGCAGCTTGTCTATTCTTCCTGAGAATATCACCTATATTGCACTATTTATGAAGTAACTAGCAAACATAGCAAAGCCTAAAAGCCTCTTTCAACTAGGATATTGTTTTGCGCAACTAGTGTCCCGCAGTGTAATTTAGCAATATACACTTTAATACAACCTGTTTAAATTATTTGTTTAAAAAAATCAAAAAACAACCAGTAGGAAATTTGTCTACATAATAATGTTTGTTGAAATAAAAGTATAAAGACTATTTTCTTTGTGTTTTGTTATTAAATAAATTGAAATTTAAACATACCCCTATTGTTGCAAAACCATCTCTTTCAGCAACAAAAAACGCAACGGGTACTTTAACAGCTGAAAGATTATAAAACGGAGGGATCTTCTGTCCGTAAAGTCTCATATTCTCCTCGGGTCCAGCGTCAAATTTTCTAAATTCACCTAAAATCCATTTACCTTTTTATTAAATTTAGGAAAATTAAACTAAAAAATAGAAGCAAATTAGAATCAGATACCTAACTGAAAACACATTACTTAACACAAAGGAAGAAAAATGGAACATACATTTTTGTTCATTCTGCGTTATTCTCAATTACTAGGCTGGGCTAGTTTTTCTATTTCAATTTTAAAGGAGGCAGTGCCAAAGTTCTATTTTACTGTGATCTATTGTACTAAATTACTATTAAAACTTCATTAATTTATTATTGCTAACAGCACTTCCCATGCAAGTATTAAATATTTAAGTATATTAATATTAAGAGTTAATATTAAGAGTGTTCTGTTTAGGATTTAACAATTTATAATATATAAGGTAGCCAAAAAAAAAGAAGTATTAAGTTCACTTTAAACGTTAAAAAAATAATATACTGCTTGATAAACCACTTACTTGATGAATTTGTTAATCACATGTTTTCTTCAGGGTCTATGAGGGTATATATTGAATTACAGAGTTAACTGATACCAAAAGTGGCAATTTTACCTAAACCATTACTATTACTATTATCTTTTAATACCTCAAAACATCAAGCAGGACATATAATAAATAATTCAGAATATATATGCCTCCGCATATGCGTTAACATAAAGTTAAAATTTAGAAAAAATCGGCAATTTTTTGAATAACTTTACGGTCAAAAAAAATAGCTACTTAACTTAGTTTGGATTGGAATATCCATAAGAGTCACTAAGGTAACGATAAATAAATGTTGTTCAAAGAAAACGGATTTAAAATATATTAATTTATGCCCTACCGTGACCTAACCGTGGTAGGAAGTAATGGGTCCCATATATCTCGGTTATTTTGCATTGTCTTAATTGTACAGGTTAAACCGCAGGATTTAAACTGACAGTGTATAGGGTATTCGTTTCAGTTATTTTTGCAAATTCGATTTTTTTTTTGCAGCTAGATTTAAACTATTCCATTGCACGTACGTATGGTTTTTTATTAGTGTATGGTCTTAACCGTGATGTTGTCCCATTTTTTATTAGCGTTGCTTTTGTTTGCCGGGAAGTTTTGTTGTAATCATAATGACATCATCTAAAGCAATTTTGATTGAGGTTATAGGTATCTAGAAAAGTTGTTCCCGCCTATGGAAAATAAAACCTAGAGATTGTCACGACATTGGTAATAAGCGCAACGGATCTAATCTAAGTAGGTTTTCTCATCCATGCAAAAATTATTATGCCTATCATCGAAGCGAATTTCATGTAATAAATATATACTAAACATTTCTTCGTTTTAAAAGGCAGTCTTCACATCAGCTTGATACTTTTCATTTTTGCAGCAGTTACAGCTGACCACCCTAAAAATCATAAAGTATGAAAAAAACCGTTCTGTTTTATTTCGCATCATTGGTAGAGAAACAAACACCATTCCAAGGTAAGGAAGAGTAGAAATCCCGCAACCCATCCCAATTAGCGAATGTACAGTAACAAATAGTACGAGGTGGTATGGATTCTACAACTTCCTATTGTATTAAATAAGAAACAATAATTAGATCGTGGTCAGGGGAATCTAGAGGAGCGGAAATAGATGGCTCTGAGTGAGTGGTGAGAAAAAAGTCCAATGGATTTTGGCTTATGTATGACGATGCGCGGGAAGTAGGTAGATTCTCTGAAGAGGTTGGTAAGAGATTGGCTGATTGCAAAAGCCTCTGCTGCTCTACCTTAGGTGTCGGATTTAGTAGATCCTAATCATTTTCTATGGACGTCAAAGTCGCCAAGGATAATGATTTCACAGGAAGGGAATTCAGAGATTACGAAATTCACTTTAGCAGAAAGAAAATCGAAAAGTTCGTTACTACGAACGTAATCTCAAACACCACCCTTCAGGCAGAATGATAGAAGTTCATAGCCAGAAAAGAAAAGGTGATTGATTGCAATTTTGCGGCTTATTTTGTTTTCGGTTAGGTAGAGAATATGAGGTTTGCAGGATTGGAGATAGTGGGGAACAGAAGTAAAGTTTTTACTCAAGCCGCTGATATTGGTGAATGAGGAATAACATTTCGATGGTAAAATACCACAAGTACCTCTCACTCGGAAATCCGAACGGAGAGGTATTTTGACTCCGGGATATTTTACTTGAGAAACACCCATCATCATTTTTTCATATAACATTGCTCGGCTTGGGTAAAATAAGGAAGAAGAAAGAAATTACAGAAAAGAACAAAAGGGAAGGAGAAGAAAAACCGACTCATATACATGGGGATAAAAACGGCAGTAAAGACTTCACCGGTCCTTGGAATAGGAATGTGAGGTGGTAGCTCCTCGGGCGAGGAAAAACACTTCTTTACCACCTTTTTTCAAATATAAAATAAAAATTAAGATAAAATAAAGTAAAGAAATTGAACGAAATAAAATTAAAAATTAAAATGACATACAATTGAATAATCAAAAATTATCTCTTCCAGACCAACCGACAAAGACCAAAGGGCAGTATACGCGTTCACGAGTCTGATGGTGAGAATTCAGGAACAGAATGGTGTAAAATGTTTGACGACAGTGTACGCACATGTGCCACTAAATGAGCATGTGCGGAACTAAACTGTCACCTCAGTATTTGAGGGAGGATAAAGGATTTCCCCTGTGAGTCAAGCAGCTTTATTAATTGTGAAGTTTCGTTCATGTAGCAAAGGAGTATTTAGTTAAATAATATTATAATCCGACGACGCCATCAAGGGATTCCATGTAAGTTTTCTACTTGAGTTAATAATTTCTCTGTAGACGCCTTCTTAATATTCGCAGCAAACTGCTTCTGTATCGTGAAACATGTTCAGAGATAGAATTGTTGCGCAACATTATATAATGTTACCTATTTTTAGTACGATACATTATACACGGATTTCTTTATCACAACATGTCGTGCGACAAGACAAGAGACATAAAGACAAGTAGATACAAATGTTGCATAACTTTGTGTGCGAATCTCTTACTAGGCTTTAAGATTCCCCTAATAAATCCGCACCTGAGACTTTTACTTCACAAGTTTTAAAGACATATTATCTACGGCAACTATCCGAAATATTACAAGATATTGCATTTTTTAAATGTGTTATTTGTTGCGTTTAGATTGGTAAACAATTTTTTTTTGCTTTTTCGCAAGTGAATAAAAATATATTTCGATACATAATATAATTAGCAATACAAGTTGTTGAAAATTTGATTTTCTTTGCCTGCGTATCGAGTATATTACCTCTATTTCTTACTACATATTATGTATTTTAAACTTACCTGTTTTAACATTATCCATATAATGGAACGCGGTCCTTACTGAAAGTCTAGGAATACTACTTACTAATATCTGGATGTCCTAAGAGCAATAAAAATAAAATAACTTTAGAAATACAGAAAGCATTTTTAAAAATAGAAAATTTTAACGTAACATTTTCTGATTAAATCCTCCAATTTTACAAAAAAATAATACATTTTTTAGTACGGTATTGTCGCCATTTTCACGAGCACAAAAAGGTATCCGAATAAAATATTTATGCTTAAATATTTACTAGCCTAGAAAAGTGGTGGAAAAAGATTTTGCAATTTTATAAAGTTTTTGTAATATTATTCTGTTTGAACCTCAAATTAAAAAAGTTGACATTTTTCTGTTGGGATTTGCGCCCAGATTTTATAGTATCTAGGCAGACACTTTAACCACTAAGTTGCATAGTCCCTGAATTCAATCAAAGAACATCTCACACATATTATGGGTTTATTCAAATATTGTTTTATTTCGCGCTATTTTCTACGCTATATACACACATAAAAGCATTATATATATTTACTAGAAGTATAGTCTTAGAAATGGCATTATTTTCCAGGGTGTCCACAAGGCCGCAGTACAATTTTAATGCAACTATGAAGCATTTGATTATTGAAATACGTTGTGGAACACATGCGCCCAATTTAAAAAAATAAAAAAAAGTTTGGAGAGCATACAATATTCAAAATTAAAAGAGGAAATAACAGAAAACTAATCTATGAAACCAAAAAAATATGAGTGTCTCTAATCACTTATAAATTACAAATTACACTAAAGAGAAAACAAAAACTCTCGACCTCTCACTTATATAATGTTATATGTAATTTAGGTTCCTCGTTTAAGTTAGTAAAACGAATAATATGCATTTGTAGAGTAAAAGCCCACTGCGATTTTTTCAATTTTGGTTAAGTAAATCCTAAATATTTTGGACTACTAAAGTTTTTCTAATAGTTATGGCAGGACTTATGCTTTTGAAGGGTTAAGAAATATATATTTTAAAAATCCATCTAAAATGCAATGTCTTCATTTAAATAAGTCATTTTCATTAAAATTTTAATTATTTTCTTACAGTGTACTGTAATTTTGTTGAACTAGATTCTTAGACGCCCCAAATTATTTACTAATTACTAATCATGATATGCTGATTTTCATTGGAAATGAAATATGGTTTTCTATATGTCGTAGCGGAATTAACTTAGTGTCTTATAAATAATTGGGATATCATCTCGCCGAAACAGGAATAGATATTTTTCATTTTTATAAATATCTACATTAGCTCTTATTGATAACCGGCCCTTTACCGGATTAACAATCACAAATTAAACAGTATAATAAATGTGACACGTCACCATATTTTTGTAGTTTAATTTAGGATTATAATAAAGGGTATCCAAATTTGACATTCTGATTTAAATTAGCTGTCATTTATATCTATATTATGTGACAGATGTAGAGAAAAACCTTTGCGATTATAGTACGCCGGCGCCGCACAGATCTAAACGAACAAAACTACAAAAATATGGTGACACGTCACCTTATTTTTGTAGTTTAATGTAGGATTATAATAAAGGGTATCCAAATTTGACATTCTAATTTAAATTGGCTGTCATTTATATTTATATTATTTGACATAGTGACAGATATAGTGAAAAAACTTTGCGATTATAGTACGCCGGCGCCGCACGGATCTAAAGCCCCGACGAAAGGGGAAGGTTTGTCAAAAGCAGGTCCTTTATATTTTATTAGGGTTTTAGCCGATCACCAACGAATAATGCATTGTTTCCATAGATACTTGCATTCTTTTCATAGCCTCAGATTCACACGCCAAACTATTAGTTGACTTGTTCATCATGGACTTTGGATAAAGAAAATGTATAGGAAGAAGTGCCATACATTATTTTATATTAGCTGGCTTTTGACTGAACTGCGTCATTTTTGAGACCTTATTTTATGATACCTGTTGGTTTATTGACGTGTGTTGTCAAAACGTCGTCGTCTCTAATTTAAATTTAAATTTAATCAGTTTTGAAATAGTATTTTGTACAAAAAGCGATTGATAAGATTTTTTTTTTTACATAACTCCACAAATATTTTTTTGGTGAATTGTGTAGTCCCTAATATCAAAAATGTTCAGTTATTTCCCGTATAATAAGTCATACGAGGAAAGAGATTACGTCCCATCGGAAGTGCACTTGAGTTTTCGTAAGTAAAGAAATTAGTTAGACACTTATTCTTTCCGATTTAAAGGCAAAACTATTATAAAGAAAATCATATTTCTGAAAATGTCATAATATTTAGGTTAGGTGCTAAATGGCATATTAAAAACACAGTAGCGTAACATTATTTCATCTAATACTTTGTTCGGCAAGTAAGTTTAAATAACATAAATATGTTAATTGTATATTTCTAGGAATAATTTTTATGAGACAAAATATGTTTTATCGCCTAACGTAGTACTCTCCCTAGTTTGGGTCTGATATTGTTTTGAAGAGAAAATCGGTTGATTATATTTTTCAACAAATTTGATTTATTTAACTTGCGATAAAGCATTGGAACGAAAAAATCCTTTTTTTGGGCTAATTGATCGTAATACTTTTTAAACCTTTTTGTGGTATATATTGAATAATATATATATATATATATATATATATATATATATATATATATATATATATATATGTAGATACATATTTCCTATTTACATCTGTAAACGATTTTAGTAGAAATATATCATTGTTCGTTATGTATCTATTTACTTATTGTATATACTAATAGCTACTTGAACAAAACTGATTTAAATTATTTGAAAATAAATCTATACTAACCTGAATGAAAAAAGCTGATCCAAACTTGCCGAAATATTAGATAATATTTCTTTTTTTTTTTAAAGGCTGTCCTGTACATGTTAATTTATATTTTTGGCTAAACTAATCAATAATTTAATTAAAAATTACTAACTGGATATCAACCCGAACTAACCTAATTCCAGGCAAGCTATATCCATAGTTAATTGGGAATAAAATGCTGAGCCCTGCAAGCTTAAACTATGTTAACCACACCTAACTTAAGCCTACATTTTTTTAGCCTTAAACTAAACTATTATTACAAATGTAAAGGGTTCCATGCCTCGCCAATCCAGGATGTTTTCACAATGATACCTACTAAGATTGATAATATCAAAAAATGAACAGTAAAAAAAATTTAATGTATTTAACAAACTTAATTGGAAACCAACCAAGGAATAGCTTCCTATGCAGTCTAGAACGATAGTGCCTTGCTGATGATCATATTGAAACAAATAAAATATGTATTTAATATAAGTTTATTTTTATTTGGCCCCGTAAAAAAAGCTGTAAGATAATGTATGTTTATGTTTTAGAAAGAATCCCGCGATGACCAAGCTAGATGTAATGTAAAAATCATACCTAATCAGTTTGTTTATTTAAAGATCATAAAACGCTTATCCATTGAGAAACGCATATTTATTGTAAAATCTTATTACAACATGGTGAATGTTTTGCGGAAACTGCAAGAAGATTCCGTACGCATTTGGGAGGAAATGCGGCACCATCTGATAAAGTTATTGAGAATTTTATGAAGAAATTTAAAGAGACTGGATCAGTACAACTAACAAACAGCATATTATAATTGCGGTCTTTGATCAGAAGAAAACGTTGATTGCAAGTGATTATCTTAATGAAAACTCGAAAATGTCAGTCCAGAAACGTTCACTACAAGTCTGCATAACAATTTACAGAAAGATCTGAATTTAAAATCTTATAAGATACAATTGATTCAAGGACTAAAACCAAACGATCATTTGACACGTCGCGCGTCGTAATTTTGTTGGCCATTAGAGTAAAAGCAAAAACAGAATGATTTTTTCAGAAACTTTTTAGCGACGAAGTTTATTTCGAAATTGGTGGATACGTGAACAAGTAAAATTGCAGGATGTGGGCTGAGGAAAATCCGAAAGAAAAGCGGGAGAAACTACTTCTAGAAAACGTTACTCTGTGGTGTGGTTTTTGGACGAGAGGCGTAATTGGTTCTTATTTCTTCCAGAATGAAGTTGGTGATGCGCTTACTGTGAACGGAGCTCGATATAAGATAATGTTAATTGATTATTATTTGTAGAATAAATCAGAAGGCATGGATGTTCAGAACATGTGATTTTAACAGGTCGGTGCCATTTGCCATACCTCGGAAGAAACGCTGAATGTTGCATGGTAATAATTTCTCGAGTGGTTCTATTGTTAATAAAAAAATAATGAAAGTGAATCATGGCTTAATCATTGCAAAATAGAAAGAATTATAATTTAATTAAGCAGTTTTCAATATATTTGTTTACGCGATTAGTATCATGTCCCCGGACGGTATGACATTTGTATTTATAGGTATATGGCGAAACTATTTTTTGTGTTATGGCTTTAACAATATTGCATTTGCGCTACCGCCCTCTAGCGACTAACCTGATACTAATTAATCCTAGTCACATAACCTAATTACATATTTAAGAGCAAATGCACGAAAAGCCGTGATTAAATGCTCAGAACGTATCTCTACAAGCCCTTTACACTTCGCTTACAAATAATCCTGGAAATTACTTGCCCGATCTGTAAAGTACGACTGCTCTCAGGTCTTACATTGTAACTAATGATTATAAAAATATAGCTAGTAAACAATTAGGTATTTTGTTCAGCTGGTCAACTTTATGCTGACAGAAGAATGTCGAAATAATATAAAACTTTTTAATTTTAATTATTAGTTACCTACTTACTAGTAAAAATCCAATATTACGGCCGAATAAAATGGCGGCCTGATAAAGTATTAAAAAATTATTACTAAAAAACTGCTAATCCAATTTACCTCAAATTTTGACCAAAAATCAAATGTGATATAAGGTTAAATTGGTAAAAATTTGGTCAGACGTCATTATGGGAAAACAAAATGCCGGCTTAATTGAATGTTTAAAATATCAGTATCAGCATACTATTAGTCCAATTAAGTTAAAATTTTGCACAAAAATTGAGTGCGAAATAGGGACGAAATGGTTATATTTCATCAATTTTATTTGTCAAAATAGTAGCTTATCTAAATGTTTAAAAAGTCAGTAAAATAAAAAAAATTATTTTCTATCATAAAGACCTTCTTTTTATAAAAAAAAAAGAAAATAAAATAATATTTGATTTTATAAATAAATTTACAAAAAATAAGATATAATAAAAATATTAAAGCTAAAATGAATCAATAACAAATAAAAGCAAAATTTGAAAAAGGGTATCCTGGAATATAGAAGCTGTAATATTGTTTTAGTAGGTATGGTCAGTAAATAAATGTTTGTATATATGTTAGATCTTGACAAAAATTTGTGGAGATTACAAAAATATATTTGTTTCTTTATAGATATTTTATAAATTGTAATTATACTATAGTTCTATTATAAAGTAAGCTCTGGGTACTTGGATATATAAATAGTCAAGGTCCTTTTAAAAGAACTCGTAATGAAAATTTTTACTTAATCAAGAAAAGTGACACACATGTTAAATTCCCTATTTTTTCTTAAGGGGTAACTGCACGCAGTATTATGTATCATTTCCAAGCCATCCGCCGCTGCAATATTATTTTAATAGGGAAATATGTATCAATCTAGAATTATAAAATAGAAACAGATTTGTCCATTTTCGATCATTTTTTGACCCCTTTTTGACGCAAATGCCGTCGCATATAATTTTTTTTCCACAAAATGGCTCTTTACCGCCTTGCATTTATCCTTTGTCTACGTAACTCCAAAATTTGAAATGGTAAATCATACTCATGTCTTTGTATTTCTGCAGCGCGTGAACCCTTTTGAAACCATTTTTAAACGAAATGTAATTTAAATTGCCTATACATAACACATTTTTTTGTGGTCGGACGTGCAGGAGGTTTTCTCTAATACGTAGGTATCTTTTCATCTTACTTTGAACTTGACTAGACCTTGTCGCTGGTTTTTCACTTTTTGCGTGCAGTTCTCCCTTAATACATTAAAGATTTTTTTAAGTATGTTAAAATAAAGGAAATTACGAGTTTTTATTGGTATCGTTTTTAGTCACAAGTATTTTTACTTTTAATTTGGTATTTTTATTTTTCAGTTACAACCACAAAATGTGACTTTTTTTTAGTTCAAATAAATACTATTTATACCCAACACGAATTTTTGATTCTCATTTGTAAACAAAGGGTATACTATCCCATTTTACATCTATCTTCCATTATCTTCTACATAAGTGTAATATTAAACACTTACCGGAAACAGCATGGCTGATTTATGGCTTGCAATAGCGTCCAATAATCTAAAACAAAGACGCTGCCAACCGGAATCCAAACTCGCAGCTCTTACGAGTGGTATGCCAAAAGAATAATACAACGGAAGGGCTTCGACCTGGTCCAGATATTTAAACAGCCCCTGAAACAAATGTTGATTCTAATTAATGATAATTTTTTTGTTTGAATGTACAATTCACTGTTATATGCTACTAATTGAAGTAGATGTCATTTATTTATAGTGCACATAGGCAATACTTATACTACTATAGTATTTGATTATATATGATAATAACTATCTTGTATACCTATCTCGTTGGTAAAAAAACAAACGTCAAAAGTTATCTCCAAAATGTCAGTATTTTATGGTATACATCGACATAAAAGTAATAATCAAGAATAATCGAGGGGCAAACCACTAGTAGGATTCAGTGGAATTATGTATTGGACTGTGGAACTATCCAAAGTTACATGAAAATATGTTGAACAACTTCGCGACAGTAGTTTACCCTCCGAAAATAACAACAAGGCATCATTACATTTTCTACCACTCCTATCAAAACGATTTAAAAACATACAACGAGCAAAATTTGACAAGTACAGCCGCTGAGAAAATGCTTACAGTTGTTTTTTTTTCAATTTAACATACATATATATTACAGTTTTAATTTATTCGTTGTTCTAAGAACATTTATAAACCCAAGTAATATTTTAATTATTGAACTATTTTTAAAACAAATAAAACTTATAATTTATATGGAAACATAAATAAAAAAATAGGGTACAAATATATTACCTTAGTAATCAATCTTCTTATTTAAATGTTAGTCAATAATCTTAAGAACTTTTTATAAGAAAATATAAACATTTGGATATAAATTATTAATGTGTATTGTTACAAACTTACGTCATCCGAACAGGAGAGTAAGCTACTACTATTTTTAATATATTTAGCAAATCGAGACGTTTGGGATCGCCACAACTATTTAGAACGATAAGTGTCAGAAGGCAATCAAACAACTAGTTAAATAATCTTGTGATCTTTTTAATTACAAATTTGATTTAGATGTTTTAATGGTACGATGTAATAATAATGAATGAGTCCTAGTTGTAACCAATTATGATAAAAAATATCTACTTAGGGAAACTGGTTGGAAACGTTAAGCTAGGTAAAGAGTTGTGTTCCACCATTACAACTAATTCAAAAATCCTCTACTAAATGTCAGACCAAACCTCAATTGAAGTGCGATTTAATGTTTTGAATCGTTTTAAAAAATACCCTCAAACCCAGAGAATATGTGAATGAAAAGATTGTCAAAGTAGTCTTAAGCTATTTTTTATAATGCGATGTTATGCTTTATGCTATTTGATTTCTGTCTGACCGCCAAAAATCCATTATTTTATGTAATTGTATGAAGATCGTAATTACATATTTTTCTTTTTACAGTAACTTTTGCAGCACAATATTACATTTTGTGATCCACATTTTTGGGTCTCTGAGACACAACATGGAATTTTTGGATACTTCTCGTTTTCAATTATGTGAAAATTTAGCGAGAAAGAATGTATTTATTTAAAACAAAATCAAACAGATATATATTCTATATATATATATATATATATATATATATATATATATATATATATATATATATATAGAATATGTTCCAAACAAGGATCATTTTCTTGTTATGACGTTGGTGTAAGTGGAATGAAAACATACTATCATTTAATACTCCCAACGAAAGCCAGGAGTCACAATGTAATTCAATGCCGGTCGTGGTATTAGCCAGCGGAGTAGTTGTTTTTGTGATTCAATTTTGTGCCTTTGCCCTACACGGGGCTGGCTAGTCTATGACGGCCTGATGAGCTCTAATAAGAGCGAAATCGCGATCATCGTTTGACTAAAATGGATCATTGTGTCTGCTGTGATGCAGAACATGTTCCAAACAAGGATAATTTTCTTGTTATGACGTTGGTGTAAGTGGAATGAAAACATACTATCATTTAATACTCCCAACGAAAGCCAGGAGTCACAATGTAATTCAATGCCGATCGTGGTATTAGCCAGCGGAGTAGTTGTTTTTGTGATTCAATTTTGTGCCTTTGCCCTACATGGGGCTGGCTAGTCTATGGCGGCCTGATGAGCTCTAATAAGAACGAAATCGCGATCGTCGTTTGACTAAAATGGATCATTGTGTCTGCTGTGATGCAGCACATGTTCCAAACAAGGATCATTTTCTTGTTATGACGTTGGTGTAAGTGGAATGAAAACATACTATCATATATATATATATATACAATGTGTCCCAAATTTGGCTTACATGCATTGCTATCTCGTAAACCGCTATAGCTACAGGGTGGGTTAAATTAGGAAAGTTTTAGAGAATTTTATTACAAATTTGATGACGTTTTGAAGTTTAGGATATCTTTTGTGGTTTTCAGGATAATTGGGAAAAATCAAAATGGTGCATTTTCAACTTTTGCACGTAGCTTCTAAACGACTCGTATTATGGTTTTATGGTTTATACATTATTAGGGCACTTTTATTAGAGGAACATTATGCAGGTAAAACGAAGTTTCTAGCTTCAATTGTTTTTGAGATATTGGCATCAACTTTTTATTTTCTTACCGACGCCATATTGGATTATTGTATATTTGGAAAGATCTTTTTAAGAGCTTTCCAATGATGTATAACAAGGTAAGATTATTATTTTTCTTGTGCTCTAAAAACCAAAATAATTGTTTTTTTTTTAAGTAGGCTTTGATTACGCATGGCGGCCATAATGAAACAAAAGAATGCCGCATGTCAACAATCATTTTGTGTTCCTGAATAGTACTTGTTATCATTTTCTCATTGTGCCGAGTTTTTACAAAGTTTATTTGAGTTTCTTATACTACTTAAAATGGAGGGTAATTATTCCAACGAAGAGAATTTGGATATGATAGAACTTTATTTTAAAGCAAATAGAAATACACAAGCAGCTGCGCGTTCATACGAAGAACAATTTCCAGACCGACATCAACCAAGCCAAAGGCATTTCAGATTTCTAATTGTAAACTTGTTAGCTTATGGGTAAAAATATTAATTCAACCATCGATGTTTCAGATTTTCAACTAAGATATTATACTAACAGTGAATACCTAGTGACTAAAATGTAACTATCACACTATTGAAAATACCTAAACTAAATTTAAATTAACACATAAAAAAATATAAGTTACACCACATGCCTCCCTCCATTTTCCACACATTTTTGACATTTCTCCAATACCTTCCGTGTAACCCTTCTTAAGGTGTTCCTGTTAATATTAGCAAAAACATCTCGGACTCTGTCTTCTAGCTCTCTGAGACTTTCTGGCGGAGAAAATTCGTAGACCTCATTTTTTGCGTATCCCCATAAATAAAAATCGGGAGGAGTAATATCCGGTGACCTTGCCGGCCAAGCAACAGGGCCATTATTAGCGATAATATTTTCCCCGAAAGTATTTCTGAGGACCGCCATCACCTCTCTGGTGCCGTGAGCCGGACAGCCATCTTGTTGGAACCAAATATTTTGCAGGTCGTTTGGGGGAACAGAATTTATAACTTCTGGAATAATTTGTTCCCGTAATAGTTGCAAATATCTGTTACCCGATAAATTTTCTTGGAAAATGAACGGCCCAATCAAACGGTTATCTAAAATACAAATTGTTATGAGTGATTTAAAGCAGAAGTGCATTGTTTGGAATTACCTATAATGCCACACCACACATTGAACCCAAATTTTGTTTGTAAACGTCTTTCTTCTGAGGATTCTCGGTGCCCCAGTAATGAGTATTATGTTTATTGAAAATTCCACAGTTTGTAAATCGTGTTTCATCTGTCCAAAGTACTTTAGAATGAAAGTTGGGTATTTGCTGGCATTTGTTGATGAACCATTCACTAAACGTGATTCTTCTAGCAAAATCATTTACCTGAAGACCCTGTACAATAGTAGGTTTATAGGGATGAAAGTGAAGTTTTTTCAAGACTCGTTGGACGGTTGATTTGGGAATTGCCGTTTGTTCTTCAATCTTTCTTACTGAGGTTGTTGGGTTGTCCCTGACACTTTCTATTATAGCTGCGTTTCTTGCTTCATTATCTATTGAATAGGTCTTTGGTTTCGGTTTCAAAAAAGACCCGTAGGCTAACAGGTTAACAATTAGAAATCTGAAATGCCTTTGGCTTGGTTGATGTCGGTCTGGAAATTGTTCTTCGTATGAACGCGCAGCTGCTTGTGTATTTCTATTTGCTTTAAAATAAAGTTCTATCATATCCAAATTCTCTTCGTTGGAATAATTACCCTCCATTTTAAGTAGTATAAGAAACTCAAATAAACTTTGTAAAAACTCGGCACAATGAGAAAATGATAACAAGTACTATTCAGGAACACAAAATGATTGTTGACATGCGGCATTCTTTTGTTTCATTATGGCCGCCATGCGTAATCAAAGCCTACTTCGGTAAGAAAATAAAAAGTTGATGCCAATATCTCAAAAACAATTGAAGCTAGAAACTTCGTTTTACCTGCATAATGTTCCTCTAATAAAAGTGCCCTAATAATGTATAAACCATAAAACCATAATATGAGTCGTTTAGAAGCTACGGGCAAAAGTTGAAAATGCACCATTTTGATTTTTCCCAATTATCTTGAAAACCACAAAAGATATCCTAAACTTCAAAACGTCATCAAATTTGTAATAAAATTCTCTAAAACTTTCCTAATTTAACCCACCCTGTAGCTATAGCGGTTTACGAGATAGCAATGCATGTAAGCCAAATTTGGGACACATTGTATTGATATATATATATATATATATATATATATATAATATAATATATATATTTTTTTTTTGATAAGATATATATATATTTTTTTTTGATAAGATGTATAAGATAATGCATCTAATAATAGTTGTCTGTTACTATAGCTACATCAATGTTTCTTTTTAATTTTGCTGGCTGCTATATCTAATATAGGTATTTAGTTCTCAGTAATTTTTTATACTTTTTATGTAACAGTTACTAAAACTATTTAATATAATGAAACAAAATTTAAAACTCTCAAATGCATGCTATATATTATTAATACACTACCTTAACTAAATCAATCATCAGAGAAAACCAACGAACCATTGGATAATCCAGATGTTTAAATATAGGGACGCTGCCCCAGTGTATCGACAATTTCACTTTATCATTATATTCTGGCTTTTCCGAAAGTAAGCAAAATTGCTCTGACCCACCTGCTGAATGACCAAGTAGGGATACCTTTTCTTGACCTGTATAGTTCAGAATGTAATCAATAATAGCTGATACATCGTATACTCCTATTTCGTGAAAACTAAAAATAAGAACTAATAGGCTTATTGTAGTATTACTTTTGTCCAATTTAAGTCCAATTTTAAGAAATATTTTTATGTTTTATAAACAAAAAATGAATAGCTTTTAGCAACGGTGTGCATTTATTATAATTGGTTTGTTATTTTAAGGACAACAAAATTACAGACTAGCTGGTGGTAATATTACTTTTATAAAATGCTATCACTCTTATTAAGGTTTCCGTTTCCTATATAATTAATCACAAACATATCAGAATATATTCTTAAAATGTAGTTTTTAACTTTGTTTCTTGACATATGACCCTTAAATAAATTCATACCTGTAGGACCAGAACTCTGGGTTTTTATCCCGGTCTAATGTTTTATGTCGCTCTTTAAAAGATCCATCTGATCCTCTAGCTGAAACCAACCAAACGTCCATACCCCTATCTGCAAAGTAGTAAGCAGGGGATATTGCTGCTCCCATCGTAATAAAATTATGTGGTGAACCTCCCATTCCATGGAGAAACAAGATTGCACTTTTGTTTTTGATTTCGTTCTCCGTTCTTCCTCGGCCACGAGGAATGTGATATGTGGTGATTATGTAGTCATCTTCTGTTTCTATTTTGTGAGCTTCTATTGGATATCCATGCAATGCTACCCTCTGCTCCTAAAAGAAAGTGTAATATTTTATAATAATAATGGTAATAAACATAAACATATGAGTGAGTGAAGTATATTGTTGTACTCTTAAATGGATAAGCTTTTAACACAATAATTTTCATATTTTGATACTATACTATATTTGTCTCATAAGTCTCATATTCGTTTCGGCAACGAATACAGCCGCACGGTCATCGCCAAAGCCGAGTACGTCACCTTAGTGTGGGCCTAAAGTATATGGACGAGATTGGGCCATTGTTCCTCGACTAGGACGGATCTATCCATGTAGTCCGTCATGTGTACGGCTTTGTGCTTTCCGGAAAATTGCGGAGGAATCGAACAGCTCAGATCGGAACACCAGCCCGTTAGAACTCATTCTAATACCACGTGGTGGTCGTTTCGGTGAGGGAGTGGGGGTACTTCTGAAAAGATCTGAAAGAAAGTGGGTGAGTAGAAACCTAGAGCAAGGCATATAAAGGAAGTCGAAAACATTGATAAAGAGATGGAGAGACGTAATTACCGACGAGATTAAATTCAGCTCCAATAATTTACTACCACAGTGAGCTGAGTTCCGACAGAAATAGGCTACCAATCGGTGAATGTCTTATAAACCAACAGAACAAAGTATGGGCGACCAATGCATGCCTTTGCTTGCAAACAGGTTCGCTTGCTTGTCCGTACTTCAAAGAGAAAACTCCTTCAACGCTCTCAATTATAGACGTATTTATGTATGCTCTTATACCCCTTGCACTAATAGTAGACGTGAAAGCGAATATTGAACCAAACGTGCACGTATACAATATAAGTGCGTATGTTCGTTCATATTCACTAAATTAGTATGGGGCTTAACTTGTGGTCAGGTTTGCTCACTTATCCGTACTTCAAAGATGAAAAATAGTTGCAAGCTCTGTCAATTGTGTCCGTATTTTCGCATTTTCGACTGCAGGCTTTAGGAGGCAGAGTCAAATTTTGACAGGAAGTTAATGTCATCTATTTTTGAGAATTTAAGACAAAAACTGCAATTCATTTCGTTCTAACTTTGGTCAGTTAGACAAGAGAGAGCTCTAAGTAACTTAAAATGACAGAACCCGTAGAAGTATCTGTAAATCAGAGACAGATCGCCTTCAATTCGACGAAGCTCTAGGGATGCAAGCTTCTTTGTGATGTTTGGACAGAGTCAAGGATATTAACAATTGAAGAAAAGGCTGCTCCCTATATGTGCGAGCAATATTCAAGGCTGGGGGTGATGCGCGAAGTATGAATGTTGGCAGAAGAAAAGTATTTTCGAGCTCGGAAAAGAAAATCCAATTTCTTTGCGGCTACTGTGACACTTGAGGTGATGTGATCATGCCAGCGAAGGTCTTTCTGAAAAGTGATACCAACTAGGCTAAAGGAATCTTTGACTTCTAGCCTTTGAATCTTCATTTGAAGAATATGGGTATAAGAAGGTAATTTATCAGATAGTAAATATGATTGTGTCTCAGTGGCGTTAATTTGGACAAGGTCCTTTGCTCCAAATTTTTCAATTTTAATAAAGTCCTCGGTTAGGGACAAAGTGATTATTTACATCTATCATCAATTTCAGTCTTGGAGACTGAGAGGTTTGGGAAATTGTATATTAGAGTGGAGTATACTATCGTCAGCATAGCTGCGAATAGGATTGCTGGTAGAAGAAAGCAGATTATTGGTGTGCTGGACGCTGAACCCTCTGAAAAGCCTGCGTTGAGTTGGTGAAAGTTTGATGAATGGCTGTCAACCACTAAAGATATACAGAAATACTTCTGTCGGAAAGAAACCTGGCAATCCAAAGACATTTTGTTAAGAAGTGCGTCATGCTAGACTTGAAAATGATTTGGGCTTTTCCGTGAAATTCCATAGATTTATGATATTGATATTGATTATAATTAGTAGGAAGAATATAGGCATGTAGTTAGAGGAAAAGTTTTGGATACCCAGGCGGTACACGAGCGGATTTCCAGCTTTTAGGAAAAATGCCCTTGTCATAGGATATTTGGAATAACCTGGTAAGGATAGGGGTCAATTCAGCAGCTCGCTTTTTTAGAACTGTAGCCGGAATACCATCAAGGCCAGTAGACCTTTTGGTATTAAGTGTTTTGAGAATACTTCGTACCTTTTTAACCCATTTAAGATAATTTCGGGCATATTGTATGGCAAAGCTAGTATTGATGGAAGGGGGAAGTGAAGAGAAGAGATTAGAGTAGAATTTGCGTCACATGGATTGGTGGCATGGATTCTACAACTTGTTTTATATATACTAAAAACGTCAGCAAAGACTTCACTAGTCCTTGGAATGTATATGTGGGGTGGTACCTCCTTGGGCGAGGAAAAAAACTCTTCTACTACCTTCTTTTTTTAACCAGAAATTACCAACTTTTTATATATCGTGCTTATTTGCAAGAATTAGTTTTTAGACCGTTTCTTTGGAAGAATTCACCGTGTATATTTTTACCAACTTTTAACTAAACAAAATTTTGAAAAATAATATTTTGGATAATCCTTTGCTACACTTTTCGAAAGTTCCGGAATTTACGAAGGCTTAATATGTTATCTATATGCTGTAATTAGTTAAAGAAGGCCAAGGCTGAAAATTAATTAAATCTTGAGCAAGTTTCACTTAATAAAATATAAATAATATTTTTGTTGCAATTTGTTATTAGTGACAAAAACTGATCTTAATTGACAAGAAAAAATAGGTTGGCGTTAGGGTTGTCCATGACAAAATCAACAACAGTCTTTACTACAAAAATGTCTACCAATACCTCTAATTTCCTTTGATGTTTGCTACTTATTTTGGAATTGCCAAAACGGAACGTAGTGCAATGCAAAAAAGTTGCAATCTAAAAATAATTTATTTAATTTTCAAGTGTTTTAATCGGATGTTGATTTATTTTGGTATCAATTGAAATACAAAAAGGTGTAAACGAGCAACTGTTTGCTACGATTATAAGGAAAAAAGTAATTTACCCTCTTTCTGCCCCTTTTTATTAGTTCCGGATTGATTTTCGCGGAAGAAGTATCCTATACATAAAAATTACTGTGGGACATTAGCAGATCTGAATTCACTATAACTTTTTGCTACTTATTGTTCAGTATAAATTTAATTTTACTATCAAAGCTTTGAACAAATGTCGTATAGGGACTACGTGATATCTGCCATATGACAGGATTGGCAAATCGGTATGGGGCATGGACAGAAACGGCATTAGTCTAGTAAACAAGTCCAATATTGAGCTGAAAACGAAATAAAATGTTATGCATTTTGAAAAAAAAATGTTAATTGTATTTTTATAATAAAATATATAAAAGTTGATAGTTTCTCAATTAATAAAAAGTTGACAATAATTAAAAAAGAAAAGTATTTAAAAGTAGTCTAATGAAAAATAGCATAAATATAGTTTTTGGGACATTTTTTCGTCGTCTCTTAAAAAAGTTAACTCCGATGTCATCTTAAAAGCTTCGTCGAAATTTGTATATGATTTTATGGAATCAAATAAGGTTTCTTTTACGTTTCGGTCTATGTCGGACTGCTTCAAAAATTGTATGCAAATCAAAAATATTCATTTACTAAGACATGCCCTGTAGCCTATAATTTTTTATTTTCACGTACCTAGAAACCAGCAAATATTTCCATAATAAAATGTATGATTTTTTCTAGACAATGGTTTGTAAGAGCGGTCTTATTTTTTTTCGTCATATTTGTGGTTATTATTCTGTTTTTTAGGTATTGACTAGTTTTTCCGAAATATACACTGTTACACACTCTTGATGCCATACACTATGTGTGTTTTTTTATTTTTGATAATTTTTTATTTTAATTATCCTAAATTATTTTTAATAGCTGATATCCCTGAGCTACTAAAATATTATGTGGTTTAAATACGTTTTCTGGTTTTTCTAGTTGATTGTAAAATATATTAATGCGTCTTTTGAAATTAGTTTTAATGAAACGATCGGAATAGTTGTTTAGTATATATTATTTTTTGCTTTTTGAGTAGCGTTTGTTTTATATTCTGTATCAGATAGTTTGATTGCGCGATCGGCATGGCCTATTTTAACTGATTTTGTTTTGTTAAATTGGATGTCGAGAATTAAAATTTAGGTATCTAGAAGAGATATTCCTTTTGTGTACCATTCTGGCTTTATGCAATTGGTTTTATGAGGTTTTCTGTTTCTATTGTAAATTGAGGTTTGTTGTGACAACTATGGTATTGCTGTTATACAATTATCCATGTATCTGTAGAAGAACTGTATTTGGTAATTTACGTTGCTTAATATAGGTTTTTCGAGATTCCGTTACAGGCTGAGCAATTGCACTAGAAATTGATGCACCCATTGCACATTCTTCTATTTGTTTTAAAAATGTAGCATTATATATAAAGTATATTGAAATTAAAGGAACCTCTACAACTTCTAAGAAATCATTTAATTATTTCTGTTACCAAATGTATAAGTATATTGGTGTATAAAGAGATTACATCTAGAGATAGTAGTATGTAATCATCAGGAAAGAAAACATCTTTTATTTTATGTTTAAAATGCACAAATGATAGTGAGTCTATGATATAATAATTATTTTGATTTATAATTTTTTGGATAATATTTTCAAGGAACTATGATAGGTTTTCTGAAGGTGATTGTATACATGACACAATGGGCCTAAGAGGAATACTTTGTTTATGGAGTTTTAGTACTATATATTTTAAGTTGTTTTGCTGTCTGTGGTGAAATATGCATTTTGTTTACCCAACAAGATATTAATGCGTTGTTCTTTTCCTAATATATTTTGTCGAATCATCTTTTAGTTGTTTGTGAGTAGTGTTGTTTTGCAGTAAATGATTTATATTTTTGTCGTATTCATCTTCTAGCATTAGTACGGGTTTATTTGAATTATCTAATCCTAAGACTTTGAATTGTTTATTTTTCTATATATATTAGTATGTTTTTGTTTTTCCCATTTTATTTAATACGAATTTGTGTTGCTTATTAGTAGCAAATTTCGATTCAATGAAGTTATTATTATGATTTGTTACGATATACAACACAGTAATCGAAGCTTAAAGTTTGCTATAGCTACTTCAGCGTTAGTAATTATTTCAGATATTGGCAATTCATTTGACGTTTTTAATGGAGAGGCAAAATTTTCTTCTAGCCTAAGAACCTCGTTTTTACCCTGAACTTCCCTCGTTATGAATATTTCCTTTAATTAGGAATAGTGAAATATATCCGATTTAATTCCGCACATAGTAATTTAGTAACACATATATTAAAAGCGTTTTCTTTTATTTTTGCAGAGAAAAAAAATTCGGAAAGAAGTTTCCAATTAGCTCTCTTTAGAGATTGTTTTGGGTTGTTTATAAAAATAATAAATATGCAAAATTTACATCTACCAAAGAGAAGCCCTTTTCATGGTCAGATAAAATACAGGGTAACCTATCAAAAATAAAAACTGTTTTGCATGCTTTTTGTGATAAATACCTTCTATACACTAGAACGGTTGTAGAAAAGAAATGATTAAGGAAAAAAAAGGTAACAAATGGTTCTTTTTTAGTGATACTTTCAATACCAAATTAAACCACTGGACCTTTTTTATGATTTAATTAAAAAATATTTTTTCAATCTAAGGATTTTTATTTTGTTGGTAGTATGTTTACCATTATGTTATAAATGCCGCCCCGCAAATAACAAAGTTTTCATTACTTTTCCTTTATTCTGATAGTATTTATACACAAAATGTACATTCAAATTTTCCGTTTGCGAGATCCAGTGTAAAATTTTTAAAAAACATCCTTAAATCTGGGGCAAATCTCACGAATCTCAGTTAACTTTTTTTTATTTTTAATTTATACCAATTTGTATTATTACAATATACATAAAACATAAGTATTACTCTATATTTATTTGCAATGTAATTTTAGAGTTCCGTAAATTAATTACAGAAACATGGTGGGAAGAAAACAAGGTTTGCTCGCAAGCCTGCGCATCTACGTTATATTATGTGAAGTGGCTTTAAGAAAAAAATGTTGAAAATAAACGTCAATAAAAATTGTACGTTAAGTTACTAGTTTGACAACAATTTTCGTATTTTTTGTGCAAAATAAATTTTACTTTGGAAAGAGAAGAATTTTGTTAGGTTCATTTGGGTATTAAGAATCAAGAACAATACGCCTAATTGTGCGGTTACTGGTTGCTTGAGCCAAACTAAAATTAAGGAAAAATGTAATATAAGGTTTTATAGATTTCCTAAAAACTCTGATCTCTCTACAATTGATTCATGCTTGCTTCGAGATGACAAAATTACCTTAAATAACTGTGAATACGTGAATATGTGGTTATACACTTCTAAATCAAATTATTTTTAGCGATTATATGTTCCAAGCATTTCCAAAACAAGTGTTCTTTAACAAGTAAAAAAACCTTCGGAAATTTGAAATAAGATGCCATTTCAACTTTATTTCTTCCAATAAAAAGAAAAAATAATGATTCTACAAAGATAAAAGATACCTACCCCAGATTTGTTTAAAAACCAATAATTGGCAATAATGTGTGGCAGACTTACCCGATAACAGAAAATTTCAACAGACTAATTATGTTAAAGATTCAGCTAAAATGTGTGTAAATAGTAACATACATTTTTCTAAGGTGTTCGAATACTTAATACGTTACCAGATGTCCTTTTTTTTAAAAATGTATGTAGGCATCTGGTATATATTTTGCAAATTATCCGAATTGTTAACTTCTTGCTCACAGAAATTACATCAAAAAAGGCATATAATTATTTTTATTTACATCCGAAATAAAAGAGAACTGATGACCTTACTCTAATTCAAAAGTCAGGACCTTTTCTTTTAGTAATTGGTTGAGACGAGGTTATTATTACCCAGATACAAAACGGGGACCTTTTTTAAATCATTTGTTGGTCCCTAAATAATTCTCCTAAGACATTCTTGTCCATTTAAAAAAAAATTTCATCAATATTCTTTTTCATTGTGTATAGATAAGATTTTATCTTAAAGTAAACTGTAAAGACAAAGTAAACAAAAAACACTTAATAAAGTGGAAATTTTACGCAAATGTTTTTTGTTTACTTTGTTAATATGAATTTCCATCAAGTAACGGCTAGTTCTGTTAAACTGTAAAGGCTTACATTCAGTTATAGTATACATGGCGCATACAAATATAGTAAGGAAAAAATGCCATTGAATAACCAGATATCTTGTACAGAGTGTATACAAATTATTTTCAAAAAAAAAAAATGGAGAAATATCACATGTCGATGCAGGTGTAAAAAGTGCAAAGAATATATTATACAAGGTGCGTAAAAAATATAATAATTAATGCAAAAGGTGGTGAAATCATTGCAAATTGATACGTGGTATTACTTAGATATAGTTTTTATTTACACATTGAGAAGATTTAACATTTATTTAATTAAACGATGTTTATTGTTAATTTTTAAATATATTATACAGGGTGTGTAAAAATTGAAACAAAAATATGTGTTTTTTATTATTTAGATGTTATATAATACAAACAAATGTAATGTAAAAAAAACGCAAGGACATTTCTTAAATTATTTTTGTGGCATTAAGTATTTGCAAGATATATTACTTACAAAAAAATATTTTTGAAAAATGTAGCTGATGGAGATTTCTCTCAACAAGGTTCTACGACTTTGTAGTATTTAAATGATAATGTTATTAAGTAAAAATGCCTCATATATGGACAAATAACATAAAATAAAAATAGCATAAGAGTTAAATTACCCGAATACCAATAGACCAATTATACAAGCAAATAAGATAAAATAACAACAGATGCCCTTGAAGATGCCCAAGTTCCATCTTTTATTTTTATTTTATCTTAAAATCACTGCGCAAATAGTTGTGCGCACACGGATGAGACCGGCCTGTTTGATTGGATAAATTTCCAGCAAACACGTGTTTAAAACGAGTTCTTATTAGTAACAGTTAATTTATTTTTATTTATTGTATAAAAGACTAAAATCACGAGGTCTTATTATGTTATCTCTTATTTTTGTTGTTTATTTATGTTATTACTTGTCTGTATAAAACCAGCTTAAATGCATACTTTGTCAGGAGAGAGAGATGGTGAGATTCTGGTGAACTGCTAGATTATTGCACCTTATTCTTAAAAAAACTTTTTGATTGACTACACTCAATATAAATTCATTTGATGCTTAAATCTGACCTTAAATTCAATCGGTTAAACTAATAAGTACCGACTGTAGGTCTCTTAAATAGTCAGGGATTCCCAACCCCAGATCGTGACACAAATTAGGATTATGAAGTACTGATGCTTTCTAAAAGTAAAACAAATTTAACATACCTATTTTCATTTATTTTTAACTTTTACTTTAATGAGGTAATTACCATAATTCCTCTAAAACTGATAAAAATAATACTTTTAATCATTATCATATCACTATAATAAGATATCCTTAATCACTAAAATACTACAGATATACACTGTAGCAGTAGTTTTACAAATATCACCTACTCTAATCTTACTTGGGCTATGTATCTATAACATCTGATTTTAACACAACAGAAATAAGCAAGCCCTTGGGCGACTTGAACTATTCCAAATAAAAATATTTTTACATATTGTCTTAAGTTTTTTTACGACAGTCTAATGACTATTGGTGTATCTACTTCATCTAATGGAAGAATAGCAAGAGGAGCTCTTTCATAATATTCCGAAGAATATTGTAATTATAGCTTATCTACATTGGAAGTAAATCCGGCATGAATTATTAGGTTTAGGTTTTGCTAGTTTTTTACGAAATTTTTTAAAATAAACAGTTTGGTATGCTAATCCTGACGAACTACATAATTTTCCCTTTATAACTGTATGACTAGAAAATTAAATAATACATACCTGCGTTTCAAACGATATATAAATGTATTCCAATAAACAACTTAACGATCTGCAACTATCATACGTCCTCAATTCGACGAAAACACACAAATACGTATGAAAAATGAAATCATAGAAACATATTTAACCTCTACCTGTCAAATTAATGTTCGCCAATAACCACAAAAAAACGAAATTAATAAATAAGGTTGATTTTACAATTACTAGCACTTTAAGCGACGAACGTATTTTCGTTCCTGTTTTCACCGTAATCATCAAAAAAGACAGAATTGTTACCGATGCATGAATTCCGTTAGTATTTTTAACCTATCATTCTGTCATCTTTATCGGCCCTAGGTTCGCCTCACAATATACGTCATCAAAACTTGCACGTAGGCACACCTGTTTTCTTCCCACCATGTACAGAAAGGGAAATTAAAAGCGATAGTTACCGAATTTTTGGTCGCATCCGAGAAATACACTAAATAATTATACAAAAAAATATATCAACTTATATTTGAATCTTATATACCTACTAAAACACGGTTTCGTCGATAATTCCACCACAATTGTACGAAAAAACTATTTATTTCAGGTAACTAAAATGTAAACACAAAGAAGGTTTGTGTTTATATTTTAGTCTTTGATAATTTTCTGTATAAAATAATTTTCTTCCAAACACGAGAATTTTAGTATATAAATCATTGACTAATAGAGTTTATCCCGAATGTCGCCGTCGGCTTCGCTGTGTAAATACTAACTTTCCAAGCGTGTAAAGAGTAAATTGGATAAGTAGTTTTTTTGAGTTTCATTACGACGCCATATTGTTCCGCCATAATGCACTTACACAAAAATTTTATTAGTTTTTTCATATATCACGCTTTATTTTTGTGCAAATTTTGAAATTCATTCGGTAAGTATATTCTTAAATGATTTTTTTTTAATTCGTGACGCAGCCATTTTGTTTCACCATATTGGATTTTTACCAAAATCTAACCATTTCTTCCCCTTATGACCTTTGATTTTTGACCAAAAGTCAATGTGATAAGTAGTTTTTGAGGTATACCGCGTACAGACGGACAGACCGACAGACCGAGAGAAAATGGGCGAAAATATTTTTTGGTGTCCAGGAGCCGAAAACGCAAAGATCTTCAAAAATCCCGGAGGGTGATGTGTGTTGTCAATTCAATTCAGAGACTGACATATTAAGACAAATTAGTGAAATATATTACAACACCTTAAAATAACAACATTCAAAAGAAAATCTAGTCTTGTTTAACAGATACTTTATACCTATATAAAACATATCCTATTTCCTATACTTTATACCTATCCAAAAAACATAGAGAAGAAATCACTCACATCGATAGCAATTCACATGAGTTAAATATCACGAACGAGACGGTTTTAAAAAGTTTTATTTTGCAAAAATGTCAAAATTAAATGAACAAAATTTTAAAAGAAAAAAAATATGCTTCTGAGTGATTGCCGGGTTCTTCTATGGCGTAATATTATAAAGGCATCGGATCAGCAGTTCTTGGGAATGCATCGTGATATAACTCATGTCAGCAGCATCGTTTTCGTTTGCATTTGTTTTAATGGCTTCGCTGCAAGGCAATTGCCAGATTACTCTCCGTCTGGGTCTTAGTCAGAGCTGGGGTGACCCTCCTAGATGATTTACACCTTATTCCACTCTGAAGATGTTATCTGAGGGATGTCCGGAACACCCCGATCCTTATAGATATCTTTTAAACACTCCTCCTTTCTCAATCTCTGAAATGCATCTTGGCCTCAACTAGGTTCCCCTTGAGAGTACTACTGGTGTCACGAGATGAATTTTTGTTTCAAGCTAAGCTCTCACCCCTCCTACTCCCGCCTCATAGCGGCCATTACGTAAAACTGGGCAGACGAACTGGATACAATGCAGGAATAACTAGGCCTCACACGTTCACAGCGTCTGCTCCCTATCCAGCGGGGTCGTTAGCTTCCACACTGAGCAGTTGAGTGTCTGGCTCCCCCCAAAACAAAGCAGCAAAACCGAACACGTGGAACCACTTATGTTAAAAACACAGAGGTCTGCCTTCCACGAGGCGATTCGACAGACTGATGTCAGCATCAGTCTGTAAAAGTTCTTTGTGCAATATACGACGTATATTTTAACGTTTATTGTTGTGAATTGGTGAAAACTGCAATAGATTAATTATTTTTAATAAGATACATTTTTAAAGCTTTGCACGTAATGAGGCATTTGTTACTTCTAATTGTTCCTAGGTAAGTGGAAATAAAAAATTGCACGCTATTAGTTTCCATACAAATTCTAAAGAACGTCGAAATAGACCGAAACGCGTGTTTCCTTCTTTACGGAGCTTAAAAAAACCTAAGAAAATCAAAACTATGAAAATATATATACAAGTTACGGTCCAAGAAAACCCCTATATATACATATATATATATATATATATATATATATATATATATATATATATATATATGTATATATTTATATATATATATATATATTTATATATATATATATATATATATATATATATATATATATATATATATATATATATATATATATATATATATATATATATATAAAACATAATATGATGATATATAAAATATAATACTTACAAATGTCATGTCAACTTCCGGATTTAACGGCACTTTTTTGCAAAAGTTTATATATGGCAATGAAAGTAAAACTGATAACAATGGAAACAGTATATTTGTCCATCTCCTTAACATAATATATTTCAGCTCTCTAAAATAATATATTTATTAGGACAATAATTTCAACATTTAAGTGATTAAATAAGAAAAAAGAAGCAGAATTTGTATTACATCTCACGCATATTTGTTTTAATGTATTATTTAATTATAAGATATTTACTAATTTTTCTATAGCTTACCTGTATTTTTATTGAACTTATATATTCCAAATAATACAAAAAGTTTACGAAGTAAGTAAGTTAAGTAATTTTAGTCTAACCAAAGTGGTTAACTTAAGCTTATTTTATGTCATTTGATAAATTAATTTTTTTAAATCTAATTGGCATTACCTACGTAAACATACTAATAGGGTCATCGGAAATACACATGTAAGGTGAAGCATTTCTTCTATTAATTCGCTATAATTTATAGTTTCACGATTACCGCAGCAAATATGTAATTTAAAACACGAATTCTAAAGGATTTTGCAGTTGTTGTATTAAAAAATAACGGATGTTCCATTTTTGCTAGTCTGATATTCTTAGTGGCCCTAACACAAAAATGACAATATAAATTTAACTTTTTAAAAAGATTTTCTAGAGTTCAGTTTTATCATAAACAGCATAAAAAAATAATAACAAGCGTTGGAAATTGCTAGAACTTTAAAAAATTCTGATAATAATACTAATAATAATAATAATGGTAATAATTATAATAATGACAGAACTGACCTTTCAACACCAATCAAAGACAGTTCTATCAGATTATCAATAATATCAAAGATCAAACTAATACTTTAAAGATGCTGCCCAGCAAAGAGCATTTGACTGAGTATTGGTCAAACATCTGGGAAAAACCAAAAGAGCATAACGTGATCAGATTCAAACACCACTAATGGAATTTGACTCTATCGCCAAGGAGGAAGTTAGCAACTTTATTAAGGGAATGAGCAACTGGAAGTCTCCAGGAGTTGACCATATTCACAATTTCTGGTATAAAAAACTTGAGGTCCTCGGTGAAGCTTTGGCCCGTCAGTTTACTAAAATAATGCATCATCCGGAGACAACCCCCGCATTTCTAATGCTAGGCACTACAACTATGCTACTCAAAAGCAATAGGACAAAAGACTCGTCCCAGTACAGGCCCATCACCCGTTTGCCCATCATGTACAAGATCCTAACAGGATGCATTGTAAATCGTATCTATCATCATGTCGACAGTCATAACCTATTAGCCGAGGAACAGAAGGGATGCATTCGAGACCATCAAGGATGCAAAAAACAACTTATCATCGACTATGTAATACTTAAGCAGGCACTGAAAAAACAACGCAACATACACACTGCTTTTATAGACTATAAAAAGGCGTTTGACAGTGTACCACATTCCTGGCTCATAAACGTACTAGAAATATATAAAATTCGCCCTGGGATTATCAATTTCTTTGCAAATATCAACAGAACGAACCTGAGGATCTATAATGGCGATCAATCTCTTACCATCGATGAGATACATATCAATAGGGGAATTTACCAAGGAGACTCGTTAAGTCCTCTTTGGTTCTGCTTAGCGATGAACCCTTTCTCCACGTTGCTCAACAATACAGGACATGACAATAGAGACAGTGACGATTCCCGAACCATATCCCACTTTCTGTATGTGGATGATATTAAGCTCTCATCAAAACGATGAATCAAGGAGAGACCTACAAATCCTTAGGATTCCAACAAACTAGACTGCTCCAGAGTAAGCAAGGAAAGACCAAGATAAAAGATCAGTACGTTCAAAGAGTGTGAGCTCTTTTGAAGACCGAACTGAACGTCGGAAATAGGATTACAGCAATTAAAACGTATGCTGGGTCCGCGCTGACCTAGAGTTTCGGAACCTTGAAATGGACTGATCTCTTGTTGACTTGACCAATTCGCACTCCCGACAGCTGCAAAAATTGAGAGATTGTTTCACCAACAAGGCACAAACATCAAGCCTCCATCGCATAGTAACCTTAAGTGACAACTTGTACTCTCCACTTAATCTCGCAAGCGACAACATCATCCTAAAGTCATTTTCAAACCCCGATAAACAAGAACAGTGGGCTCAAATGGTACTGCTTGGCCGACACCACAATGACTTGAATCAGCCACACATAAATAAGGAAGCATCTAACAGGGGGCTAGGATAGACAAGTATTACCAGAGACAGAAGGATTTGTGATGGCAATACAGGACCAAGTTATTAATACACGAAATTCATCATCAAAGACCGATCCGTTGAATCCAATAAGTGTCAAAAATGTAGCGACAGATCAGATACTATACAGCATATAACATCTGGCTACACTTACCTAGCAAACACGGACTACCTCTAGCGACATAACCAGGTGTGTAACATCATTCACCAGAAGCTTGCGAATAAATACGGGCTCCTGAACAACTTTGCGCCCTATTATAAATACCAACCAAGTTCAGTGCTTGAAAATAACGCCTTCAAACTGTACTACGACCAAGCAATTATCACCGACAGACGGTTGATGAATAATCGGCCTAATGTGGTACTGCTAAATAAGGAAACAAATACAGTTTATTTGGTAGATATCGCTGTACCCAACAATAACAACGTGTTTTATAAATATCAAGAGAAAAAGACCAAATATGCGGAGCTGGCCATCGAAATACAGCAGATCTGGCGACTGAATAAGGTTCATATGATACCGATCATTGTTTCATCAACTAGACTAGTTCCAAAAACACTAGAACAGAACCTGAAAATAATAGGACTACATACTAACACCTTCTTCGACATCCAGAAGGCAGTTCTGCTCAGTACTTGCCACATTGTGAGAACATTTTTACAGGATAACACATAGAATTAATAGAAACCAGCCCACTCCTTTTGATGCATGCATCCGGGATGGGTTTGGAACCCAAAATTTGTTGAGAAATTGATTATCAATTTCGATGATAATAATAATAATTTGTTTTTTTTCTTACGGACAAAAAATAAATAAATACATAGAGGAGATCAGTTCACGCCAAGTCTTTTAGTCAGATCATAATATTGAGTCTTACTGTAAATACATGCACCAGTCAAGACAGTAGAAAGTTTCTTTTTGAAGGTTTTAAATTCCATGTTTTTTATAACCTTTGGCAGAGCACTATGCTATTTTATCTCATCACCATTTTGTTCTGTTCAGTCTGTTTCTAGGTAAAACCAGATTATTTCAACTCCTAGTACTACAAGCTTATAACTCGGATGCCACTTTACACGTACCTATATTTGACTTAACAAGTAACAATTTTGCAGATCTAACCATAGCATGCAATGTCATTACATTTAGTGATTTGGGGTGTGATCTACAGAATTCATCACTTTTATCCCCTTTACAGACCTTATAGAAGTTTTTTGAACTTTAAAGACTTTATGAAGGTGAACAGTGGCAGCCAACTCCCATGCCAATATTCCATAGCGCATAACTGTTTCAAATAAAGTATATGTACTAAGAACAGTTGTTTAATTTACAGTATTTCTAACTTTCCTGATTCAGTTCGGGTTTCGAATATTTTTTAATATACTTTCAAGTATCCCTACTGTGTCCACTCTCCTTTCTACAGTTATTCAAAATGTGGCATCATCTGCATATAGCACACTTGCTACGTTCTGATTCTTAAATGTCATTGGCAAATCGTTTATATATATATATATATATATATATATATATATATATATATATATATATAGATATAAGAAAGAGTAGCCGACGCAGTACGGACCCCTGAGGTACTCCTCTCTTAATTAATAAGGAATAGCTAACTTCTTTATACAACACTTGGATTATGACTTTAGCAAAGTATGAGGTGGCCTCTAACTCCATAGAAGTACAGTTACAGTACAAGACAGCACTTAAATCTGTAAACAGACTCATATAGTTTTCGTTATTTTCGAAAGTTTCATATATACCTGAATTTAAAGTTTTTATAGCATCGTTGGTTGAGACACCTTTTCTAAATCCAAACTGTTGGAGCACAATTATTTTATTTTTTTGACATAAGTTGCGTATAAATACTATTCTCTAATATCTTACAAACAGTGGGTAGAGAAGTAATTTGTGTATAATTTACGAGAATATTTCCATCACCATTCTTGTAGATTGGGAAAATTTTAGCAATTTTTAAGAGGCTAGGAATGAAACCCTCTTTCAAACAGGAATTTACTATATCTTCCAGATGTCCAAACAATAAATCATCTACCATTTTAACACTATACACATTAACACCATGTATGTCCTCAGTTTTCTTGTTTTTAAGACTTCTTATAACATCCATTAGTTCATATACTTTGATTGGCCTAAAGAACCTTTTATGCGATTGATTTAAATTATTATCCAGAAAAGAGGAATAATTGGAGGATGCTGGAGGAAGAGTCATAGACAGACGGTTAGCACAATTTATAAAAAAAATTATTTAATTTATTAGATGAGATTTTTTCAGGTTTATTTTTAATTTTGTGTTTTCTACCAGTTTCAACATTTATAATGTCCCAACTGTTTTCTATATTTATCCATTTCTTCCAGTTTCTACACAATATGACCCATTTTTGCTGTACTAAAATATAATTATACACTTTTCTGTAACTTTTATAGACTTCTCTATATATCCCTTGGAGTGAGATATCTTTTCATCACTTCGTAATAAAACAATAACCTATTTTTAGCTTCTCTTACCTCGCTGGTTACCCAGCTTTTCTTAGTTACAGGTTTTTCTCTATTAGTGAACCTTAGAAAACACATATTGCAATAATACAGGAAATCATAGGGAAAGGCTCTATATTTATTATCTGCTCCTGACGTAGTCTACACATGCGACCAATATTGTTTTGACAAGCGAATTATAAAATCATGATAATTATTCCTACTGTATGACCGATTGTTTACGTGATTATTATTGATTGTGTTATTTATGTCAAACTCCAGCTATAATGCTTTATGATCTGAAGAACCTAAAGTATAAGCTTTGGTCAATCCTGTAAAAAAATTTCTAAATTTATTATCTAAACCATTTCCTTTTATATGTGTCGTTATATCGGTTTGTAGGTGAAGACCAAAGGATTGAAACAAATGTACTACGCTCTGAAAATTACTATTATTTTTACAATTAAAATGTACATTAGAGTCTCCTGTTACTAATATTTTTATTATTTTATTAATTTTTAATAAAATTTCTAGTGTTTTACTCATTATTTCTAAAAATACGTCTTAATTAGATGATTCTGTTGATCTGTACATTGTAATTTTTTCTAAATAACATGTTGATACATTTTTTTGGCTCGGACAGACTGACTATATTGTTTGAGACATTTGATTCAATACTTGTGTGCACAAATACGCATTAAACACCATTCTTAAAATCATTCCTACAATGAAAACTTACCAATCTATATTTGCCAATTACTGTACAGGGTGGCCCGTTTATTATGGGACGCTACCTTATCTCGAAACCTGTAATAGGTAGAAAAACGTTAAATACAAAAGTTTTTTGGATTCACAACTTTTAAAATATTACATTTTTATATATACAGAGTGTTTGGATTTTTGTGAACAAGTATAAACTTCACTATTTTAAATACAACACCGTATATATTATTGCAGATTCGGATAGGGCTCTTTAAGACAAATTCAATAATATATAATAATATGTGTCTCTGATTAACCATTTCGGACTTAACCTGTTAACCTCAGAAACGGACTGATATGCAAACGCTGTTTTTTCAGTTGCTTTAACACTGTTGTATACTCTGTGAGCGCTAAGGAATAAACAGCTTTACCCTTTCCGCCATGTAGTAGCTCATTTTTTATTACAAATAAATAATTGCCAAATTTTACATATTCTAAACTTTCTCATTTTTTTTAAATGGAACACTCTGTATGTTAACATAGGTCTGAATAGAGCTCTTCAAGACGAGTTCAATGATATATAACAATATGGGGTTGTGATTCACTGTTTCGAAATTATCGGTGGTTATTTTCAGCTAATAGCCTATTTATGTCTTATTATTTAATTTTTTGCACACATTGTTTAAACTTTGAGTATTTCATCCTATGTAATAATAAGGCAATTATTAATTTCTTGTTTAGATTTGTTTTACAGTGATGCTAGATTTTTGATTTCACTATATTGTAAGTAAGTGCCAGACATTTATAATGATGATTTTTTAATTAAATAGCTCCGAGTTGACAAGAATTACATAACTGACTTATTCATTTCTGTCAGCATGTAGTAAGTAACTAAGTGAACTTCTTTTTTAATTATCTTGTTTTATTTTTTTTTAACTTTAATGATAACAAGAACACATTTTGTATTAATAAAACATTATCGTGCTTACTAACAGCAACTAACACTAATTATTACTGCAAAAAGTTTTGAATATGTCCGCCATTTTGAGCAATATGCGTTGTGTAAACTGTCTCTAAATATGTAGTTGCTTTCTGCACACACTGACTTTCATTAAAGGTATTCACACCTTCTTTAATTCTTTGTTGCAATTCATTTACTGTTCTTGGTTTTTGTTTATATGCAATTTCTTTTAGGGTACCCCATAAGAAATAGTCCATAGAAGTCAAGTCTGGACTCCTAGGTGGCCACGTCAGGTTGCCGTTTTCTCCAATCCAATATTGGTAACGATTGGACACGTAATTGGTTATGTCACGACTTCTATGGTAAGGAGCGCCATTTTGTTGCCATATTAATTGTCGAAGTTCTATTGGGGGCGCTTGGTTCTCAATAAGCTGTCGAATATCATTGAAATAGTTGGTAATATCTTGCAGAATTTAAATTTTCTTCGTAAAATAGTGGCCCCAGAATCCTTGAATGCCAAATTGCGCACCAAACCTTCACCGATTTTCTTCCCTGTCTGTTTGCCTCTTTTATCTTCTTTTTATTTGTGTTACTCTAATAATGTAAATATTTCGTATTAAACACCGCAGTTGAAGTAGTGAATATAGATTCATCCGTCCAAATAATATTTTGAAAAATGTTTGTCCATTTAAATATTGCAAAATTCTAACCTTCTGTTGCAATCTCCATCTTCTAATTTTTGCACCGGTAAATATTTTTTTAGGCTTCCATCCATTTATTTTTTAAAAAGTTTGGATAGTTGTTCTTCTAATATTCAAGTCTAGAGTAGCTTGTTGGGTGGACGTTTCAGGAGATTCTTCAAAATGAAGCAAAATGGCAAGCTGCTTTTCATTACTCAAAACACTGCTTACTTTTTTTGCAAGACACTTTGATTTTTTCTTAAACATCGATACACTCTTTCAAAAATCTTTTTTTCTGGGTGGCTGGCATCTTAGAGGGCATTTGGTAATATACCTTCTTAGAGCAAGAGCTGCACTTTTATTACTCGATAAATAGCATTCTAGCATATCCGCACTTTCTTCTGAGGTATACATTATTTAATAATAATACGACTATGTATAATATTAAAAAAAAACTCTGCATAATCAGAAAAATAAATAAAATGAATGCACTGTAACAATAACAATAAAAAGTGACTAAACTTCTATAAAAACTGTCAAATATTGGTTTCCAAGGTGACAAAAAGCAATACTGGAGCATTTGTTACTTTAATTCTAAAGCCAACTGCAGTAAATAAATAGTACCTTTATTTTATATTCGAAGTAAAAAATAATGGAAATGTTATTTTAAGTTGATACTATTTTTTTGTATTCTCCAAAACTGTTGGGTGACACGAAGTTTGTTAAACTAGAAAAAATATTTTATTCACATGTAATTTATACATTTATAATCCTACTACCGAATGGAATGGAATCCTACTACCGAATCCTATGGAATTCTACCTTACTTTAGAGGCCGCTGGAGATAGCGCAGTTTGCCGTATATAATATTTAGTGAAGATAGTTAAAAAAGTTCCTAAATACGTGTGGTTTCTAGATTTAGTTAAAATATTAATATATTATATTTTTATAAATACAGGATAATTGAATTTTCGTGTACAAGTATCAATTTCTTTATTTAAAATAGAATAACGTATATATAAATTGCAGATTTAAACTTAAATAGGGCTCATCCAAGAATATTTAACGATATTGTCTGTTTTCAGAAACGGACTGATTTACACACCCAATTTAATTGGTTCTGTAAACACTTACGAATGTTTTGTAACCGCTAAGAAACAGACAGTTTTAGACCTGTACTACGAGGCTAAGTATGGCACACCACGTTTAAGGCGAATTTTTTTATACCTAATATTTTGCTGTGGTAAAAGATGTAAGTGACTAATATTGCTCACTAATAAATCAATCTACTGTAATATGTTACTATTTACCTCAGTAGAGATGACTAAGTCCATCCATAGCAACAAAATATCGAGTTTAAAAAATCCGCGTATTCACGTGGTATACCATTCTTATCCTGGTATTATTTCTACCCTTTACGTTATGAAATTAAGAACATATTGTGGAGAAAAATTTTTCATATTTACAAACAATTATTTACGCAATGTATATTGCGCAAAATGGTGTTAGTTGTTGTCTTAGTAAGCATAAGTTACGATTATATGTGTTTGTATGTGCTATTAAAACAAAATTATTCTCGTAGTTTTAAGATTTTTCTTAAAGATAAATAAATTATTAAAATCTGAATTTAATGACAAATAGTTGCTTTATTATTTGCTATATGCTGAGCAAAAATAAATAAATTAGGTAATTAATTCTTATCAGATCCGTGCTAGTAATATTGTTTTTAATTAATACATAACCTAACCTTTATTATAAATACATAATAAAATGTCGTCGGCTTACAATATAGTCACATAGGAAACGAAGTATCACTGTAAAAACATCTAAAAATGTTTCAGCAATGGACTCGTTATTGCATAAAATAAAATACTGAAATTTCATATAATGTTTAAATTAAAATAATTATATTAATTAGTAAATAGGCTGTTACTTAAAGAAAATGACAATCAATTCCGAAACAATGTATCGGGTTCGAGAGAGAACCCCCCCCTCGAAATATTTAATAATAGAGCACTGAAGAGAATAGAAATAAAATAAATTTTCGGATTTAGGGTTTTTTTCTCTTTTAGATTATTTCAACCCCCCCCCCCCTTCCCAATTTTTTTTACTGGGTGCGCCACTGATCACTGCCTTTGTTATATATAAATTCGTCTTGAGGAGCTCTATTGAGATCTATGGTAATAGATAAGTGTTCCTTTTAAAAAAGTTGGCAAAAATAGGGATATGTAAAATTTGGCAACACTGCGAATTATTTATTTTTATTAAATTTTGAGCTTACATGACCAAAAGGGTAAGACTCTTTATTTCTAGATTCCTAAATTTCTTAAAACGTCGACAAAATAGGGACATTAAAAATCTGACATCATTGTAAAAAGAATCTAAAAAAATAATTGATAATTGCCTCATTATTACATATTATACATGAAATACTCAAATTTTAAAAAATGTGTGTAAAAAATGAAATGATAAGACATAAATAGGCTAATAGCTGAAGATAACCAGCGATAGTTTCGAACCAGTGAATCACAACCCCCTATTATTGAACTCGTCTTGAAGAGCTCTATTCAGACCTATGTTATAATACAGGATGTTCCGTTTAAAAAAATTGAGAAAATTTAAGATACGTAAAATTTGGCAACACTGGCAATTATTTGCTTGTAATTAAAAATAAGCTACTACATGGCGAAAAGAGTAAAGCTGTTTATTCCTTAGCGCTGACAGAGTATTCATAAGTGTTTAAGCAACTGAGAAAACAGCGTTTGCATATCAGTCCGTTTCTGAGGTTAACAGGCAATACGTCCAAAATGTAATATTTTAAAAATTTATGTGAATCCAAAATAATTTTGTATTTAACTTTTTTGCTACCTGTTACAGGTTCCGAGATAAGGTAGCGTCCCATAATAAACGGGCCACCCTGTAAATTCCAATTGCTTTTCCTTAAGCCTGTGCTCACTTAAACAAAGGATTTTTATGTTAGGGTTTTGCTCTAGGAAACACTCTAATTCTAGAGTCTTTGATAAACATTGTATCTTCAGGTGCAGCACTGAGATGATCTCCTCTTTCTTGACAGTTACAGACTTTCTGTTGCATCCTGTGAAGACGATAGGTTTGTTTTCGAGTCTCGTTTAATGTTTGAGCCTACCCCTGTAGCAGCGTTTGATTAAAATTGTAGCCGGCGTCTACTTTAGAAATGGTAGGCGGTAATTGGCATTTTAAGGTTGAGCCCTCGTCGAGAAGATGGCATTGAAAGCTGCCGATACGCTAACGGTCGCAAAGCAATACACAAGTTTCGGATTTATATGAAAATGTTTCTTCTTAAATTTACACATTTTTTCCAATTTTTACTTCCCTCGTGAGAGGGAAAGAATCTCCCTCCGATTTTTTTTCAAATCTTCATGTTTCAGAGAGATTTTTGCAGATTTTTGAGTACGTCCTTGGACCCCGAAAAACTTGTTGTCCCATTTCCTGTGACTGAGTATCTGTCGTTCTGTCTGTACGCAGAATAGCTATAAAACTGCTTCTCTGACTTCAAATTTCGATAAAAAATCAAGGGTTGTAAGGGAATGAAATTGTTATATTTTACAAAATGGCGGCCTTACAAAATGTAAAAAAAATCATTAATATACTACTTATCGAATAGAGTTTACAATTTGCGGGAAAATAAAGTTAGATATAGGAATAAACTAGTAGAATTTATGTGTAAATCCGTTATTGCGTAACAAAATGGCGGCATAATGGAATGTTTAAAAATTTAATACCAAAAAACCACTTGATAAATTTTGCACAAAAATCGAGTGTTAAATAAAAATAGACTGGTAAGTTTTTAGTGCGAATTTTATATGGCAAAACAAATTGGCGGCCTAAGAAAATGTTTAAATATTCAATAAGACTCCATTTATTCGAATAAAACCTTTTTATGAAGGAAAATACGTAAAAAAGGTAGACTACGTAATAATAAATAAATTAAAAACTTATTACGGAGTAATTATATGCATATATAAACTTTTAATCCTATGATATCATTTTTAAAAGATAAATAATGTTCTATAAGTTAGGTATGCTTTGCTTAGCAATTTTAACCGCTTCCTGATAGGACAAATAAATCATTTGGATCAAGAAAGTTAATACCTAGAAAATAGCCGAAAGTTATATTTATTCTAACATATTGGTCTTTATGAAGGTATACTAGTAAATATTTTCATTTTTACTGTTTATGTCCACATATTTTGTTACTAAAACTCTTATCATTCTCATAAACCAAAAGAAAGGACAGGTTTATAAATAGTAGTTTGTCGTTTTTTGCGTAAATTAATTTTCCGCGAATTATAAGCAATATATCTGTATTTAAAACACATTTGGTAAGAAAATATTTCTTTTACAAAACACCGTCAAAGATAGAACTTTGTTTATATTTCAGGCATTTGAATTTAATCCTTTGGTGTACAACTGTGGTAAAATTACCGATGAAACTGAGGTTGGTACGTAATTTTCATTGACTTCTTAGTTTGTAAAATTATTTTGGGCGTCTATGGGAGTAGATAAAAATGAGGGTTGTAAAGAAATTATTTATCAAGTAAAAATTCTTATTAAAAACATACAAGTATTCACAAAAAGGAACTGTATTTTTAGTTTCAAGAAGTTCTGAGTTTTTGTAAACGTTTTATATACATTTTTTTAGATATAAATAATAGCGACAGTTGATAAAATTATGGTGTGTTTTATTTGTTTTTTCGTTCTATTTATCACTGAGTTTTTAACTAAAATTCCATTTATTATTTCTTAGTGGCATTTATATTTTGCAACAATAAAATTGAACCAACTGATGTGCTACATAAAATATGTTTAGAACTTGAAACAGTAAAAAATTTACAAAAAGGTTCCTTCCTTCCTTTTAGGAAAGAGTTTTTTACAGACTGGGTTAACCCTAATTACCTGGAATTTCTATCTTAGTGAATCATTTCATTTAATTAGGGAATGGAAGATAACATAATTCTTATATTTATTGTACCTATTATTAAATAACTGTTGGATTGGCCGGTATTTATTTATTTCAATTTACGGATGGTAAAAAAAGTCGCGTGAACATTCTCCTTAATGCTCCTTCTGCTAAAATTGGAGGCTTATTCGACCAATACTCCCCTTTTTTGACTTTGATTTATAAGCATAGGCGATTTATTTGTTTTAATGGTAGCTATTAGGTAAGAGCATGCGTAGATTCTTCTCAAAACGTTTTCATTGATTGTTCTACCGGTTCAGCTTACTTATAGCATTTGGCGAAGCATCCATGCTTTAATTGCGTTTAGCTTTTTCATATTTTGTTTTTTTGTATTAATACTATTACAACAATAATAGAATACAGGTTATCTCTTAGTCAATACTCTAAGTATTAATATCGGAGAAAATACTTAATATTTATTTCTGCAAGGCAAATACAAATAAAATCGTAATGCTCTTTAATTCATATATTCTAGGTTTTTGATAAATTTATTATAAGATGAGTTTTGAGTAAAGTCGGAAGTTTGTTAAATACTCTTATTGCCTCAGAAATAGGATTTTGTAATGTTGCATTTGTTCTAATGTTACTTAAATATAAACTATTACAGTTCCTTATCTTATATTCTTGAACCTGATTGTTGCAAGCTATGGCAGTATTGCACTTTTGTTTGTTAAATTAATTTTGACTGCTCAAACTGAAAACTTGAACAGCGGCAACGGTGCGAGGCGGAACGTTTGTTTAAGTAGCGAAAAGAATTTATTTAAAACCTAAAATTTTTGTACATATTAACTTCTATGTTGATACAAAATAGTGGGATATAGCTGTGGCGGTCTGGGCAAGTAAAGGAGATCCAATAAAACTACAGAAGTCTGAATTAATCATTAACATAGATACGTTGATTTTGTGGTTTGAGATTATAAATATCTTCTTGAAGTTTCACATAAATACAGAAACGGTGGTCATAAAGCATTTTAAAGTTTTTAAAACTCCTGCAAATTTGATTTTTTCTTCTGTTCTCTTGGAAATGTTCTAATCGACTGTTGAACTCTCTACACAGCTTTTGCTGTCGGTCACAGATTACTAAGCTTTGAAGAAATAATTTTTTAGAAAAATTTCCAGTTGTAAGCCTATATTTGTACTTTCTTCTGCTTTATCAATAATAAAGTTAGGTTGGTCTGAAAAACGCCCTATTGTACTTTTTAGTTGAAGGATGCGACAGTATTTGAATATACTGTTATTAAAATAACAGTGTCAGGAAGTTGTCTTCTTAATTTTAGACCACATTATCAAACAGCCTTCATGAAAGCATATGTACTGAAACGTTTGTAGGAAAAACAAAATTAAAATGAGTGCCGAAAAATACACCTAAGATTTTGAGACAAAAAAAACACCCAAAAAAAAGTTAACAAACATATATACAAAACCATTTGTTAAGTTAATCTTTTTTTAATTTAATTTAATTACTGTTATGGTTTCGTTATAGGTGGCTTTATGCTGCTCAGTGATAGTAGAGTTCAAGTCCGGCGAAGATTTTGGGTGTTCTCTTGGTAACCACAAATGTCGGTTTTGCTCCTGTTGGTGATTTATAAGTTTGTATTTAGTTGTACTCGTCTCTCAACGAGTTAACCGTACTAATGAAGAACTTAAATCAGAAGCACGCGTCTACAGTTGGCCAAAAAAGAGAATTGTATGACATGGCTGAAATCCAAAAAAAAAAACAAACTCTATAAATGATAAAAAAGTCGTCAACAACCTCAGAAAGATTGCAAGAAAGCGTCCATATTCTCTAAGAGACCTGGCTTCAAATGACTGAACTAGAAAGATTTATACGTCTATATTACAGCAGTAACATCCCATATTTCGTTGTGTTAACATGTGAAGTCTTTTATCATTTTAAATATAAAGTTATGTACGTTTTAAAAAATAATCAGTTTTGTCTAAATGTTTCATGTTTTCTTTCATTTCTTCGATAGTTTTAGTGGGAACACCATCCATGGTAAATTTAAATAATATGCACAGTGTGAAATAATTTTGTTTATAACTCTATATGCCCAAAATTGATAGTTAAGATATCGGCAAGTAAATAGGCATCTGCATTCTGGAAAGTATAGTGATATAGCATAATATAACAATAAGCCATTAAATTTAATATTGGTTTCGGTTTTAGTTCAATTGTTTTATGACACCATTCTCTATTCAGCTTTTTACATACCTAGCAGATAGCTGCTTTTTTTTTTTTTTTAATTACTAAAAAACTTATTCTCCCTCTTCAGAAAGGATTTTTAACGCCGTTTTCGGAAGTTTAAACTTACATGCTGTTACTAATACCTAAAATACGTAAATCCCGCTAATCTTTATTTATAATAAATGTTTTTTTTTTGTAAAGGTTATAAAAAACATAAATAAATCACATTTTCTTTTTATTTTACTAAACGACTTCCAGCCATGTTTTAAAAATGGCAAGTACCCGGTACTGATTTTGTAATATATTTTAATAGTTTTTTTATGTTTTTAATAAAACTTGTACTTAATAAAAATGCCGATTAGGTTAGGTTAGAATTGGTTATGTTTACTCAACAAAATTTCGAGTCTATAAACCAGAGATTTTTTTTTGAACAAACCTATTTGTTAGGTGGATCTGTCCCGTTAGCGTTAAATTAGTCAATAAAACCATCATTAAATCCGTAATAATCAAATAATTGTTAAAGCAATAATAAATAAAAAACTCTTGTACAAGAAAATGAAAATCAGGTCAGTTTGGCAACAGCGGAATAATTTCGTTTCTGTATTCTTTGTTTTGTTATTTGAATCTGTTCTTCAAACTAGTTTTATAATAAACTAACCAGAAAAAAATACATTTAAGTTTTAGATATATTTTCTTTTTGTACAGTTCTAAACAGTTTTATTCAAGTAATGATTTTTAGACACGTTTAAAATACTTGGGTTTAATCAAAATGTTTAAACCTAGTAATGGTGTTTCGAACTTATTAAAACACTCGTTTTTAATCAGAATATTTAAAACATAATAACCTTGCTACCTTACTTACTTAACTTACCACTACTACAAGTCAAAGATAATAAATTATTTAAAACTCATTAAAAAAACTCAAGCAAACTGTTTTAAAAAATGTCTTGCGCGAAATGTTAAGTCTATTTTTGAATGGTGAATGAATAAATTTAAAACTTGAGTACAACTGACTTTTGTTAGTGGCTACCTACGATGGCCTCAAACGGTGTTTAGGAATTCGCCTGCCTATTAATAATAATAATAAATAGTTTTCAAACTAGTACTTCCCTTGATCTTGTTTTTAAATGCTTATTTAATATATATAATAATACATAGTCAATGATAATATTAACGGTTTGTTGCTTAGAATAATGAACCGCACTCTGTTTTGGTTTTTGCAATTGTGATTATAGAGCCTTTTATTTTAAACAGAGTGATCAAGATGATTTTTGTACAGATGAAAATTTGAACCCTGTTTTTTTTTATTCTATACCCTGTTTTGCTGGAAGCAGATATTTTGATTTTACTTCCCTCGTAAAGGGAAGTATTGTAACGGTGAAAAAATTACCCTTCGAGATTTTTTCAGATCTTCACCTTTCAGCATCTCTAGATGCCGAAAAACATGTTTCCTCAATTACGTCGGTATGTCTGTCTATCAGTCGCGGCATAGCTAAAAGACTACTTAGCAGATTAACTTCAAATTTTGATCAATAATTAAGGGTTATATGGTGATGAACTGGTAATATTTTGGAGAAAATCCAATATGGCGAAACAAAGTGACGACCTAGTGAAATGTTAAAAAGATGGTTATTAAAAAACTACCTCCAATTTATCTCAAAATTTGCACAAAACATCAAAGTATTAAGTTGGAATCAACTGGTAAAATTTTGGTACGAATCCAAGATGACGGAACAAAATGGCATCTTAATAAAATATTTAAGAATTTAGCTTGAAAAACTAGTTAATGGACTGATTTCAAATTTTGTAACATAGAGATGAACTAGTAAAACGGTGGTACTTATTTGAGATGGCGGAACAAAACGGGGGCCAAATAAAATCTTTGTAATCGTGAAAAAATCACCCTATGTGATTTACATATCTTCAAGTTTTAGCGTCTCTAGATGCAAAAAAATAGGTTTTATCAATTCCGTCGGTTCGTCTGTCGGTTTATTTATGTGTGTGTCTCTCAGTCAGATCACTGCATAGCTTAAAAACTACAGATTGGCTTTAAATTTTCAGCAAAAATTAAGAGTCAATTGGGAATGACTTGTTAATATTTTGGTTAAAATTCAATATCACTGAACAAGATGGCAGCCCAGTAAAACGTTAAAAGAATATTATTAAAAAACAAAATGTAACCTCAAATTTTACACAAAAGATGTTACATAGGAATAAACTGGTTTTTGGAACATTTTTCGTATGAATACAAGATAGCAAAACATGGCGGCCTAATAACATATTTAAAAATTAGCCTGAAAAACTACTTACTGGATTAAATTCAAACGTTCTGCAAGCATGATGTAGAAATAAACTAGTAAAGGTGTAGTACGAATTCATGATGGCGGCCAAATATTTTTTTTATCAGCATAAAAAAATCTTATTCAATTGACTTTAAGTTCTGCAGAAAAATTAAATATGATATAGGGATAAAGTGGTACTAATTCAACATGACGTAACAAAATGGTGTGTCAATGTAAAAATTGCTTATTGAATTTATTTTAAATTGTGCTCAAAAATCAAGTGTGGCATAGGTAGAAACTGGTAAAATATTGGTATACGGCTTCATTTTTTTTTCACGCTCACCTAAAGTGTGACTTGTCATATCACTTCGTTAAGGCCACATTGGCAAAAAACAAGGAACTGGCGGCCGATCGGCGACAAACTTTCTTTAAAATGCTGACATTGATTAGTTAACGCTTGCACAAACCTAAATAATGATCACGTGGACGAAAAATGTCTGATATCAGAGATATCGAGATAAGAATCTCCATCCATGGATCTGTATTTCCAACGACTGCTGACGGCGCCTGTTCCACTAAACTGAGGACTGACTGTTTTATTTCTAACTATATATAAAAATTTAATAGTAAACACATTTTCAGCCGTTACAAAACCCTTGTAACGACATCATTATCGCGACAACTTACGCAATATGCTAACTCGCCGCGCTGGACAAACATGCATAGTACAAAAAAACTTAAGAAAGTGTCAGATGGCTTAGTTGGGAGAAACGCGACGAGTCAGCACGTCGTATAATTTGTCGTGATAATGATGTCACAAGAGTTTTGTAATGGCACAAAATATGTTTACTACTTAATTGTTACATATAATTAAAGAAAAAAACAGTCGGACCTCAGGTCAATGGAACAGACGTAGCCTGCAGTCGTTCGAAGTACAGGTATAAAGTGGGCGCGTCTTCTCGGAGAGCTTTTGGGATCATCGAAAATTGGTTCTTATTCATATATTCTTATCACGATATCTCTGACGTCAGGCATTTTTCGTCCATGTGAGCATTATTTAGGTCTGCGCAGGCGCTAACTAATTACGTATCACATGTCATCTGAGAATGTTACCTGTCAATTTTAAAAATGACCTGTCAACCGTCATTTGTAAAAACTATTATTTTTCGGCAGGAACTAATGCAAAATGGTGTCATAAGTATTTAAAAAACAAATTGGCACCGATCGGCCGCACCGTTCGTGAGATACAGTTTTTGTCCATTAGGGCCTTAACGAAGTGACGTAGCAGGTCATGCTTTATGTGACCGATAGATCTTATCTTATCCTTCTATCGGTCTGTGGAAAAATACAAAGGAAAAAAACTAAATTCGGAAATATCAATGCTCTATTAGGAAACAAACCCAATACTTTGTAGCCTTTAGAAGATACCTCAAAGCGCGCCACCTTCAACTGCCCCACTACTTGACCTTGCGAGTAAGTGCTGGCTCATGTACAGCCTTAATACTACCTCATAATAAAATATGAGCCATTACAATACATTCTTTCAATTTTTTGTCGCGAGCTCTCGGGCTATTAAAATTGCCCTTAAATCAGCAATTGGTACCGGAACGTGAATCTTCACCGGATTGACCTCAGATTCGTAATCGGCGCTCCAAATATTATGTGTTTATCAAATTTTGGTAAAATAGGCGATGGCAGGCAAAGTGAACATTTGTCTTAATTTATGCAAAATGAGTTATTCAATAATAAGATTTTATTTTTATTACAAAGTGGAAAATATCTAAAGACGATAACAGGTGATTATAGCCAATAATTATTAAATTTAGAACATGGGCAGATAAAATGTCATTGCCAAATAACTACTAAAAAATTGTTCAACATGCTTGCCACGTAATTCTTCCCACTTTTCATACAATCTTCTCTGCCTCTGAGGCGTTGTTATAATATCTTCATTATTTCATTCTTATTTGATTTTCATTCTGATTTCTGTATACGACATTTCCTAAATGATCCCAAAGAAATGTATCTAAAGGTATGAGGTCTGAGCTATTTGTAGGCCAATGTAATCCGGTATAATCGGAATTGCGAAAAAGAGGCCTATCTATTGACCCTATTTACAAGATGTTTCATTTAAAAAAAATGCAATGCTTGACAGTTAATATTCTTTTTTATATTTTTGTATTACAAATAAACTTGGTACCTAGTCATATAAATATTAACAACAGCGGACCCAGGAGTTTATTTTAAGGGAAACCAGTCCTTAGCATACCCGAATAAGAAATGGGAACAGAGACATAATTACAAATGAAATATGCAATACAAAATTTAAACACGATTACTATATATATATATATATATATATATATATATATATATATATATATATATATATATATATATGGTAGATTTTTAGTAGTTTTGTGAAATTTTGCAATATTTTGCTTTAGTAAGTACAGAATAACCGTTACCCTATTTGGTTTTTTTGATATTATGAAAATGGTATTTAGGATTAAAAAAAAACACATCAACTTATATATTTGTTCTATTCTCACTGTTGAAAAACGTTTACAAAATATGTGTGATGTTGTATAATAATATTGTTAACATTTCGAAAGGTGAATCAATTAAAATTATGAAACTACATACAAAAGCAATACATTTAATAGTACAAGTATTGGACAGTATAGAATAAAATACTTAACTATTTAAATACATTCAAGGGTAAACCAAAAAAAGTTATCTTTTCAAAAAGTCAACAGAATCAAACGATTCTCTAAAATATAATAACTTAAGACATTTTTAAATAGTTTTAAAGGATTTCAGGCTTTAATATGGCTGTGTAACTAATTAAAAAATGTAGCTGCCAAGTATTTCGGGCTTGGGCATTCAGCCCTACTTTTTGAAATCAAAAATTTTATAACTTCTGTGTATCAAATATAGTTTTTTTTAAAGAACCCTAAGAAACTTTCAGAAGGAGAGTGACATATGACAAAAACATGACATGACAAACAGAAATGTTGAACAGTACGCTCCCAAGACTAACTGGCGGAAACCCCAGTGCTCGGCTTGCCATTGAGACTGCGCGTAGTGTGTTGTCAATATTGACATTACCTTTTACATAAACACCTGAAAAAGGCAGCAGGTATCTTGTTTGCCTGCTGGATATACATATCTATGTGAAATAAATTTAAATTTAAGTATTTCGAACACGCACGTAAAAAGGGCATGTTATACAAAATAAGTCTAGAACTTTTCGTGCAAAAATGCAATAAAAAAACATAAAACAAGCGAGATAATCGATCTTTTATAATTTACCTTTTTTATTCGATGCTTAGTTTCGCTGTTAATATTTATAATTGATCCATGAAAATCCTCAAAGCTTCCATATTTAACATTTTCTTTAATCTTTATAAAGGGCAAAGTTATAAGACTGTTCACTATTGTTTGGGTATCCCTGTACATGTTTTTATTAAAATCTACTTTGGTTTTAACCAATGTAATTTCGTATTATTAGGTTTAATTAACTCAGTAATTTAATTCGTTTGTTTCGATTTAAATATACGCGTACTCCATATAAGCAGCAGGTTCTTTTTTAATGGCTTGACAGGTAATTTTGCATTGTTCATAATGTAATTAGTTTGAGAAGTATACTTAGTTTTTTAAGGATTCCAAAAAATAGTTTTACGCACACCGGATAGCAGTTTTTTATTATAGGTAATTACTTCGTATTCAAGGTAAAAAAAAATGTGTTTTGGCAAACAGTAGTTACCAATATATATGTATGTACGTCAATGCTTTTCTCTTGCAAAAAGTATAATAAATATATCGTATATTTGCCCACTTTTAAAAATAGTATTAGTTTATTTATTAAAATTTAGCATAAATAAGCTTCAAATTTCGAGTCATGTTTTTATGAAGCTGTTTCACCTCCTTAGATAAAGGAAAATATTGCTTACGTATGCAATAAAAATTGCCCTATTTTAATGTCATAACAAATTATGGAAATAAAAAATATTTGCTTTTTTGAAAGGCTCTTGTATTCCCTAGGGCTACCCTGTATAGTGGAAAAAACGTTTTACATAAAAAGAGATAAAAGGTATTTGATATGTTTTATCGTTTGTTTTTTCTTAAGTAACTGGCTTAAATCAAAACATAATTTCGTTCCATATCTCTAGGCTAATCAGTATAAAAAAAAATATTTATACATATGAGAAAAGAAATTAGAGATTTTTTGCCGATTGTTAGAGGTAAGCGCTATTAACATTTTTTTTGCATATATAAGTAATTTTCCAGGAAGGTATTTCATCCTCTTAGGGATACCTTGTATAAAGGAAAAATGAATGTTTTAAAATAAAACATGATAAACTAAATGTAACGTATTTCACTGTTGGCTAAGCAAATTCAATGCTTCTGAAATATATATAATTTGCGTTTTCATGTGGCTGTCTGATCCTCTTAGGGCTACCCTGTATATTATATCCAAAAAATAAAAGCTCTTTTAGAAAGATGAATGCTTGAATTGTATTTCAGCAATTTTTTTTTCATTTCAAAAAATATTTTTATATACAAAAAAATAAAAAAGTTTGAGACATTGCTCACCATTTTTTTTAATAATTTATTTTCCGTTTTCAGAGGGCTGTCTGATTCTTTTTAGGCTACTCTGTATAACGGGCAAAAATTATTTTGTATACAAAAAAAATAAAATAAATTTAACGCGGTTCGCCGTTGTCGAAACATTACGTAAATTCTATTTTAAATATATATAATCAGTAAAAATAAAAAACATGATGTTTCTACTCATAAAAATATCTGTAGCGTTAGAATTCAGTAAGAACTCTGAAGGCTCTTTCGATACATAACAAATAATAAAGAGAATATTTGCAAATTTCAAAAACAAAATAATTGATAAACTAAATAACTATGTCGAAAAAATGTATTGGTATTTATTTCCTTACGTAATAATAGTCGTTATTTTAAAAACTACTCTTCGAAATGTCATAACTATATTTTTTTACAATTTAATGGTAGGTAATTTCATCTCCGTTTAAGGCTTTAGTCGACACATCGCTGAAGATAAACCCAAAATTAGATAAATAATAATGAGGAATTGTTTTTATACCATAAAAATCAATTATTTGGCCGCACTTTTACATATCCCTGTTTTAGAAGGGAAACATTGGTCTGTTATGGAAACATTTTTAATTTTTAAATACGTTTTCGACTGTCCTATATATCCATTCCCATTGCCCTTATCCTTGCTTTTACCCCTTTTATAATTGTTTCCCATTTAACATGACTGTAAACATACCGACAAACAAATTCGAATAAACTGGAAAATTGTAAGTTAAAATTATCACGGTATAAGAATAATGTTAAAGGTACCTTAAAAATCATTATTTGTTGTAAAAGAATCAACACGTTTATTCTGACGGTATTATTGAAAAAGGAATATACAGAGATGCAAGATATATAAAAATAGCCAACTGATTCTGAATGCCGGAAAAAGCAAACGCAGATTCAAAGTTTGACAGGCTTTTCAAAATCAATTGGGCCTAGAATATAAAATTTATCATTGGCAAAATGCAGTTTATTTTAGATTTCCTTTACGCACGTTTATTACCTAACTTTTAATCCTAGTTGTATCAGTCTCTTATTTCATAGAAGAACTGATCGTTGCACTTGATGCAATTTTGGCTCTTTTTTACTGATGAACGCTAAAAACTGTAAAATGATTTAGGCTAGTGGATTTCGTTTTGAAAGGAATTTAATTTAATATTTAAATTTATATAAAACATAAATTGACATAGCCTTTAAACGCAATTATAGGAATTTAATTTGATTGCAGTCACATTTCCTTATTTCAGCTAAGGTTCACAAATGTTAGTTATAATCACAGTTATACCAAATAGTAAGTATTGGTTATAGTGCACTATGGTGACATTATAGAGCTACATCTTTTCTGAATAGAATTAGTGAATGGTAAATTCGACAAAGTAATAAAACGTCAACATCAGAAACGGTATGGTTTTATTAGTAATAACTAATTGGAATTGTTACTGGTGGGGGTACTGTCCCATTATCAATATCCGTTATTAGATTATAAGTAGGTTCATAAACTAATTCGGTTGCGTTATAACCAAATATAAAATCCAAGTGAGTAAATTTGGAGTAGGGTACTTCATATACCAAAACCACATTTGGAGTGTGTTTCACTGATTCGAAGACATCCTAAAAAATGCAAATAAATCAGTAAGATAATTTAATGAAGTGGGTGTAGTAAAGTAGTGAAGTAGTAAACCTAAACTACTCCTGTTATTTAATACATTGTTTATTTATCTATTAATATGACAAACATATTTGTTGGATACTTAACATTATTACCTAGGGGCATTTTTTACCAGTTTTAGTTATTATTTTTGTTTGGACCCAACAAGTATTTTGCTCTGCTAATTCGACAGCACGGACCACTGTACCTCGCATACCTTCCTTCTGGAAGATTCGATCAGAGAGCGCGTGTGATTGGTCGGCACTCTTCGGACTAGCGACTGCAAGGAAGCCGCAAGCGCGAGGAGAAGCGAGAGACTCGCACTCTAGACGTGGGGGTGTGACGATCGTTTTCCCCATCTTCAAGGACTTTTACGCAATGTTCCAAATTTTAGTAATTAGTTTTGTTTGTACAATAAGTCTTTAATATACAGTCCTAAAAAACATTAACCAGCATTTTTGTCAAAGTATATGGTAAAATACCTCCATATTTATTGGTCCTACGCGCCAGATAAGTCATTTTACCTTGAATTTGGGACAGTTTCTCGTGAAAAAGCCATTATTCCGCGGGAAACCAGTGCAAGACATTCTTAATTTATAAGTGAATCGGACAGTGCAAGTCATTCGCACAGTGATATTTGCTTAAAAGAAAATAAGACTCTAAAAAGCCATTGTTTAGTGTTTGACAAGTACCATTGGACCAAAGTGCAACTGAACTGTAAGTCTGTTCCATTTTATTAGTCATTATTTAGAACAGTCAGCGTGTCTAAGTGCATCTGTCGCCTCCTCTCAGTTTGTGCTACGTCAAATTTAAAGGAATAGCTTTTATCAAGACATTTGCGATAAATTTTATTTACTAAATATTTAAAAAATTGCAAAGTCATTCGCTGCAACTTTGAAAAAATACCTAAATAAAAACATTTTCACTTTATATAGGTAGTCATTTTCATTACGAAGTCACACATTTTAATTATTAGTCATTTTAATAATAAATCATGTGACGAAGATTTAGAAGCTAAAATTAATAGCTTAAAAAAGTTAGAGATTGTTACAAAGCCAAGTTGGCGGTTTCACTGTGGGAGATTTTGATCTTAATTTACATTCGATGAGGAAAAAGAAAAGATTGACAAAACCTATTGCGATTTTGATCAAATTTCGACATTTTGACGTCAGTGCCACAAAAATAAAAAATCATAGAAAGGAGAGGCAGACATTTGAAGCTGAATTTTATGATTCTATGGGCAAGGCCAATAGATATATTACTCTCAACAATCAGCTTTAAATGTCGAGCCCCAATTTGCGATTCGGGATCGAATAAATCTACCACCGATTAATTTGCCTACTTTCGATGGGCTGCCATGACGCTTTTAAGGCCTTAATTCATGAAGATCAAAGAACGTCAGATAGCACAAAAAATATTATAGATCACTATGAAACCACCAATGATAATTATATAATCGCATGGGATTTGCTTTGTAACAGATTTCAAAATAATCGCATTACGGTTAACCACCATTTAAAATTATTATTTGATATGCCATTAGTATCAGTAAGTAAAGATGTAAATAAAACTAGTTTAAGAAAACTTTTAGACGAACTACAACGTCATATTCGTTCGCTAAAAAACCTTAAACAACCGACTGACAGTTGGGATACGATAATTATTTATTTAGTTTCTACAAAATTAGATTTTCAGACTAAAAGGGAGTGGGAACAACATGTCTCTAACACTGTTCAATCACCACAACAATTCCCCTCTTATAATCAGTTTATTTCATTTCTTTCTAACAAGTGTCAACTTTTAGAAACCCTAAATAATTTTGATCATTCGAAACAGACAAATAATAATCCAGTTCATTACCGAAAAATAGAAAAACATGATAAAAGGTTATCCCATTTAACGTCAAATTCAAATAAAAAATTTGCCTGCTATTTTTGTAAAAAAGGTCATTACATTTATACTTGCAGCGACTTTCTAAAATTATCACCCAGAAAACGCGAACTAGAAATTCGAAAATTAAAACTTTGTATAAATTGTTTCAAGTCGGAACATTTAGATGAAAATAATTGCCCTTCCGCGAATTGCAAACTGTGTCATAAAAAACACAACACTCTTTTACACTACGACTCAACAGCCAAACCAGTTCAATCCAGCCATATCAGCCAAATTTCTCAAGATAGGGAAACAACGAGCGCAGTGATATGTTCCCAGAATTCAAATGATTCTTTTTCAGGCTACACGAGCGAGAGAGAAATAGTTCAACATCAAAGGTCGCCGGCGCTACTCGTACCGCGTCAAACGTTGCTTTCGACGGCTGTAATTGTTATTGGCGGCTTAAGGGGAGGTCGGGCAGAAGCGGCTAGATGTGTTTTAGACTCGGGAAGCATGAGCAGTTTTCTTACAACTGAGTTGGCTAGAAAATTAGGTCTCAATCTAGAAAGACCTCAGACCTCGGTATCGGGTGTAAGCGGTTGTGCCATTAATATACGGGGGCAAGCAAAAACATCAATTAAATCTACTCAAAACAATTTTCATTCGACATTAGATTTTTTGGTTGTTGATAAAATAACAGGGAAAATACCATGCACTTCTTTTAATATTAGCGATTTAAAATTACCAGATAATGTAATTTTGGCAGACCCTCAATGTCATATATCGACAGACATTGATATTTTATTGGGTGCCGACATTTTTTACGAGCTTTTAGGTAAAGCAAAAATTTATTTAGGTAAAGACAAGCCAATCTTGTATGAAACAAAATTGGGCTACATTTTGTCAGGGTCATTAAATTCAAATTTCGATACTTGTGAAAATTCCTTTTGTAATTTGACTTCTCGTATCAATAATTCTGATATACAAGGTCAGTTAGAACGTTTTTGGAATATAGAAGAGTGTCAGACGACAACTAAAATGTATTCCAAAGAGGAGCGAGAAGTAGAAGAAAATTTTATTAATACTACCAGGCGCGATAGCAATGGTCAGTTTGTTGTTAGGCTGCCTGTTCGCAACCATTTTGAGTGTCTTGGTGATTCTTACGATATGTCATTAAAAAGATTTTACACTCTAGAGCGTAAGTTAAAAAAGGATTCTGAGTTAAAAATCCTTTATTCTGAATTTATGTCTGAATACATCGACATGGGGCACATGACCTTAATCCCAGTCTCAGAAATAAATGCAAAAAATACATGTTATTATTTGCCGCACCACGGGGTGTTAAAACAATCAAGTTTAACTACAAAGTTACGTACGGTTTTCGATGCAAGTGCGAAAGTAGCTCTGGGCTGTCATTAAACGATGTTCTAAAAACAGGGCCCGTAATACAAGACGATCTATTTTCTATACTTGCGCGATTTAGAAAACATAATTACGTAATTTCTGCAGATATTGCTAAAATGTTTAGATGCGTGGCGGTGGAGGAGGATCAGCGTGATCTTCAGCGGATTATTTGGCGCTTTGATCCCTCCGAGAATTTAGGCATTTACCGACTTAACACCGTTACCTATGGTCAAGCTTGTTCTTCATTTTTAGCTATAAGATGCTTATTTCAAGTAGGAATTGAAAGTGAGGAAACTTTTCCGGTAGCCTCAAGGTCAATAAAACGAGATTTCTATTGTGATGATTTTTTATCAGGCAGTGATACAATAGACGGTTGTATACAGCTACGTAGGGAAGTTTCTGAACTTTTGGAGAAGGGACATTTTGTTTTAAGAAAATGGGCATCGAATGAACAAAGTATTTTGCAAAGTACACAAGAAAATGATATTTTTCAATACGTTATTAACGATGACAAAGAATTAAAGACACTGGGAATTTTGTGGGATACAAAATTAGATTTGTTTGGTTTTTCAGTAGAATTTGAAACTCCATCAATAACAAAGGTCACAAAAAGAACTATTTTAAGCATTATCAGCAGATTGTTTGATCCGTTGGGGCTAGCTGGGCCAGTTCTTATTCAGGCTAAGTTAATCTTACAAGATTTATGGAAATTATCGCTGTCTTGGGATGATTCTGTCCCCCCTGATATTCAAACGTCTTTTATTTCTTTTTGTGAAGATTTAAAATGTCTAGTAAATATTAAAATACCCAGACAAGCTATTCTTAAAAACACTATACATGTACAAATTCATGGCTTTTGTGATAGTAGTGAAAAGTCGGCGCATGCGTTATGCTTCGGTCAGTTGATTTATTGAAAAACTGTACTGTTTCATTGCTATGCGCAAAGGCCAGAGTTGCACCTTTAAAGACACAAACTTTGCCGAGGCTCGAGTTAATGGGAGCTGTCATTTTAAGTCTATTAGTTGGCAAAGCTGTCAAGGCATTAGAAATAAATTTCTCGGAATCTGACATATTTTACTGGACCGACTCAACTATTGTCTTAGGATGGTTAAATTCTGAACCTTCGAATTTAAAATGTTTTGTGGCAAATCGTGTTGCTGAGGTTCAACAGTTGACTAAAGTAAAACAGTGGCGTCACGTTAGATCGCATCATAATCCCGCGGACATTATTTCAAGAGGGGCGACACCTAGTTCACTTTTAGAGAGTAAACTTTGGTGGGAGGGACATTCGTGGTTAGTTTTAGCGCCTGATCATTGGCCCGAACCTTTAGAATCAAGCGAAAATGAGATCTTTAACCTACCTGAAAAAAGAAAGGACGAGACTTTATCACTTTATTCAATAAACTTTCAAGGTTTTGATCTGTTTACTAAATATTCATCCTTTGCTAAATTACAGCGTGTTTTTGCCTACATATTACGTTTTATTCAAAATTTGTCATGTAAAATAAAAAATCAAATAAAGAAAATGGTTTTTGGATCTTTAACAATTCGTGAATACAAAGAGGCTTTATTAAAATGAACTTTAATCGCACAGGCTCAAATGTTTACAAAGGATATTCAAAATTTACAAAAAGATAAAAAACTAAGTAATGACAGCAAAATTCTGAGTTTAAATCCTTATCTGGATGAATCTGGATTGTTACGTGTAGGGGGACGAATAAAAAATTCTGACCTTGGACCTGATCACAAACATCCTTTACTTATAAACAGTAAACATCCATTTTCAAATTTAATTATCGAATACGAGCATAAACGACATCTTCACGCGGGCACACAAGCCACTTTAGCCGCCATTAGACAACGATTTTGGATAATTAACGGAAAAAATGCAATAAAATCTTTTATAAGAAGTTGTGTAATCTGTTTTAAAGCAAATCCCGTACCGAACGTGGTGAATCAAATGGCAGATTTGCCCGAGTCTAGAATTAAGCCTGCTGGTGCGTTCCTTAAGAGTGGCGTGGATCTGGCAGGGCCATTTCTCATAAAAGATAGCAAAAATCGAAACAGGCAAATGATAAAATCCTATCTTTGCGTCTTTATTTGTTTAGTTACCAGAGCAGTGCATTTCGAAATTTGTACTGATCTTAGTAGTGAGACATTTATAGCGGCTTTAAAAAGATTTATTGCGCGAAGGGGAATTTGTCAATCCTTGCTATCGGACAATGGAAGTAATTTTATTGGCGCGCGTCGCGAATTACGGGAAACTTTTCAATTTTTGCAAAAAATGCGCAAAGATGAAAATATTTTACATTTTTTAAGAGAAAATTATATCTCTTGGGATTTAATTCCGCCCAGAGCACCACACTTTGGCGGCATATGGGAGAGCGCGGTAAAGTCAGCTAAATATCATTTTAAAAGGGTTGCAGCGGATGCTCATTTGACTTTCGAACTTTTTTATACGTTGGCGGTCGAGATAGAGGCTATCCTTAATTCGCGACCTATGACTCCGTTATCATCGGACGTTAATGATCTTCAAGTGCTTACTCCTGCACACTTTCTCATTGGAGATTCTTTAAAGACTTTTCCCGATCATGATTACGTAGAAATGCCCCTGAATCGACTGAGCCAGTACCAAAAGATTCAAAAAATCTACCAACAGTTTTGGCGGCGTTGGAAAAACGAATATTTAACTAGTCTTCAACGAAGATCAAAATGGAAGACAAAAGACAGCAACTGTGTTGTGAATGTAGGTGTCATGGTCATAGTAAAAGAAGACAACACGATGCCAATGCACTGGCCCATAGGCAGAATAACAGAAGTTTTTCGTGGCAAGGATGATGTTGTAAGAGTCGTCAATGTTAAAACTAAAACTGGTATTATCAGACGACCAACAGCAAAAATTTGCATCCTACCTTTACCTGACCAAGTCTAGCAGTTACTAGAATGGTTGTGGTGTTGAAAGCTGGAATCTTTCAAGAGGGGCGAGATATGTTTGGACCCAACAAGTATTTTGCTCTGCTAATTCGACAGCACGGACCACTGTACCTCGCATACCTTGCTTCTGGAAGATTCGATCAGAGAGCGCGTGTGATTGGTCGGCACTCTTCGGACTAGCGACTGCAAGGAAGCCACAAGCGCGAGGAGAAGCGAGAGACTCGCACTCTAGACGTGGGGGTGTGACGATCGTTTTCCCCATCTTCAAGGACTTTTATGCAATGTTCCAAATTTTAGTAATTAGTTTTGTTTGTACAATAAGTCTTTAATATACAGTCCTAAAAAACATTAACCAGCATTTTTGCCAAAGTATATGGTAAAATACCTCAAATTTTTTCCATATAGAGTTAAATAATATTATAAATTAAATGGCTAGTGCATCTGGCTGATAGACAGATCAGTTTTAATAGAAAGTAAGAATTTAGGCCACACTAGTTTTTATCACAAGGGAAATGCAATTTTTTTTTAGTTTGGCAATGATGGGTTTATCATAGAAACTAGGAAAATACGGCTCGGTATATTGCAACGAAATTTGGATCACTAATATATGAGCAAATTTTTCATGAAACAAAAATGACCGCCTTAAATGTCAAAAAGACAGCTGGGCGCAGTTATATATACATTGTTTTAAATAGCTTTTTATTCTTAATTTACCCTCCGATTTTGAAAACATTTTATTTAGCAGTTCTCAAATGGTGACCAATAATAATGTGTCGTAATGGAATCATTATTATACTTTTGGGATATTTTTTTGAGGTTTCTAATGTCAATACTCCATACTAAGCGAAGCAAGAAAAAGTAACGGTAAATATTTTATTAAAACAGTATAACAATTAATTAAAAAACTGAAAAAAGCAGAAGAAGAAAAATGTCAAATTTTCATTCTAAAAGATTTAGTAAATGTCCGCCTTGCACTTCTTGACAAAAGAACATCCTGTTAGTGAATTCTTTCCTCACGTTATGGAGTGTTTCAGGGCTTATTCTTGCACACAGGTCGACGATACGTTCATGCAGTTCGTCCAGAGCAACCGGAGCCATTTTGAAACCTTGAGATTTCACATAGCCCCATAGAAAATAATCAAGGGGAGTAAGATCTGGTGAGTGAGCTGGCTACTTTATCGGACATGAAACGTATTGCCAAGGGGGATCTCACGTGGGTTTTGAACAACAACATCATCAAAAAGTGGAGTTTTTGAGCAGCATTCGAATATATGTGGGGCCATTTAAATTTCCTTCCAAAAATACGGAATGGTCACCCAGAATATCCGCCCAACAAACATTTATGTTTTGAGCAAACTGGGTATATTCTTCGTGAAACACACGGGGGTTTTCTTCACTCCAATGTCTACAATTTTGAGTGTTGACTTTGCCATTCCAAAAAAATGTTGTCCGTTATGTTGAATTCGCACCAGCTTATCCCTACATTATTAACATTCAATTTTTTTGCAAGTTTTAAATTGAATAAGAAGATTTTTTAAAATTTTATTTGGCCGCCATTTTGTTTCGCCATCTTGAATTCGTACCATGACTTTACCTGTGTTACACTAAATGCTTTCACAAAATTTGAAATTAATCATATAATTATTTCGCCGCCATTTTGTTTTTTCTATGTTGGATTCATACCAAAATGTAATTGGTAACATTCCTATGTAAAACTTGACTTTTGTGCAAAGTTTGAGGAAAATTGGGTAACTAGCTTTTTATTCTTACCAAAATATTACCCAGTCACTCCCATATGACGCTTAATTTTTCACCAATCGGATGAATAGGTTGGAAGCTATGCCACGAACTAAGAGACAGACCGACAGAATTGAGAAAACATATTTTTGGCATCTAGGGACACTTAAACGTGAAGATATGTGAAACATTTTATTTGGTCGCCATTTTTTTCCGCCATCTTGAATTCGTATTAAAATTTTACCAGTTCATCTCTATACCACAATTAATTATTACGCAAAATTTGAAATCAATCCATTAAGTACTTCTTTAGGCCTAATTTTTAAATATTTTACTAAGCCGCTATTTTCTTGCGCCATCTTGGATTCGTACCAAAATTCAACCAGTTGATTCCTACATAATTTTTGTGCAAATTTTGAGGTAAATTAGATAAGTAGTTTTTTAGTAATAATTTTTTACGTTTCACAGGCTTCCATTTTGTTTGGCAACATTGGATTTTTACCCAAGTATTACCAGGTCATCCCCATATGACCCATAATTTTTGAGTAGTTTGTAAGCTATGCCACGAACTAACAGACAAAGAGACAGAACAGACAGACCGACGGACTCGAGTTTAATTATTGCACAACATTTGAAATCAATCCACTAAGTACTTTTTACAGGCCTAATTTTACCAGTTTAACATTTCACTAATTCGCCATTCTGTTTTGTCATATTGGATTTTTACTAAAATGTTACCAGGTAATCCCCATATGACCATCAATTTTTAATCAAAATTTGAAGTTAATCCGGTAAGTAGTTTTTTAGCTATACCGCTACTAGACAGATCGACGGAATCGAGAAAACATCAAGGGACCCTGGACCGTCAAGATCTGAAAAAAATCTCGGAGGGTGATTTTTTGCCTTTTACGAGGGAAGTGAAAACAATAACATATACTTAGGATGTTTTATTATAAAACAGCTTATTTTTATGTCCTTTCTTAAGAATTAATACCCAAAAGCCTCAGATACAAAGATTATGTTAAATTAGTCACAATGCTCAAATCAAATTTTATAAAATTGCAGGAGTTATTCAAAAATCCTGTGTAATAGGCAAATCAATAAAAAAAAATTCTGACACAAAAAAATACTTTTTTAAGACCCGCCAGCAGAAACTTCTATTTGCCTTTCTTTTAAAAGAAGTGGTGTTTTTGCCGAGGAGCAGATGTTGAGAACTTTATTGAAGTTGTAAAACACGTGCATCTTACAGAGCTACCTAGAAAATGGTGGCTTGAACGTCTGTTCTATAACTAAACGCTGTTTATTTTTCTCCTTTGTACCACACTTATGCTTGCGAATTAGACTTTAAACCAAAAGTATGCATTTGACTGTATTCAATTACATTTATTTCATGTAGCGACTGGCCTACGTCTCTGAAGTTAAATGTAGATTTCTGCGGGGCCCGTACTAGCGATTAAGCTGATCTGTGCGAAAAAGAAGAAGGCGTTCGACATAAAAAAACTTGTTATAAAAGTCATTAAAAATGTTCAGTTCTTCAAAAAAAAAAATATTTTATAAGGGCAGTGATTATAAAAAGGTCCTAAAATTTCGGTTGCATAAGTTTGATAAATAAGAGTATTATTCGTCTAATAAAAGTGTATGCCTTTATACATTTCTTTTGGTCTATTATCTGGCCATTCATTCATTACATGCTAAAAGCGTATTCCAAACGCAAGGAGAAACTAACGCCAATAGTCCCTTACTTAAGGAACAAAAGAGTACTTAGCTCATCAGCTTAATTTGAATCAGTACACATGTTAAGCCAATTCCATCAGAAGAACAGGGCGTTTAAAGGTTAGCTCCTCAGCATAGCACAGCTTTGTTTGGGATGTAGATATAGTTTATGTAAGTGATGATTCTGTAAGAAGAAGACTCTGTGAACATATTTTACCTTCTCATACAGCAGCAGCCAAACCACGCGAGAATAATCACAGCTTACAGAAGAGAAAGATTTCAGTTCGACCGAGATAGTACAAACTGGATGGAAGATGAAGAAGCCAGAGTTCTATTTTTTATTAATCCAGTTTTGCTTTGTATTTTCATGATCAACATATAAATAAAAGTATTTTCAGACATGAAAAAATCATTATGCTATATCTTTGCAAGAATGCACTGACTGAGCAAAGGTATTCTGAACAAGTTTTGGAACCTCACACTATGCTCTTCTAAGTCAATTTTATTAAACCTAATTTTTCGTTCATGCAGAACAATACGCGCCCTTATGATTTGCAGTTATTGGGAATTATTTGAAAGGAAACAAAGACTCAGGTATTTAAATTTGCATTTTTTATCTCCTTCCCTCATGCCTCACTCATATTTCCACTGTTCTTAAGGGTCAATAGTCTTATATTTTGTAATTTTAAACATATATTATGTAGCTGTTAAAACGTAATTTTTCTTTTTTCTATTGTTTCATTTTATTGAAAAATGCTGTCCTAAAAATTTTTCCGCCCCGGGCAACTGCCCGGATTGCGTCCACCCCTAGAGCGGGTCCCAGATTCCTGAAAACTTAAGGAATATGTATTTTGAAAACCTTAAAATGAACTAATACCCCGAATAATAAATGGGCAGCGATGAGTCCACATTCACTTAATTTCTTGCCTTTCAGCTTTCACTACCATGGCACTGACTAATCTCAGAGTATAGCAATCTAAGAGTGGTATCAGAATGTCATCGTTAATCCTGAATCAGTTTATCAGATGCTGAGCGATGAATACCTATTTTAGTCGTAGGCCCAGAACTATAGACATTACCACATCTTCTTTTGACCTAAAAAATTTCTATACCACTCTGAGAGGTTTTTAAATGCTTACCTTTTTCATGATTTCACTATCTCTAGGGCCAACAAAGAAAGCAATTGGTGCTGTTACAGCTGACAAGTTATAAGAAGGAGGATCTTTCGTACCATAATACTTCATGTTCCCCTTAGAGCCGTAATTAAGCTTTCTAAATGTGCCTAAAAGTAGTTTAAGTTAATCCTGAAAACTGGTTCAAACAAGCTGCTTTCAAGAATCACTTGTGTATAAAGAGCATTATATTTTAAGTAAATAAATCATCCTATTTTTTACTTCACTATTGTCTATTTCGAAAGAACAGAGAGGTGTAAATTATGTTAATTCGAGATAAGCACCCTTTTATGGGGCGGACATCGAAAAAACTGTACTATAAATTCTAATATAGAGCGTGTAACAAAACTAAGGAAATGGCGAAGTATCTCAGGTACCGGTTACCTGAATTTAATAAAAATATGCACACTTATGCATGGTATGAAATTACGCTGGATCCAATGGTGAATTCCGCATTGCTGTTAATTTTAGCGTTTTTTTTTTTGTTATAAAAGAATTTTTTTTTTTAATAAAAAATTGTATACTATAGTACTTTTCTAAAATCTTTGGAAAATTTTCAATATTTTTTATTAAGAGAATTTTTTATGAAAGTCGACAGTTTTTGCGAAAATAAGGGTCTTATATCCATAATTTAATATATTACCTTTTATTCAAATACCTGCTCACAAAAGGTTACCTGATATGTTTGACAATGTCAGTTTTGTTGATTTACAAAAATGGATCGTATACCTGAAACCTAAAGAAATGAAATTTTAATTATACTGGGTTATGAGGCCATTGGATTCAGCATAATTTCATATCTATGTGTACATATTTTATTATTAAATTCAGGTAAGCGGTACCTGAAATATTTTGCCGTTTCCATATTTTTGTTACATGCTTTATATTGTACTTGTATTTCCTTGTTTTGTTACTGAATAAAAAAATTAAAAATATAAAAACTATTAAAAATTAATTTGCATATCAACAGATTTTATTGTCTTTGTAAATTGATTGTATTTGTTGCAATCATGAAATTAAATTGATAAGAAATGAATTTCTTTAATGTCAATATTTAGCCTTAAAAAGAAGGTTTTTTGCCCCGATTTTGTTTCGCGCCATTCGTTTTCTGCGTAGTCGGTTGTAGTGTCTTACTGGAATCCAGAAAAACGACTAGCGGCTTTTAGTCTCATTTAGCATACCATCAACTTTCCACATTATTTCTTCTTCCTTAATTGAGTGCTTGACACATTGACTCCACTTTTGGGAAGCGATCTGCTTTACGAACTTTCGAAAAATATTTTCAACATCCTTCATTTTAAAAGTGATGTTATGCTTTGCGGCAAAAATATAATATTTTGTTTTAGAGCCATTTCATCACTCACATATTTTTTCCAAGATGGCTTTTTTAAATTAACAATTTCAAGTAACTCATTTTTAATCGTGTCATTCTTGTAAGGTATTTTTAAATAAACAATTGGATAATATTTTTTTCTAAGAAGCTGTTAGAATTTTGTAAAGTTTCCTAGAACTTTTTAATAAAATCTAAACATTATGTAAATGAAAAATTATGAAAGTTGTTATAATTTGTTCAAGAAATCTGTAGGAATCGTCAGTAAAAATATTAATTTATATATATAATATGGCTTCGGTGACACAGAACTTGCAGTTTTCACGATATTTTATACATAACTCAAAAACAAAAAAAAACTCGAAAAGTATATGTAAAACATGCAATTTTTGAAATCTTCTATCTTCCAAGCCTGAGTTTTTTATATTATTTATTATACGAATTTTCATAATCAAAAATTACCTTAATTTCAGTGTATAATTTATTATTATGAACCTCTTAGGAGCGCCAGCATATGCAAGTATCTTGCAAAGTTCAAATGGACGAAATGGATGAAAGTATTATATTTAAAAAGAATCCTAGCCTTCTTTTATGCAAACTAGTACTGAACTCAAAAAAGTTTAAAAGAAGGTTAAGGTTCTTCCGCACTTATAGGGTTCGAATTTTACTCGCCTTTTCTTGTCAGAGACCTTCACGATTGAAAAAACAATTTTAATCTGGGTTTATTGAAAAGACGTAAATGACGCGAAATTGAAATAAACTTACCAGTTTTTACATTCTCCATAAAATGTATTAACATTCTAACTGAAAGTCTGGGTATGTTGCTAGCTAGAAGTTGAACATCCTAGAAACAATAAGAGAAACGAACTCTTACAATGTAGAATACTAGGGAACTTAAAAAAATCTTATATAACTTTAAGACATCAACTTACTTCTGGCCGCTGCAGGTACGATTTGTGACTTCCAATAGCATATGACATTAAAATACATGCTCTTTGCCATTGTGGATGAGCACACATCTCCCTTAGTAAGGGTTTAAAAGATGTAATACCTGGCAAGAATTCCACTTGTCCGGTGTACCTTGTGATGCCCTAAGACCAAACAAAGAAATATTGATTGTCAAAATATAATTAATGAAAAGATTTAGTATTGGGTATGTCCAATAAGGGGATATGGAATAGTTCATTTATTTTTTCATTAAAGAACTTGGCAGAGGATGGAAGGTTTAAACCCGTCCCACGATATTGAAATATCCATATATCGTTTTTTATTTTTATTGATTAGATGTTTTGACTAAATCCGTATGATTGCTTACATTTGCATTATTACGCAGATTACTGTTTTTTAAAGAATTATTTGTAACATAAAGTTGGAAAACTGTTTGATAAAAGTTCTGGATGCACAGGAGCTATAAGAGCCGCTTGACTTTCGGAGAACATTTTTATCGCTTTGTGTTTTTTGGCGTTTTTGTAACACTCTTGCGCACAATTCGATAACATGAACTTCTGCTTGGAACTGGAGGTATTTTTACCCAGACTTACTAAGAGAACAATCCTTAGCCTTAGTTCATAGATCTCAGCATCTACTTTAGTAAATGAATTTATTCGATCCAACTTCTTTCTCCCTGGAACAATTATGGAATAGGGTTGATTTGCACTAACAGTTTTTAATATTCCAATGTAACTCATGCTGCAAATCATGCCACTAGTAAAATAGTGGAGTCTGTTATCCTTATTGCCTCCTATATATATATATATATATATATATATATATATATATATATATATATATATATATATATATATATATATATATATATATATATATATATATATATATATATATATATATATATATATATATATATATATATATATATATATATATATATATATATATATATATATATATATATATATATATATATATATATATATTATATTTATAGGCACTTTTAGGAGGAGCCTCATGTATATCTGCAGTACAATCAGTTTCGCAACGAATGAAAACCCTTTTTGAAATAAACTATGTAAGGGAAGCTAGTTGAGATATTTTTAAATAATATGCAAAAACTAATCACACTATCCAATAAAAATTAGCTACTTTTAGATTATTTTATACAAAAACCGGAGTGAACATATTTTAATTAAATGCAGGTAAGAGGTACCCGATATATTTTGCTGTTTCCTTACTTTTGTTACACGATGTATAATAGTATATGTTCTATCTATTACACGAGAAGAAGAAATGCCTATCAAAATGGATAAGTACACAAGTATATCAAGGAAAATGTGGTCAAAAAGCTAGCTGTAATCGATGCCAAAGGTGAAAATAACAAAAACAGGGGATATGCCTTATTTAATATTGATATAAAGCTTCGTCATGTTTCTATTTTTCTGTTGGCCAATACCTTTAAAATATCTGTATTTTTAAAGCACAAACTCCTCTCACTTTTTTTTTTAATTATTTCATAGTTTTAAGGCGTAATTTTAAAACTATAATCACCGTCGAATTTCGGCGGGGTGTCATTCGTAATACTAAGTATGTATTACTAAAATAAATTTTACACCATTTTAGTTCTAATTTTGGATAAAATATAATTATTTTAAAACATCACCTTTAAAACATCTACTAACAAGCAACTTATATACAGTACTGGATACTCTGGTTGTGTAATTATGGGAGAACTGCCCCAGCTTACTGCCAATTTGACTTTCTGATTATACTCTGGTTTGTCAGAAAGCATACAGTAGAACTCGGCTCCACCAGCAGAATGCCCTATTAAAGAAACTTTTTCCTGGCCAGTGTATTTCAAAATAAAATCGATAGTTGCTGTTAAATCGTATACACCAATGTCATGGAAACTAAAAACGAAAATCTGTAATAAGCAACAATAACCTATGACGTGAAAGATAATTGAATTTTAATGACATTAAATTTATTTAATGTTGCAGACATAAAATCAGATTTTTATTCGATAATAATAGTACTGTTAAAAAATTTGCTCTACATGAATAAACTGTAACTATGCCCTCATAAAAAAGTCTGAAAATATTACATATTAAGATACAAGAGGAAATAGTTTATACCGTTCCCTAAACAACAATATCACGTGGCGTGGAAAGCGCATCAACATTATCCTCAAGTCTGGCAAGATAAAGGGTTTGTGTGTCAAAGTACATAGTGGAAATTAGAGGAATTAATTAGTTTCATTAGTTCTATGTATACATCTTATCATACTTCCTCATATAACAGCTAAAATATTTTATTGTTAATACATTATATAGGCTATACAGCCGACGTATTGGAACAAGGCCGGATTTGATCTACGAATCGGCCCAGAGAATAAACAAATACCGGCCCATTCGAATTTCCAAATATTTGCAAAACAAAACACGATTATCCGTAATATTCTGTATGGTATACTCAGCCAAAAAATAATGATAAATTGAAATACGGAGCACCTTTAAAAAGATTACTGGACATTTTTGCCGATTAAACTTTTTTTGAAATATTTAATCAACAGTAAAATTTATGGTACGACCGGAGATCGATCACGCACTTCTGGACCTCTGATAAACAATTCGTTAGAACTTGTACAGATTCAAACCCACCAGTATCATGACTATTGTTGATCCTTCCAAATATTAAAAACCTTATAGCGCAGCGTTCCTGACTGGACGTCAAATCTGACATCGCTATTAGGTACCGTCCATATTAGTAAATTTATAATTTTTACGTTATTCCCGTATAAGCCAAATTTTGAATAGAAGTATTTTATCAGTTTGCTTTTTTTTTAACTGTGAAATATTTTTTTAGAAATACTTAATCAACAGCAAAAGTTATGGTACGAGCGGGGATCGAACCCGCAACCCTCTCTCAACTGCTCCTGGCATAGCTTTTGCTGTTGATTAAATATTTCTAAAAAAAATCTTTCACAGGTAAAACAAACTGATAAAAAACTTCTATTCGAAATACTAAACTGCTGGAACTTCGAAGTACACCAAGGAAATTTTTATTGGAAATTCAAAATGAAATATTTTCAATACCGATCAATTTAATCAATTCCCATGGTATGCAGTCCGATAAGGGCATCCTCAGAACATCATCGCAACCGTCTTATACAGTGGGTTATATAAGACCCTGTCATTTTTTTAAAAGTTTGTTCGACCAGAACCCTTACTATGGAATATTTCTTTTCCTCTTGATTATTTTGGTTAAATAATCCAGAGCTAGGTCCTCGGTAGAGTTTTTGGTGCACCCTATATACAATATTTATGGTGGAATACTTAAGGGTGCCAACCCTGTTCGTAATCTGATAGACCATACTAAATCTGATTACCACAAGTGGGCTTTGTTCAGCAGACCATTAAAAAAAATCAATTTTTCTAAAAAACCCTGTATGACGGAAAGGAAGAAACATTTTCAAAGTTACTGGAAATTATTTTTTGTACCTAGATTCTCCTTATTGCGCTACATACTCTATGAATTTTTCAAACAAAGGCCAAAAAGCATAATTCAAAATATCATACGTATTAAAAATATTTCTTTTGAATTTCCAGTAAAAATTTCCTTGATGTACTTCAGAGTTCCAGCAGTGTAGATTACTAGAATCTGCTTTAATATGTTTACAATTATTTCTTATATTGTTGACTATCGAGCCGTTTTTAATACTCATTCGCATTCTCTTCCGGCAATGAAGTTTTTGACACTTTGAGTTAAAATCGAAAAGTTCCATTTAAAGATTGTTTTGTATTACATAGGTATCAAATTTGGAAACTTTTTCACACTTTGTTCAAAGTGTGGTTTTTGGTAGATCTGTAAGGTCAGAAAAAGTCAAACAGTGAAAACATTGAAAGTATCTATATAATTATTTGCGTTTTCCAAATCTGGATTCCAAGACCCTCACAATTGTATCCACTAAAAACTTCTATTCTAAATTTTTCGGTTTTGTTATGTCCTTTTTTCCTTTCTCCTTCTTCTCTTCCTATTAATTTTCTATTACGTAAAATGTAAAAATACAACTATTTTCTAGAAACACTTCTACTATATAATATAAATGTAGTGGAAGTGTTTGTAAAAAATAGTTGTGTTTTTATATTTTACATAATATTATCATTTCCAACGAGTGTCGGCTGACACAATCGTATTATTAATTTTCTCTTTATTGCTTCGACTTTGTTATTTATTTTGGTTTAACAATACCTATCATTCTTCTTCTTTATGAGTATTTCGCCTATAAAAAATACAGTGTTGGAAATATATGTGGTCAATAATGTTGGAGACAAATGGAAAAATTTGTTTTCTCATTTGTTAAAAAAATGTATTACTCTCAAAAGTTTGTGTATGAGAAACAATTTTTTTTTTCTACTACAATACGTGAAGTACATATTTAATACATTGATTACTGTAAGTGAAGCTTGGTTTTTAAAATACCCATGGGTGAAGTGCAATGGTTTCTATTTCACGCACTACCACACATAACAGCCTATACACTTTTCTGCACAGATGTGCATTACGCATGATCACTTATAAAACCAGAAAAAATGTTGCGTGAAACAGGAACGGGAAGCTTTTTTCATACTCTAACCGCCGCACCCTTCACTCGTATTACAATTTCTAATTCATTCACTTGTTTCACAACATACTATATGATCAAATCTAAAGGCATATAGTGTCAAGAAAAAGACATGGATTTAAAAAATATCAATTAAAAAAAATTAATATCAAAAAAATATATCGGTAAATTTCCTTTACCCGGAATTTCCCACATTATGATTTATTTCCATTTGTTAGGAATAGTAAAGTGTGACCCAATTTAGTTCAGTACATAGTCGCTTGATATATGTCATATTGGATTCCTACCAATATTTTATCAGTTTTTCTACCTATGCCACACTTGACTTTTGGGCATAATTTAAAATAAATTCAGTAAGTAGGTTCTACATTGACACATACTGCCATTTTGTTACGTCATGTTGAATTTGTACCAGTTTATCCCATTTTCACATTTAATTTTTGTGCAAAATTTAAATTCAATTGAACAAGATTTTTAGACGTCGATTTTTTAAAAAAATTATTTGGCCGCCATTTTCTTTCTCCATCTTAAATTCGTACCACAACCAGTTTATGTCTATATCGCACTTAATTCTTGCATAAAAATTAAAATTAATTAAATAAGTAGTATTTCAGGCTGATTGTTTAAATATTTATTAGGCCGCTATTTTGTTTTGCTATCTTCGATTCATATAAAAATATTCATTCCTATCTAACACTTAATTTTTGTGCAAAATTTGAGGTAAATTGGATAATTAGTTTTTTAACATTGTTTCTCCATATTTGATTTTCACCAAAATATCACCAGGTTATTCCCATATTACCCTTAATTTTTGACTAAAATTTGAAGTCAGTCTGATAAGTAGTTTTTAAGTTATTCCGTGAACTGACAGACAGACTGACAGACGGACCGACGGAACTGATAAAACATATTTTGTTCCGCCATCTTCGATTCGTGCAAAATTTGATAGCAGTTTTTAATAATAATTTTTTTAACATTTCACGAGGCAGCCATATTGGATTTTTACCACAATGTTACCAGGTCATCCCCATATGACCCCAAATTTTTGACCAAAATTTGAAGTCAATCCGGTCAGTAGTTCATTATCGGTTCTTCTTAAAGTCTCGACTGATGTTTAAGTTTTCCCATTGTGCAATCTAAAATTCATCATTGCATTATAGATGGAAAAACTGGAAAAATTTAACCACCAGTCGAGTTAAGATGAATCGAGGCTAAAGTAACTTATCAACTAAACTGCAACACTTTAATATTATTTCATAACCGTTTAATATTCCTACGTATGTTATCATTGCCGACTAATCGACCATCCCTCTTATTAGGATTATAAACACGTCGTCACACGTAACCAAATACGTAATATGTATTTTATTTGGTATTTTGTAATTTTGGTTTGCAAAATATTTAGGTTTAGCGCTGAGCGAAGAATCTAGACCATGCATTAAGTACCTATTTATTTAAATTATCTAATAAGCCTCTACCTTGACTAGTACTTATCCGTATAACTCACTTATTTACACCCTAATTAGACCTAAAAATGAACAAATGAAGCTTCCAAATATCAAACTACATTACGAAAATTTTTCGGGGTGCCACGCCCAAAATGGCTATTTTTTTTTAACCTTATGATGTTAGTTATTCATAGCTTTGGAGCGTATCTTAATACTTAGGGGAAATAATATGAATTTACAAGATTTTAAATAATTTTTTTTTCTTAAAAAACAGTTATGTACCTATATCTTAAAGCTAATTTCGATTCGATTCGAGCGATGCAAAACTGTTTCCGCCTTCGATGATCCGAACGCACTAACTTACATTAATTCTATGACAAGCGAACAAGCGCCTGCAGCAGCAGTTTTATGCCGCTCCCATCTCAATTTGGCTTAAGGATATTCACCACTGCGTTGCCATAGCAACTGCCCTAAACAAATCTAATTGTGAAACCAGGCGTGCGGAGGGTGTCTGATGCGGAATTTGTTTCTGCTGATTGTGATTCCTCAGCGGGTCGCTCTTATAAAAAGGTGTTCAGGGCGCTACGTTTTTAAGTCATTATTATTTTTTTGAGTATATAACGCACTAGTTTTAATAAAAAATAATGGTATAATTAAATAAATAATGTGAATTTATATAAAACGTACTACATTTTTATAATAAAAAACGAAGATTATAAAAAGCTTAATATTTTAAAAATGTCTTTATTTTTAAGTAAATTAGTTGAAAAATGTAGGTGAAGCGGCGCTTCACCCGCGTCCCCTGGCGAGCCGCCACTGCTACATATAAAATTGAAACAAGAGCAATGGCAAAACGCCTAGCTACTATTCTGTGGAGAATGGCAGTGCAGGAGCAAGACCGTGCGCACTGTGCAACGGAAGGCACATCATTAGTGAAAAAAAATATGTTTGAGATTTAAGATTATTAATATGACATTTTTTTAGTTTTTAAACCTTTTATTGTTTCGAGTATGTATGATAATGTTTGCGTCTTTGGATATATTTTCCCTGTGTGTTTTTCTAATGAAAAAAATACTTTTAGAGATCAAGCAAGCATAAATACAGTCATGAAAAAACTCAACCTAATGAGCCAAACGTTGACTTGATATGAAAAATTATGTTTTACTATTAACCTAGACCCAAGGAAATAAAGTTTCCACATATAAATATATTGTTAAAGAAGAATCCCCATATATATATATATATATATATATATATATATATATATATATATATATATATATATATATATATATATATATATATATATATATATATATATATATATATATATATATATATATATATATATATATATATATATATATATATATATATATATATATATATATATATATATATATATATATATATATATATATATATATATATATATATATATATATATATATATATATATATATATATATATATATATAATATATTTTATTCCAAAAAGCAGATTTAAAAATGTAGGTTTTAAAAGTGTAAACGTTAATTTTAAGAAAAAGCTATTAATATTTTTAAAAAACGGCGAGACACGATCAATTTATGATATTTATTGCATATAGCTAGACATATGTGATATCTGTATCACAATATAACCTGCCCATCTTATGACAAAAGCACATTTTTTACACATAAACTCAGCGTGTAGGGCTGTCCAAAATGTCCGCTTGGTTGAAATATTGACGAAACGTTGACTGTTGTTTGGATTAGTGAGTCGAGGAAAGTGCAAAATAAATTAAATTACAGACTAAAATTTATGAATAAATTATATTTCATGAAATATTGAAAGGCACATAAATTGGCTACCCGTCCGGTAGTGGTTTACCGTTGAAAGTTTGAATATACAATTATATACTGTCATTTTCAATTAAAAACTAGCTAATTTTAAATAAGATTTCTTTGTATTTAAGTATTTAACATTTCACAACTCCGCAGATATTTACTTTTTTAAAAAGGCTATTGTGCCTACGTAAACAAAAAAGAAAAACCTATCTACAACGTAGAATTAACCTTACAATATATTTTCCTTGCATATACATTCCACGTCATCAGATGTCAGGACCTTCTAAGTCTGAATTACCTTCAAATGAAAATAGACTTAGAGAACGTACGTAAGTTCTCTAAAAGGTCGTATCACCTGGATTTCGTGACAGTACACGAATCGATACTATTATAGGGTTTCTATTTAATGCAGCTGCGCTAGCCTTAGATACTCTTCTTTTATGGTTTGATTTGAAGGAAAGACGAGGTACTGCCGATGAGTCAGTCACTGTATTGATAACTTAACAATCAAACGCTAGCATAAGTCATACATCGAATGTTATTTAAAACCGCGGAATAACAGGGCTTATCGATAAACTAATGATCTTATTTTTTTAAACATTTAAATCCGAAAGGCAGGGATTCATAATGGATTGTCAAGATAGTGTTATTGACATAGTAGGTTAACTTTTTTTAATCGATTTTTTAATTTTAGAAAATGAAATTATACTGAGTATTTTAAAACTGCTTTTTGGGTAATAACAATAAAACGTGAGAAAGAAAGAAAAGAATTTGTACCTGTACAACCAATATTCGGGATCCTTATTCCAATCGAAAATCTTATGTTTCTTATCAAAAGAACCATCCATTCCCCTTGCACAAAAAAGCCACACATCCAACCCTCTTTCAGCAAAATAATAAGCGGCTGCTCTCTCTTTTCCTAGAACCATAAAATTATGTGGAGATCCCCCCATTCCATGCAATATTAAAACAGCGCTTTTATTTTTAGGTTGATCTTCAGCGTTTCGTATGCCATGAGGGATATGATATACAGTTAAGATGTAGTCATCCTCTGTTACTACCTGGTGGGTTTCTATCGGATATCCATGTTTTCTAGCTCTCTGCTCCTGAGAAAAAATATATATTGGATAAAAAAGAATTCAATTGCTTGCATCTTACAGTAAAATTTTCGTTATGTTCTTTGCTTTTTTTTAATGTCATATTGACTCAAACTTCTTATAGACAGTAAAAATTAAGAAAAAAGCATTTTGTATTATAAAATGATTTGTATCGCAGACTATGAGTCTTGGGTGAATCATATATTCAGTTCATTTCACAAAGCACAGAACACAAAAATCTTCATATTATCTGATTTACTTGAAATGCATAGGGAAGATTCCGAGGACAAGAGAAGTAATGCAAGGCCACATCCATGTGTAGATATTTAAGTTTACATTTGGAAACAAACCTCATGGCGTTATACATCAAAACAAAGCCCCAGTTTCTGAGAAATTATGTTTTCTTTATTTAGTTTTACTGTAATAATTAAGGTGTCCCAGTAAAAATAAATTTAAGTGAAATTTGCCGCCCTTGTCTGTTAGAATTGAGAAGAATTGGAGGGAGCTTTCTAAAAAAGTTTCTGCCGCAAAAACTGTAATTGGATTTTTTTTTGTAAAAATAATATAATACTGATTGAATTATCAGATATTTTTACTATATGACCTGTATTACAACGGATTCGGATCATTAGCGTTAGACTTTTAAATTTTTTGAATATGTGTATTTTTATACGGTTTCAGATCAGTTATTTATGATCGAAACATTTTTTATTGCTGATTGTTGCCGAGCTATGATCCAACGTGAAGGCCAATTTTACAACTTTAATTAATTTTTTTTTATAACTCCTTATAGATCTAAACATGTTATAAATTTCTTATCTTGTATTATGAAACATTTTTTTGCATTAAGACACTTATAGAATATTATTATAACACTAAATACGGAAAAAATATTTTTTACAAAAATGGGGCTAGTAAAAATTTAGAGATTTTGCACTATATTATAAAGAGCCTTTAGAAACCAGGAAAGATCATAAAAATATTTTGTTTTGGCGCTAAAATAATACCAAAAATGTATTTAGCGATTTAAAAAGCAGATATAAGACCCCCTAATACTGTTCTAAGTGGGAGTCTCTAAGGAGTGCTAAAAATGGTACCTTTGAAACATAGTACGTTTATTTTTCTACCAAAACCAAGGCCTACTGTATATTATCTGTTTTGTAAAAATTTAGAAAACTAAATTAGGGACCAAAAATCACTGGATTAAGCGCGGTTTAAACTCCCTCTTAAAGGAAACTATACAAGATTTTTATACAAAAATATTGGCAAATTAGAATTAATATACTGCTTTATGAATTTATTTCTTCTAGTCAAGTAACTTATGGAATTAAAATTGAAATATAACTAAAACATTTTTTAAGAGTAAAAAATTCTGAAAATGTTGTTAGTATAACTACGTCTTGGAATAACTGTTGCATGCGAAGAAATTACTTTCGGACAATGGAGGAAATTTATCGTTAAAACACATAATAGGTTTGATCAATGCTTTAAAATTTAACAAATTAAACGGCTGGTTGGTGGAATTAAAAACTCAACATTCAATGACAAAATTGTTGAAAGTATTATGCAATATTTTATGAGATTCGAGACGTACCTATTTAAGAGATTGCTTAATCCAGTGACGTAATCAGACTGCACATATTCTATAATAAATAGCAAATCAGGCCGTAGCCACAGGGTGGCGAGGTCGGGCATTTCCCGGCTTCATTTTGCTTGATTTAGAAAATCGTCCTCATGAAAATACAAATGCTTGACTTTTCTATATTTCATTTTTATAAAAAATTAGCTGAATGTTAATACAGTGCTGGGCAAATGAAACGAGACAAAGCATATTTTTGGTAAAATGCAAAGACCTCTAGGCCATAGTCGCTAATTGCAATGACAACTGCACTATACCGGGCGATATATGAAATCCTTTCATATTTTACAAATTTTGTTAGTTCCGAGAATCTAAGAACATAATTTTACAATTTTTTGTTCACGGCAACATGATCTATGGACGAATGCCAAAAAATACTGTGTAGGTACCGATTTTGCCTAGCTTCATTTGTTTTCACTGTTCATAGTTTAATCGAGAAATTCCATATTTTTTCCAAAATTAATCCATAATTCAGGCTGTTTTTAAAAAGTAGGCATGGGATAAGCGAATTTGAAGTGGGGGTTATGTCCTTAATACAACTAATACAAACATATACAGGATGTGATAGAGACAAATGATCGGCAACTCGATTTTTTTTTGCTTAAATTTTTTTAGAAATGTCACTCTTAAACTGCACATCTGTTACATTAACGGTTAAGATTTGTTGATTCTCACGCGAATATTAGGTAGAGTAGACCTTTTTATTCAAACTTTTTTTTGATTTTAAGGCTACCTTCATTTGTCACGAAATAAACTGAAAACAGTTTGAACTTGTTTTCTTTTCGATTTTTTTTTGTGTCAAAAAGATACCAGGACAAAGAAACAAAAAAAAACATTTTTGTCCAGTTACCCTATTTTAATGATTTTTTTGTGTGCGAAGGTTAAGCAAGACTAACTTCGTTTGCTTACAAATTAATTTATTTGCCTTTTTTGCAAAAGAAACATGAAATAAATTATTTTTATGGTGTCGAGTGTGATACTGCTAAAATATAAAAATACAGTCCGGCAAATTTAAATATGTACACACACTGCTTGCCTTTTTTAAACTTTTACAAATTTTGTACAGTGTAAACAACTGAAGCTAGGCAAAATCAGTATAAATTGTTTTTTGGTATTCGTCCATAGATCATTTTGCCGTGAACAAAATATTCTAAAATTATTTTTCTTAGATTCTCGGAACTAATAAAATTTGCAAAAAAATGAAAGGAGTCCAGTTATCATTGCAACTAGCGATTATGGCCTAGAGGTAAGAAAGTACAGGGATTACGCAATCACATGCAGACAAAATAAGCTCAAAATCTTGTTTTGCTTCGAAAATATTCGTCTTTGAATTTTACCAAAATGTGGTTTGTCCCGCTTCATTTGTCCAGCACTGTATTTAAACATATTTTTATCATAAAATTAAAATAACCTCGAAGGTCTTCCCATGGAGACTAAATGTTACAGATTCACCAATTTTCAATTTTATCTTTTTAACTCAATTGTTAGTTCAATTCCTTGTATTTATTATTTCAAATTAAAATATACAAACCATCTAAGTCGAGAATTAAATCCTTCAATATTTGAGGGGGCACTTATGACCAAGGCAAATACAAAAAATATAGGAAAAAGGAAACAAAAATGCAACATGTTTGAAATAAATACCATGGTAGAATTATAATATTGTTCGTAATAATGTAATGAATGCTTCTAACATAAAAATTCTAAAGGTAAATATAAATGAATTAATAAAAATGTTGTTTTATTGTAAAGTGTTTTGTCTCAAGGTGACAGGCAAATGACAAATTGTTCCCCTCTTTGAATTTGAAAATGTTTTTAAATTCTAAATAGATATGACACAACAAAAAAATGCTTGTCTGCAAAAATGTAACTTCTAGACGCTACATCCTTCTCTCCCCCGAAAATTGCCAAGCTCTAAGTAGAAGGATCCACATGGAAAAAAAATGGATGTTAGCTGTTTTTCTACTATTTAATATACGTGATGAACATTACCACGGAGGCTAGAATTTTTTAATGTGCAGATCGGCATCTAGAACGTAGTTATCGTAAGCTTGATTTACTTAACCGGCATATACTCCCAGTTAACTACATATGATTTTGAATTTCTTGTCAAAGGAACTTTTAAAAGTAAGAAGAAGGTTATACTGGCAACAAGATGGAGAACTAACAACTACCTACATTACGGAAAAGAGTTCACAAAATTGTGTAAGGCAATATTCCTATATAAATGTAGGGAACATTAAGGATAGGTGCCCTCCGAGGAGTTTTCGAGATAAAGGTTTTTTCGAAACCGTTTGTGTTTTAATGTGCTTCCTAATGTTTTATTTAAAATTAGAAAATTAAATTAAATACTCATTGAAGCAGTACAATTACAATTTGATTATTTATTATAAGTTTTAATAGTCTATTGTTATTTCTTTTAATGTTATGTTTACTTTAACTATAAATATATGTAATAATTTATTTGAGTAAGTAACCCAAATTTTATAATTTTTGAAGGAATAATATTGCAATAATACACTCTCAAAAAAAAAGTGTGTCTAGAAAGTGAATTTAGTTTTTCAAATTTTTTACAAATGGCAAGTTTCAGGACTTCATTAGGATATCTCCGGAAATGTTAGATTTTAAAATTTCTCGACGGCATATGAATGATACTTAAATTATTTAATTTAGCCGACTACCTATTTCGTATAGTTTCCGGGATCCTAATGATAAGACTTGAATTTGAAACACCCTCTATAGCCAAAGAGAAACTTTTCACGATACGAATTGAGTTTCGGAGTCAATTGTGGTATTTAGTTTTAGTACTGAAATTTGCAGATCTAGTTTTTCTAAATTGATATGCATTTAGTCAGTCAGCGTGAGCCATGCAAAAAAAATGCAAATTTGAGGTTTTGAAAATGAAGAGACTCTAACATAAACTTCAACACTTTCAACTAGATTCATGTTGTTTAACAGATTTTTATTATATTGGGTTGTTATTAATTTTTATTAAATTATTTCACTATTCTAACCTGATTTTTTAGCTACTGAATCATTTAAGGTTTAAGCGTTCTTTGTTTTGTTACATTTTTAATATTTCTATTTTGAGTTGTGTTAATTTTCGAAATAGTTAACTTAATTATCGTTGTTCAAGGGAAAACTTTTCAAAATTAAAAATAATTTTGTGTCATTTCTGTGTACGATATTTAGTTGTTAGTTTAGTTTAGTTAAAGAGCTGCTCTACCTAAAAATTATTTTGCCCACCCTAAGTTCGACTCCTGACTACAGCCCTATTACAAATCATATAAATATGTGTTTGTATGTGTAGGTGAGTGAATATAAAAATATGAGGGCCATATCTCAATCCGATGGATCGTCTGTACAATAGAACTGTATTATATGAAACGTATCCTGCATATCTAAGCATGAACAATTATAGTCTACTGAAATCTAATAATAACACGTAAAAATAGACTTATAATAATAATTTACGTTACAAGGCCGGTAGATGTCTTGTTACAGTACAATTGTTTTATATAGAATATAAACGAGTTCTGTAATAACACCTAACGTATGTATAGCATAATATTTTATTTAAAACTATTTTTTTATGTAAACTGAGGAATACGTTTTATATTATTTTATATAGAGCGTGCAACAAAGGTAAGGAAACGGCAAAATATCGTTAAACTGGAAAGGTGACATATGCTGTACGTTCTGGCAGACCGGAAAGCACAATAATTCCTCATCTTGCTACCAAAACACTAGCAAGAGAAAACAGCGTCTCAACTTTAAAAGTAGGTTGTAAAAAACAACGAAAACAATACTATACAAAAATAAATACCTAATAAAACCCAAACAGTAAATTAATAAAACTAAGTAAGGTGTTTAAAATGTTGTCTATTTGCTTCCTGACGCCTACGCCAAATACTGTGGGAAAACATTTAATACATTAGAAAGAATGCCAGCTTCCTCGATTCTTCTACATTCGATTTTTATTCACTCTTTTAAATCCTCGAGTTCTTTAGGCTTTGTTTTATACACCACATGTTTAAGGTTTCCACAAAAAGTAGTCGAGGGGTGTCAAGTCCGGAGACCGAGGTGGCTACTCTATTGTACCAATACCTCCAATCCATCTTCCAAAAAAAATATTCTAGTCTAAATGTTCCCGAACATTCCGAGCAAAATGCGATAAAGCACCACCCTGCTGAAACTATATTTCATCATTTGGTAAACGATTACCTAAAAAAAATCAAGTTTTTAATACTTAATACAGCTGGTAAAGTAAGGAACTTACGGTTATTTGGAAATAGTTTTGCAACAGCTGAGACAATTTCGGTTCTTAAAAGATTCAAGTATCTTTCTCTAGTTAATGTGTCATCTATGAAGAACGGACCAATTATTTTTGCAGCCTTAATACCACACCAAACGATTATATTTTGGCGAAATTGGGTATGATTTTCACGTATTAAATATGAATTTTTTCCGGAAAAATAATTTGATTGACAAAATTTATATTGGTATTTCAACGTTCTATCATGATTTCACAAAGTTCCAAGCGCCTCTTGTGGTCATCCTCGGAGAGTTCTTGCACCAAAGTTACTTTGTATGAATGAATTTTTTCGGTTTTTAGAAGTCGGTCTATGGACATGTTTCTCTTCCTAATGTTCTGGTAGAAAGGTGTATATTTTTTTCTAAACTGATTAAAACATTCAAAGCCTTATCACCATCTGTTAAGCTTTTAGGTCTGGCAGAACGTACAGCATCTTTTACCTTTCCAGTTTCACGAAATTTTTTGTTAGTTTTATTTACTGTAGTTTTAGTTATTGGATTTCAGTTAAGATATTTGTCATTAAAAATGTTACAAACAGCTTGCAGGTTCCATATTCCAACCCCATAATAGAGCATAATTAAAATTTTACTTCATTGAGTTGCAGTAAAACGATCCATTTTTGTAAATCAACAAAACTGACATTGTAAAACATATCAGGTAGCCTTTTGTGTGCAGGTATTTTAATAAAATGTAATACATTAACTTATGGATATTAGTCCTTTATTATCGCAAAAACTGTTGACTTTCATAAAACGTACTCTTAATAAAAAGTATTGAGGTTTTACGTAAATTTAAAAAAAAATATAGGGTGTTCCATTAAAAAAATAAATTTTCTTTTATAACAGAAAAGCATTAAACTCGCTATTGGATCCGCTATAATTTCATATCTAAGTGTGCATATTTTCATTAAATTCAAATAAGCCATACCTGAGATATATCGCCGTTTCATTAATTTTGTTACACGCTGTATGTTGTACATTATTTTTGAAATCATAATATATCGTTCGAAATTTTCGTTATGGAATTGTCATACTTGTCACTTGATATGACATTAATTTTATCTGTCAAAATGACGTTCGATAGGTCAAAATTAGGGTCACTGCTAGGTCACGCTTTAGTACTTAATAACCTATTTACCGGCCGCAAATGAATCCGTTAACTACTGGGCGTAAGTGTATTTATGTTAAAAATGCTGGATGATTAATCTCATATATATAAAATAGTTCATGTAAACTAGGACTCCACATAAGCACCGTTTTCGAGATAGATGGTGTTAAATGTTAATATTTTTTTTAGTTCTTCTGAAACATCTTGTAACTTTGATACAGTGCCAATTATCAAAAACATCTATAAGACCAAAAAGTTACAGAGCGGAATAAGAAATTTGACTTTTTGTAAAAATAACCAGTGACGTCATAGTAGAAAGTTCACGAAAAAAATTACAACCGATAAAATTTTCTCGCTTATGTTTAGTCGCTTTGTTGATAATGGTCATCATATACAGTGTTCCAGATTTAAATAAAAATGGTTAACATTTTACCTCATTATATTTTGAAAACGAAGCATTTGCAGATACCGGTTCATTCAGCTGAAATTTCTAACAGATGATTAAATTTAGTCTCGTGCTTAAAAAAAAGTATCTGTTATAAATATTTAGTATTTAGTCAAAACTTCAGTAACTTACGAGCGTTAAATCGAAGTCCGGATGTATTTCTCCTTTCTTACCAAAGACATGTGAGTTCGGTGATAAAAATATTATAATTAATACTGGATAACTAATTGCCAACATTCTGAACATATTCTATCCATCTAAAAGATAAAAATATTCATAACATTCTGAAATAAACTGTTACATATGCCGTAGGTGATGTTTTTGATTAATGTTACTATAATATTTTATTCTTCACTTTTTAAATATTTGAACAATCGTAATATATTTGGATACCAATATTGCTTAATGATTCTGAAACATGTTTTTTAGGTCGTATGTTTGTATACATATATGTCATTTTAAAATTTAATATGTAAATTATCCCATGTTGAAAATTAGTTTGTATGAACCAGGTTATTAAAATATGTGTGTATGCCAGTTTATACCTTACCCAGTGTTACTACTACTACGTACAACTTTAAAAACTTTTTTTCTCTATGAAAACGATCTTATCTAAGTGAGGTCAGAATTATTAGTTTTTATAATCGAGATGTCGAGGAAACACTTAAAAATAAATAAATTGCGAGGTGTTGAACAATTAATGTGAGATATGCTAATTTGTTGTAATGTATATTTTTAAAAGAAAACTACACGAACAAATGTGTAAAATAGGTTTGCTATAAAATTCAAGGTTAATATAATTTGATATTTACGACTGAACAAAATGCAAGGCTGCATGTAGATATTCTCAGGGAAGAAAAAGCGAGTAAAACCTACAATACCCTTTGTTGCTTCTGACTTACTTCTTTCCCATCTACTCTGTCGTTGTATATGCCATAATGCCATGTTCGACCCCCATAGTTGAGAAACGTGTGTTCCCGTGTTAGATTCCCTTCTATCCTTTTCCTAAATTCTCAATAAAAAAAACATGAATGTCAGCTGAAAATGTAACTCAACTACATTTCTTTTAATTAATATCACTCACATATTTTTTATGTTGATAATTGAAATATTAATATAACCAACAAAGCTACGAATACCGTGGCCAAAGCACCAGTTTGTGAGACCATTAACCAATACAATAATAAAAAAGCCAGTAAGCTTAATTTGTTTTGTTTAACTACCTGACATAAGTAAGTTTACATTTGTCGAATCCACTACATTTGCAAAATACATCTTCAGGAATATTTTTTTCTAATTAGTATCTTCACCTGTACATGTTTTTGTATTTTAATACCTGTTTCAGAACCACCATTTATATACGGGGTGTTGCCATCCGATTCAGGGTCGTGGCATATTCCAGTAACCGGGGAATTCAACAGCAGCTTTAATTCAATTTTTTAACCTAAGTACTGGATATATGAAGTCGCCGCTTTTGTAATTTCTAAAGCTGTTGTGGGCTATTATGCTTATAGTGACTGATAACACTGGAGAACAGCTAAAATGTTTCCGAGACCAAGAGCAAAATATTATTATGATAATTTACATACCTGCCCTTAATGTATGGGAAAGTTCGAGTATTAGATGAGAAATACTTTAATTTATTATACCAAGTGTATTTTATACATATAACATAAATCCTAAATTGTTAGTTGTATTTCAGCCATTTCATTGATCGAGAGCTGTTCGTATTTGAGAAATATAAACGCCGGATCATTTTTGTTATATATGAGGTGAAGTCACTTTTGTGATACAAAAACGTAAAGTGACTTTTGTGAAACAAAAACGTACTCTTAGCCCTTTAATAAAAAAGGCTTACCACTTGGTTTTGGCTGCAAAGTTGGAGACCAGGATAAAAAATAGTCTCCTCATAACTACTGCAAAAAATGTACGTCCAACATCCGCTGTGGCAGTGGAAAAAAATCGTAAGATGTCCTTAGCTGTTCCTATGATCTGATGGGATCCGAAAAACCACGTTACTGACTGTTACTTTTGCTTGACACCTTGCATCAAAAAAGACTTTTCGGAGAAAAAAGGGTCTGCGATACAGTATCCAAATTTTCAATCCGCCATATAACCTGTGCCTCATACTGATACGGGAATTGCTCTACCTAATCTACCTTCATTCTGATGACGGTCAAACGGATTCAAACGGTAGTGTAGAGGAAAATTTTGCAAGACTCCGATTTGGTATGTGGACTTCCCAGTAAAAAGCCTCACAAAATCAGTCAAAGTGAACTAAGTGACCTTAAAAGAAATTTCGAATTGCCCAAGAAAAAAGCAGAATTATGGGCCCCTCGATTAGAACAACAGAATTTACTTCAAGATGAAGTAAAAGTTTCTGTGTATCGAAGCCGTCAGAAAAACTTAATACCATTTTTTAATATGGGACACAATTTGGTAGCTCGTACTTACTTATGACAGGTAGTTACAAAACAAATGAAGCTTACGACTTTAAGAAATTAATGGCAGCTTTAAATCTGGACTATGATCCAAAATATTGAAGACTTTTCATTGATTGTGTAAAAGTAAGTCTTAAAGCCGTGTTACTCCATAATGGAAACAAGTTGCCAGTCCCAATTCGTCATGCACTCCACAGAAAAAAAAAACGTATGTCAATTTGAAATTGTTACTAAAAACCGTACAATATGAAAGATATAAATGGCAAATTTGTGGGGATTTAAACGTTGTGGCGATTTTGCTTGGAATGCAGCTAGGTTATACCAAATACTGCTGTTTCCTCTGCAAATGGAACAATCGAACACGATCGGATTGAGCCACTGAGAGAGTCTTTTGAGCCAGGAAATAAAAATGGTAAAAGTTCCACAGAATCAGTGACGTTGACATTAAAGAGGGAATATTTGTGGGTCCCTAAATTAGGAAACTCTTCGGAGATGCGCAATTCGATTCCATACTTGAAAGCAAAGAAAAAGAAGCTTGGAATGCATTGCAACATATTTTTTGGGAAACATAAAAGCAGAAAACTATAAAGACCTGATTGCCCAACTTCTTTTGTGATACCAAAATCTAGGGTGTATAATGTCGTTAAAAATTAATATCCTGGATTCTCATTTGGATTACTTTCCGGAAAATTGTGGTGCTGTAAGTGACGAACACGGTGAGGGGCTCCAACAGGATATTTCAAACATGGATAGAAGGTATCAGCTGGACTATTACCAGAGATGCCCCAAAGACTGCTTTCAAAAGGCAGGCTAAGAAGCGCAAAGTGTTTAAACTTTAGATTTAATGATAAAAATGTGCTATTTAATTACTTTTGTTGAACCAACAATATATTGTTATCTGTATTTTGTATGTTCGTTGTAGATACCTTAAAATTTTGTAACTAATAATTCAGATTTTTTTGCCAGCCAACTAAATTCTTTAAGGTATTTTTTGGTTACTTAGGTGAAGTTGAGTCCAAAAAAATAGGTTTTATTCAAGAAACCAAAAAAAAAGTTGAAATGTGTTCCTCAGTGTAATCATCGTCAGTGTCGATTAAACAGTTAAACCAATCAATTTTAAATTTTCACCAAAAATAGTCGGGGTCAGTCTCTCAGTCCCGAGATTTTAAGATTTTTTTAAGAGGCACAATAACGTAAAAAGTTTATATTTTAAGAACGCACAAACTTTTTAAGAGTCAAATTCAAAACAAATATAGTTGAGGTAATTGTTTTGACATAGAAAATTGGTAAAAGTCATTGACGTAGATAGTGCATTTTAAGAAGGATTTTTTATAGTAAGTGTCTTTTATTTGTTTATAAAAAAATAAAAAGTTCTAGAGGGCTATCTAAAATAAAAAAATGCATTCCAGAAACATTAAACTTGCCTAAAAACGGTGAAACACGTGAAATTTGTCATTTTATCCACTATGCAGAGTAGCTTAGAAGGATGAAACTGCCCCTTGAAAACGAAAAAAAAATATTTCAAGGGGGTTTGTCACTCTTAAACAACAGGGGAAACACGTTCAATTTCTTCTATTTTTTGTGAGTAATATTTATTCAACTATACAGTTGTCGCCCTAGAGATATGAAGCAGCCCCAAACAACGCAAATATTTTTTATTGTAAAGCGGTTAGTTAAAAAAACGAATGGAACATGTCAAATTTCTTTTATCCCTTTCTACATTAAATATATATTCTACACTATACAGGGTTGTCCTTGGGAATACAAGAATCCACAAACCTATATAGTATATTACATAACAAGTGTTGAAAGCGGAATTACATAACAGCTCCAGCTATATATTAATTTTTAACCTTATGTACTGGGTATATAGTCGCTGCTTTTTGTTATTTTTAAGCCCGTTGCGAAGTGTTATGCTTACACTTATTGACTGATCATCATCAATGACAATTAAGGGTTTCAGATGTTTTACGCACGGGGTATGATAGCATTTAACATGGATTTTATTTATATTTCGGTGCGTATTAGAAGATAAATATAATAAATCCAGTATATTTTTGTTTATATTTAATGGGAATAAAATATACAGGCCGTTTTATTTAAAAAAATAATACAATCTCCGTTTATTATTAAATATGAATAGTTTTGGAATAAAGGTATACATTAAAATACTAGAAGCTTATTTTTTAAGTATTTTTATGGTCTAGAAATAAATAACTTATGGTGAATGGATATTATTAGTAATCACCCTGTAAGTACAGAAGGGATTCTTTTTTTTTACTTTCGAAAACATTTCAAGGTGCCCTATTTAAATTAGACTGGCTTCTATAAAACACTTATAGCAATAGTTTACACATTATTTTAGGTATCCGATTTATTGATATTACTAAAAAAAGGCGTATGGGTGTAAAGCTTTTTAACCTAAGGTGAGTTTTTTTCCGAACCGCATACTAATAAATTAAGGAAAACTACTTCCTCCATTTTTGCTGTTATTAATTATTTCAGAATTAGTTTTTAAAAATTAAATACACTAGGTTGAGTTAGGTTAGGTTAAAAGTAAGTGGATCAAACCGACCCTCCACTGCGACTCTGTGGTCTATTGTGGCTCACACCTATGTTTACACTTCCCCAAGCAACTCTAAGTTCTCAATGAGTCTTATCATTGCATTTGGGGAGTTATTCTTCAAGTCCTCGGGCAGCAAGATATCTCTACCGAAAATAAAGAACCTGATCCTTTCAGCTACCGCGCATTCACATAGCACATGTCTGGCTGTCTCGTCATCCTCCATACATAAGCGGCACTCTTCGTCTTCAAGCCCCATCCTGTGCCAATGGCCAGTGTATAAGCCTACTGCTGTTTTGAGCTTTATTCTGTTCATATTTGACAGACTTTCTGTTATCCTCTTCTTTATAGGAAGGGGATAAATGCCTTTGCATGGGACAGGCCTGGCAGTCCAAGCCAATAGAGATTAGCTTTTTCCTCAACCAGGTCCTAAATACACTAGAAAATAGAACGTAAATTGTTTTCTAAAAGTTTAGTTGATTCTAGGTAAACGAATAGAGACACTATTTCTTGAAAAATATTTTGAAAAAAGCTAGGTGTAGTTTTAAGCTTTAAACATCATTACCTCGATAACGGCAAGATCTTCGAATAGAATGAAATAAAATCCTTCAGATTTGGTAAAAGGCTGTGAAAAACTAAGTATTCTAACAATTTATTGCAACTGTTGCTCTGGAAACAATATCTCATACAGCTTTTTTTGAGATAATGTTAAATATTCAGACTCTAACAGTTGCTGCTATCAGAATTGGATTCAATTTCTTCGATGCACATATAGAGCCACAATAACATCTAATCCTATTTTTGTTTAAATTATATAATTTCTAATTTTCTCATAGCAACATGTTTTTCTATATCCTTTTTAGTATTATCTAGAGTGGCAAGTTTCTTTATGGCTCAAATATATGCCCTCGTTATTGCTAGCGTCATACAAACCAATGACGTATAGTATAACGTACATTATTTTATTTAATTTTACAAAAATATTATTGTTTTGCTAGTTATAATATAATCCAGATAAACTGGTTCTTGTTAAAATAGTTAAATCGGAAAATTCAGAAAAAGAGACATTTTACTAACATAAGTTTGGCAAATTTCCCGACTACAGCCTTCCTTTAAACTGCGCGGTTGGACTGCTAGTTTTACAGATATTGTCACATCACATTAGCGGTTAAGACAATCGCTAAAAAAGTGAGTTTGTTTTTTCGAGTCCGCAGTTAGGTTTCTTTTTATCTTTATATGGGGATCAGCCCTCCTTCAGCCCTTCTTTGACTCTGTTTAAAGAAAAGCTATTCGCCTGATCGATGATTTAAACACCACAAGGAAACTTACCTTACTGAGCATCATCAAATCGTGGGCGATATATCTCTTTTTACGGATACTGCTTTTGAGTATGTCGTTTTCAGTCATGCTTATCAGGAAAACACAAGCAACAATACAGGTAAATTTCTTTACCGTCATTATTCGCCCTTATTCCCATGATATCCCTATAAAGAATCTGTGTTCTTCATTGCTTTTTCGGCAAACTCCGATTCAACTAAATATTTTATTCGATGTTTTTCTATAGCGCCGTTCGGATCAAACGAAAATATATTAGTTTCACGTATCTATGTAAAACGATCTAGGACACGCAATATAGGATACTAGAGGTAGGCCAACAATCAGCAGTGGATAGAAAAGGCTGGTCCCTGATTATGATAATGATGATTGTAATATTTTTGTTTTTAAAAGAAGACGGATTACAAAATGTTTTTGTAATAAATTTAAAAATCGTAAAACTGTGCGCATTTACATAATGGTTGGAAGTTTTTGTTTTCACGCCACATCAAAATATTGAGCTGCTTAACGACTAATAAAAATATAAGAGTATAATTGTACTGGATGCCCCATCCAAAGGTACCACATTATATTGCTGAATAAGTCAAAAACTAAGAAAGGTATTAACACGCGATTGGGACAAAATTACTACGAATATTTTATGTTTTTTTTATCTCCCATTTCATTGCGGTATTTTTTTGAAATAAGTATTTATTTCAATGAATATTACTCGATCATTTTAAACGGAACACCCTGTATATTTTATCACCAGAAAAATACCTGACCTTTCTGCTTTTTAAAAATGTATACATTGTTTTATTTGTCTTAAAACTAGACAACAGAAAATGCAGTTTTCAGCGAACTAACAAAATGTTTGCAAATTAATGCCTTATGTTTTTTATTAGTCAGCGTTGTTTCATAGCCACGAAAAGATGGCAGTGCCATTGTTGCCATTATGAAAACCCTGTCCAATTTTTAAATTAAAATGTGTACCTTACTAGAAAAAATACAAACAATAACCCTATATATTGAATTAAAATCAATTACTCTCATCAGAAGACGTTTTCGAGCAATTTTTAATAGAAATCCACCTTCAAGAGAAACTATTTTGCTATGGTCTCAAAAATGCATAACAAATGACTCAGTCGAGAAAAAACAAATTTTTTAAATGTCCTACTAGAAATTGTAGACATTTTGGATCATAACAATCAAATTTTAAAAAAAAATTGGAAGAGCATTGGAAACGTTAGAAGCAAAGTTTGCAGACTGGAAGTCTTAAAATTAAATGTGTATAAAATAAAAACCTTTCAGAACATTCAGGAGCATTGTTACAAAAAACAAGTGTTTTTGTCTGAAACAATTTTAAACTTATTCCAAGAATATCCTAGAACGAAACTTATAATGTCAGATAAGCATATAAGTGGACGAGTAAATAAGCATAACTGGCGTATTTGGAAAAGTGAAAATCCACGTGCTTTTAATGAATTTGATTGAGATTCACCAAAAGTGTCTGTGTGGTGTAGCATTTCTTCGATACAAATGTATAGACCGTTCTTCTTTATGGAAAACGTACGAGGAGATAATTACACAGATATGTTAGAAAAGTTTATTGATCAGCACGAAATTGAAGATGTTTTTCAACAAGATCAGCGCATTTTGCGAATATTGCTCGAGAATCTGTCAACTAAAAATTTGAAAATACTGTCCAAAAAAACTTTAAACCATTCTTAGTAATTCTGTCCAAACCGCGTTTTGATATATTTCTTAGATTTTGGGTTATTCAGCAATATATAAAGAATAATAATTTCTTACATAAATGTAATTTTACGTAGTGTTAAATCCATAACACTACGTAAAATATAATTTGAATAGGCATTTCGTGTCCCTAATGAATAAGTGTAACTTGAATTCGTGGGTTATGGGACTGCAATAAGATCTAAAGTGAAACCACTATTTTCAATTGCAACGTTTCGTGTTACATTAACACTTTTTCAAGCTCTTGAGTTAGTGGGAAAATGTCCATAATTAAGGTTTTCCCACTAACTCAAGAGCTTGAAAAAGTGTTAATGTAACACGAAACGTTGCAATTGAAAATAGTGGTTTCACTTTAGATCTTATTGCAGTCCCATAACCCACGAATTCAAGTTACACGTAAAATATAATTCGAAAATTCCTGTCCTTGATACCTGTGATATATAAGGTCAAGATAAATAAAACATTATATTTCATAAAAAAATTGTGGAACAGGACTAGCTAGTGCAACTATAATTTTCATAATGGTGAATTTGTAAAAAAAAATGAATTGGCGGTATTTTAAAGGTGCTCGTTTTTCCAGTAGAGGCAAAAAATTGAAAATAACGAAAAATAAAATTTAAATATTAATTACTGAATCTTAACTAAAAACTATTGAACAATAAAATCTGTTAAATTAAGGATAGTTTTTAAGCTCAGCTAAAACTGCTAAAAATATTTTTATTTAGCAGATCGCTGGGGTGGCTCTAAAATAGTGAAATTGAGGTGTGCAGTGTGAATCCTAATATTACTGTGTTGACCAATAATGCTAATAGTTCTTATCTTAGCTATGAGATTCGGAATAATTCTCGCTTCTAAAACTCTATGCATAAATTTATAAAAAAATCTCATGCAACCGCATTTTTAATTAATTATCGTAACTAAGAAACCTTAGATAGTAAATTAGGCAAATGTCTTTTACGAGCAACCTTCTAATTTGATTTAATTACTTTAACCCATCATACACAGTTAATTTTTAATTTTTAAACTTAACGAATGCTTTGCATTTGCGTGAACCGAAATTAATTCTAAATTACATTTTAATTAATTAAGTATGTGTGATGCAGTTTGTTTTTAAATATCATATGCTGAAGCACAGTTTTATGATTGTTTTAGAGATTGACTTGTTTCTATTTACACATTGTAGTTCTGAAAATATAGTATATTTCAAATTTGATGAGGGTAAGGAAGTCTAAACCTTGTATTTGTGAGTCCTGCGTCCTGGTCTAGTGCTTGCGTAAATTGCATTAGTAACAGAGTGCACAGAAAGTAGTAGAATAATATAAGGAATTTAAAAAATTTAATAAAGCAAAATGCATGTTTTTTCTTTAAAAGTCCAAGCACAAATATTATGGAAAAATAGTATCGATCAAATCCCTTTAAAATTTAATATATTATTGTCTGAATAAAAGTTACCATTGTCGCGAAAAAAATCGTTCTAGTAGTTTTTGAGATACAGGTGCTAAACTTTGCTGAAATCTTATATAAAATACATAATAAAAACATGACACAAAATAATCTTTTTTAACATATTTATCGTGTGGTACTTCCCAAAATAAGATTAAAAAGTCTATATGAGCGTAAGTCCATATATGCTTTGCTGTCGATATATAGGGTGTTATATTGTAAACGTTATTCGCCCCATACCTCGAATGAAAGCCTGTTTTGATCTATCTTTATATAAAACTTTTTTACTTTCTCTCGTAAGACCGATTTGGCCGAAACCATTTTTCTATAAGGTTAGTGGGTAGAGAAAGAAGGAACCCGACCATTTAGTCGCAATATTTACTTGAAAACTCAGGGTGTTTCTAGGTATAATAAAAGTATGTATTTTTATATTTTTATGTATAATCTCAGTTACCTCGACAAAACATGGTACTATAGATTTATTTGAAGTCTAGATGACAATAAGTAATGTTTTACATAGGATTTTAATTAATTTTAACATAACGTTTATTGTAGTAAAACAAGGGCTTATAGGGAGTAAAGGGTACTCTTTATAGCCCCTTGTTTATTTCTTCAGGTTTATAAAGTGAAAACTGTTTACCTAGTATTTTTTATTGCTAAAAGTATTAAGTGATGTTTTTAATAATGTAGTACACCCCTCTGTTTATTAACTTTCTTTTATTTATTTGTATGTACAATAATCATTAATAACGACATTTTTTTCTACAGCTCTTCCATTCTCTTTTTCCTTGTGACTTTCAGGAGAATTCTTCCAGCATCGTATTCTTTAAATAATTTTACGGTTGGTTCGTAAACCATTTGCGAGGCATTCTTAGCAAAAATAAAATCCAAGTGAACAAATTGCGGTCCAACTTCATAATCCAAAATTGTATTTGACAAATTGTCTTCTAAATACCAGACATCCTGGAATAAAAGGGAAATTAAGTAATGTTCCAATTAATAAAAAACAGGATAAAAAATGTTCAGCTAATTGTACTATTAGGGCATATTTTATAGAAATAAGGTACACTATTTTTCGCAATTAAAAATTTCAAACGGGAAGGCGGGTCAAATGATATCTCATATTAAAAGTTTTCAATATACAATTTAAGGGTAAAATGTAAGGGTTTAAGAAAAAAACTATTTTTGGGTTTTACGCCACAAAATATAGGAAATAACAAATAATTATTCTAAATTATAGTATATATATATATATATATATATATATATATATATATATATATATATATATTGATTTATATCAAAAATTTAACCGGAATGGCAAATCTCTGACGGGATGTCAATGTCAATTTGAAGGTTTTACTTTTCTTGTTAAGATGAGGAGAAAGAGATTTGCTATTCCAGACAAATTTTTAATATAAAGGTATATACTGCTACTAGCTATACTAGATTTTTATCATTTAGTTTGCTGAAAACGGTGATAGACTTTCCCCCGAAACTTAAGAGCACAGATTAAAATTTTAAGGTAATTTAGTATAATTCTTACTTACTTCTTTATAATTTGTGGCGTAGAACTCAAGATTAGTTTTCTTTTTAAATCATGAATCTTGCACTACAGTTTCGTAATTATTTAAAATGTAAGAGTACTGAAAACCTTTCGAATAATCAAATTCAATTTTTAAGAGAGAAAGAGAGAGAATAAATAATATACGATTTTTTTTTCGGGAAAAACTGCTGTTTGCTGATTGGTCAAAATTGATAGGAAGGAAATAAGCCGTATAGTTTGTATATAGGGAATTAATATTTTTTATTCCCGACATCAGGTCGATTGCTGAGAGTTATGATGCTTATATTGCTAATTTAAATAATTTAGTTTTAAAGAAAGAAAGCTCCAAAACTTCTAAAATGTAAAAATTATAGCAATGATAAAATATTTAAAACCTCATAAAATAATAATGTCTAATTATAATTGACGTGTAAAATAATCTTGGAAAAACAAAACGATTATATTACTTCAGGAGCTACAGTGATACTAGAAGAAATGCGAAAAACAATATTTATATATATTACATTAACAAACATAACTGATGATCTAGAAGATTTAATTGCCGTAGCAATATATTCTAACTCTTAAAACTTTTTAGTTTGTTGCCAACTTTTTGAAGTAATTTTTTTGTGTAATAAATATTTATTTTCAAATATTATTTTAAGGGTCAAATAAAAAGAGTGTTTAAATTAGTTTTATTAAATTGTTAAAAAATATATACATATTTAAAGAACACAAAACATTTTTAAGTTGACATCTTTTTTGATACTGGTTCTTTAAACATCTAACAAAAGAATGCAAAGTACTGCTGAAAATTCAATTCTAAGTTCCAATAACATTAAATAGGGATCAGTGTATAAGAAGAGGTAAATAAACGTAACAAGATTAAAATTTACGAACCCAATTTTTTATATTTGGGATTATAGTACGGGTTGCTATTTTTAGCAAAATTACCAAATAAAGTGTAATGGTAAAATTTGTATTAATATAACTAAATTTTTCATATTATTCTTCTTCATCTTTTCGTCCCTTGTTGGTACGCACTTGGGAGGCTCTTGTCTATTAAACTCAAGTAATAATCAGGGTGGTGTTTTCAGCTTGATGCAATATAATACAGAGGTTTGCTTCCATACTGGTCCGCGTCGCCATTTAGTCTTGCCCTGCAGAACTAGTTTTGGAATGGATACCACCACCAATAACACCTTAGGAATGTGTCTCAATATGAAGTTTTTCATTGTTTTACAATATTTAAGTACTCTTTATGCAGATGAACTTTTTACAATACTTGTTCATTAGATAGATGCTTTGTCCAGGAGATCCGAAGCAGTCTTAAAGGTGTCCCCATTTCAAATGCCTCAATTCGATTAAATGTTTTATATATATATATATATATATATATATATATATATATATATATATATATATATATATATATGTATATAGCACTTCACTATGCATACTCTGAGATCAATTAATTGGTAAGCTTATTGAAAGAAATATTAATTCCTTTTATTAAAAAATTAAAAATAAAAAACCTTCAAAACAAGCCTAGTTTTTAGTAAAATTTGCACCTAGCAACATCAATTTGATGACAATCCTATAATTGGTCATTCACTAAGAGATTGGTATTGTATAAGTTTTTATTGCTATCTTATGTTGGTTATACAAACTGATTTCCTACTTCGTTGATTTCTTGAAAATCCTTCAGCTAAAATTGCGGTGTCATCTTCATATCGGATGCCATTAATGCTACTGCCATTCACTTTCATGCCAGAACCTGCTATTCATGGTCAGTTTTTCTTTAGTCAAATTAATTACAAATTAAAATACCTATTGTGTATTTCAAAATATATAAAATTTAAATCTGCACTATAGCAAACATTCTTTAACAGTTTTTCCTTTTCCGTGATATTTTATTTAAAGGCGTTTTTCTAATGTTAAAATAAATATGGTTTTTCTTAGGTTAATTATAACAGATTTCCAGTGACTCATAAATAGCAAACAAAATATGAAATTTGGTCGATGCTAGGACTGAAAACACTAGTTTACAACCATTTGTGTTAATTTTTGGTCGCTAAATGCGAAAATGATGGTGAAAACTTCCTAACACAAGATTATTTTTGAGTTATAATTTTTTTAGCAAAAATTCATAAGCACATATTTTAATCACATTATTTTAATAAGTAATGTTTGTTGAAATTAAAAAAAATTCGGGTTCCAACGCCGCCGGCAAATTGGGTGGAAGATTTAGAAACGAATGATGATAAAGCAGAATCCGATATCAAAAAAGGACAGTTCTTATTTTCCCGAAAGTGGTGGATTTACCAAGTTTTGCTGTTTTCTTTGTCTGTGGGACCGTAGAGCTAAACAGAGCCATTACCAAGCAAAAGAATGGCTTCAGAAAGATCAGTTTATTCCAGGCCAAGTTAACGTAAAGAATATACCTTTTGTTGATCCTAAAAAAGTTAAGTTACTTGCATTACACATTAAACTAGGATTGATGAAATATTTCCTACAAGCATTGGATAAAGAAGGAGATGCGTTTAAAACAGATTTTTCCTAATCTAAGTGATGCTAACCTTAAGAAAGAAATATTTGTTGGATCACAAATTAAAAAAATATTAACGGATGAAAAGTTTGATCAAGAATTAAGTGATGTTGAATTAGATACATGGAGGTTTTTTAAAACAATTGTTTCGGAGTTTTTAGGAAAAAAAAGGAGAAACCTACGAAAAAGGTGTAGAACAACTAGATGTCTCTTAAAATACACTCTTGCACTCCCATTTAAATTTTTTTCCCAAAAATTTGGGTGCTATTAGTGACGAGCAAGAAGAAAAGTTTCACCAAACAATGGAGCAACGCTACCAAGGCAGATGTGATCCAGCAATAATGGAGGATTATTGTTGGTTTCTTATCAGAGAAAGCGATCAGTATATCAGTATATTTGTATTTTCATGTGTATTTTTGCAAACAAAACCTGTTATCCTTAGAGTATCTTGATTTTTTTTCTTGTTTTGAACTTAAAAATATATAAAACTTATATAAAAATTTTGGAGTAAAATAAAAATAGCTGATGCATTCTATAACTCAAAATCTATACGTGGTGGACAATTTTCCTGGTTGAATTCGTAATCAGGATGCTTTAAAATCCCCGTACAGCCATTAAAACATCAGTCCCAATTATTTTTTCTTTTTTGTTGATTAGTGAAATTATAATGAATATACATACCTGTTATCCTTAGTGTTAGAGCAATGCATTCTTATAATTGAAAAATATATTAATTATTTCCAATCAACTCACCTCTCGGACACTCAGTGAGTCTGTCGTTCCGTAAAAAAAGGCGTTTGCAGCAGTACAAGCAGTTAAATTGTAAGCGGGAGGACGCTTCTTTCCATATTTTGCCATATTTCGCTTAATTCCGTAATCATATTTTCGAAAATCTCCTAAAATAGACGGTAGGATTTATTAAAGATAATTAGAAAACTAAAATTTGAACATCAATGAAATTTATAAAATGTTCCTAACAAAAAATTGACATAATACCAAAAAGCTAGAAGGGCTTTGTTGATAGTTCTATCAAGATCAGTTATACTTCGACGGAGAGTGTGGCAATTTTATAAATTCACCACAAGTCGCCGTTTAATTGTAATATTAGCTACATTTATCAAAACTGAAATCGATGTTGTCAATAGCGCGATTTAAGTCTACTTGCTAAAAAATATTTTAATACCTATTGAAAATTTCAACGCAATATAAATGATGTTTTAAGAGTTTTAAAGAGAAAAACTGACATTTTAATTAATAGGTTGCAGCCCGCCCCAGGTTCGTAACTCTGGCGACCAAAATCTCTCAATAGATTTCAACTCTATTAAAAATTGGCAAAGTTGGGATTCATCTGGAGGATATTTTATTTTCCGTTAGATCGGCTTTTCGGAATATAATCGGTTTTTTATTTATTTATTTATTGCTAAAATATGTGTCCACTGATGTGCAACAAACTATTTTATAATTTTATAATATCATTAAAGGGGGGATAAAATTAGAGAGATTTTCCCAGAACATTTATACGCCAAAAATACAGTTACCTGAATTTATGTTGTCCATAAAATGTGCGAACTGCTTTATAGACAATCTTGTCATAACACTAACTGCCACTTCTACAACGTCCTGCAAATAAAAAAGTACAAGATGATTTTATCTTTTATTTATAAATATGTAATAGAAATAAAAACACGCAAAAGCTATAATCAGGACAGGGAGAAAAAGTTATGAAATTAAAATATTTCTTCAATGCGAGGAATTATGAGGTTTGAAGTTTTTTTTTGTGCCACAAAAGATAATCATCAAACAACCTAATCGAAAAGTTGCGTTGTTCGAAAAAGGATTCAGAAAAACGAAAGTTTTAAAAACCCCTATTCATTAGACTTTTTAGGTACTCAAAACATAATTCAAATAGGTGATCAATTTCTTGGAATACAGAATTATCCATAAAATTGTTTAATGAAATATAAGCTACAAATCTTTTTCCAAAAATATTTACAGACAGGGTGAGTTGCAATATTTTAACACCCTTCTACAGAATAAGGCATACAGAACTCTAGAACTTAAAGATCTAAGGATTGTGAACCATTATGATTTTATATCAGGCTAAACAAACTCATATCATTTTAGGATTATATTATCATTTTTTTGCAGTAATGGCAATTCATCAGTGTGTTTTAAAGAAAATGTTATGCCCATTCTCGGGGTCGATATTATACTGTAGCAGATTTTGTTGTTACAATTGTCAAGAATGTTGTTTAGAGCAGAGTTCTAGGAGTGTTCTTTGCAGCAAATGAAACCTTTCTGTTTACGTAAGTGTTTTAGACTAAGGTAACATAAAAAATACTACAAGGATTAGCATAATCAATGAGTAATTTGATCTGTATACAAATGTTTGAATCGCAAGAGTCTAAAAACTGGTATAAATAGTAATAAAATGTGAGAAAAATAATATTTAGAAGAACGGACGTAAATGTGCGCGACGACACTAAAAGCATTATTTTTAGAGGTAAATTGGGCACAAAGAGTTAGGGAGACACTATAATGCTATAGGTATTTTGGCGGCAAACCATATGGCAATGCAGTATGCATATAATTAGGTACATTGCTTTTCAATTTATCACATGAGTTTGGAAAAATATTTTAAGAATAATGATCAAACATTTCTTAGTAAAATCATAAAAGTGACAAAAAAACAATGTCTAATAGGTTATAAGTAGTGTTTGTGTAACTTTGTTTTATTTTACTTTTTTTTTGTTCATTTATTTCAGAACAAATCAATTAATAATTAATTTTCAATTTTTTCTAAATTATTTCCTTTCGTATTCAAATACACAATCGCAACCCTGTGATTCGTCAAGAATACGCAAGAAACTCCCTGACTCACGCAGGTCAGGATGCATTTGAGAACAGTACTGTACAAACCACATGTGATTTTCGGATCGGTTTCCCGAGAAATCTGGAAAGGTGGCAAGATTAATGTAGTGTGATGGTCTTTTATGGTGAATTGAGTAACCCAACTACAGAAACTAGTCGGTTCTACTGTGATAGGTAAGCGATTGTGTTTCCTTCCATCAATTATTTAAGTTTGCTAGTTACCATTGTTTTATTGTTTTAAAGTTATACAATACAGTCCTCTATATATCGAATTTTCATATTTCCTACATCATTTTGGGCCTTCTTCACCGGATGAAGATCCAATTAAATATTTAATAACTTAAATTGCTTTGAAACAAGATTCGTTGGTAGCCAATTTCTTAATTCCGATCTTGTTTTTATTAGCGCGCGCTTGGGTATCTAACCTGTCGTCTTCGGTCAGACCGGCAAGCTGCATTCGTTCCGATCCACATCGATTCGCGCGCCGTCGCGACGTCACTCTGACGCCCGGCGCCAGTCTATTGTTATTTTTTTAATCTGGCAGTACCACATTTAACAAATAAATATTTTCATACATTTAAATTCAGAAATAACTTATTCTCGTTCTCCTTTAAATAAACGAAATACTCATATGTGCATATTTTGCGAACTTTAATTATTTTAATAAATAATAAAATTTATTTATTCTACTTTGCCATCATATAATATTAATGTGACAAGTACCATTCGCTTAACTTTGTACTATTGATATTTGTTCTGCGGCATCACTACCTCTGATTTTTTTTATTTTGTTTGTATTAAATCACAAATAAAATAGCATATAATTTTGTGTAGGTAAAATTGTTGTCTTATATATTGACCATTAGCAGGCATATGTTAAAATAACATCATTTATTGAAATAATAAATAAAATATATTTTGATATTTTTAACGCATTTCTGATTTTAGTTTTTTTCTTGTTCCGCTGAACATCTTTAAAAATGTCAGATAAATTAACAAAATCGAATTTAAAACGAATCATCGCACTCAAGCGGTGGGAAGAGGCACACGAAATTGGGCTGAAAGCCGTTTCTGATGACTCTTTGAAATCTAATTTTTTGGTGAGGGCAGATTCTGTTGATAGTACTTTTAATGAATTTCAATCAGCTCATAATATTGTCATATCTTTAATTGACGACAGTGATTTTGCAAAATATGATGAAATGAGGCAAGCTGCAGACAAAGCTTATTATGGCATAAAATCTTTGAAACATGATTTTCTCTTAAGTAGTCAAGCATCTCTATTTGCTAATACCTCAGCTAGTTCCACTTTCGCTGCTCACACAAAAATGGCAGTAAACCTTCCCAAGCTTAATTTGTCCACTTTTGATGGCAATTGGCCTAGTTTTTTTTTGACTTATATAACAGTCTTATTCATGATAATCTTGACTTATCGAACATTGAAAAATTTCAATACTTGCTGACGTCATTAGACAAGGAACCCTTAAGTTTAGTTAAAGGCATCCCCCTTACAGAAATTAACTATTCTGTAGCCTATGATATGCTGATAAAACGTTATCAAAATAAACGTATTCTAGCTACATAATATAATAATGAGCTTTTTCATGCTCCGTGTGTTCAAAAAGCTTCCTCAAAGGAACTTAGACAAATTTTAAATATTTTTTCTGAGAACATAGCGGCCTTTAGAGCCTTAAATTTCCCAGTCGAACATTGGTGTTTTTTATTGTTTAATCTGTTGATAAATAAACTGGATTCAAAAACTAGAACTGACTTTGAACTCGAACATGGTTTTAATCAAAACCTACCGACTTTTAGGCAATTAATTTCATTTTTGGAAAAGCAATGTCTAGCCTTGGAGTCGGTTCATTATTCTTTGAAAAGTGCGGACATCCCAAAAGGTAATAAAAAATCGTTTCTCAATTTAATGCTTGACCCCGATGTTGATAATAGGAGTTACAAAAAATGTTTTTTATGCTCGGCTTCTCACGCATTATATAAGTGCTCTGCATTTTTGGCTAAATCGCCGCACGACAGATTTTCATTTGTCAAACAGCACAAATTATGCGTCAACTGTTTAGTATCTCCTCATTCTCTTAAAAATTGCGGTTTTTCTCTAAAATGCAGGGTGTGCAAATCGCCACATCATGCCACTTTGCACTTTGGTAAAACGTCTTCTACAATCCCTTCAGTCCAAGGACAGCCCTCTCAAAGGGATACTTTTCAAGGAACTCCTGTGCCCCACATTTCTAGTTCTGAACTCATTATTAATCCTGCCGAACCAATTACCAATACTCATTGTATTGCGAACCACTTTTCTGCATCTCAACAAACTATTCTTTTGTCTACATGTGAAGTAGATATTAAGGATATTCGACTTAATTTTCAGAAAAGTTGTGTACTTCTGGATACCAGGTCCATGGCAAATTTTATTTCCGAGTCTTGCGTACGGCGACTTGGTCTTAAACGTAAGAGTTTTTCTGTCCCTGTTGAAGGTTTTTACACAGTGTATAATAAAACCTCATGGTCAACCAAATCCCTTGCTTTCGTTTGAAGCTATTATCATACCAAAGGTTTGTTCTAACCAGCCTAAGATTCCTATTAATCCTGATAAAATTGAACACATTAAATACTTGAAGCTTGCTGATAATAATTTTCACACGCCGGGTTCTATCGACATGCTTATTGGTGCTGAGCTCGTACCTCTTGTATTAAGATCTGGTCGTATTGTTGGAAGTACTGACCAGCCTGTTGCTTTAGAGACCATCTTTGGTTATGTGTTACAAGGGAAAATCAATGTTTCTTGCGAAGCTTCAAACTCTCTTTTGAGTTGCCACATCTCAGTGGAGGATAATCTTGGTATTTTTTACGTAAATTTTGGGAAATTGAGCACCTTCCTAAACAATCGTTTTTCTCCCCTGAAGAAAAACAATGTGAGGAGATTTATAAAACACTGACTTTTAGGGATTCTTCCGGACGATTTTCGGTACCATTACCATTTCGTCAATCAAACCCCAAATTTATTGACACTTACTCTCAAGCTTATCGCCGTTTCGGCATGCTTGAAAATCGTTTTTTCAAAAACCCCGACTTGCATACAAAATATGTAAACTTTATGCAAGATTACTTAGATAAAGGTCATATGTCTTTGGTTCCCCAAGACAATTATAAATCTTTATCGGGTTACTATATCGCTCACCATACTGTCTTCAAACAGGAGGCATTTGACTCTAAAATACGAGTTGTGTTCGACGCAAGCTTACGTGACATTAACGGCGTTAGTCTTAATGACACTCTTCTTGTAGGTCCTAAATTGCAACAGGATATTTCTACGCTTCTTTTAAAATTTCGATTTTTTGCCTACGTCTACGTTTGTGATATAAAACAAATGTAGAGGCAAATTTCTGTTCATCCTGAATTTTGGAACTACCAAAGAATTTTATGGCGTTTCAAACCGAGCGATCCTCTTCAGGAATATTTCTTACGTACTGTGGTTTATGGAATTAATTCTTCACCATACTTGGCCTTAAGGACTTTAAAAGAACTTGCGGCGCAGGAAGAAACTTCCTTCCCTAAGGCTGCTCAGGCTATTCGCAGTCAATTCTATATTGATGATGGATTATTAGGAAGTGATTGTTTGGAGTCAGCTTCAGCACTTCAATCTGACGTCATTGAGGTTATGAAAAGGGGAGGTTTTGAAATGAGCAAATGGGCAAGTAATCACCCTGCTCTCTTGGCCTCTATTCCATCTTCTGATGTTCAAAGTTCGTGTTCGTTTGATAAAGAGAAACCATCATTTATTAAGGTACTTGGTCTCAAATGGAATACGAATTCAGATGCCTTTTCATATACTTACACCCCTATCGACTGTCCTTGTACAAAAAAAAATATATTATCGAAGATTAGTCGAATCTTCGATCCCCTTGGCTTTATTGCTCCTTGCCTTCTACTTGCCAAACTTCTTTTGCAGCGTTTGTGGGAATCCAAAGTTTCATGGGATGAACCCCCGTCTAAGCCTATATCAGATATTTGGGACACCTTTAAAGCCGAAATGCCTCATCTTGGTATTATAAAAATTCCTCGGTACGTCGGGTCTAATTTAGTCTCTCGAATTAAATTACACGGCTTTGGCGATGCGTCACAGAACGGATATGCTGCTGTTTGCTATTTTCGTGTGGAGGAAACATCTGGAACAGTAAAAACCTTTCTTATTTGCTCAAAATGTCGAGTAGCGCCATTAAAAACGCAGTCCATTGCTAGGCTAGAACTCATGGCAGCCATTTTGTTGGTGGATCTAGCAATTTTCGTTAAGGAAAGTTATGCTAATATTATTATTTTTGACGAGCTATACTTGTGGTCAGATTCTATGGTCACACTTACCTGGTTGTCTTCTTCCCCGCACAAGTGGAAAACCTTTGTAGCTAATAGGGTTAACCATATTCAAGAGCTCGTACCTGTTTCTTCTTGGCATTTCGTCCGGACAGCGTTGAATCCTGCTGACTGTGCAAGTCGAGGTCTTACCCCTGCACAACTTTTAGACACAGAAATATGGTGGTCTGGTCCCGAGTTTCTTTCACAAGCAAAGGATTTCTGGCCAACACAACCTAATTTTTATTCCCCAACCGATCCTGATATATCTAAGGAAGAAAACACTATGGTCTTATCCAACTTTATATCTCCCCCAAACTTTATTTCTTTTTTGTTAGAGAAATTTTCTAGTTGGCTGAAAATTCTAAGGATAGTTGCTTATATTCTACGCTTTATTTCAAATATAAAATTAAAGACCAACCTTCAAGGTGGTTTAAGTTCTCATGAAATTGACTCTTCGCTTAAAATTATCGTAAAGCACGTCCAAAAAGAGACGTTTTCAGATATTATTTTAAAAATAAAGCAAAATTCCTTGCTGCCTAAACCTTTTAGAAAACTTGCTCCTTTTATCGACGCTGACGGTGTACTAAGAGTTGGTGGTAGACTCAGAGAATTTCAATTTTCATATGATGTCAAACATCCAATTTTACTGCCTAAGTCCCATAAGCTTACTGAGTTAATAATTGAATTTACTCATAACACATATCTGCATCCTGGGCTTAAAACGATGCAATATTTATTACTTCAACAATTTTGGATTCTCTCGCCCCGGAGTGCCATCTATAAATGCCTCTTAAAGTGCATTAAATGTTTCCGATGTAAGCCCAAGTCATACAATCCCTTTATTTCCGATTTGCCTGCTCTCAGGGTTTCTCAAATCAAAGCATTTTCTTCTGTTTGTGTAGATTTTGCTGGGCTCTTTTCTCTTTTAATGGCTAAACAGAGGGGTGCAAAAACTTATAAGGGTTAGGTCTGTGTATTTGTTTATACAACTACTAAGGCAATACATTTAGAGGCCACTTCCGATCTCAACGCCGAATCTTTTTTGGCTGCTTTCAGGCGCTTCGTTGCCAGACGAGGTAATTGCATAACTATAACAAGTGATCAAGGCACAATCTTTAAATATGCTTCTTGCTTTGGCGCAAAAGACTGCCCAAGATCTTTCTATCACTTGGAATTCTAACCTCCCTGGTGCTCCAAGCTTTAATGGACTTGCCGAAGCGGGTGTCAAATCTTTTAAAAGTCATTTTTACCGTGTTTTAGGAAATCAAAGCTTTTCTTTCGAAGAGTTTTATACCATTTTAACGCAAATAGAAGCGGTACTAAATTCAAGGCCACTATGTGCTGTGAGCGAAGATCCAAACGACCTTCAACCTTCGACCCCTGGTCATTTCTTAGTTCTCGAGCCTTTAAACAGCTCTATTCCAGTTCCTGATCTTAGTCATTTAAACCTGAGCCGGTTAAATCGTTGGCAATTAATTCGGCGAATCCAGAGTGATTTCTGGAAACGGTGGTCCACCGAATACATTAATTCTCTTCAGGAAAGGTCCAAATGGACAGTGCCGTCACTTCCAGTTAAGGAAGGCGCTCTTGTTCTCATTAAAAATGAACAAACCACTCCTCGCTATTGGGAGTTAGGTAGGTTAATTAAATTGCACCCTGGACAGGATAATGTAGCTCGCGTTATAACCCTGAAGACGGCTCGCGGAACTTTACAAAGGCCTGTTCTCAAGATATGTCCGTTACCAGGTAACTAATTTTTAAGTTTGTATTTTTTTTTCTTTCAAATATTTACTTTTGAAATTAGGTTTAATTTTTTATTTATTTCTAAGTTTAAAAACATTCGTTTTGGTGGGGTGAATGTTTGTGTAACTTTGTTTTATTTTACTTTTTTTTTGTTCATTAATTTCAGAAAAAATCAATTAATAATTAATTTTCAATTTTTTCTAAATTATTTCCTTTCGTATTCAAATACACAATCGCATTCAAATACACAATCGCAATCCTGTGATTCATCAAGAATACGCAAGAAACTCCCTGGCTCACGCAGGTCAGGATGCATTTGAGAACAGTACTGGACAAACCACATGTGATACCGGAACTCGTTCGTTTAGCCGGCCGGCACATATTTTCGGATCTGTTTCCCGAGAAATCTGGAAAGGTGGCAAGATTAATGTAGTGTGATGGTCTTTTAGGGTAAATTAAGTAACCCAACTGCAGAAACTAATCGGTTCTACTGTGATAGGTAAGCGATTATGTTTCCTTCCATCAATTATTTAATTTTGCTAGTTACCATTATTGTATTGTTTTAAAGTTACACAATACACTCCTCTATATATCAAATTTTCGTATTTCCTACAAGTAGCTTATTATGATTGGAAACTGAATTCACAGAAATCAACTTGATACAAGAAGGAAATATTTAAGAGTTCTTTTTAATTAATTGAGGTTCCATTAAGAATTCGATTAGTTCGTTTGCACTAAATGTGCCCTTATACCTTTGTCTCAACAACTGTGTACAAAATGGTAAACCTACTCCAGTTATATTCTCTATTGATCTCCTAGACTATGTATATCTTTTTGCATTAACAGTATTTAGGAATTATGCGTAATAAAGGACCATTGTTTATTATTGTATGAATTCAAATAAATCAAAAATATCGGTTAGACCATACCAGGGATTTTGATTTGTGGAGACAAAATATAAGGCAAGTTAAGGATTCGTTGGAAAGGAAAATATAAGTATAACATTTTTTTAATCAATAATAATTATGTTCATATATCTTCCATATATGTATTTATTACAAATTCATGAAAGATCAGCTTATACAGTGCATCTCTTTACTATCCCCTTTCCCCTTCTCTTTCTGAACCAGCCAAAATAAAAACTTAAATTTTGCCTCATTTTAATAGTAGACTAAACTCTCCTTTTTATGTATATTCTATGTTTAAAATATTCAAGATGGCTGCTGAGCGCTATTTTGAAAAAAAATAAATAGAAGGAGAGTCGAGAAGCACATCTTTTGAAAGGCCTTTTCAATTTAAATTCATCTCCAAAATATAAGGATATTAGATTTGCCCGTTTTCAAATTACGGTCACACGTAAATGTGACAGAACCTAAGTAATGGAGAATAAAAACTGAAGTATTTTGTATCTTACGTAATCCCTTATTAATGTCCTTTTGACTGAGCTAAGTAAAGTAATTTTTTAGTTATGCAGTGTTTTATAAACTAGAAAACTTGAGCACCATATAAAATCCATAACTACGAAATAATTACTTAAATTCATGATTTAAGAAGAAAACTATTTCTGGGTTTTACGCCACAAATTTCAATAGAAAACTAAAATACTAAAAATAATGTTATCTATTTACCTTAAAATGTTAATCTGTAGTCTTTAGTTCTGGGTTCACTATGATAAACTGCTCTTTGTTTTTTATTTTTTAGTTTGCTGAAAACGGGAGTAAACTTTCCTCCGAAACGTCCATAAAAGTAGATATTTCTCCGTGGCGTACCTTTACAGTGGACCCAGAACTAAAGACTACAGTTTAAAATTTTAAGTTAAACAGATAACATTATTTTTAGTATTTTATTTTTCTATTATAATTTGTGGCATAAAACCCAAAAATACTTTTCTTCTTAAATAGAATCCATATTTTACTTACGTCTTCGATAAGAAAAGAAATGTGAGATCCAAAACACCACAATCCAGCCTTACATATTTTGAACCATTTCGGGTCCGCGCACGCTTTTTTGGTAGCGTCACCAATCATTTCTTGGAAGAAGGATGGCACAAGCTCATACATGCCCATCGTTCGATAAATATTCTGAAAGCCGATATTAAAAAAAATATATATTTTTCAATTATTAGATGTATTATTCTGGTAAACACTTTTAATTGGATATTCAACCTTATTTCAATAAAATGGTTTTATTTCTTTTACTGACGAGTTTAGGGAATAATAATCATACATGGTGGTCCAACAAAGCGTTCAAGTCCAATAAGCCGTTTGTTGTGGAAATTAGAAAAAAAATTATTCGAAAGTTGCAGGGACTGCTGAGAGATACACCCTAAAATTATTTTCGATTATACAGGGTTGAAGATAGTTTGCCTCAGACCAAACTTACATTTTTTTTAAATCTATGTTGTATGTATTTTATCTAAATTGTTCAATGTTTTATTTTCATATTCCTACCTTTTTGACCATTCACCCAATATGGAGTTTGTGGGGTCTATAGAGAGTCATTCAAGATTTATGGTCACTTTTTGAAAATATCAGAGGTCCATTGTGACTGTATTTTTTTTAATGCGTTAGCATACATCGTTTTAGCATGGTAAAAACTTCCAAATATGGCCTTCGTTTAACTGCGACATTTTTTTAGTAATTTTTGGTAAGGGTATACAGGATAAATAAAAATCTTGAACACAAATTTCCACGATTAATTTAAATGGAACGCCCGGTATATTATTATATTTTCAGATTCCTTCCTTTATGGCTATTTACCCAATATATACAGCTTGTGGGGTCTATACAGAGTCGTTCAAGATCTATGGCCACTTTTTAAAAATATTAGAGGTACATTTGACGTTAAGAGACCACCTAGTTGTGCGAGTAAAATGAGGTTTTCAGTAGCGTTATAATGAAAATTTTGTCTATTGACATTTCCATTTTTTTGGAATGTTGATTTGACAAATCAGTTTTCGTGTATTTTAAATTTCCCGTCTTATCAGACCATTGTATAATCTTTCAAAAGCGCTTCTCGACTCGTGTTTCTCTTCTATCACGATACTTTTCGTGATATATTATTATCTCCTTTTACTTGCTCCTAACACATACATCATATCGATCATTTCTTAATAACCTTTAGTTTTTATTACTAGATCATTGTAATACTATCATTTGTATTTGTGAAATTTTTGGATTAAATATTTTTCTGTGTGATAATTTTTATTTTTTAAAGTTTTAAACTTTTCCGAACGGTCCATGCTGTTATGAATAAATTAAAAAAAATAAATATTGAAAGGAAAACACTTTGGGATATTTTGCCGAAATAAATTCGGATGTACACCACTAATATTATCGAAAAGTAGACATAAATCTTAAACAACTCTGTATAGATCCCATAATCCCTATATTGGTTGAAAGGCCAAAAAGGGAATATAAAATAATATACAGGGTGTTCCATTAAAAAACTTTAAGTTTGGTCTGTGGAAAACTTATCCTCGACCCTGTATAATCGAAAATGATTTTAGGTTGTAGTTCTCAGCAGTTGCTACGAGATTCGTTGTTTAATTAATATTGTTTTATCATCGCAAATTGAATTTAAACTTTGAACTTTATTTTCCTTAAAGTTCAAAGCGCTTGACGTCAAGTTACAAGTCCTTTGATACAAATGACAATTTATGTCAAAAATAACTTTTTAAAATACAACAAAAATTTAAATTTTTGTGCGAATTTTTGGACCTGCAATATAGAGTATTTTGAGTAAAATGGCTTCGTCTAGTCAAACCAGTAGTGGTTTTGTAAAAGCAAATTCTAATAATTTAACCAATGTGGGCATGCTTATGGTGCATAATTTTTTAAACCTAAGCAAGCTCTTTAAAAATGTAGAAGTCTAGGGAGGGAAAGCATCACAGTAAGCTTAAATCGTAATAAAAATTACATAAAATGCTTACCAAACCAATAAAGTAATTATTTACTAACGCTTACTTACTCACGAATTCGAAATCAGATTTTTTTTCAGCGACGTTTCGTTTCCGAGGTATTCTCTATCAAAATATACAATCTTATAAACACAGTTTTTCATCTTCTTTTCTGTTTCCTTTAGTAATTTTTCTAAGAAAACGATTAAATACACAATTACAATATCAAAATTACACATATTTTCCAGTTTATAACGTAATATTGCTTAAAATTCACATCAATACAATTGTATCTGACAAACAAAAATCTTTTTTGGCTTTTTCGCAACTGAATAAGAAAATTTAACTTTAAATTAATTGAAGCAGATATTTAATATAATTACATACCTCAACATGTAGACTAGTCTGTCTACGGAATGTTTCGATACATAATATAAATAAAACATTCCGTAGACAGACTAGTCTACATGTTGAGGTATGTAATTATATTAAATATCTGCTTCAATTAATTTAAAGTTAAATATTCTTATTCAGTTGCGAAAAAGCCAAAAAAGATTTTTGTTTGTCAATCTAAACGCAACAAACAATCTGAACACATTTAACAATTGTATCTGTCAATTGCTATTTTTAATAGAAATGTTTCTTGATTTTGCGTTTTAAGTTGGCAACTATTGTCATTCAAAGAAGAAAAGGCACTAAATACACAAAATTTATTAAAGCAACAGTTATTGGAACAGTTTATTATGGATATTTTGTTAAATAGGTGGATCGGAACCCGATTAGCAGCGGTCGGACGCCGCACAGTGTGGTAAATCGGCCATGTAGTACGACATAATTATTCAAGCATTGTTTTAACGTTTTTTAAATTTCATATAATACTTTTTTAGGATAGGTAACAAAATGTTTTGCAAAAAAAAATGTAAACAAGATGCGGGTTACTAAAATGGCTTCAGTTTTTAATAAAAATGTAATGTTTTGTGTAACTTAAAAACACAATTGATGTCAAAATGCATGAATCATTGCTTTAAACTTATTATTAACTAATAGCTATATGACGCATATAAAATTAAGATAGAATACAAGGTGTCTTGTCAAATATTGCTTTATTTAGGTTATGTAGAATTGTGAGTACAAAATATCATTGAGTTTCTATTCTATTCATTACATAAACAATAGAAGAACTTTTAGACTAAACAATATGTAACAGATAATGTTTTAGAAAAGCCCCCTACGTATGCACCTGCACCCAAGCACTCCTTAATTTTTTTGATATTGGTAATAAAACATTCAAATAAAAATTAATTAGTTAGGTATACTTTTCGTGATAAATAAATTGTTTTTGTTATTTGCCATATACAATGAAGTCGATATTTTTTAGATATTGCACTTAATATATTTTTATATTTATTTTTGTATTTATTTTATATTTTATATATTGCACTTTATATATTTTTATATTTTTATGAAATTATCTTTACAAAAATGCCAATTACTGGCACTGAACTGGTAGCTTAGGAGATATCTTCGTTTAAGATTTATTTTTGTAAAGGTAGAAAAGTCGTTAAAATTTACCTAATTGATTAGTTTTTTATTTGAAATTTTCATTTCTAATATTAAAAGAATTGAAGGGAGTGTGGTTTTATAAAATTATATCTTAGTTATTTACCGAATTTTAAAAGTGTTATCATTTTGCTTGGAAATAATGTGGCATTATAACTGTTAATTTAGTTTTAACACGATGTGGCATGTAAAACTTCTACCGAGGGATAAAATATCCATATTTTTAAAATGGGTTCGCCATCTTGAACTTTAAAAAGATGACAGCTGTAATACAAAATTCCGAAATTTTGTACCTTAGTCTTTGCAAAATGTTTACCGTTATTACACTCGGACGATTATTTGCAAAGTTCTGGTCATATAAACATCGTGCAGTTTTTTTTGGTGCAGTCAGTAGTAATTAAGGAGCCATAGTTAAAGCTATATAAATCCCGAATGGGCATCTATGAGCAGCTAATTTTTTGGTTTTTGGTTAAAAGGGATCCTTTTTCTTATTTTTTATATAAAAATTAAACTAAACTTCAACAAACTTTTTTTTGCATGCTCTACAAGTTAAAAAAAACTACCTAAATATAGTAATACCTAAAAAGACCCAAATTTTCTGAGGTAAGGGCTTTAATATTTAAAAAGTTTTGATACCGTAGAAAACTTTAATTATAAACAGTAGTCATGTAAGAAATTAGAAAAACATTTGCTATGTTTAGTATCATATTTTCTTTTTTGAAAATGATTTATAGAAACATGTTAATTTCAGATTTAAAATATTTACTAACTTTAAGGCTTCCCCTCCGAGAACTGTAATTATAATTTTGTTTCTCAATTGCATTTTTCTATTATTAACACTATCTTAAATATAGATTTTTAGAATATGTTAAGAATATTGCAAAATTACATTTGGGACTTATGTCGTGCTAGACGGCCGATTTAACTCACTGTGCGCCGGTGCGCGGCAGCAGATGGCACCATTTGGATCTATACTAGGTTAGTAATAGGCTAGGCGCCGGAGCTCGACAGCATGGGGGCATCATTTTTGAATCTATATTACTAATGTATTATAGCTTTAACAATGAGGATTTTGTGCTATCGCGCTTCGGCGCCTAACCTGGTGATAAAAACACACAGATGTCATTTAATTGATGTGATTTTTAAGTAATCTAAAGTTATAAATTGAAAAATATGTGTTATTTTGATATTTTAATTGTGTACTCAATCGTTTTCTTATAAAATTACTATATAATACCTGTTTACATGGCAAACATAAATAATAGTTCTTTTTAATTTGTTTGCGATTTGTTGTGCGCTTATTGCTGATTTAATACTAGTTTTAACGCCAGTTTTGCTCTAAAGTTATTACTACTTGAAATTCGTGTGTCGTTCATTTGTTGTAAGATAATTATAACTTCAAAAATAGTTACTTTCTATGCATTTTCAGTTTTTTATTGAAAATCTAAGACTTGAAGAACCTTTCTGTAATACTTTTTAGTCTCAAAAACTTTTTAAGCAACTTTTTAGCAATCATTTGTTAATAATTTTTTTAAAAGGTGCCAAAAAAGTGTCATAAACTTTGAAACATTGTCCATTAGGAATAGATTCCCGCTTACCGCATTTAAATACAAGCATCGGAACCGGGTTCGAGGTGAACCAAAAATTGTTCAAATAAGCCAGGTGACGCTATAGGTACTACATAATTATACTTAAATCTCCTCTCCACCTCCTTTTCATCGTTTTATAAACAATTGACGTAAAAATAAATTTAGGAAAAATCTGAGTAACTTTAAATTGAGGTTAACAATTTATTATGTGACATAATTTCGAATTTCGGCAAAATGTCGTTTTTCATTTTCTCTGTTTCAAAGCATTAGCACATCTGACGTCACAAGCACTATGATGCCGGATTCTGTATCGCCAAAATATTTATTGATAAATTTAAAAATTGCTTATAAAAAAAATAATTACAGATTTGTACCCCATCATACAGCGTATACTTCCATTTCACAAAATAAAAAATGTATGATAACCGGATTGGTTGCATGGTTATTTTAATTTTTGCAATATATCGTGGCAATACATCTTCAAAATTTTCTTAATTATACTTTTAATGTATGTAAGAAAGCAGTTTTTGTTTCATTTCATGAATACAAATTAGAGGACAATAAAACCAACCATAAAACTACAAATACTGATTTAATTTAAATGAATGAAACCACGTCGCAATTCGATGGCAACTAAAGTTAAAAAAATATACCTGAAATCTATACTAAAAATAAATGGCAGATTTGCATGTTTTTATATATAATATTTTAGGGCATATTTCAATCTTAAAAAACAATCAATAAAAATTCAACTTCTAATAATAATCCCATAATTACTAACCTACCAAATAAATCTAAAACACTAATAAACTAGAACTAATAAGGAAATACTAACCGACAAATCAAACAGGACAACCTAACGTCGCATATGTCAATATTCTAGATTGGAACCTTAAAAGCAAAACAAATACAAACAAATTCGGAGAAAAAATTATGTGTTTCACACGGCCAAAAAGCAGATTTAATACCTTGTCTTATTTTCTAGCTTCCTCTAGGCCTCGGCTATGAAACGCCAGCCGCTTTGTTAATAATAAAATTATCCCACAATTCTAATTAATGACGCACACCATTTTTTTATTTTTACATTACTTCTTGTTCATCTTTATCGGCATTTTATGGTTTACAGGTTGTTACTCTCATTTTATTTTTTGACCAATGAATTAAACTAAAATGATTGAGCTTGATTGGTTTCACACATTTTCTTGATTACAAGAAAAAATACTAGCGTGACATTTTTAGTGTCGAATTGACACATTTTTTCGGACTGAGTACATTAGGGTCCTGCCTTGAAACAACGAGAAAACGACTGCCTCTCGAGAATATATTTTCACAAAATCTGCACAATATTAGTATTACTCGGATCAAGCATTGTGATCTTTATGTTGATCCTTATATCATAAATAACTGATTTAGAGAAAAAAAACTTTTTTATTTGTAATATTGAAATAATACAGACATAATATTCTCACAACTTTCAGTTTTTTTTAATTTCTTCGTCAGTTATTGTTATTGTTAAGCATATTCGGATTTTCAGGGCAGCCAGTATATAATTTAAGGTACTTTTATTAATTCTAGCTTTAAAAATTTACTGCGAATGCGGCTTTAAATTAAACAAAACCTATTAGACGACGTCAAAAATAACTTTTTGAAAACCAAGGAAAGTTTTTGTATTATAGTATCGCGGCACTGTTGGTATATCTGATTAATTACTTCGGGCTGCTAGAGTTGATTAAACCCACCCAATATTTCCTAAGCACTTAGGAACCTTAGTGGCCCATACACGGTCGATGTATTCTGATAACTGTCCTATGGTTTTGAGGACATTTTCGATTTGCTTTTACAGTCTTCTTTAAAAAGTAGGTAGGTATTATTTTTAACTCATAAAGTTCTAATGACTGTCTGTACTGTAACTACTGAGCCGATACTTTGCACGTAGTCTGTCATTATCAATTTATTTCTGAGTATCTAATATGCCTGTATGCTTAGTGCTTTTTTTCTTTTTGTCGGCAGTTTTTTTTTTTGAGTTCTAGATGTTGTTCGGCAACGTGATGAACACCACTATTTTTTTGCCTGGTTGCTGTATTTTTTTACCTTTTCTCTATTTTTACACTTATCTTTCCTTCTGCTAGCCTTAGCATGGAACAAGGTTTTAGATTGGTTGTCGAATTTATCAGAATTGGTGGTTGTAATCTGCCTCAAAGTGGGAAATGATTAGTTGCATTATATTCTACAAGGCTGCATTGCGTGCTTTGATGTAAACTAAAATCACATACTCCGGTCAGGCACTATTCCACCGAACCCGTACGTCAGGCTTGTAGGACCTGTAACATCTCAATTCGGGGCGTACGCAGAGCGACAGTGGCAGGATTTATCCGCTTCAAGCACCTTAATGGGCATTAATCAGCTGTTTTTAAGTGCAAACGCTGCGGCCGTACTCCTGTCGGGGTAGGCGGACCCCGATCGCTGAAACATTTCACGTGCTTCGCGTTCTCAGAAGTCTTATTTACAACCTCGGAACACAAAAAATAAATGAAATGGTTTGTAAAATACAAGAATCAAAAATTTAATATTAAGAAACTCTAAGAGTTAATCTCCATTTTTTCCCTCTAACGACAATACCTTTTTATTTTTCGAAATATCATTAGCAGAACTTCTTACTTTATTGCGTCTAGCGCTTGAAAGAAGACGTAGGTATAGAGAGAGTATAGAGAAAAGAAAACGCACATTTAGTGACACCATTTTGACAAGCCATTACATATCGGTTTTTGATTTAGTCCTTCTAATTCTAGAAATAAAAGGTTAACTTTTTCTACGATTTGAAAGAATACTCCACGTAAGATCAAACCGCAATGTTACCAAAAGAGCGTATACTGCATACTTTATATTAAAATTCTTATTATCATTATTACATGTACATTCGTTTCTCAAATGGTACCTTATCTTTCTTTTCAACTATTGGCTTATGTGTACCTGGTAATTTTTTATACGTAAATTACTCAAAAATAATGACATTTTTCTTAACTTGTTAAGAAATGATACTTTGCACTTTTGAGAAAAAATAATATTTCCTGAGGAACGTACCAACTTAAAGATATACGACTAAAATTTACACTTAGCTATTTTAAACGTTTTATCCTCAAATTAAATTCTACCACCTTGCAAAATCCTTACTTGCAACTCTATGTGATTCTAATATCTAGTATTATAATACGCCTCCTGATTTCGAGTCATTTATTTAACAACTTAGTTAAATTATAAAACAATCTTCAGGTAACTATTAAAATGTGCCCGTTGGCATAAAAATACTTACTTTTAAAATACTTGAAAACTGACAAAGCACTTGCAAAAAAGGATAATCCAATTCCTTTGAGTACACCATCGGGCCATAGTTGGCATTTATTTTAATTTTGTCGTTATACTGTGGCTTTTCAGACATGAGTGCAAAAAACTGAGCTCCTCCAAAAGAGTGACCAACATAAAATATTTTCTCCTGACCTGTTTTAGCCTGTATCAGGTCTATGCTGGCCGCTACGTCATAAATTGCAATCTCATGAAAACTAAAATTTTAAAGTCTATTAGTCAGTCATTTAGAATAATGATGAAATATTTTGTGTTTCTTTTGTTTTATACTTTGAAATATTCCTTTAAAAAATGGCGGTATACTAACTTTTTTAAAATTTTTACCCAAATTTCTTTTGAAGATAATGTCAGTTTCGCGGATAACTGTAGCACTGCCACTAAAGAAAAAAATATATTAGAAGCTAGCACAGTTTACAATGTTATTTTTATCGCTCCTCTAGTTTAAACTGCTATTCATAAATATTAGTCAAATAAATAGAGACAAATAAAAGGTCATACCTTGCAAATGGTCAAGGAAAGTTTATATGTAGCACTATTCAATAATACTGAGTTTTCGACCTTGAGCTTTTGTCTCTTCCGCCGCCATAGATTATAGGAGCTAAAAATCACTTTTTGCGAATGTCAATTTCGATGACAGGTACATGAAAAATAGTTATCGTATTATTAGAATATAAAATTCCCTATATTTTTGTATAAAACTTGTTTCTAACGGACAAGCAATTCCTAAAACACAAAGAAATAAAGTGGAATATGTATTCCTATTTGTCAAATTAGTTCTATTGTCTTTTTAATTTTTTTTATTATACTTTTTGGTTTTTACCCATTTGCACACCATCCTGGTGGTAGAATTAATGGCGCGGTATTACAAGCTTTTGTTTTAGTTTACTTTTCTGCATGTCTGACGGTATGTCTGTGTCAAATTTTGTAAGCCACTTTTGACCCACTTCCACTTTACCTATTCATTTGATAGTTTGTGCATACATAAAGGTCATATGATGATAGAATAATTTGATGACCTTAACCTTAATTGTAACCTTGCTCATGTTTTCAAATGAGCTATTTACATCTATTTCTGTCAAATTTTGTACATACACATATATAGATTCGCGGAAGAGTAATTTTTTACCTTTTTAATCCACTTAAGATTGCAGCGGGAGCGGCAACAGCTCATTGTCGATAACTAAGATTAATAATTAGTATAACCAAAATTAATTACTCTGCCAAGTATATATTTTACTTGAACTTTTGCAAGGTGAAATATAGAAAGAAAATTGTCGCTCACTTGCCCGTCCCGTGAAAATACGAATAGAATGGGATCGTTGCAGATGAATTGACAAACGCTCACTAGGTGGGCACGACACAGCCCGGTGCGAAAGTTGCCGGAACGGATTGCTGGTCTCCGATCATCAACGAGAAACAACAGAAGGTGCCGCGGCCGTGCTAAACCCGGCAAATGAGTGCATCTCCGACCAGCATCATTTTGAGAATACCTGCCAGGCGTATGTCTATATTGCAATATTTCGGTAGTTGTTCAGAGTAAACAGGCAGCTTTAAAATAGATGAGCAAAATTAATTTGATAGGTCTAGAAATATAAGAACATTATGAATTAAGTGATATAAATAAATCATAATCAACGACACGTTAGGAAAACATATGCATGAAACTTGCCGAATAAACAAAAATTTCCAAATTTCCCAAATTTTATTTCAAAACTTACTTTAAAAAACATAACAATTGTTTCGCCAACTCTGTAGCTTCTTCAGATAAAAAATCTAAGAAGAAAGAGAGACACACGATAAAGACAAGCAAATTGTTTCAATAACAATGTACGTATACGAGCATTATTAATAGTTCAAGATGATATTTAGCGGGTTAGGGACATAAATCAAACCTCAGTTTTTAAAAATTGGCCGACGTTTCGATGATATATTTACGTCTTCTTCAAGGCTGAAAGAGATAATTTTTTTATTACAGTATGGCCGCTCCTAGGATACAAACCAAAATTAAGAAAATATAACAAAGCTAACCATAACTGAATATTTTTAATTAATCTAAAAACAATGTTTGTTTTAGTCTTAGGAAATATAATTATTCGATATTGAAGATAATTATTATGCGGCATTTTAAATAGTTAATGTACATAAGACCAGGAAATACGGCAAATAGTTTAGGAAATACCATGATATAATAAACCGAAGGTATAATATCGCGAATCGATCTGCCACGTCATCACGTGATTAACGCAGGCTGTCATTGACCTTCGGCCATATGATTTCAGTGCATTTTCAGTTTATGTTTAAAAATATTTGCGGATTTTTGTGTCCTTTTTGTATTTAGTTAATTAAACCACAATAAATATGAGGTGTGCTGTGTTCGGGTGTGATATCTATATCAAAAAGACAACAATGTAAATCTGGACGAAGATTTTTCATAAAAAAAGAGATTTTCGACTAGAATAAGGCTATATTTTATTTAAATTTTATTTGTTTATATAATAACATATAATATAGGAACAAACGGCAGCTTGTGCATATAAAGGTTGAACTTGTTTTGTGTGTGTTGTTTTATTCGCTCTCATACCTGCATTTTTTTTTTATTAGATCTCCTCCCCTCAAATGAGACTTAGTAACCTCCCTGTACTTATCAAAAAACACAGATATTATAGCATTTTTAAGTTCTAAATTGAACCAAATATAAACATGTATAACAAAATAACATATAAAACTAAATTCTGTCGGACTTTATACAACCTGAACTACCATGTCATAAGTTTTTTATTTTAGTGAGGTATATGTTAATGTTACGCTAGAAAAACACTCTTAATTGAAAAAAATGGTAATGTCTAAACACTAGAAACGAGATGTATCTCCATAAGCAAAATACAAATCTACGCACGCAATAACGTCGCTGCGCGCACCGTACGCAAGTTATTATTTAGGTTCGCATCTATATTTTCCGATTTTCTATAGTTATTAAATCATTGCTACAAAAACGGTTACACCCAAGTTATTCTTACTTTTTATCTAATAAAAAATTTTGATAGAGATATGCAAGGAAATAGTTTTTTTTCTTGAAAAAAGTAACATTTTTTAAATACTTGTTGTTCTAAGAAAGATAAAAACATATTAAAAACCACTGGCATAGAATAATAAATATAAGTTTTGTCAGCCTCCCAGACAACACTAGACTGGATAATTTAATCTTATATAGTCCAAGTAGACCTCATACCACTACAACTAAAAATCGGCCTAACTGATTTTAGAATATCAATAAAAACGTGGGTTTTTTTTTAATTGGATACACTGTATCTCGAAAACAATTTAGGATATATTTTTATAGAGACTTTAAGTCATAAAATAATAAAATAATAATAAATAATACCAATAATTATTATACCTGTAGTTCCAATAGGCAGGATCGTTATCCCAGTTTAACTTAACATGTTTTTGTGGATTTTGACATTCTACTCCTCTGGCGCAAAACAACCAAACATCAAATCCTCTGTCTGCGAAGTAATAGGCTGGAGCAAATTTTCTACCAAGTGCAATGAAGTTCTGAGGTGAACCTCCTTGACCATGGACAAATAAGACAGCGCTCTTGTTTTTAGACTCATTTGTAGATTTTTCTAATCCATGGGATATTCTGAATAGATTTAAGATGTAACCATCTTCTGTAGTTACTCTATATATTTCAACTGGGTATCCATGTCTTTTGATTCGTTGTTCCTAAAAATATTATCTTATTTATAATACTTATTTTCTTGAAACGATCGAACATTGCAGACGAAGAAAAAGTGTCTTTAGTATGTTGATCAGTTCAATATTAAGAGGATGCTGGAATAACTCTAAAATGAGTCGACTTTTCAACGTCATATTAGCCGTGGAATAAAAAAATGTCCTGAATAAAATAAGTACAAGTAGTTTGTTCGTTAAGATTAATAGACGGAAAGTCAATGTTTTTACATATCGTTTCAAAAAAATTAATATTTTTGTTTCTTGAAAAACTGCACACTGCAATATTCTGTTACAAAATTAAGACAGTTATTCATGTGCTGCAGCAGAACGGATTAAATTCACTTCGATGTTTGATAAAACCAAAAAAATTTGTATAATATTATGTATAATATGTATAACATTAAGAAATAAAGCTAGCAGAACGCTTTCGACTACCTGGTCATCCTCAGTCCTACTCATCATCAACCACTGATAAATTGCTAAGAAACTGAATACTTACCTCTGTTTCCGAATGAGCAAACCAGCGGTGTTATTATTTTACTTAAGCTAGGCCCTGAAAAAATTTATAAAAATTGTCTCTGCTTGTTACACAGGATGTTATATAATATCAAACAAAATTTAATACTATTTTTCAGTATGACCCCAATTTTACAAATATGTTTTTTTTTTTATTTAGAACTACAATTATATTTTTCAGGTGCTTAACTCTGGACAATTTCACCATTATTGGAAATTGTATGTCCATGGAAGTAATGATTTTTGTACTGATGATTTGTAGCCTAATTTGTTAAAAATGAAAAGTATATAGTTTTTTTAAAATTGTGTATGTTAAAAACACTATAGCAAGAAACCAATATTTTATTTTTTTTGTAAAAATGAAAGTAAAAAACGTTATGTACTAAATATAAAGGAGCACCAGTTAGTTTATCCTACTAATAAGTTTAAAGAAAATACTAAATTTCATAATTTCATTTATACAGGAAAAATAAAAAAAATGTAAGCAAGTGTTTTCGCTTACTTAGTAAAAATGGATTTCCATCAAGTAACGGCTAGTTATGTCCAATATTTGATCTAAAGAAGATATTTTAAGGAACAAATTTATATCAGGGTAAGTCAGCATGCATTAAAATGCATAGTTATTTTTTAAATTAGGCTTTATGTCTCGAATCCGCGCAAGAATCCTATATTAAATTTAATTTATTAATTTCAACGTAATTTCTTAGCAACCCAGTACAGATATAAAAGTAATACAAGTTCCCTATCACTTATTTTGATCTGTAGAATAATATATTCCAAACTGTGCGGCGTATGCATTACAGATGCACACACAAAAAATGGAAAACAAAAATAGCCATTTATTATAATTCTTCCCGTGGAATCCGAAAATTATGAATGAAAAACAACTAAACATCAAATAGAACTGCTACCGCTATTTTACTTCCCTCGTAAAAGTATTTTTTGTAATAGTAAATCATCCTCCGAGATTTTTTCAAATCTTTACGTTTCAGGGTCCTTAGATGTCAAAACAAATGTTTTCTCGATTCCATCCGTCTATCGTACCTATCCGATCGCGGCATAGCTACAAAACGGCGGTCTTAATAGAAATCAGTGTATAAACTACTTTATTTCGATTTATTTTAAATTATGCCAAAAAATCAAGTGTGGCATAGATATAAATACTGGTGAAACATTAGTACGAGTCCATTATGGTGGGACATATTGGCGCCCAATAAACATATTTGAAAAGACAGTATAATGTGTAACTATTCACTATTTCTTATAAAAGAAACATTTCATAACGAAGGAAATTCCAGGAAATTTATACAACCAGGAAAAATTAATATCTAAATACGTAAGAGACCTTTATAACTGTATGGATACTTTCACAAAATCGCTTGGGCAAAAACAGAACAAGAAAAAGCAAAAGTCAGGTTCGACGAACACATAACTAGAATCCCTCTTGGCGATAAAGATTCACAAATAAAATCTAAAGCTGAAAACAATTTTTTCAAATATATTTTTATTTTATCATTAACACCTAAAATTGGCACTAGATTTGTACTAGTATCGACACCGTTGCCTGTTCAACCTTTGACGGTACTTAAATGTAACTATTATCATTTGTTATTATAACATTGTCATAATTATTCCTTGAGGGTCAATTCACTCCTCATAAAACGACAATTCAATCGAATGGCATGAGGTAGAGCGCCATATTGCTGCCAAATAATATTATTGTAGGTTTGAATTGGCAACTCTTCTAAGAGGTAATTTATATAGTTTTAAAGAAACTGTAAATATCTTTAGAGTGAACTAATAATTTGATTTTCTAACAACTCATGCCAGACATTAAATGAGTTCCTCCCTTGATATTTTATCATTTAATATTTATTGGGGTTATCAGTTCACAGTATTTTAGTGTATAAATTGTTAATCTCGTCTTGTTTCCTAAACAGTATTTTTCAGCACGAAGTTCTTTTTATTTTACTGTTAGGTATTGAACGGGAAGGATATAATACGATTTACAAACAATACCGAAAAGCTTCAGAGTCTTTTGAACTGTTCCATAACTGACTTTGCGATGCTATGCACAGTAGCTTACTTGTCGCACCGCCTCGCGCCTGCGGAATAGAACTCGTCGGATTTATCATAAAATATTGAGCAGTTACTTGACTTCTTATATGTGACATCCTTACACTTCTTCGCCTATCTTTGAATACTTTTAATTCTTCGAATAGCGTCTTAGTTCTGATAATTGTATCTACTGAAATGCGTCTCTGAATACTCTCAAAAATCTTTTTTGTTTTTCTGGAACATTTTCTCCACATTTATAAAATAATTTTACGATTTGAAGGCAGTCATCTAATTTTTTAACGTCAATTCACGTTGCTACCGTCAAAGACTATTATAGCAAACTGACCAATGCTTTATTTATTCAATCAACGTTTATGGTCAAAGACTGAACAAATAGCGGTATGAATACTAGCGTCAGTTTCAGGTGTTAATATATTGTCACGTAGACAGACATTTTTCCGATTTAGAAGTATAGAAATTCGATTTTTTTTTCGACCAAAAAATATGCCGGTAATCGAAGAATCACATAAAAAATCTGGTATTTAATTTGTAAAAATATTAACAATCGCCTTAGCAGTTTATTTAATGTTCAGTGGTTTTTCGTTCATCATTTCGGATTCCACTGGAAGAAACATATTAAATGCCTTTTCAAATAAAGCTAATTTGATCACCCTGTACATATTAATTTAAATCATCTTTACTTTTTTCCAATTTTGTTAAATAGTGCTGTATACAGGGTGGTTTTAATTTGGTGCCCTAATTTAAAACAAAAAGTTCATATAAACATATGTCCATAAGGCCTTCGTTTTTGAGATACAGTGTGTCAAAATTAAAAAAAAAATATTTTTTTTTTCTTGGACCTCGTAAATTTCTAGAAAGAAATCATTCAAATTTGACACACACTCATACTGTAAGCAATGTCTACGAAATAGCTATAATAGCTCTTACAAAAATCGACTGGGTATTACTTTTTGCAACCACTTTTACCCTCTAAAAATTGTACTACGATGTCACTGGCTACTTTTATTTAGAAAATTAGATTCCGCACTTTGTTTTCTAACTTCTTGGTTTCTTACTTTAATAGCGATATTTTGAACCGTTTAGACGTTAGCTAGCGAAGTGCTAAGGCTCTACACATACAATTGTATGTTATTTTTTCCGTTTTTATTTTAATTGCTAATACTACAGGATGTAATTTTTTTTGGCTTATTTTAAAACTAAACTTGCATTTAAACATGGGTTCGATTGGCCTTAGTTTTTGAGATAGAAGGTGTTGAAAAGTCCGTTCGAACACATGTTTATCTGAATTTTTAGTTCTATACAGTTACATAAACGGTTCAAAATATCGGATTAAAGTAAAAAACGAAGAAGTTAGAAAATAAAATGAGGAATCTGATTTTTTGGGTGTGGGCTTAAGAAAGTTATTATTAGATTGATTGTATACAAGAATTAAGTGTAATATAGAAATAAACTGTAAAAATAATGGTACGCATTCAAAATGGAGGAATAAAATGGTGGCAAAATAAACTCTTTACAAAATGAACGCAAAAAAACTCCTCTTAAACTAACTTTAATTTCTTCACAAAAATTCGGTACGATATAAGGATACAGTGTCGAGTAAAGCAATAATCCGCCTAGTATGAATGGCAAGATTTTTGAACTACTTGCTAGGTGGATTTATACGTATGGTGCGATGCGATCTTCCTCTGGTGGACGCACGGTGAACTGATTTTGTCGGTTCTGCTGAAACTTTTACACACAATGTCGATGACGAAGATCCTGGATATGACAATGTAAAGGCTTGTATGATACTGAAGATGTCAGATATCACGATGAACAGCGACGGGGCAACATATGATAAGAAATTGCTGATATAAAATGAATGTTTTAGTTCTTAAAATATTATATTTGTTGAGCATTAAAATACAAAATGATATTAGCCAGCCCAAGATACCACTGTAAATACTATTTAACCATTATATGAGAAAAGCAAACTTAGGGACAAAAACAAATAAAAATCCATCTCAGTTGAAACTAGGAAGCAAATTATATTTGGTATAAATGTATGGTTGTGGTTGTATAATAAAAGGAACTTTTTTTTAAATTTGTAAGAAAAAATTTTTTGAAGTTTAGTATACAGTTCCTAAAAAAACACCCAGCACAGTTATCTGAAGTTACTGAGGTATATGGTTTGCAACAGCATATAACTGAACCTATTAGAATATCAAACACAAATATGTCCTTAATTGATCTACTTTTTTCAAATATAGGTTCAATCAAGGTTAAGGGATAACGGATGTTGAGATATCGGACCATATACTCATTTATTGCGACATAGATTTTGAAGAACCTAAACCTCATACTTATAACTTTACATATAGAAATTTGCAAACAGTTAACAATGAGCGATTTCAACCTGATATGGAACTAATACCTTGGCACATAATGTATCATATGGCGGACATAAATAGCAAAGTTTATTTTTTTTAACCAATCATTATTCGACGTTATAAACCTGCCCGCTTCCTTAAAAGATATCAAAGGTAAAAATAAGCCAAACCGTTGATTACCCCCAAAAATTAGATTAATGCAGAGGTTTCGTTATAGGGCCTTAAATAAGTTTAGAAACACTAAAAATCAGGAGGACTGGAAGCATACAGACAGTATAGAAATCTTACTACTAGCGCAATCAGATCGGAACAAAGGCTTATTTAACGTATAGGTTTGGAGTTTGCAGTAATAATGAACCATGGCAAGAATTAAAAAAAAATAATATTTCAAAAAAACAAAATACACTTCCCAATTCCTTGCAAAATGTAATGAACTTAATACTTATTTTACTAATATAAATAAAAGTACCAATAAGCCTGATGAAGAATTTATTAAGTATTTTAAGCAACATAAAATTACACAAAATGAATTTAAATTTAGGCTGGTAACGCATGATTTAAATATTACAATTATTTAACTTTGTTGCCGTGCCATAAATAATCCACTAACTCATATTATCTCAGATCTCTTTAATTTATATTAGAAAAGAAAATGGAACAACAAATAATTGAGTATTTAAATATTAGTAATTTCATCCCTGAATATCAGTCTGGCATCCGTAAAGGTTATGGCTGTGCAATCGCCTTGCCTCAGGTAACGGATGATATATTTGAAGCCCTTGAATCCAGCCATTGCTTTGCTTCTTTTGGATTTTACTCAAGCTTTCACATAGTCAACCACGCAATATTATTAGCTTTGTTGCAGTGTTTGGGATTTAGCAATTCTGGCTTGACACTGGTGTCTTCTTTCTTATCAAACAGAAAAAAAAGAGTAGTAATTGATGGTAAAATATCGGAAGCCCTTTATGTTGCCTTAAAGGTGCCCCAAGATAGCATTCTGCGTCCACTACTATATACTTCCTATACGTTGCAATTAATAAATAAATTTCTATATTGTTACCATCATTGCTACGCAGATGATACCCAGGTCTATTATTCATTTAAAAGTAGTGATGTAGTCGAAGCCAATCGGTGAATTAACACGGATTTAAACACCTTATATAGTGAAACCCAAAAGCTCTTCTTAAAGATTAACCCAACCAAATCAGTAGCTATTCTTTTTTGTAGTGATAACAAGCGAGCAAATATTGAAGATAACTTAAATCTACACATAAATAACGATCCCATAACTTTAAAAAACTCTGCCAAAAATTTGGTACTCATAATGGATCATAAACTTAGATTTAAAGAACGTGTTACTCTTAAACTATGAAGTAGATATTCCGCCTTAAAAACAATATTTTCGCAAAGCCTTTTTTTGAGCTTTAGCATTAATGCTTTGTGATGCACTAGTGTTATCACCATTAAATTTCTGTGACACGATCTATGGACCTTGTCTTGATAATGTCGACGCTAATAGAATAGAAAAACTCCAAAATTCCTGCCTGAGGCTTATTTTTGGTATAAAAAAACGTGAACACAAAAGAAGCAAATTTGGTAAATATGCACAATAGACGAGTCTTACATGTTCTTGTTCTTTTTTATATAATCCTTAAGTTTAAGACTCCATATTTAACCAAAAAAGTTACTTATCGTATTGATGTACAAAATCTTAATATAAGAGGAAAAAATCTATTAACTATACCGTCACATAACAAAGACTTTTTCAAAAAGTCTTTTTCTTATTTAATTCCACATTTAATAAACAAATTTAAAACAAATGGAATTAATGTCTCAGAAAAAGTTTTCAAGAGAATAACCAAACTGCTTCTTCTAAACTAAATTTAATTGATTGCCTATGCCACAAAATGCTAAATTTGAAAGTTAATACCTTTCCCTTTTCCTATCCTTATATAACTTCCTTTTTTCTTTAAGAATGTGCTTTTTTGCTTTTTTCAAAATTTAATTGCTAACTGCTTATTAATTTCTTTTTCAACTTTTAAAATTTTTGGCCTCAACAGAATCCGGGGGATGATTATCCCCTAAGACCTGAAAACAAGGCTTGCTCGTTAGCACGATTATTGTTATTATTATTTTAAGTAACTTTAACTTTGAATGTACTTATTGGTAACTCTTAAACGTCTTATTATTATTATTATATTGTAAAAACAAGGATCCACTTTCATACTAATTTAAAATTGATGAGTGTCAATTTCTGAACTTCATTAAATCAATAAAAGATGCTTTTTAAATATCTACTATGTATGGTTTATATAAAACAAAAAAAAATGGGTTGCTTTTAAGTAAAAACAAATGTTATAATGGGTTTGAATCTGGATTAATTTAGTTAAATTCGTTTCATATTATTCATATGATGCGGCATTACTTACTATGATTTGTTATTACTTACCATATTAAGATAAACTTCAGGGTGTATCCCTTGAACAATCATTAAAGCATTGAAAATAAAATAAAACAGTATCAATGCCGAATTCATATTTCTCAAATAAATATGCAAATCCTAATTAAAATTTTAAGGTATTTTAATTTTTGTATGATTAATAAATTTTTAAATTTAGTTGATACGAAAATCTTTGAACTGCTACATTGTTTTATACTATATACTTGACAAACAATTAAAATGCAATGACAAACAAAAATATAACTGAAAATAGGACTATGGAACTGTTGCCCTTGTAAAACTACACAAAAATTAGATTAAACGTGCTTCGTTCTAATATTGTTTAAGTACCAAAATAATTGCCTAGTCATTAACGGAATTAGTACATTGTCACAGGGATATTTTTGTCAGAAATTTTAATTTCTTGAAATGTAACCCATGTATATTTTTTATTTTCGTGTTTTGTTAAATATCGGTATACTTCAAAAATGTGTAATAAGATTAGTAGTAAACTATATTAGACATTATACACGGTTTTTATGATAGATAGCTAAATAATGTTTTTCAATAATTTTACTATTCAGAATCTTAGATATTAAAACATACATAGGCGTTTAAGTAATTGTAAGTTATTTAGGATTCGTTATTTCGTGATTATAGGTATTATAGATTTACTAAGTGAAAAGAAAAACATTGTGCTAGGTTTACTTTTTTATTATATACTAAATTATTGTATTAAACTAAAATTGAACTTATTTGCCAACTAAACTAGCTATTGCTACTGAACTGACGCGGAAATCAACATTTTTAGTGCTATGTATCTTGGGTTCATTTGAAGTGAATAGCATAAAATGATTATTAAATTCAAATCATCATAATTTTTAAAATACACGGTACTTTTCTGTTATTCTTTATTCGTTTTGATTTTTATTCTTCCACCTATAGAAGCTAATTTTTTTGAGTTGTTTCTTTAAATATCTACAGTTCATATAAATTACCCTGTATGATAGTAGGAGCGATACTACGTTCAGATTGCTTTTTAGTTTTTAAATATTATTGATAATGTTTAAGAAAATGCACATTTCTAATGTTATTAACATTATAGACTTTTTTGTTCAGTTTACTATGAAAGATAAATATATTTTGGTAAGTATCGATAAACGGTAATTACATTTGATAAAAAAACTCGTTTGCGAAATTTTAATAATTCACAATATGATTACAGCATACAGCATACCGCAAACAAAATCAATATAAAAGTTGACAAAAAAAACACGAATAAATGAAGTAATAAATAATCATTCTAAGGAACAATAGGACCCCCCTCTACTTGTGGAACACAATTCCATTCATCACACTGAGGATATCCTCTAGTTCACAAAGGTTATTTGATAGTTCTGCGCGGTTCTTTAATTATCTCTTTAATTGATCCCAGATGTGCTTTATAGGATTGGTATCTGGTGACGTAGCGGGCCAGTCAATACGATTTAAGTTATCTTGTTAACAAAACTAAATTCAGAAATCATGGTCCTTGGGATTAGACCGAGTCAAATTGGAAATATTATCCGACGATTCGCATTCGATTACACGAGGCATCTTCAGAAATCTTTACTCCACTTCATTCAGTATTCAGATTTCGTGGAGTAAAGATTCTTGAAGATGCCTCGTGCATTCGAAAGCGAAACGTCGGATAGTATTTCCAATTTGACACGGTCTAATCTCAAGAACCATCATTTTTTAATTTACCAAAGCCGTGAAATCCATAGTTCTAAAAATTAATCCGTCACCTATAATATCCAAAATTGGCAAAAAAATTCTCGCAAAACGTTTAGATAACCTTCAAGATTTAAGGTATTGCGAATTATACAAATAAGACTCAAACTCCTCTATAAATCGCAAAACTCTTATAATGCCGTGATGCTCCGAAAACCGTTAGCCGCTAATTCTCCATACTCTAATCCTGCTATCATCAGGAAATTAGCATAATCTGCTTTCATCAGCAAAAACACAATGTCCGCAAGGATCTAGTCCCCAGTCAACATCAACTCTGGCATAATACAATTGCCCTTTTGAAAGTTCTGCAGATATCCTCGGATATCTGCCTGTGGATTTTAAACCTGCTTCGTATATAAACTTCTTTTAATGGTTGAATGAGAGATAACGACGACGTTAATTATCCGAAGGGAATTTTTCATTGTTGTGGTATTGTGAATAGGATTGCGTAGGACACTTATTCTTAGAAATCGGTCTGTTCTAATTGTTGTTATTTTTGTCGATCACCCCCATGCATGTAATGAGGCTCGGTAACATTACAACGTTCAGCAACTGCAACTTGTGACATACCGTTTTTAACATACCTGTAGCACGATTTAAATGAGCACTACCGAAACGCAACATAATTTTTAAATAATATCAACTGTGACAGCTATGAATGCTAATATGATGCTGAAAATTGTTTGCTATTGCTAACTTGATAACCTTGGCAAAAATGTCTATAATATAGTGCTAATAACATTGCAGTATTAGATAATACGGTTTTTCTTAAACGGCATCAATGATATTCGAAAACTAAAAAGTAGTCTGAACATAATATCAGTCCTGCTATCTTACAGGGTGATTTATCTTTTTCTACCTTCGCTATCAAAATAAACATATGCATTTAACAAAATAATAATAATCTAAGAACTAAATGAACTGTAGATATTTAAATAAAGTTCAAAAGTATTTTAAAAATTATGATGGTTTGAATTGTGTAGTCATTTATGCTATACACTTTGCCAAAATCTATCCAGTTTACCTAAAATTGTACAGACCGAGTTAATGCTGCGATAAATTTAAGTTTTTTGCCAACTTGTCACTATTAATTGTGCATATTTAAAAATATTTTGGCGTATACAGGTTGCGCAAAAAAAGTAGGGCAGCATAAAAGTTAAAATTTTTAAATTAATTTTTGATTTCTATATATAACTCTAAAACGTTTCTGTTTAAGTTTGATATACCTAAACTTAACAGTTTTTGAGGTATTGCGATTTCTTAAAAAAATGGTTTAATCAGGCTTCTCATATTTGGTAACAAAAAGGAATAGATAGGGATAAGAAAAAAGTGTTCGATGAAACATTTTAGATCACAGCAAGAGGGCGTTTAATATTTTCAAATGGAAAAATAGAAACTTTGTATTTAGTGCAACAGTGCTACTGGTCAGAGAAGCTGCTATTTAGGAATTTGTAAGGTTTGACTATAACGCCTAAAAGAGTTGAAAAACTACCCTTGTTTTAGGATTTCAATGTATTTAAATATTGTGATGTGACATACATTTTTAAATATTTCTGTTATTGTTCTTATCCATGTATGCTCTCTTTTTTGAATATAACCTAAGTTTCTCTGAGAAGTAGCACTGAGGACGGCCAAGGCCGAAAGCGCTTTACTGTGATTTTATTTAATGTAGATTTGCACGAAATACAAAGTTTCTGCTTTTTTATTTAAGATCTACGTGCACACAACCACTTTTCCTATTTTCATTTAATATTTTTATCCAAATATAAAAACTTAAAATAAGAAAATATCACTTTTTTCCAATGTCATCTCTGTATATTTTTACTTTATCTTAGAGACCATTAAAAAAACCTTCAGTTTTTGCTAAATATGTCCTTTACCCATTTTTTATGGTTTTTGAGATATTTTGTTTTTTTTTAATTTTCTTCCTTCCTTTTGCGAATTTTTTTATGTAGTCTCAATGGACATAGAAAACAATTGTCTAGATCAAAACTCGTCTGTCAAAATTCGTATTTATGTGATATATACAGGCGACACAGTGCAGTTACGTTTACTTTTTACATTTCGGGTTCGTTTTATAACTTTGAGATTAATGTTTCTAAAAGTGAGGGGGCAACTTATTTTTGCTGAAATGTGATATATTCACAAAATATTTTTTGGCATCTATAAACCCTCCTGAATGCTGTAATTAAAACATTTCTCGGCGGACACGCCTAGTTTTTATTTTATTTATTTATTTATTTTTTACCTTTTTCTTAACTTAACTGTTTACTTAAACCATCGCTGAGTATGATGATTTTTGGTACAACGGTAGATTTCCATTCGGTGATCACGAATCCGAAATCAGATGTTCAATATTACTTTTCATTATTTTCACCCTTCTTTTTCCTAAAACTTACTGGTTAATATATTCAGTCAATATTAATGAATATAACAATCACTAAGAAACTTAAATTATTTCATTTACTTAGTGTTTTGTATTAAAATTTTTCTTTAATAACGAAAATAATACATCACGAAAATACACCGTGACTGTTTAAGAAATATTTAGTGATTTAATACTTTTATGTTAGTTAACTTGATATTTTAAAAAAAAATTAGCGGGAAATTTAATTCACATTTCTCTTTCAAATTGAAAATTTAAAATGAATTTGACCTCAGCATCTTTTTTAATTCTAGTGACAAAAAGAATTGTCTTTTAGTTAATTATTAAAGTTGACTTTTTATTATTAAAACATGAACCTGGTATATGTTCTTCTGAATTGAAGTGTCCCTCAAAAATGAGTATAATGTAACTGTCTGTAATGCCGCAGATATTTTGAAAACGTGTATTTCGTTTTCAAGGCAGGTTCTCTGCAGCCCAATAAGGACAGTTATGTCAATTTCCGTGCAGTTGTGAAAAATTGTGAAAACGGCTTTCAAAGAAAAAATTCTTGAAGATCCTAATCTAGATCAGAGCAGGAACATGTGGCTGCAATAAGATGGTGTGCCTCCCCACTTTCTTTGTGAGGTTTGGGAATTTATGGATGAATGTTATCCACAAAAATGAATAGGTGCTGGAGGATACATTTAGTGGGGATATATTAATGAGAGAGTGTATGTTAATCCACTTACCATAAGGGAAGATATGCACATTAGAATCCGAAACGCCGAAAATTTATAACTCCGTTTATGTTAACAAGAATCCAAAAAGACATAAGAAAAAGAACAAATCTATTCAACAAGAAGGACACTTATTTGAATATTTCTTGAGATTTTAAGTTTTACATTTTTCTTTTTTTATTTTAGAAGTATAAAATGTTTTATAGATTTTTAGGAGTAAAAAAATTCCTTGTGACTAATTGCTGTCTTTATGGTTTTGTTTTAATGGAAAAAAAATGTGTTTCTGTTTACTTACTTTAATGTTATTTTCGTGACTACTGTGCTGACAAAAAAGAAAAATAAACAAAGGAATTAAAAAAAAACTAAAAAAATTCAAATATCTCAATAACCATTAAAAATGAGTATAGGAAATGGATGTCTTTTTTTTCACGTTTCACCAACGTCAATACAAGGATGCTATGGTCTTTTTCTAGAACGTCTCCTGCAGTGCCGCAGGCGCAACTCCTATTTAAGTCAAACAACGATCGGAATTTCGCTCTTAGCAAGCCCTTTGTAGGGTAAAGGCAAAAAATTTAATCACAGATACAACTTTTTCGCTGGCTAACACCACGACCGGTATTGGATTACACTATGTTGCCTCCTGACTTCCGTTGAGTGCAAATATGTGAATATCTTTTTATTTCACGTTTCACCAACGTCAATACTATGTTATTGTCCCCGTCCCGAACATTTGGGCATAAAACATATTTAGCAAAAATTGAATGCTTCTTAAGATAAAGTGAAAATATGAAACAAGTGACATTTTTTCATTTTAAGTGTTTTAGATTTTGAGAAACGTATTAAGCGCCCTGTAGCTTTGATCTGAAATGTTATTAATAAAATAGAAAAACCTTTTTTCCTAACCGTACTCTTCCTTGTAATTAAAAATGAAGTTTTTTTCATAATAAATAAATAAGAACGGTACTTACCAAGAAAAAAATGCAATTTTTTTTAAAGAAATTGCAGTACGTCGAAAATTATTAAGTTTAGATATACCAAATCTTCAACAAAAAAACTTTTAGAATTCGACGTAGAATTTAAAAGGTAATTAATGTACAGGGAATTCCATTTAGAAAATTAAAACTTTTAGCTGCCCTACAACCTGTATTCGTAAAAATATTTTTAAATATGCACAGTTGGAAACTAAATCACATGCCAAATATAGTTGGTTGATAAATTTGATCTATAAAGCATGAACTTAATTCACCGCATTGATTTACCCTGTACGTGTAACTAAAGTTATAAAATACATTAAACTTTCAAGAAAAGGACAACAAAACATAAGTGTATAATACAAACAACCAAAAAATAACTAAATCTTGTTGATATGAGTAGGCAATCATGTTTTTACCGACTTTATTTTGGAACAAAGGCAGAACATCGCGTTAATCACAACATCGTGTTATATTTCTATTAAAATCTGTTTATCAGTTGATTAGAGGACTACTTAGTTCCTACGTGGAGTTAAACTGAGATTGCCTGGCGCCTTCACCACGTGTAGCATTTTGTCAAGCCATTATAGTTTAGTTTTTTTTTTAATTTCCTAGGATTCTCAAAGTTCTGATTCGGAGTATTGTGCTTGTATGATATATTCCTTGACTTCTTATGATAAATATAGAAGAAGAGGAACATTATCTAGGGTATAATTTCGATTTAGATTTTCTTAATAGTAAAACTATTAACTAATATTAAATACTAACAATTTTAAAAATTCTTATCATGTGAAAATCTCTTTCACACAAAAAAATATAAATAGATATATTAAGTCATACTAATTGCCATCATCTTAATAGCAAAAAACTGCTTAAAAAAAAGTAGATCACCAGACTTTATAGAGATTATGTTTTTATACAGTATGTATGGAAACGGCATTATTTCTTCTTCAATATACATAAACACTCAGTTTCTACACAAAAATCTCACAGTTTGTTTATGGAAGTAAAAGAAAAAACTAGTTTGTCAGATTTTGGATATCTCTTTTTTTTTTAGTTTTTAAATATTCATATAAAAATCGATATTCCTTTTGATGACGAAATATTCGATTTGCAGTTTAGCTTTAGACAGTTTGGTGACATGTTATTTTGACCAGTTCAATTCAGCCATTATTTTGAAGAAAGAAATGTCACATCAAAAGGATTTCGTGAAGATGCTCAACAAAACATTTTTCCTTAAGGTAAAAATAAAATCACTACAAAATTAATTGGAAACAATGGACATTATTAAGAAAATCAGTGCATATTTCAGCAAGATAGAGCTCATCCGCACTGTGAGTTGTGTGTGAAGCAGTTTCTCGACGTTATTATTTCATTTAAAATAAAATCTCTTAGTAAGTAATAAACCAAATTTAATAGATTTATTTATCCCTGCTTAGGGGTTGATCTGGCAATATATGGCTGCAGGGTGTAGTTGAAATTTGTACATTTGTAAGAAAACCGATTAAATTCAAAAAAAGGATCAGCTTTGATTTTAATGTAAGTCAGTTTTGAATGTATGAAATATGCTGAACAAAAATACGTGTTTCCATATTTTCGCCAATTTTGTTAACAAATATTTTCATTAAAGCTCACTGTGTATGGTATTTAGACCAAGGCATTATTTGAATGTCTCTCCTCTTTGCGTGTATTCTGGGGGTTCAGAAATTCTTATGTCAAGAGGTCGCTTTAGTTCACCTATATAGGATTCAGCACATTCTCAAAGGAATTCATAAATACAGATCAAATTAAATTTAGTTTTAGTCAATAAGCTTCTTTCGTATATTCGAATACTATATACAATACTATTGTTTTCAGGAAGCTTGTTGATTGTTTTTCAGTTGGGCGTAAATTGTTCTTCTCTTGACAATAGGAAATTGTGCTAAGAATGAACTTTTCGGTAAAAACATGATGCAAAAGATCTTTAATATCAGTATTTTCTGCGTTTAGGGAGAGCTGATCGGTCCATATCACCACTGCTCTTTAAAATATAGTCTTTATGATTCCTTGCTTCGTGTGGCTGCGAAGAAGAATGGTTAGAATGATTAGACTGGTTGAGATACTGTCCCGTGTGAGTGGATATACTGTAAACACAAGTCTTTGTTGGGTTACCACATTTTCTACCAAGAACATCAAGAATGGTTAAACATGAATCTTAGTCTATCTTCATAGTGACCTTTATTATGATAAATAGGTCACGTTGGGAACATCACCTATATTATACCAGCTATGAAGTAGACTTCACTGTATAGAACTGGAACTGTAAAAATGGGTAGGTAATTGTAGACCTGTTCAGTGGCCAGGTAGGTCATCCTGCCTAACAACGTTGGATACATTTTTATATTATTAATTTAATTTTGTAAATATTTTCCGGATTTTTTTTAACGGGATAGGTCAAACAACGTGGTTATTTTGTTATGTTAAAATCGACAATAATTATATTTTAAGTGAAAAAGTGCGAGGACAATTCAAACCCGTTTTCTACATGATACTTAAAAGAATAAATAAGTTTTCAATTTTTTACAACAATTCTTTAATATAATTTTGCTATGTTAAAGTTTATTTAACATTGAACAAATCAAGGTGTTCCATGTATTCGATTGTCGTTAATTATCTATTAATTACCGTACCTATCGTTTGACGTCATATCGAACTAATGTAAAAATGTAGACAGTAAAACAATAAATAATTTATTGACTGTAAATCTTAAATACATTGTAAAAACATCGTAAACTTGAATCATTGAAATGTCAGTTAGGTATGTTTCAATAATCTATTCCCAGCGAACAATACAATTATAGAGAATATTTTGATCTCTGCAAAAATCCAAAGTTGGTTTTAGTTTCATATACTATCAATGTTTTGCAATGGATGGAAACATCAGTAAGCACACCAATGTACCTACGCATAAAAATGGGCCACGCTCAAGATGACTAGAAAGTTTTATCCCTTGCTTTAGGAGTCACTGACTTCTTTATCCCTCGTAAAATGGCTTTTCTGGATTTCTATGAAGCCATGTATCAGCTTCTTATGTAACAAAATTAGGAAAAATTATATTTTCTGTAACATCTAGTTATTCTTAATAACTAAATGGTTTTCGTTAACGACCCTCTTATTGTTATGTTAGAGGGAATTGTCCTTATTTTTATCGGGTCCTTTGGGTAACAGTTTTTGTAAATTTTAACTCGTAAAAATGTTTTAATTGCTTAATTTTAACTCATAAATGTATTTTTTCTTTCCGCCATTTTACTGCCCTGAGGATGCAATAATAAACTTGCGAAACGTAGGCCATTAAAAAAAAGACTTTTGTTTTATTTTACCGAATCCTAACCCCAAATAATAGACCAATCTAACTTTAAAAATAACGTTTCGCAACAACAATGTAATATAAATCATTAAGGTATTATTTATGGCTATGTGCTTGTTTTCACGATTAGTGAAACTCACGCTTGATAATTTATAGAAGGTGGGAAACTCGAAGCTACCATATACTCATATTAATTGAGGCAATGATTTATATATTGTTTCTCCGAGAAGCCAGGTGCCAGCGGTATTTCTAAAAACTTCCTATTTGAGTGAACCTACACATTTCATACAACTAATAAAAATGCGTCTCCTGTAGAAAGAACAACACACGTTTTCGAAAACCGATCAAAAACCAAAAAAATCATGGGCTGCCAATATTGTTGAGATTGATCTGTCTAAAATGAACTGGCCTACAATGGGCAAAATTATTATTACAGCACTAAGCACTCAAACTGTCTCATATACAAATAGAGTTTTGTTGAATAAAAATTACTCGCGCTCTATATGTTGGTACCTAGCCCTTAATACAGCACTGGTTCAAAATAATTAAAGAAAGAAAACACCCACAGCTAAATGCTTGCTACAAATTACTGAACGAGGATATAAATCCACCTTTTGAGGCATTACGTTTATATTTTTTCCACAAAAGTCTTAATAAAGGGGTAAAGTAAATATCGTTTCTCGCTTCTCAGTCTCTACAGGTTACGATCTTCATTAAAATGTCTTAAACCCATTGTTTTTTGGCATCCGTTTTCTAACTTTTGGATGGCCGGATATCTTTTCTCGTCTCTGCTGGAATATTGATCCATATATTCTTTGGTCATCTGTTCGTCTTAGATAATCGTACCATGTTTCTATAATGCTCCCTTCAACTCAAATGGTTATTCTTATTTTTTCATTTCGGTTCTAATTTTAAAACCTCAGCTAGTTTAATTTCTGTTTTAATTAAATGGGTTAAGAATTTAAAATGGTTTGACTACAGCTTGGCTGGTAATATTTCTACTAGCACATAATTCTCAATATTTATTACTATATTATTCAATGAGCAGGTAATGATAGTTATTACTCATGAACATAACAATTGTATTGAGTCAAAAAAGAGTAATACCCATTATATGCGAATAAAATGCTTTGATTTTTCTATGGCTAGAACACTAAACCTCGTATTCACTAAAACGGTTTGAGAATTAGAACAGGTCTAGTGGCCATGGTACTTAAAACTCTAAGTTCGCCAGTTATGTTTCGGTTATCTCCCTGTCATTTTGTAATTGTGACATTTAAAAAAATATTTGTTCACTTGTGGAAAATGTCATCTTTAACCTATAACTGTCAAGTTAGTCTTGGTCTAAATTGAAACCTCTTTAGTGAATACGGGTGTAAACGTTTCAATACTGACGCCATTGTTAAAGGCTAAGGTACCTAGTTTAAAGCATTGAAAAACGTGCCGATATAAACAAAAATGCTTTATATCTCTGTGCCAATTTTCCGCTGATTCTTCAAAATAGACGAGCAGCAAGTTTAATGCCATTGTTAAATTTTAAACTTTGGCGGTTTCAAATGACAAGTATGGCATACTCAATATGTTTGATAAAGTCGGTGCCTGGTAGTACTAGCTTCGACTTAAAAAACTACCTGACGTTTGTTCTCGAATATTTATTATTGATGAAACTATTCATATTGCCATCGATATAATTCAGCTAACCTTAGGATACCCAGAAATTGTCGTCGTGTTTTCTTCTTTTATTTAAAAATAAGAACCCTACCATGCTTTGTATTGCTCAAAATTTCGACTTAAAGAAACCAACGATTGTGGTTGGTAAAAGTAAAGGTGCGTAATTAATTTGGAGTAACCTGATTCATTGTAGTCGGTGGGTAATAAGCCATTACTGACTGGCAGGAGTAATAGGTACCTTTACTTAAACAGAAACATTGATGATATAGGCATTAGTTATTAGGCGCAGATTAAGACATTTTTATAATATTACTTTGCACTTAGATCCAAGATAGGTGTTCGAGTCTATCTGTATAGTTCACCCTTACTTTACAAATAACGTAAAAGATATGGCACAAGTTATCGATTACACTGATAAAGCTCGTCACCCCAACTCTATTAAAGGCCTAAAAAACTGACAAATTGTGGCATACAGCATTGTTACACCCTCAACATGAAAGGGAACGGGGTTCCCCCCTGGTCTAATCGACGCCGATAAAAGATGGCTGAAACTGGGACAACACGGTTGTTGACTCGGCCCCCCGGTCCTCCTAGGACGGTCACTGAACTAGTTAGTGCGTAATAAAATTCAGGAAAACCAAGGAAGTCTATTTAGTGCGTAGAACAGAGACGGTCTAAGTTAATGTTTAAAAAACGCAACTCTCTCTGCAAGCATCGTCTTAAAACCATGTTTAAACTTCACAATAATTTCGGATGAAAACTGGAAATAATAATTACTTAATAAATCCCTCAGGAATAGCTTTAATAACTTTCTAAAAAATAAATGCCAATAGATAACCGCTAAAGGTTATTATGTTAGGTAACTTTATTTCTAGATCAGTTTAAAATGAAATGGTAATGTTTAAAATGAAATGGTAAGGTTTTGTGGCTAGACTTCCCTTTAGAATATTTTATTTCTTTATATACTAGGTTTAAAATAACGGATAATGAATGGCTAGTAAGTAAAATTGTCAACTATTATCTTGGTAGAATTTATTAAATTAAATGAGTCATTTAAAAAAATTGTATTTTGAAATTATTAACGTTTTTACAAATGCAAAAGAAAAAAAATAATATCGTGTTTTAAAAGTATGTATTAGATGTGCATACGAAGGTCTACGCAACATAGAAAATTTCGTTGAAATGTATCCACAAATTTATAGTAAGAGCTTCCTAACGTCGCACAAGATCCGAATGAATAAAATTAATTGCACTACTGACTGAATTAATGATTTTTTACTTACTACAAGATTCACATTAGTTTCAACACACAATTAAGATAAAATGAACAATTTTTTACCTATACTACACTCGTTAATCAGCATTTCGAGCTAATTTTTTAAATAAAAGTGGAACTTTTGCTTTGCTTTACATGCACAGATACAACACAAGCAGTCTAAGGACCAGAAAAGTAATTTTAGAGGCGGCGAATTTTTATATTCAGTGAACGACAAAAATTTGGATTTTTACCTATGTGAGCGTTTATCACATCATTCGGCGGTGACACCGGGGGGTTGAGGGGGCTAAAGTATCGCCCCTCTCAAACCGAAATTCCTAGTTCATTTTTTTTATATTAGATTCTTTAACAGATTTAATGTACCGAATAACTTAGGAAATAAATATTGTTTTAAAAATAAATCGTAAATTAAGTTTAACAGCTTATAACAAAATATATTTTAGGTACTTCAAGACATACTAAAAACTCATAAGGCAACTAAACTGTATAAAAATTACAAATTCGTATTTAGGTATTTTTTTGTTTTGCAAGTTTTATAATCTTGGTTCGCGAATTTTAAAGTAAAGTAAATACGAACTCTAGTAAATAAAGAAATTAAATATTCTAAAGAGAAGTCTTCACAGGGATGATGAAAAGTTACATTTGCAAAATCGTTGTTTAGTTGATTTCCAATATTTTGATGGCTCTCCAAATTTACGAGTGAATATATTTCCAAGGTAACAACATATTTAGTAATATTCTTAAATGGTATTACCAGTTCAATTTTAATTTTGCAATATACTTTTAATTTACAAACTATTCCAATTGCTAAAACATATTCATTTATCGCAAGAATGTTCTTGCAAACATTTCCTTAAAAAATTACCTGACACATATACTAGAGTAATCGGAGGCAACAACCATTCCGTTTGGCCGAATTCGCACAATCGCAAATTAACGAACTTGGGATTTAGCTGTCCCGCTTGCCGCGAGAGTTGCTATAATCAACCAGAACCAGTGGATTGGATGCAATGTTTATTTATCTATTAACTGTTATGCTTTTATATTTATTATATCGCAGGTGCAATATTGTTATTTATATTCTGTGCTTCAGGCTTCAGCGCAGAGAATGCGTTAAGTAAATTATAATTAGTAAGGCAACAAAAAGCATTCTAATAATTCAGTTGAGATGTATTTTATAGCATGATTTAAGAAACCTACACTAAAAAAGCTTCTTTTTATCTTATATCTTCATAAGCCTCGCAAACAAAAGAAAATTACTATTTGTATAAAAAAAATAACTGGGTTTTTTCCTAAAAAAAATCTTTTCAAATACCCGTAAACTCTTTCTTGATGACACCCTTTGTTCATTTTGAATGACCTGATATTGAAACTATTTAAGTGCTTTTGAATTATCGTTACTTGGGATAATGTATTCAGTACTTTTTTAGAAAAGTACTTGTACTGGTACCTAACATTTCAAATTTTGAGTAAGTGTTACGTATTATATATCTGATCCAAACAAATTATAAATTATACCTCTACAAAATAAACATAGTTCAGAATTTAATATTGGGCACCATGATGGCAAAAATGAATGAATTCCAAACGACATTATAGTTGTATTCATGCGAAGTTTTATTGTTGAGACCAACTTTAACGATTTTGATGATGAAAGCGTGATAGAATCTAAACTACCTATGCTTGTGATTACAGTCACAAAAAAGACATGATTTACTTTAAATACCTACTGTTAAAATACTCCCAAAAATACCTAGATTACAACTGAACATACTTAATATAATAATATAAAGAAGTATCGGATACTTTGGTATATAAATTTTAGCTGCAGTATTGTTAATTAATAATATATAAGCACCACCAATAGCGGGAACCGAGCAAGATCAATATATACATTAAGAATCTGGAATACAAAACGGTCAAAATGAAAATATATTGTTAAATTGAACTTCGTGTTCCTAAAACCATAAATAATTTTATTTTTAAGCGGCAGAATTTCCAAAGAATACGAAATTATGTTTTTTTTAATGGAACACCCAGTATATATAATTTTTTTTTTGAGTCTTTATCTTCTTTTCAGCTTTTAAAATAAGAGCTTAGTGGTTTTTCAAAATATAACGAACAATTCTATATGGTGAATTAAAATGCAAGTTTTAGAGTATCGTCTTAAATACTAAAATATAAATATGTTTGCCATTTTCGTCTAGAGCAACAAGGTGGTTGTGGTAAACTATATAAAGATCACTGTCATAGATGTGTATGATGAAATAATGAAAAACAAATTTAATAACATTACACATAAAAAATGCTTTTAGTGTCTCGATAAAGGCATTATAGCAATTGTAGTAAAGTTGTTTAAATTTGCTACAATATAATGCGTAGGTTACCTAGTTGTTTGTTGTTGGCATGCGTAGACCCTACTCGTACAAGTTGTTGATTATTTTCACGCTTCAGTTTAACAGTAGAACAATATGTTTTTGTTATTGCAGCTTTAAAATTGCAGATAATGCATAATTAGGTATTTACAGAAAAACGTTATAAACTCGACGCTTTATTTTAAATACATAATGCTTAATACTGCAAGTATGCGGGTATTATACTAGCTCTGTGCGGGTATTATACTAGCGCATCAACATACAAGTAATGATAAAAAAATAGATTATATTTGATTTAGACGAGTTAATTATTTGTAGCAAGTAGAAATATATGAATGATCCAATTTAAACGTGGCATATAAATAAAGTACTCTGTATGTCCTTAAAGTTTTTATAATTATTCCCTAAGTTTTATTTTTTATAGGTTTTTTTTCATATAGATGTTTATACATCGAGGGGTTTCAAGAAAGAATAATTTTTGTATGAAAAGATTTTGTGAAATAAAAAATGATCATCTGGCTTCATTTTTTGGACATCGAAAAAATGGCAAGTCACTTCCACGCTTTGTAGTGCGGCTATCCACTAAACGATATGCAATAGGCATTTGAAATAGAAAAAACTAATCACTTTTCTAATATATTCAGTGTAATTCGCCGACAAGCGTTCGCTGCTCGAAAAAAGAAGCACTATGTACTACCGAGAAACTAATCGGGGACCTGAAGTTATTCCCTATTAATAAAATGTAAAAATTTAGCTTGCTCTCCAAGCCCAACGACACGACCTCTTTTACAGGTTGTTGAAGTAACTGAAAGTTTTAATGTTTTTAGATTTAAATAGACTAGTAGTTTGTTTTACATTTAGAACTTGGGATCTTTATATTCAACTACATCAAACTGAATTTGTTCCTGTTTAATATTTCATTATGTGATTCATTTATTTAGTGGATATTGAGCTTGCAAATTCTCCTTTTGACGACAGGAACAAGAACTTTTTCTGTTTGAAAAAGCATTACATTGTGAAAGTGTCATATATGTGTTAAAATGGTACTTATATTGAAACGCCAAAGTAATCACAGAGAGACGAAGAACACTTACTGTATGTGACTGCTTATCATTCTGACGTCGCTAGACTCCTAGTATATTTATTATTTGGATGTTCAGTCAATTTCTCCATTTCCAATGGTGTAGATATTCTCAAAAATTAATGGTCCTAAATTCTGACGCCTTAACATTCGCTCGATACAGGGTTATTCACGGTAAGAAGCCTGTTAACGCCTATTAACAATTGACAGCACTCAATTTGATTTGATTGAAAGCAGAGTTTGAGAAGAAACAGCATCATATTTTAAAACTGCTTGTAATTTCAATAATTTTTATTGTTCAATTTTTTTTTAAGACAAATATATGATTTTGACTTAGATTTTCCAAACACTGTAGTTTTCCTCAGTAGTGCTGTAAAGAAACCCTTCTGCATGCCGTAGAGTTAAAAAGTACTAATTTCCATATGCCAAATAATGCCGAAAAGTTAATGTTCCTTAAGCACGTAGAAATATGCATATATGAAAACCAAAGCTTTTTATTAAAAATGATGTGCTGGTTTCCGGGCCCTACATGGAATTTTATAAAGCCGCCGCCTCTGATATGTGAATTTTTTCAGTTACAATGTGTGAATTTAAGCTGCAAATCCCCTTCCCTGACGGTACGCCTTTGTAAAAACCGCTCAGTTAATTTCTTGAAAAATACTTTTATAATTTTCTAAACACGTCCCTGTCTCATAGAAAATCGTCGTCTTCGGTGAAGCAAAATAATTTTGGGGCATTAAAGGGAACGCGCATTGTTGCCGGTTAGGGACGTTGCGTTCCCAATTGATTTTGCTGCGTAAAGTTGCGTGCTGCGTTGCCAAAATTACGGGTGTGCTTAGCCTTTGGAGTGGTGTATTTTTATGCATTCGAAAAATTAACTGCCAGAGCACGCGGAATCTACGCCTACCCTCTGTAGAAAAATTAAAACAGTTCCGAAAAAAGGATTTATTATCCTCATAAATTTTTTTGAAAGAATGACTTTACTCTTTTATGTTTTAACCCATATCTGGAACAGATCAGATTTGAAAACACTAAGTTCCTGAGTTTGATTTTTATAATTTTTTGATAAGTTAACCGGACTTCAGACAACACAAAAATATTTAACTTTAATTATTTTAAATGTTCACTACCTATATTACTTTATACTAAAACAATAATAATTATTTATTTTATAATAACTATTATAGCTAGAAAGATGGTTAAATTAGGAAAGTTGTGGAGTTTTACTACAAATTTGATTTTCAGGATTTAAATTATCTTTGGCGGCTTTTGAGATAATTAGAAGAACTAAAAATGTGCATTTTCAATACTTTTTCTGTAGCTCGCCAAATGGGTGTTGTGATTTTAGGAATCATACATTATTAAAACACTTTTTTCATGAATCTGATGGAGGTAAGATGAAAATTCTAGCTCTCCCTGTTTTTCTAGATACATTTACAAATTTTCAGATTTCTTATTCGAAAAGCTCGTTAAAAAGTTCCAAGTAATATATTACAGGTCGAGATTATTATTTTTCTAAAGCTCTACAAACCAAAATTACTGTTTTTTTTTATAGTAGGCGTTGATTACGTCTGGACACCATATTGAAACAACAGACAGTTAAAACAGTATTTCTAACATTGAACTAATTATTAAATTAAGCAACACTGTTATTGGAAATTACTAAAGAGATGGTTAAAACTCATGACACATGTCTGCCTCCATTTTTCACCCAACCACACAGTCTTAAAACTTTACGGATAACTCTAGTTACGGAGTTTTCGTTGATTCTCATAAGAACATCTCGTACCCTCTGGTCCAATTCTTCGCGATTTTTGGTGGAAAAAATTCATACACCTCATTTTAAGCGTATCCCTATAAATTGTTCTTGTAAGAGCTGCAGATATCTATTTTCATTTTTTCGAAAACTAAAGGTCCAGTGAAATGGTTGTTTAAGAAACAAAAATCTAAGTTTTATTTATTTGTGAAACTAGTGATCTAAGGATTTATTCCAGATCTTGTTTGCAATCGCCTTTCTTGAAAATTATGCGATTTTTCTGTACTCCAGGAGTGATGATTGTGTTTATTGAATATTCCACAATTTGTAAATCGTGTTTCGTCTATCCAAATAACTTTAGACTGAAAACCAGGTATTTCTAGGCATCTATTTATGAACTAATCACAAAATGTTGTTCGTCCGATAAAATCATTTCCGAGAAGACTCTGAACTATACGAGGTTTTTGTTTATATGGATAAAAGCGATGTTTTTTAAGAATCGAATATGCAGTTGATTTCGGAATTGTTGTTTGTTCTTCAGTTTTTCTCGCCGATGTTCATAAGCTATTCCTGACATTTTCTACGACAACTGCATCTCTTTCATCATGATTTTTTAAGTATCAAAGTGTAAAGTTTACTAGTCCATAAAAAACCATAACCTAGCAAATTCGTTACTAAGCATCTAAAATGCTTTTGGTTGGGTTAATGTCGCTCCGAAAATTGTTCTTCGTATTCACGTACTGCAACTTGTGCTTTTCTGCTATATTTAAAATAATCTTCTATCAGATCTATTTTTTTTGTTTGAATAAGTACCGGCCATACTACTCAATAAACTGTAGAAACTAGGTAAAGTGAAAACACAAATAAATTAAAGAATTTTAAGGTAACTCATGGAAAGCGACTAATAACATTATAGGGTCCAGGCATGATCAAAGCCTACTATAAAAATAACTGTAATTTTTGTTTTTAGAGCTTAAGAAAAATAGTAATCTCGACTTGTAGTACATTATTTCAGATCTCTTAATAAGCTCTTTCAAAAAATGTAAATTCCAGTATGGCGAACATAAAAAAATTGAAAATTCGTGATTATATCTCGTAAACAGTGAGAGCTGAAATTTTCATTTTACATCCATTAGATTCTTCGAAAAAAATTGTCCTAATAATGTATTACTCCTGAAACGACAAGAAACTGAAAAACCGATAACTATTTAAATTCAGACAGAATCAAATTCTAATAAAATTGTCTACAACTTTTCTAATTCAACCATCTTTCTAGCTATAATAGTTTTCGACATAGCGCTACATGTAATTCAAATCTTGGACTCGCTATATATATATATATATATATATATATATATATATATATATATATATATATATATATATAATATATATTAAAGTGGAACACCCTAATATTTCAGAAATTAACTACTAGGTTAGTTTCAAATTTTGCTGATATGTATGGATTTTAAAATATGACTATTTTTACATATTCAAATTTGACTTCGCTGATCTGCCTTACGAGCCTAAAGGAGGAAATGGTACAATTTTTTAGAAAAAGATAGCGATTTTTTTAACGAAATTTTGATTCTCGATTCTTACTCAGCATCATCAAGAAACCCACCTTTTTTTTTCATTTCAAAGGCAGAAATCTCTTAAACTAGTGCCTTTATCAAAAACACTATTTTACATTTTTTTAATTATCTTAGCTATTTGTATCGAGTTTAGAAAACAAAATAGTTCTAAGACGTACTCAAAATATGTTCGAGTTCTTCAGCTCTGCATTGTCTTCCCTAATTATTTTCATTATAATTATAAAAATAAAAAAAAATCTCTTAAAGCAATTTTTTTACTAAAATTCAATAAAGATTGTTAAAATAATAAAAAAATCTAAAATAGTGTTTCTTGATCAAGATAATCGTTTAAGAGATTTCTGCCTTGAAATAAATAAAAATGCTAACATAGTATGAAAACTTTCATGGCTGTGGTCAATTAAGAAATCATGGTTCTTGGGATTAGACCGTGTTTAATCCCAACCATGATTTCTTAATTGAATAAAAATGCATTTTTTGAAGGCTCGTATTTCCCAAGGTTAATGACTTCTTTTGTTGGAATATAGTATAAGCTGGTGATGCTGAGTAAGAATCGAGAATCAAAATTTCGTTAAAAAAATCTTTTTTTAAAAAATCGTACCATTTTCGCCCCTCTAGGCTCGCACTCCAATGAGTGCGTGTGTCAAAATATTCATATTTTAAATCCATACACATCAACAAAATTTGAAACTAACCTAGTAGTTAATTATTAGTTGGGAGACGAGTACGACTTTGTACTGTATTATCACGAAGCAGCATAAAGCCACCTGTGGCGAGACATATAACTCATGCAACAGTAATTATATCAAGAGTAGAAAAAATTAACACCGCCAGAACTATTATACAGCAGAAAAGGGTTTAAATCGAAAATAATCGTGTTGTTGAAGTAGATAACGACTGCCTTAAAAAAAAGCAGATCATCTCAGTTTGGATCAGGGCATCGACCAAATTTAAGTAAATATTTACGTGGTTAGTTCGAAATATTATAAAGGTATCCAAAATATTTGTAATGTTTACATTTCAGACCTACAATGATTCTGATGTTGAAGTAGATAAAGAGCGCTTTAAAGAGAAACCATATTACCCCATTCTAGAGAAGCACAATGAAAATATGATTAAAGGTTTGAATATCGGGGTAAGTTCAAACCATTTTACAAATATTCAAATATTTTACTTATTCACAGGAAAACAATAAAAGTTACTTTTTTAAAAGATATACCATCAACAAGATTCGCATTGCCTGAAAGTTGTTCATCTTCAGATGATTTTCAGACTCGTCTTCACATGAAGAAAATGTTCAGAAAGGGAGGAATCCCGAAAAATGGAAGCAAAATAAAGCCAAAAAACTTCGAAATAGCCGAAAAGTCAGTTTCCAAATCTAAGAAACAAATTCCAGAAAGAACAATGAAATCAACTTTTTATTGTTCTTTAACAGTCATCCCAAAAAAAACCTAGTTTAGTCTCTTAACTCGTTGACTATACTGATGAAGACCTTAAGTCAGAAACACGCGTCTACGGTTGGCTAAATTTCATTGTTCTTTTTTATTACTAATTTGATTCTGACGCAATATTTAAATTACGTTTGGCGAATTTTTTAGAAGAATCTGAGACTATAATTTTTTAGAAGAATCTGAGGTTATAATAAATTTTCAGCTCTCTCTGTTTTCGAGAAACATTCATGAATTTTCAAGTAGACAGCATTCGAAATTATTATGTTTCTTAGGCTCTAATAACTAAAATTACTGTTTTTTTTTATAGTAGGCTTTGATCGCGTCTGGCCGCCATAATAACTAACATAATTTTCATAAGCACTGCATCACAAAAATTATTTACCAGCTTGATTTAAAATTCTGGTGCTTAGGATGAATATAAAATCTGATGGTTTTGACATACTCAACTTTGATATAGCTCATTAGCGTGCGAACCTGCGTGAGGAAAAAGGGGGTCAAATTTTTCAAAAAGATTTAGCGTTCTTTTTATGGGAATTTTGATCTTACATTTTTTTCAGCATCATCAAGAACCCTATCCAAATTTTAATAAAATATTTCATTGGCTTTTGGAGATGCGAACTTTCAATAAATGAATTTTTTTACATTTCAAAGGTAAAATTCTCGTAAACCATTGCCTTTATTAAAAAACACTATTATACATTTTTTGTTTATTTTTACCACGTTTATTGAATTTGGATACGAAAATTGATCTAAGACATTAAGTGATAATTTTAATGATTACACTTTATTATCAAACACGATAACAGAACCATGAAGAACTCGGACGTTTTTTTAAAGAACGGTTTAAAGGAATTTTCTTTTCTAAATTTAATAAAGATAGTAAAAGTAAATAAAAATAAAAAACATCATTTGATAGAAGCAGTGCTTACGAAAATGTTGCCTTTTAAATGCATTTTTATTTATTATTAAAGTTAAAAAAAGTTGAAATTTGGTTCTTGGTGATGCTGAATAAGAATCTAAGATCAACATTTCCATAAACAAATCAATAATATTTTTTCAAAAATTTGACACCTTTTTTCTATCTAAGTTCGCACGCCAATGAATGATGTCAAAGTTAAGTATGCCAAATCAATCAGACTTTTAATCTATATGTAGCATCAAAATTTTAAACTGATCCGGTCGCTAATTCCTGAGTTATAGTGGTGTACTTATGATAGGCGGTTCATAATATATTGACATTTTTGAATCTTTGTTTCTCACATCCGAATTTGCGACAAGAACAATACTTTAGCATATAGACTCTAGATTTTTTACCTTTTGTTTTCGGTAAACTTATTTTTTAAATTATTTTCGCTAGTGTATAATTTGCCTTAAAATTTTAACCCATTCTAGGAAGTGAGGTTATAAAAGAATCACATATATTTAATGATAAAAGTTATCATCAATCATAATATTCTTCACTGGAAATAAATTCAAAGAAACTTATTATTATGAGAATTGGGAGCACTGGTTTCAGATCCCGGCGTAGGCAAGTTACTTTTTCAATTTGAATATATTTGTCTGAATGTAATACCTTTTCAATAGTCAATAATAATAAAATTGTTTTTGAAGGTTTTCAGTAGCAAAATTTCGATATAGATTTCAAATGTATGGACCACTATTCAACAGTAAAATTGTCCGGTTTTTTCAGAAATTAAAAGAAATCGTTACAGAAACTGAGAAAAAACAAAGCACCTAATTAAATGTCACTAAAATTACCGTAACACAATTAAAAAACGAAAATTCGTCGTTGTTCTTTTACTTAATATGTATCTGAATTTAATTGAAATGAATAGCTTTGTTTTATTTAATAACTAGAATATTGGAGATCCATACAGTTCTTTATTTAAAGAGAAGATTGGAGGAACATCTTGTGCAAAAATTTGGAACTGTCAACACGAGTAGTCGGATAAATTATCTGGGGGCGGGAGCAAGATATTTAAATTATACTAAATCTAAACTCTAGCATAGACATTTAGGGTGGTCTGTTGAGTATTTAGGTTAATAAAATTGAGCCCCTAGAGAAAATACAAACGACTAGAAAAACGCGTAACAACTTACACAACCTTTTAGGATATTAATAATCCGTTCCATTTGAAATTAATACTTTTTGTTAAAAATAACATTTGCCAGATAGGTTTTTCTGGCTTACTTCAATAACTCACAAATCTAAGCTAAAAGACAGATATGGACTTACTTTCGGCAAATTCTTGCAAAATATGGTTGCTTTGTTAATATGTCACACCCGGCATCGCATGGTCTTATTTTCGTATATCTCATCGTTTCATCCGATGTCGTCAAAATAATAAGAACATAACATATTCTGTTTAATTCTGAGACTGGCTGGAAGACTAGAGACAAATCTGGAATTTTTATGTATTATTAACAACAATTAAATATATGTATATAGGGCTCTGGATCTCAGAACAAAACAAAAGGAAATAGTTGCGCATTTTGACGGGCATAGTATTGATTTTACAGTTCATCAGGTATTCCAAAGCAAGATTTATATTGCAGGCAGTTTTTCCCTTCAGTAATGTAATCCAGTAATCTGGCGGCTCAACTGACCTACTTTTTAAAATAACCCACCCGTGCGTGTTTACTTTGAGTCTACCCTTCCCCTACCTGGATAATTATAAATAAAATATGGGTGGAATCGATTCAGCTTGGGCTCGAATAAAGTGAAAGTGAAGGGGCATTCTCATTTGGTTATAGTAGGTGTAGCCCGTGGGTTTATCTTACTTGCGACGTTGCCATTTTATAAAACAAAACCTTATTAAAAAATGAATGTGATGACAATCTTCCCGCCTAACATAACTGAATTGGAACAAACATAGTTTTTTATTCTAATCGGAAAGATTTACAATAATTAATAACGCTTATTTGCATTGTACACATAACATGATGACCTTAGTAATAATTTATAAAATATTAGATGAGGATTACATATTTTCAGCATTTAAATTTAGCTATATTAAACATTTTATTTAAAGTTATCTAGTATTGCATTGTACGTTGAGAATTGTCCATGTCCATTGTCCATTTGCTTGTACTTGGTTGTGAGGCACTTTATGTCATCAGACCTTCCTTTATTTCGAAAGGCAACTGCTTTAGGTCAATATTCTAAAATACGCCTGACACATCCGACATCAGTCATCCTAACCGAATGTCAGACCCAGTAACATTTGAAGTTGGCAATTATCTGGATCAGATCTAAGACTTAAGTTTTTTCTCTTATGATCTCGTTTGGAACCCCGGCTCTCGAGGCAAGAATGGGTCTCCCCATGACCCTCTGTATTTTATTTGCTGACTTTTTGGTAAGTATTAATGTTGCTGCCCATATAGGTTAATACTGACAGGATGTATTGATCCAATATTTTTCTCTTAAGACAGATGGGAATATCAGTATCAAATATACCCTTTTTTACTGTTTGATTATCACCACCAATTCTTATCGCATGTCCCTGATATTTGAAGGAGTGTGCATAATCAATGGGTTTCCCTTCAGCCATTTTTTAGAGAAATTTATTTTCAAATCTACTAGGGTCGTTGCTGGATTTAGTCTGAGCATGTTATTTGCATCTTCAAGAGAATCTCCAATGATCACTAAATGATTCACAACATAATAAATAGCTTTGGAGATATGGTATCGCCTTGGCGCAAACTTCTCTCCATTTTTAATCTTCGAGGATTTTAACTCGGTTCCACATATGCTGTTCCGTTTTCATGTTGGCTTTTTACAGTTGCATAATTAAGGGAGTTAAATCCTTAAAACTTTTATTTAAAGTAAAATGATAGAAATAATATAAATTAAGAACCTTTTTTTCGGAATTGGCTGATAAAACCCCCAGAGCCAGTTTTACTTAAAACTAATAGAAAGTAATAACTTTGTTGCCCAAAACGTCGACTTATCTACAAATGAGAAACTCAAGACCTTTTTTTTGGTAAGTGAAATATTTCATAGTTTTCATCGCCACAGAAGTAATCATGCTACAGTCCCACCAGGACATAATTTATTCTGATCAACAATATAGAAACCAAAACCAAGGACTTTTTATACTCTTTATATTTGTTCACTTGCAATTGGTCGTTTGTGCCAAAACCAGTTCTAAATCATGCTTGCTCGCTTAATTGATAGCAGGGCCGGAGCTAAGGGAAGAGGGCAAGTAGGGCAGCCTCCCCCTCTGGTGTTCAATGACTTTACTAAGTTGGGTAATCTGGCCACAAAACTAAGCCTTTTACTTAACACATTCTAAATTTCATATAATAAATTATATAGGAAATTGTCAAGTAGTGTAAATGTTGACAATAATTATTGATTTGTTGATGCTTTATTCTCGTCGATGCGTTCTATCGATAGACACATTATCGATAGATAGCCCAGATCTATCTTTATTTCCGCGTAGTGCTTGGTTTGGTCACCGAATGGACATCGAATATTAACTAAAGACTCTATTAAACTATGGTTTGGTGTTCTGTTTGTGCAAATACCAAGAAATCTGGGAAGTACTTGAGTTGTTCGTGATTCCTGTTTCCTGTAGACGTAAAAATATGAAGAAGAAATGTAGCAGATATGCAGTGAAATATTTGACCTGTGGATTAGAAGTTAATAAGGACTACTTATAAGAAGCAACAAATATAAAAGCATGAAGGAAGAATATATATACAAATCGGGAATGTGGACGCTCCAGAAAACTCTTTCATTTTAGCTTCTTAAACTTATTAAATTCTACTTGTTCAGTTTGATTTAAAATTTAGTTAAAGAATCAAGTGTGATAAAATAATGAACTTTTCAGATTTTTGGGTTTTTTTCCAATACGGTTAAATAGGATGGCAGCCTAATACGTACTCTAAAAAAATCAATGTAAAAATCTATTGATCCAATTGATTTCAAAAATCAAGTGTGATGTAAAGGTGAAATGGTTAAATATTGGTATGGCGTCAAAAAATGGTAGGCTAACAGGCAGCGTAAAAAAATTGTTTTAGCTTTTATTCGTAATGAGAACCTAGTTTTGGTGGTTATTTAATAATATATTTCAGTATTGGTGTCAAAGTGAAAATACAATTCAGACTCATTATTTTTATTTGTTATTAAAACTATTAATCGTAAAATAACAGTTACTTGCATTCGTTAAATTTATTTAAGTCAATCGGTTTTTAACTGGTATGGAAAGATTTCTTGCAATATCGAAATTATTTATACCTTGTGTATCCTCAACATAAGATAGTTGAAGGTCAATTGTTACTGGTTGCTGCGATTTGGAAGTAGTAGCCTGGTTCTGAATTATATGTGTAATTTTGATTTGTAATTTTTTTTATTAATTTCAACATATTGGACAAAACAATTTCAAAAATATTTTCTATAGGGCATACAAAACTTCTGCGTTGATGGGTTTTATTATCAGAAATTATAATATGCATCAAGAATTCCTTGTCTTTAACGTCATCTAGGGTCTAATAAGCTAATTATTCATGGCTGCAGCGCCTGCCCCGCAATTATTGTGACAACTTTTGTCAAAAGGTATACATCATCTTCACAAACTGCTCTCATTTATTGTTAGAGTTTTAGATTTTTCTGTATGAAATCCAAAATTATTTTTCTTGATAAAGGTTATCAATTTATATTATTTATTTATATGAACATTTTTAGCTTTAGCATAGATGTTTACATTGACTATCTCAACTATAACGTGGATGGTTTGAAATGTGTAAAAAGTATATTAGAATTGCCTCTTTCTTGAAATTGTTTATCGTATATTTTGCACACCATTTACTAAACGTTTCCAATTCTTTCACATAACGGTATGTCGATTTTTTTTGGCAAAAGTTTGATGGCTTCTTCTATAATATCTTTCGGTATTGCGTTAATTATATTCTTTCCAACTGAGTTCTAGATCTCCATTTTTCACTCAAAACTTAGTTAAAAATCAAATAACTCTTGTATTTTCACTTTGACGTCTATACTGATAATCAACAAATAGGTATACAACACAAACTTATTTAATTGAATGGATCGTTACTTGATGAAAATTCATTATCAAATAGATAATAAAACACTCAGTATGTTTTGAATTTTCACGTATATTCACAACTTGTGACGATCGTTTCGCTAACACTGTAGCTTCTTCAGACAAGAGGTATTTCTACTTACACTAACAGAAATGAACTAAATGAATTTCAAGACATAATAAATACATATTTTTATGAGTCTAAATCTACTAACCTATTTTTACAATACTGGGTCTGAGAGTTTAAAGCTTTGGAAAACCCAAGTATTTTACGTAAATAAATTCAACAGAGGTGAACCATTTGTCTCTGTTTGGTCATTTAGGATATACTGGGTATTTTTAATTTTATTGATTTCTAAGGATTCTAAAAGGGTTATTTTTTTGCTTTTGTTTATAGTGTGCAAAATCTTAAATTCATCATTAAACATATGTTTATTTTCTAATATATGTGAGGCGTATCTAGAATCGGTTTGGTTTTAAAATGTATGTTCTTGAATCCTTTGTCTAAAATTTCTGTCTGTCTGACCTATATAAACTTTTGTGCATGACCCACAGTTTCATTTGTATACCCCGGACATATTAACTTTTTGAGTTTTTTCTTTGTTGTTTTTTATGTATTTTCCTAAACTATTGTTGGTTTTAAATGAAATTTTATTATTGTTTTTACGTAAAATTGCGGCTACTTTCTCAACTGGTTTACCAATATAAGTTATGGTCTTGTATTTCGTTTTTTCTTGAATATGTTGAGGGAAAATTTATAAAAGTGACGTTTTAATAATTTTTTGTTTTAAAACGGATTTAATAACAGAGACTAAATACCAATTGTTCACTGCAATTTGTTTAATTATGTTAAGTTCTTTTTAGTCTTTAATTAGTCTGTGTATCATACTGTGAAAGGCTGCTAGTTTATGTGCTATTGGATGCATCGATAGATGATGTATAGTCGTGTCAGTGTGTGTAGGTTTGTAGAATATTGAAAAATCATGTTTATTACCTATTTTGGATATTATCAAATCTAAAAAATTAATTAAATTAAATTAACGTTGTCATTCTCTATTTCAACAGTAAATTGTATGTTTTTATGTAATGTATTTAGGTCTCTCAGAAAAATGTCTAGCTGTCTATATCTTCCGGTAAAACAAACTAAGATATCATCCACCTAACGATACCAATAGAGACAATTTTTATATAAAGGGTTAGATTTAATTTTATGTTCTAAATCTGTCATAAATATCTCTGCCAAAAGTGGACTTCAAGGGTTTCAAATTATGAGACCACCTTTGGCTTTGTAAAATTGTTTGTTAAACTGAAAATAATTTTGGTTTAAACATACTTTTGAAGCTGTTATTATATTATCTGACTGGACTATTGGGTTGCATTTATTTATTGTCAGTAAATTTTGTATAAGTTCTAGTGTCTCTAATGGAGGTACACTACGGAATAGATTTTTTACGTTAAAGGATACAAAGAATGATTTTTCTGGCAAGTTTATATTTTTAACCTTATTTACTAATTCTACCGAATTTTTAATGGAAAAGCTGGATAGAAAGTTAATGTTTTTTAAAATAATCTCAATCAGTTTTTTTGAAAGTTCTTTTGTCGGTGCAGTTACAAAAGAAACTACTGGTCTTATTGGTAAATTATCTTTATGTAGTTTAATAAATGAATATAATTTAGGCGGTTGCGGATTCATAACTTTTAAGAAAAATTTTTCTTTTGTTGTAAAGATACTTTTACATTGGTCTATTATATCTATAACTTCTTTTTGAAATTTATTTGTAGGATTGTTATTAAGTTTTATGTAATTTTCTGGGTCTAAAAAATTTTCCCTTTTTGTAAATATACTTGTCTATTGCTATTACTGTTTCACGCTTGTCTGCTCTTGTAAAAACTAAGTTATTTTCTAAAGTTTTTTGTTGTATGTTTTTAACAATTATTTTTTCGTGTTTATTGAAATTTGTGTTTATTGTATCTATATCTTTAATTTGTTTAGCTACTAAGTGTTTAGTTTTCATTTTGTTTTTTAAAGGTTCGGTTGCTAGTTCTACTTCTACACCTAAATACTTTAAGTTAGTATTATTTAATGATGAATTTAAGTTATAACTAAAACCTTTTGATATTAATTCTTCTTCCTGTCTATTAAATTCTACTCTCGTTAGATTTATGAATCTTTCGTAAAAAACATGGTCTGAATAATGATCTTTAGTTTTAACTGTATTTAAAGGTTTCTTAGAAATCAATTTAACAAGTTTCTTATTTTGTTTAAGGTATTTTTTATTTATTAACTATTTTACTTTATTTCTAGTATATGAATCTACTGAATCAAACTCTAGCATATGTAATTTGAAACAAACTTATTTTCATATTAATTATTGGGTGAGTTTATAATTTTTGAAATTCTTGGACATTTCTCATCAATATTTTATTAAATATGTTAAGTTGGACCTGAAGTGATTCCGTGCTGACCTGTTGGAGATGTGTCTATATTTAATGATCATTGTTATAAATGTTTTATGATTCCCTTTGGCCGACATTATTTATTATAGTAGGTGTAACCATAACTTTATTTTTATTTACATATCGTCTGGTTTGAGGTCGGAAATTAACTACCGCAAAAATACTACATTGTCTATGTATAGCGGCATGACCAAGGTTGTCTTAAGGGGTGTGACCCAATTACAGTAAAAACATTTTTATTCGTCGCCATTTTGTTAGATCATATTGGATTACTACCAATATTTTACCAGTTTCTACCTATGCCAGACTTGATTTTTGGGCATAATTTAAAATAAATTCAATAATTACTTTTTATATTAACACACACCGCCATTTTGTTACGTCATGTTGAATTAGTACCAGTTTATCACTATATCACATTTAACTTTTCTGCAAAATTTGTGAAAGTGAAGTGAATTGAATAGAATTTTCTTACGTTGTTTTTTTAATATGGCCGCCGTTTTGTTCCGCTATCTTGAATTCATACCACAACTTCACCAGTTTATCTCTATATCACACGCAATCTTATTCCAGCAAATATTTGATTTATACCAAAATACTACGAGGTCATCCCCATATAACACTTAATTTTTGACCGAAATCTGAAGTCACTCTGATAAGTAGTTTTTAAGCTTTTCCGTAAACTGCAGACAGGCAGAAAGACCGACAGATGGACCGACGGAACTAATAAAACATATTTTTGAGCATCTAGAGACTCTAAAACGTGAAGATATGTGAAACCTGAGAAGGGCGATTTTTTCACGATCACAAATATTTTATTTAGCTGCCATTTTGTTCCACAGTCTTAAATGAGTACTACAGGTTTTCATGTTCATCTGTATACCACAATTATTTATAGCACACAATTTGAAATCAGGCCCTTAAGTAGTTTTCCAGGCTGATTTTTAAATATGTTACTAAGCCGACATTTTGTTTCGCCATTTTGGATTCGTACCCGAATTTTATCAGTTAATTCCTGCATAATACTTGATTTTTGTGCAACATTTGAGATAAATTGGATTAACAGTTTTTTAGTAATAATTTTTAAGATTTCACTAGGCCGCCATTTTGTTTTGCTATATTGGATTTTTACCAAAATGTTACTAGGTCTTCCCCTTATAGCACTTAAGTCAATCGGGTAAGTAGTTTTTTAGCTATGCCGCGAACAGACAGACCGATAGATCGACAGACAAACAGATAGACCGACGGAATTGAGAAAACATGTTTCCCGGCATCTAGGGACTTGAAACGTTAAGGTCTGAAAAAATCTCTGAGGGTGATTTTTTTTTCGAATTCAATACTTTCCTTTTACGAGGGAAATAATAACAGTAATAAAGTAATTTAAAACAATTAAGTATTATAAATAAATAAGTATTTTTATTTGTATAGGTATATCTTGTTTTTGTTTAGTTACCAAATTGTGAAGGAGTGAGATGTTAGATATGTTTTTTATGGTTTCAACTTTGCCCAGGATTAACGACAATACTTAATACGTCTCTTCTCAACCAACTTTTTAATACACTTGCCCATATACACTTTGTTTTAAGTAAATGTTTTGAACAGTATGTTACGTATGTATGTATATTTAAAAAATGTAGATCAAATGTATACAATACAAGTGTAAACCAAGTCATAATAAAGAAGCGGGTTAAAGAGAAGAAGGTCTCCTCAAACAAAGACCTACGAGAGCCTAGCTGCCTCCACCACTGCTAATGAGAATGTGTAATTTTCTTTATAAACAATATGAAAGGCGTAAAATCCCAGCAACGGGCTTTACTACAAATTTCACATACCCCTTAAAGAATCCTAAGATTACATTTAGAATGTAACTAAATCATATTTTAGTTTGACATTTGATAAGGAAAACTAGTACAGAATATTTTATTAACATACAAGGTTTGCTTTATTAAAAATACATTTTGTAGTATCTGTTATTATTACTATATTTAATACACGTCAAGAAACATAGCGTTGCTATCAAGATTCATTTGTTATCCAGATATTGCTATCTGAAATGCAGATTTGACATAAAACTTCAACGGGTGTAAACGATTTTACTTAAAGTAAACTGTTTGCACCCTGATATCTTTATTATTTACATGTCTAAGGACATAAATGTTACTCAGACGTATTAAAATTCATACTTTTAGTTAAACCAAAAATGAATGCCATAAGTAAATTTAACAATAATTTAACAATAAACTAAGAATAAACACATGTTCATAATTCAAATGTGTAAATTCCCTCAAATAAAATGTAGCTAGATTCCATACCCAAGTAGCACAAATTAGCTTATGAGCTTTTTTTACCTAACAGTTTGCCATAAGACACATAAAAACCAGAGATGTATCAAATTCTGGCAAATGATTCCTAGTTTATTTTCTAGCCATGATAGCTCGCTTTAAAGTAGATTTTTTGGCTATAAAAGTATTGGATGATCAAAAAGTAGAAATATCTGTCATTTTTATTGCCATAACGTAACCAGATATATTCTAGTAAATATTGAATTTAAATTAGAGTAAGCATAGCTATTTAAAATGCCAAAATACGACATTTAAATCAATAGAAATCGAGGTCAGGATATGGTCTATAAGTAGGCACTTTCCCAAATGCTAACCAAACTTGTTTTAGCAAGTATTTAAGTTTAATTATAGTAATAACAGCTATATAAGAATGCAAGATTATGACATTTTAAGACAACAAAAATTGAGAGGAAAAAATATGGCTTTTACTTATAATATTTTTGTTTCTAAATTAAACTAAAATTGACTAGCTTTATTTAGCTTATTTTTGCTATAATATTGCCAAACAATGCCACTTTTTCAAATTTACGTTTATAACCCATTAACCATACTTAAACCAAACTGAAGATTTATTTAAAAAAACGAAATATAAATTATTTACTATACAAAATGTCTAATAAAAAGTTTAAATGTTCCACCACATAGTATGACAAAGAAAACGCCGACTTGGGGTAATCGTCGTTTAATTTTATTACGCTGGCTTCTGGGTCTTAAATTAGCCATTTTTAGCGAGTACTAAAGGCAAACCAAGTAATTATTTTTATTGGAAAATATGGAAAAAATAATTTATTAAATTTTGCTACATTTTGGTTACATTTGCCAAATTTCAAGGAATATTTGCTTAAAAAATAGCCTAAAAATTTTATGATCCGCAATGATTGAAATCAAAAATTAAACTAATTTCCTAGCAGCCGTTACTCGACCACTTTAAAAAAATATATTTTTTCTACCTATAAAAGCGTATTTTCATGCATGTTTTCTACGTTGTGGACTCTCTAATCAATTTTCTTAGTAAAAAACATTCCCAAACTAAAAAAAATATTTGTAGAAAACGAAATTTTTGGTTTTTAAGAAGGGGCGCGTGTTATACATGCCTATCTTAAATTCTTTTAACAGTAAAAGTTCCTGCGCAAGTGTTTTTTATTCCTACCAATCGTCAAACTTCTTAAAATATTTTACACAATAGGTCATAGTGTATTTCTACGAAATTATGATTTGTTCCCTTACATTTCCTCTTGGCGCATAAATTCACACACTGATTGGCTCTGTTGATACTATTTCTACATATTTTGAAACAAATGATGATTTATCATCTAAATGAAAAAAGGCAAAAAATGAGGAATTTTTAGCTAAATTTCGGGAAAAAAATGTTACTCAAATTTCGGCTAAAAAACAAGTCAAAATTCAGCTAAAAAAAACTCGATTTTTAAGTCAAAAAGTAGCTAAAGAACCCAACAAGAAAATAAAAAAGTAGAGTCGTATAATTGCCAATTGGCCATTTTAACCCCATTATGTGTCCAAATTATTATTCCCCACTTTAACCATATTTCCGTCTTTATACTGTAATAGTCATGTTTGATCGTGTAACAACATGATACGTTTTTAAAGGATTTTTAATTTCCAAACTGACTTTTCCTATTACGAAAATATAATTTTTGCTTAGACATTATTGAAAATGGAAAATTTTCTTCTGCCTAAAGGGTGAAGGAACCTACGGCAGGACCCCCTGGATATCAAACAGGCTACACTAAGAATAAAGAGGCAGTGGCGGATTTAGGAAGATTTTTTAGTTGCTTTACGACGTCGTTAAACATATAAAACAAAAAAGTGTTGACATATATCATCACGCTCAGGGGGGAGGCGAATTAAGATTCTGAAATGACGCAATGCTTTATACATCGCATTGTAACGCCTCCCTCTAGATTCGCCCCTGTACAGACGAATAGGATAAGACGTCAATTCTACCATTTCCAAGCCTAATATTGCCAAATATTATAGTTACAGTAAAAACAAAGAAGCTTTGGGTGATCTGAGTTCTCAGTTCTTAGGAAATAAATCTTTAAATGCCAGCCAATGAAGCGCGTGTACATTGTTTTACTACTAAAGAGGGTACAAAATAAAACATGATGAAATACGCAGTGGTCTTTGAAGCCAACAGGTCGATAAACTAGGGTAAGCTCGAAGCCCGTGTGGCACGTGCGTAACGCTGTTGCCAACTTGATTGTTCTTGGGTCACAAGGGTAATCATGCAAATTTTTTGTTATTTGCTGAAAGTGATATATATTAATCTTTCCAGCATAACCGCGTTTTAGAGGCCCCATTGAAATTGACAAATTGGCCAAGATGGAGGCAAAACTAAATATTTTGGACTTACCTCTCCTACTATTTTGTTAGTAGGAAGGTTATGTAAAAAGGTAGGATATGAAATGGTAGGTAGGTAGGTAGGTAGAGAGAGTTCGGTGGGAAATCTAGAAAAATGAAACTCGAACCGTAACATTGTCGCGAAAGGGGAAATGATCACTTCGTCCCGATGGTTTAATTTGTTGTGGCTCAAATGTAAATGTGTGTAAAAAAATATTACTCAGAGGGGTGCACGTTACAAGACCACTCCTTACTTAAGAATACCCAAACTAACAAATATTTATTCGAGACAAAAGTCACTTCCAATACTTTCATTACTTCCGTAGTTGTCAGCTAATACCCTTTAATTTTGCAGTTGAGAAGTATCCTCATCATATTGATTTGTACTAAGCTATTTCAAATAAAATTCGGATTGTGGCTGTACAAGTTTATTAAACAAATTAGCCAATAAACTATCGGTGTCACATTTCAATATAATCCCACTGCTTCTCAATACATGTCGTCTATCGATTAACCAAAACGTCTATTCCTTTGGAGAAAAATTCTTTTGTTGCGAGCGATACTAATTATGCACCGCTTCTTTGACGCTGTAGTCTTCCATAAAATGCAGGCCCCCTAGATCCCTTTTAAGTGCGCCAAAGAGTAATAATTACTTGGGGCCAAATATGGGGAATAAGGGGGATATTTTATAATTTTTTTGTGTATAAAAGTAATGGCTTCTTTTATATAGGGCTATTTTTAGAGTGGCTAAACAGCTCCCTAAAAACAAAATTAAAGTTAAGTTTTTTTTAACGGACGCCAAATAGATGGTTTTATACAACACCGATGAAGAAAAAATCTAAGACTTTACAAGACATGTAATCGTAGCCAATTCTATAAAATAAAGAGGCTATACACTTTTAGAATCATTTATATACTTTAACGAGAATTAGACTGATTCGGTCATTAACTGAAGAATTATAGCTCAGTAAAAGAAGCCTAAGTCACCATGTAAACTATTAAAAGCAAATGTAAAATAATTACCGTAAATATTCATATTTCTGATAAGGTTATACTTTCTAGTATTATATATTTTTTTGCATTTTCCGTATTGTAGAACTCTGGAAGTGTGGCAACCCGTTTATTCGTGCGCGATATGCATAATAAGCGGTGCAATGAACTTCCAAATTTAGAGGCCTAAACCAGGCCCCGGATCAATTATTCCCAAAATCGTCGAAAAGTAGGGAGTTGCTAGGGGAACGGGTCTCCCCATGCAGCAACGCAAGTGCGTATGGGCTGCGTAAGATAATCCAAAATCCTGCCTACGTTGATTCTTGTTTCACCTACTATATATATATATATATATATATATATATATATATATATATATATATATATATATATATATACATATATATATATATATATATATATATATATATATATATATATATATATATATATATATATATATATATATATATATATATATATAGTTATTATTTGTTATTACTCATTTCTACTTACCATATCTATTTTAAAAGGTATTAAATATCGATTGATGAGGCTCAAATTCCGATGCTAGGCTAGTACCACATGTATTTAGCTTTAAGGAATGGTCGATTTTCACCAAAATGTGGCATAAATGTTAATAAACAAAACAAGGCACAGAAAATGTCTTAGGATATTTAATTTCAGTTAAGTAAAACCTTTAAAACGCCAAAAGTAATACTTCTGACCTTTATTTACTATACAGAGTAAAACAGTAAAAATATTAAACTGCTAAACTGACTTTGGCATAGTTTAAATTATAAGGTACAAATCGAGGTTCAAATATTAACTTTAATAATTTTTTTATATATACATATGAAATTAAATAAAACTTTAACTATTTTAAGTATTTATACAGGGTGAACCCAAATCATTTCATTGAAAACATACTTAAACTGTACCAAAATCAATACGATAAATCAACTAACAAATCAATAAATGTCAGAAAATGTATACTTGGTTTACTCATGTACTATGTCAGCGTTTTTAAAAAATACACTTAAAATGTACCGATGTAATATTTATTAAATCTAAAAAAATCTGATACTATTTTTTGTCATCACTTTTTAATAAAGCTAAAACACAAACAAGTATAAATAGATAAATAAAATAAATAAAAGTGGCTATTAAAAATTATTCGTAATACTAAATAAACTATTAGGTAGTTCTTTAGTCCAAAAAATAAATTAAAACATTATTTTATATTTTTATTGCACATTTCAAGCTATCAGTAAATTAATGGCTTCTTGAAAAAGGGTTCTATTGCGTTTTGGGGGAGTTTCCCTAAAAACTGAAATTAGTGGTTGTGAAAAAACAAGAAGGCGATTAAAGATGTCTCTTAAATTATCTGTTCGAGAAGTTTTCCTTGCAAAATTTAATCTTTGTTTCTCGTCTCCTGTCCTTCCTCAGATAACTGACCCATTGGAACTAAAAAGGAATTTATAACTTCTGATCCAAGAATGAGAATTCTGTGTACTGAAGTTGGCAAGGGATACCAAGGATATAGTTTAACGTATAATTTTGCAGTTTCCGAGGTATAATTTTTTAATTTTATAACATGAATATCATAGCCAGATGCAGTTTTGCAAAATGATGTGAAATTTGTTGATGAGTTTTATATAAATTTTTATTATATCGGCAACTACAAGAGAATTTTCAAAAAAAAAATCCTAGCCGTGGGTCATTTTTAATCAAATCAGAAATAAAAAAACACCAATCTGCTTGTTTTGTTGGTCATTTTTGCTTTTAAACTAAATGCCAATTATTTGTTAATTGGTTAATGTTTTCCATGATATTTATGATTTTTGTAATAATTTACACAGTTCTGGAAAAGCGTAAACTTTTACGAATACTCTTCTAATTCGTAATACTTCTTTACATAACTGAAACTTGTTGGCAAATTGACACTTCTTCCTGATAAAACAAATGCTACGGAATGTATTGAAAGTCATGGCCAACTATTATAAAGAGATTAGACTATATAGGATGGAAATTTGATTGCATGCGTCAAAATATAAAACATCCATTTAATTTCACATATTTTTCGAAATCGACCAGTGTGCGCAGTATGATAACATTTGTTGAAGCAAACAATTAATTACTTCCATCGTAAAAGGGAAGTATTCTAATTGTAAAAAAATCACCTTCAGAGATATCTTCAGATCATTACGTTTCAGGTTCCTTAGATGCCGCCTGTCTATCGGTCTGTCTGTTCGCGGCATAGTTAAAAAACTACCCACCCGATTGAATTTTAGTCAAAAATAAGGATCAGATGGGCATGAACTGGTCATATTTTGGTAAAAATCCAATATGCTAGAAAAAGGTGACGACCTACTGAAACGTTAAAAAAATATTACTATGTATTACTAAGCCTAGTAAAATATTTAAAAAATCGGCCTAAAAACTACTTATTATATTAATTTCAAATTTTGTGCAGGCATTAAGTGTGAGATAAACTGGTAAAGTTGTGGTACGTATTCAAGATAACGAAAGAAAATGGCAGCCAAATAAAATCTTTAATAAATTTATTTTAAAAAATTCTTATTCAATTGACTTTACATTTTGCAAAAAATAAAATGTCATATGTAGAAAACTGGTACGAATTCAACATGACGTAACAAAATGGCGATGTGTATCAATGTAAAAAATAATTATTGAATTTATTTTAAATTATGCCCAAAAATGAAGTGTGGCATAGGTAGAAAATAGTAAAATATTGGTAGGAGATCAATATGATGGAACCAAAAATGTTTGAAAAGACAGTATATTTATATCTATAAAATATCTAATCTAATAATAACTATAATACTAGCCACATCCTCTCAAGTGTCCGCCCGCGCATGCTTCCTGCATTCTGAGCTCCCTGATGTCCGCTGTATAACTATAACATATTGATGTTGTTTTTGTTTGTTTTTGTTCTCACACTTCATTCTTAATATTCACTTTTTAATAATAAGATTAGTTTTAATGCTTATTATTATTTATAAATTATTAATCTCGTTGATATTTTTTAATTTTCTTAGGGGTGCATTACACTGACTCGGAAAGCGTCTGAGTCTGCGCAACGGTTATTAAAATCGCTATGCAGACCCTGTTTGCCTATAAACATGACATTTAAATTTTTATATTCTAATATTTTGTTAAATTTTTACATTCCAATATTTTGTATTTCAATTTATTTCTAATATTCTGTATCTCAATTGTTTGTATGTCTTATAAGGCAAATAAAAAGTTTTGAATTGAATTGAATTGAGTATCTATTACTAAATGACTTTGTACTGAACTAAATTGGGTCACACTTCACTATTTGTAATAAAAGGAAAGATTTATAACAGGGAAGTTCCTGGTAAAGGATATTTACCGATTTTTTTTTATTGTAGTAATGCAACCAGAATTTTTGACAGATTCGTGCGTTTTTACTGCCTTCATATTTACAAAAATAAATTTTACAAGGGCTCACACAGGGAAAACACTCTAAAAGGCTACAGTTGGAATGCTTCAATCTCGATCTGCCAATTTTATAGAACTTGACTAAATCTAGGAAGATTTCAAAGTTTTTGGCCTCTTTAACATCATGTAGGCAGATTGAGCACAATGTTGTAAAAAACAAAATAAAATCATATTTACTATTCATTCGGTATGCATGACAATATAGAGAAAACACATAATCTATCTGCGTGGCATAGTATCGTATGCCTAATTTATTTTTTTTTTTAATCAATTACTTATTTCTACTTCATTATTCGTTATAGTATGGTAATCTCTAAATTTTTTTTTGTGACATAAATACATCCCCGCAATCTAATTGATAATAAATACTTCAAATATGAATCAAACCCATTTTTTCAAACGTATTTCTAATTTGAAACATACTGATGGGAGTACAATTAAAAATTGTAATTTAAGGAATGAAAAAAGAAAAAAATCCTGGAAGAATTAGAAGTTGTAAAAAGCGATAATATATTAAGGAAATTGAATGATTGCGCTATCACAAAAAAAAACAACACCTACAATAAATACAAATAAAAATGTGCCAATAGTAATTATTAAATCGAAAAACAAACAAAGTAGCAAAATAACTAAACAACATATTCAGAAGAAAATAAACCCAGCAGTAGGAAATGTTTGTATAAAAAAATAAAAGATATTAAAAATGAAGGTATGATTAAGTCAAATTCTGAAGAAAAAATTGGAAAGCTAAAATTATAAAGTGAAACAACATTGGGTAAAAATTGTACTGTACAAATTTCGAAATTAAAACCACCAAAATTGGTTATAAATGGAAGCCGAAAAGATATAATGACCAATAATTAAAAGACAAACTTATAGCTACTCAACATTTCGACAATGATGAGAAATTGCATACTTTAGGAAAAACAAATTTTACTTATTCCAAAAGAATATAATATATTTTAGAAATAAGTAGCAAATCATTTCAAAAGTTTGTAAATAAGAAAATTTCTCTGGGATTGGACTAGTTGAGAATTAAAGAATATTTGGACGTTATTTTTTGTTTTCAATGCTGCGAATATGGACACAAGCTATAAGAATGTACAAACAAAAAAACATGTGCGTTTTACTCTGGAAACCATTCTTAGTGGAGAGAAAATTTAATAACTGCAAAATATCAAATGGTAAATATAGAACTTCTACTTATTTAGGGAAACAAAAAAAAATTAATCTTCAATAAAAATATGAAAGTATTATATTATAACATTATATTCGAACATTAATCAACGCAGAAAAGGCAGATATAGTTGATATATCTAAAACTTGGATAAAGAAATATGAAGAAAAGTATTATATTATACAAGTAGACTTTTTGAAATATTTTTAACAAATAATTTTAAATTATGTAATGTTAGTACCCCAACAAGTGAAGACAGTTTAATAGATCACATTATAAATAATTTGGAAGATTAAAGCTTAAAGTTAATAACCAACCTACCTAATAATTATGTTATTTTTGACATTTCTTTAGAACAAAAAGAAATTTCTAGTAGAGTCGGACATATAAATATATGTAAATTTGAAAGAATAAAAAGAAGAAATTGAAAAGAATAATACCAACAAAAAATAAAAACTCATAGCAAATATTATTTAAACAAGAAAACTTACACCATGCACAAATTTATAGCGGATATAATAAATATGTAAAGAAAATGATTAGGTCAACGATGCAAAAAATTTTTTAAAGCCCAATTTAATTCCTTTGACCAGAAAAGTGTATGGCAAAATATTTACTATCTGTTAACAAACACTCATACGACACAAGCAATACAAAATATTATTAAATATCTTTTAATTGAAATTGTATGTTTTTCTATAAAGCCACAATAAATAACTAATGTGGCTATAGAAGAAATTATTGATAACCTGAATTCAAGAAAATGTAGTGGACATGATAATTTAGAAATTAAAAATTTACTATCCAGTGTCAATATGGATTTCGAAAGTCTATATAGGGATACAGACTCTGCAGTTATTGACATTATCACTGATATTCAGTTAAAAAAAAAGTAAAAAAATGTTGTATCTTATCCCTAGACTTATGCAAAGCTTTTGACACACTTAATCATAATATTTTATTAAAAAATTATAGAGTTTTGAAATTCGAGGAAATATTTATTATTGGCTTTAAAATTATGGTAGATAGCAAAATGTCCAAATTGGAAATAACGTTGTTTCTAGAAAATAGATAACGTGTGGTGTACCTCAAGGTTTAACTATAAGACCTATTAATACCCTATTTTTTAATATATTTAATATGTACATATAATTTGGAAATTAACACTTAATGGAACTAAAAGAAATAGATACTGCATGGTATATATACACTCATGGAAATTTGAAACGATTCACATAAAATTTTAGTAATATTTGTAATATGATATTTTCTGATTCCTTCAAGCGATTTAAATAAGCTTTTGTTTTTGTTTTAAAGGTACATTATTAGACTTTATTCTTAGGCAGAATGCTTGACCTAAAACACAATGAACGTCAACATACAATTGTAAATTTTTAAAATAACGGAAGCTTTAAAACAAAGGTCGCATCGATTGTCATCTGTCACCCGCATTTTTCAATGGTTTATTCAAAGTTTTGTTTTGTCGGTTTGTAACTTAAAAACGGTTTAAAATATTGTCGAAACGATAGAGATGTGTAACTCAGGAGTGAGTTGGCTCAAAGAGTCAGCTTAGTTAAGTGAGTTACTGAAGCAGCTCCGCGGTACAGATCTTTTTCGATTCTGACTCACCTCTCACTTACAGCGTAACGGAGCGGTAACGACTATCTTAAACGAAATAAATAAAAGCCTAATTTATTTGATAAATCTCCAACAGAAATTCTGCATAGTCAGACTGTATAACGTTAAAAATGAAAACACTAAACTTGACCAATTCCAGCCAGGGTGGGAGAACCGTGGTCCGGCAGTGAATTCATGAGTTAGGAGCCTTGTCAAACGACGTTAGGAGTGTATTTCGCTCTTTCGTTTCGCAGCGCAAGCGCATTAAAATGAATTACATGTCCCATCTCTACAAAATGCCCAGATATAATGCGAACGAACTTAGGCGAACAATCGGTATGCTAGAAAGAGGCTTATCACAAAGATTGTTGCTGCAAGGTTGCATATTAAACAAACTGCTTTATCAAGAGGAAGGCGCAGATATCAATGCAATATAACCTTGGAGTAAGTAAGAATTAAAGTAGAGATCACAACTCATTCATAGGGGTAAGCGCCAACATGGTTCCCCTATTTTTCACATTCTATCGACCAATATTTACAATAAAACAAGAAGTGGGGATGGCCCATGCCCAAGCTGTGGCCATTTGTTGATGAATGCCAGTGACGGCGTGAGTTTTCACTTCCCGCATAAGGAAATATTATCGTGAAAAAATTATCGTTCCGGGTTTTTACAGATCCTCATGTTTTTCCATTACTGTCGGTCGGTCGGTTGGTCTGTTCCGGTATAGCTGAAAAATCCACCAAAATATTGGTATGAATTCAATATGGCGAAACAAAGTGACGACCTGTTAAAATATTTGATGTACGAAAATGAAGAAATGGGTCATGCTTCATTATCGCTGACAAAAAGAAGGATTCTTACCTATCCCTTAATGTGGCAAATAGATATTTTTACAAACTTCAAAGAAATAATCGTTCTCTACTTCACTATCTAAAATAAACCACTAAGTTTGGTAAGTTTAAAAGGAAATTAGTTATTTCTATATTATTAAACTTTAGTTTTTATTATGTTTGCCTTATGTCACTATCATTTTGTAATTGTGACATTTAGAAAAATTATTTGTTCAGTTGTTGAAAATATCATCTTAAACTTGTAACTGTCAAGTTGGACCTTGTCTAAAGTTAAACCTCTTTAGTGAATACGGGTGTTAGAGTTTTAAACTAAAATCAATGCTTTTAACGCGCTTTTATTGGCTTCCTATTCGTCTGATTGTATGTTTGCATGTCTGGCTATCATTATTTTCAAATTTGACATGAATACATTTTCGGATATAAAAAATCCGATTTTTTTTAGTCAACGTTTAGAAATCCAAAATGGCGACGCCAATACGGCCGACGAATTTTGTTACTTGTGTGGCCAAAACTGAAAATCAGTGCCTAGGAAAATTTAAAAGTGTCAGCACTTAAAAATTCAAAACAGCGGTGTCAAAATGACAATGTCAACAGGTCGAACGGATGATTTTAACATTTGTGGGGGTTATTTAAGAATGCACGACAAAAATCAAAATGGTGGCGCCAATATAGCGAACGAATTTTGTCATTTGTACAGATTCGGCTGAAATATCAGTATCTATAAGTATTTAGGAATAAAAATTATGAAATTTTAGTCAATATTTGAGAATTAAAAATGGCGGCACCACCATAGCAGACCAATTTTAAAATGTTTGCAGAATTGATTAAAATTCGGCATTTAGGGGTATCTAAGACTGCACATCATGAATTTTTGTCAACATTTTAAAAATTCAAGATTGTAATGCCAACATGGCGGCGGAATTTTAACATTTGTGTAGATTTGGCTGAAAGAAAGTAGGAATCTGGGGGTATTTGAAAATACATATCATACATTTTAAGTAAATATTTAAAAATGAGAGTAGGAATGCCTAGAATGCGAGCGAATTTTAATATTAATACAGATTTGATTACAAATCGATATTAAGTGAGCAATTCATACATTTTTAGTAATAAATATTTAAAATGGGGATGTCATCAATCAATCCGATAAGTACTTTTTCAGATATTTTTAAACATTTAATTAGGCCACCGTTTTGTTCCCCCTTTTTAAATTTGTCTCAACATTTTTACCAGTTCATCCCTATATAATATTTAATTTTTGATCAAAATTTGAACATAATCGATGTAGCAGGTTTCTGCATTGACACACAATATTTTATTCGGCCGCCATTTTGGATTTGTAGTAAAACTTATCAGTTGACGGTCATGTCAAACCTAATTTTTCTGCAAAATTTGGATAAAATGAATAAGCAGTTTCTTAGTAAGATTTTTTTAACATTTCAATAAACCGCCATTTGGTTCAGCCATATTGGATTTTTAGCAAAATGTTACCACGTTATCATCATATGACCTTTAATTTTTAACCAAAACTTGAAGTAAATAGGACAAGGAGTTCTTGAGCTTTGTCGAGGACAAACATACAGACTAACCGACGGAACTGAGAAAAACATGTTTTTTTGTAACTAGAATACTTTCCTCTAGCGAAGAAAGTAAAAAAAAAGCGAGCGCCATTAGATGCGAATAGAATAACCAATTGTCATTGTTTTTCCATGTTAATAGCCAAAATTTAAAAAATAAAAGATTTTTTTAAATTTTCAATATTCTAAATCTTAAATTCTAACCAGTTTAGAATATGTTTACGAACACATTTTTACTTTTAATACCCAAAGAATCATCATTTAAATACCTTTACCTGACAACACTTATATAAAAAATTGGCCCAACTCAGGTGAAAATTAACAAAAGGTGCAAAATCATCCGAAACTTTATTATTTCCCCAGATTTCATCCAAAATCTAGTGATTTTCGAAATCGCAGTACGTTTTTTTGAGCGTGAGACGCCCTTCGACAATTTTAATATAGTATAGGTATATTCTATAATTATTTTAATTCTCTGATAGGAAAAACTATTGTAATCGGCGAAAAAATCACCTCAGAGTCTTTTTTGTATCATTTTGCATCTGAAGATTCTCACATAACCCCTGATGAAATAAACGTTCTATTATACTGAACCGGATTGGTCAATAAGTCATGTGACCTAAAATAAGTGAATAAGGTATCTTCCATTAGACATGTCTCCTGGAAAAGAAAATCTTGCTGTTAACTTAGTGATTAAAAGAAAATTCCAAACTTAAAAGGCCATTTTTTTACAAACTCACATTGCCGCACCATAGTTAGGTCAACTCAAGCTGCTACTTTCGCAATGACCAAGATAAAGTAAACAAAACTTGTTTATTGAATATTGAAAAAATTAATGTTCCTCTAATGTTACCGCACCTTTAGAACGCTGCTTCTTGAAGTAAGGCAACATGTAATTAGAAGATTTGAGCCATATCAACAAATACACAATAATACATTAAAACACATGCAGTAGTGACGCTAAAAAGATATCAATTTCTTTAATATTAAAATTTATTGTAGTTCCACGACCCGCTATTGGTTTTTAAGCCACGCCGGTCACGTGACCCTGTAACAATGTTTACTGTAGACTATTATACTTTTTTACTATAAGGATCCCTTGTCAATGAAAGTGGGATGGTCTAGTACGTGGAGTTGTCGATCAGGCCATAGCTAACTAAAACTCTTGTTACTGGTGAAAACTGATCTGAGACTTTGGGTATTTTAGTTTGTATTTTACTATTTTGTAATGAAAGTAATTTCTTTATACTGCTTAGAAACTAATACTGGAAATACATTACTATTCTTTGTATGAAAATGTTATTGCATCATGTTTAAACATATTCACCGTAATACAAATTGGCATAAATATTGGCGTTCCTAGCTAGGCTTGACATCGTCGTACCATCGACCTTATACTGTGAGATAAAGCTGTGAAAAAAAGGACCCCTAGGACAGATAGATACATTGTACGTCAAGCTCTTTCCGAGAAGACTGTTATGTCCACAAAAATTAAAACTCATGTTCATGTAACACAAAATGTAATCATTTCTAAAAAAACCATTCGAAATCATGAAACATGAAACTCATTTAAATTCCCGACGGGCCTATAGGCATCCTCAGTTATTAAGAGAACACAGATGGTCTCGTTAGATTTTTGCCGAAGAACATGTTAGCTGAGATTTACTCGAATGGTCAGATTATTTATTTGTGGATGAAACAAAGGTTGAACTTCATCCTGACCACAATCGGATTCGTGTATGGCGTCGAACAGGAGAGAGATACGAACATTGGTCGAACAGAATTAACAATTGTTATTAATCGCTCTGTAAACGCATTTCGTTATTTAGACAGATTCGGAAACAATTTTATTTATGTGAACGAAAATGCTAGACCACATAGGGCAGAAACAAATTTTTCCAAAACCATCAATATAACATAATGGTTTGGCCCTTCCGCTCCTCGGATTGTAATCCAATCGTTATATATATATATATATATATATATATATATATATATATATATATATATATATATATATATATATATATATATATATATATATATATATATATATATATATATATATATATATATATATATATATATATATATATATATATATATATATATATATATATATATATATATATATATATATATATATATATATATATATATATATATATATATATATATACGGCTTAAATATAACTGGAACAAAATGGCAGCACCTCCGGTTATACCTGAATTAAATGTCAACTTGCTAATTTTAAATGGAACTCCCTGTATATTATTGCATATCTGAATTTTATGTAAAATACTACATTTTTTATATTTAAAGTTTTGACGTATCTTCAATTGTTTTCCAGGTAATGGCGGTTGAAATATGAAATTTTAACACTTTCCAGGGCTGCTAAATCTTAACGGATGAAGTTAGAGTGAAACGGTTTAAACTATCCTATCTTAGTTTTGAAAACCCTATCTAATAACATTGATTTTACAATTGATATTAACACTTTTCGTTTGATCCTTAGAATAAATAATACAGTACGTGTTACTTATTTCAGCTAATTTACAATATGTTTTGTATCATGTTGTGTCTAAATTCAATAAAAAATAATAAATAACCCAGACGAATCGAGTATTGTGGAAGGATTCTAATTAAACAAAGGCAATAATAAATAATAATATCAAAATGGCAAACAAGTGCTTAAGCCTATCCGTGAACTCGGAAAGAAAATTTTCTAGTTCTTCTAAAGTTTCCAGTTTGGTACGATAAACAGCATGACCCCAAAGATAAAAATCTAGGGGAGTCAGATCGGGTGATCTAGGTTGCTATTAAATGCGTCCTCGTCTACCTATCCATCTTCCAGGAAAATTTCTATTCAAATAATTTTCAACACGAATGCTAAAATGTGTAGGTGCCCTATCTTGCTGATACCAAATGTTGTTCTGTAATAGCTGGTTATTGTCTGGATTGGAAAATAAATTATCTAAAGCGGGTATAATTATGGTGGTAAGCAAATCTTATAAGAAGTTTGCAGTCAAATTTTTGTGGAGAAAAAAAGGTCCAACTATATTGTTCCCATTTATTCCTGCCCATACATTTAATTCTTGAGGATGTTGCATATGGTGTTCCATCATCCAGTGAGGAGTGTGATCGGACAAGTACCTCTTTACAAAGCCATTAGAAGGGAACGTGGCCTCATTGGAAAATAGTAAAGTAAAGGTAAGTAAAGTCAGGTTGAATATCGATGAGATTCATCATTTCTTGATAGAATTCCAATCGTCCATCTGGATCATCTTCCTGCATGGAGCAATCTGACCTTATAAGGATGCATTTAATTTACTTTGAGGTTGCTTCTCACTGACCTTTCGCGGTTAGTGTATTTGAGGGTAAGTTTTAGTAGGGAAGTACGTGGTTCATCTTATAGAGTAAGCAAAATATCCAAAGACATATCATCTTTTGTGGCTTTTTTTTGGACGACCCGTTAGTGGCAAGTTTTGTATAGTACTGTTGATTTAGAAATAACATCACGTTCAGAGAATGTTTCATTAAAATGGTTGGTTGCTTCTTGGAAGGATCTATACCTATCCCCATACCCTATCATCATAAGTATGCGTTCTTTTTCCGTTAGCTGGACCATAGTCACTTCAAGAAATGGTAAAAATTTACTGATATGATCGTAAAAAAATAATACCACTAAACTGGGATGTTAACGTCGAAAAATATGTCAAAATGACAACATTTATTATAGTAGTCATGATAATTAAAACGGGTACCATACAAGCAACAATAGAATAAGCAATAATATTAAGTACTAAAAGGAGGTACAAAGTCCTTTACGATATTTTTGCACTTAATTTCCAATACCTCCAAAGTTATAAGTAATACCTATTTAATAATTTGTGAATTTCTGTCATTAAATAGAGTTTTAAAAACTAATATAGTGTTAAAGTGTTGAATTTTAAATATACAAAAAATTCGTAGTACACTTCAGACAGTAATATACAGGATGTTCCATTTAAAATAAACAAGTTGACATTTAATTCCCGTATAAACGGAAGCGCTGCCATCTTGAAAATATTTTAGTTAGATGACCCCTATCGACAATAGTACAGCTCCAAATTTTCAGATTTTTGACATTTATAGTTTGGCTGTATATATAATATAATCAGCCATTAGTTTTATAAAGCCTAGCAGATCCAAATAATAAATTATTTATTTTTTATGTTTCGTTTTTATTATATTATTTTTAATTCATTATGAATATCTAACTGATAGCAATTGTAAAATATCATATTTAGTAATAAATATTACGCCAAAAGGTGCTGAGAAATATAAACTACAGCAAGACTTAACTTTATTTTCGGGTGGCCTGTTCTATTTCAATTAAAAACCTGAAAATAGGGTCAACGTACACTTAATCCTCCTGCTTCAACTGATCTAATGTGACCTAATTTCTTTCATTGCTCATCGATGTGTCGTTAGTGATTTTTACTCCCGGTCGTTCGTACTTTTTGGGGGTCGACGACCGGTACTAAAATACAACCGGAGAGGTTGTTGGCCTGGCACAACTCGAATTTTGTTTTGTCCTAGTATTTTATTTAAGAACGATGTTTGATGTAATAACAATAATCGTAACTATTTGAAATAAATGATGAAATCTCAAAAAAAGATATTGGAAGTAAAAAATTAGATCAACCTAATATAAAGATAAGGAATAAATTTGATACATTTATTTTGAAAAAAGTAAAAATGTTCATCTCAATCAACATTATTTTACGTATAAAATCTACTTTTAATACATCATAGGACGATATGAATAAATTTTAATTTACAATTGTTTTCTTCCTTTTATATCTTAAGATGGTCAGTCATTCATTACCTTAGACGTGTTTAGATAAAAAAAATCAGTATCCTAATAATATTTTTCGAAATTGTCCAAATTACTGTTTTTTTACTAGCCTCGTAGGAGGAAAGTATTGTAATCCTAAAATCATCACCCTCCGAAATGCTTGCAAAATGCAGATTTTTGCAGTAGAGACCTTGAAAAACATGTTCATTCATTTCCGTTGGCAACAATCCATTTCTTTTCTTTTATAGAGGAAAAGAGTAAAAGACATTTCTTATACATTATGTAAATAATGTTAAAAATTATAATAATAATAATATAAAAATAAGTTAAAAAAGTCGGTAAATTTCCTTTACCCGGAGCTTCCCTCAGTATGAATATTATTAGGAATTGTGATCCAATTTAGTTCAGTACAAAGTCATTTAAAAGCCGGTAAAACACGAGCATACAATACATTTTTCGTTATGACTACACGAATTCAGGCAAATTGACAAAATGCCGGCAAAACAAGAACAGAAGAATGGATATCACGTTATGCCTAATTACTTTTAGTCATTTTACAATTTACCTAAAGCGGTGCCGTCAAAACATGAATATAAAAATGTATCGACTTAATTCCATCGTCATGTAAGTTCGACATGCAATAATAAATGTGTGATCATAAACAATATCGATGATTTAACAGAAAACGACCAAACCAGAACGCTACAATAGTAATATTATAAAATTCATATTTCGTTAACTTATAATTCCGAAATATAACGCAACATAGAGTAAGGCGGATTTTCAATTTTTTTGGCAATAATTTATAATATAATTTTTAAAATTTTCGATAGATTTTGTATTAAAATCAGTAGTTCAATATATAAAAGGTCAAATCGGTAGATTTAGCAACAGTGTCCGTATGTTTCTTCCTCTCATATACGTATTATATGTAGTTTTTAATACTTCGTATTCCTTCCGAAAGAGCAGTTTTGGTATATGGATACGTAATCGGATCATTAATCAGAATTCATTTTCATCCGATTCCGTATGATACGAATATCAAAATCATCCGAGAATTTACAACACTACTATGTCTCCTTCCACGCTAACGTGAATGAACTTTCTAAATGTTGGTTCACGCAAAACCACATGTGACGTCATTAACGTTCACGCTAACTTAAGCTATTTATATATTTTTCGTCGGGAAATTTGGTGGGGCAATGATAGGGTTCTCCGCGCGCATCGTATAGGTTTTAGGTTCGAATCCCGACAAAGGCGAAAGTTTTTTTAGTTTTTTTTTAATTCTAATTAATAATTACTTATCTTCTTAAAGTTAGGTTAGGTTAGGATTGGTTAGGTTTGCTGTAAATCTATAATACTGTTAAGTAAATCCCCCATTGGATTAGTACAAGTTTGTCAAAAAACAGTCATTCAAACGTTTTTCTTCTTTAACTTGAACCGATTTTCCGACGAATCGTTCACGCTAACGTGAAAGGAGCAACGGCCTTTACCTAATAGTATTTTTGGTTTTATTTTCACGTTTTGACGGCACCGCTTTTGTTAAACTGTAAAATGCCTAAAAATAATCAGTCATAATGTGATATACATTCTTCTGTTCTCGTTTTGCCGGCATTTTATCAATTTGCCTGAATTGGTGTAATCATAACGAAAGATGTATCATATGGTCATGTTTTGCCGGCTTTTTGTAAAGTGCCTAGGCAGATTATAAAAAGCCTAAATTTGCATTATGCTTACGACATATATACTATCTTTTCAAACATTTTTATTGGGCTCCATTTTGTTCCATCATATTGGATTACTACCAATACTCTACCAGTTTCTACCTATGTCACCTTGATTTTTGGGCTTAATTTAGAATAAATTCAACAAGTAATTTTTACATTGACACACACCGCCATTTTGTTATGTCAGGCTGTATTGCACATAATTTGAAATCAGTCCAATAAGTAGTTTCTTCAGGTTGAATTTTTAAATATTTTATTAAGCCACCGTTTTGTTCCGCCGTCTTGGATTCCTATCAAAATTTTGCCAGTTGACTCCTACATGATACTTGATTTTTGTGGAAAATTTGAGATAAATTGGATAATTAGTTTTTTACTAATAATTTTTTTAATATTTCACTAGGATGCCATTTTATTTTGCCATATTGGAATTTTACCAAAATGCTACCAGATCATCCCGCGGTAAAAAAAGTTTCATCGTAATGAATTTTCCGAGAAATGCCGTAAAATTCCGAGTGGGTAAGATACACACCGTATTATCTGCCAGGCCTGCCTATTTCACATTTAATTTGTATACAAAATATCTTCACATCAAAATTTTACCATTTTCTCCCTATATCACACTTGATTTCTGACTATAGTTATTCCTAATACTAAATTTTCCTACATGACCTATATATAATAATAATATTCATATATCCTAAACAGGGTATTCTAAGAATATTCTGAAAAAAATATTTTGCTATCCGGGATTATTATTTATTTTCATAACTTTATCTACATACCTAGTCTGTAAATAATAAAAGTTATTTTTATAGAGGAAAATAATAACTGCCATAATTTATTTTTATAGACTAAGTAAATAAAATTATAAAATATATATATATAAAAATAATAATACTAAATTCTCTTTTTTTTTCAATTTAAGGAAATCACCGCAAGTGGCGCCCCAGTCATGAATTAGTTTTGCTCAGGTTTTATCCTCATGTCCCTTGATTTTTGACCAAAATATGAAGTCAATCGGATAAGTGAGCTATGCGACGTATAGACAGAACGACAGACTGACGGAAATGGAAGAACATGTTTTTCGGGATCCAGGAACCCTAAAACGGAAAGATCTGCAAAATAGTCGACTTGTTTTATCTGCTCTTCGAATATAACTTGTGGAATTTTAAACTTTAGTTTAAATTGTTAAATATTTTTCAAAAATTGAATTGTGTGGCCATCGGGGCAAACTAATATCGTGATTCGTGTTTGGCGCGGTTTGGCATCGATTTATCTTCATCATTGTTTACGGCAAATAAAAAATGAAACCAAACATGCCTAGAAAGCGATTTTGCTTTGCAATCCTGAACCTATAGAAACCACATAACACGTGCTAAATAAAAACCACAAAATACCCTCGACTACGATATTTTGTGCTAGAAACAGTGCCTAAACATAAAATTTTCTCACATCCTGATCACATCTATTACGATTTTTTCCAGACAGTTTAGTTGGTGTATCAGTTCAATATAGAATATTGTAGGGCTTTAATTCTGTGATAAGAGGTGAAGTAAACCGTTTAAGGTGGATTCATGTAACAAAATTTAGTTTTATCTTTATCTTTAGTAATAAGAACATTGGTTGTTTTTAGTCATGTGACTTCAATAAACAAATCGACACTAAATTTTGTTACATGAATCAAGCTTGTGTAAGTTCGAAATGCCGAAAAATAAATATTCGACAGCACCTTTCCACCGAACCTCAGAATATTCTTCGGATATATAAAACTTCTCCACTTTACCTGAAATTGTTCACAAAATTCAAGTATTACCTAGAAATCAACTGGTAAAATTCTAGAACGAATCCAAAGTATTAAAACAAAATGGCGGCTTGAAAACATATTAAAAAAATCTACTTATTAGATTTATTTCAAATTGTGTGCCAGAATTAAGTGTGGTATAGAGATGCCTGGTAAAGTTATGGTACGAATTTAAGATAGCGGAACAAAATGGAACCCAAATAAAATTTTCGTAATCGAGAAAAAAAATTACCATTCAAGGTTTTACATACTTCAAATTTTAGCGTTTCTAGATCGGCTGTCAATTTGAGGAATACTCACCCGATTGACTTCAAATTTTGATCAAAAATTAACGGTCTTATGAGGATGACCTAGTAGCATTTTGGTATGAATCCATGACGACAGCCAATTAGTTAAAAAATCAGCTTGAAAATACTACTTATTACCTAAATTAATTTCAAAATTTGTACAAGCATTAAGTGTGATACAGATAAACTAGTAAAATTGTTGTACAAATTCAAAATGGCTACGAAATAAAATGTTTAAAAAATCAACGTAAAAAAAATTCTTATTCAGTTGACTGCAAATTTTTCACAAACATTAAATGTGATATAGGAATAAACTGGTAAAATCACGTGTAAGTGTAAAAACTACTTATCCAATTTATTATGACCAGAAATCAAGATGGCATAGTTAGAAACTGGTAAAATAGTAGTAAGAATCCAATATGGTGAAACACAATGGCGCCCACTAAAAATGTTTGGAAAGACGGTATATGTATATATGTTTCTAATTGACTAGGTGCGGAACTAAATTTTGATCTTGCAAACACTATAAAATCTAAACGGTTTGACTTGGAGAAAAATAAGTTGGACGTTTTTTCAAAATTTTTTACGGCCTATCTTATGGTACTAATATTCCATTTTACCAAAGCAAGCTTTTAGACAGAATTTCTTTTATTAAAAATGTTTTTAAATATTCAGAATATGCTTTAATATGTATATACGGTCCACCATTTAAAACAATTAGTCTGCACCCTATTGGGCGTTTTTGAGAGATTCTGTTTAAATTAAAATATATTTATAAAATGCACTTTTAGCAACCAAGTATCTCCCCTATTTAAAATCTTCTTCCATTGGTAGTAGCTGGCGAGATATCCACGGATTTCACAATAAAGGGACCTGTATTTGAAAAACTTTTTATGTAGGTTTTTTTTAATGCTAAACAAAATAACATAATCGACTAAAATATACCAATTTAAGGATTCTCAATATGAAACAAATATTTTTTGTTAAAAATAATTTTTAAGAAAAATAACTTTTTAAATATTTAAAAACATTTTTTATAAAACAAATTCTATTAAAAACGTAGTCGTTTATGTGAATTGACGATTAAAAATAATTTTTTTCTGGTATTAACTTTTAGTCTAACCAAAATTTAACACACATACAAATCAGATGTTATTTGCTTTGATAAAATAGATATTAGTACCACAAGCTAGGCCATACAAAATTATGAAAAAACGTCCAACTTGTTTTTCTCCAAGTCAAACCGTTTAGATTTTTTAGTGTTTCTAAGACTAACATTTAGATCCGTACTTAGTCAATTAGTAACATATATACATATACTGCCTTTCCAAATATTTTTAGCGGGCACCATTGTGTTTCACCATATTGGATTCGTACTAATATTTTACCAGTTTCTACCTACGCCATCTTGATTTTTGGACATAATTTAAAATAAATTGATTATTTAAGCAGGCATCATGGATTCATACCAAAATGCTACCAGGTCATCCCCAGAAGACCGTTAATTATTTTTTCAAAAGTTGAAGTCAATCTGATAAGTATTTTTTTAGCTATGTCCCATATTGACAGCCAATCTAGAAACGCTAGAATTTGAAGCTATGTAAAACCTTGAAGGGTAATTTTGTTTCCCGTTTAGGAACATTTTATTTGGTCTCCATTTTGTTCCGCTATCTTGAATTCTTACCATAATTTTACCAGGTCATCTCTATAACACACTTAATTCTGGCACAAAATTTGAAATAAATCTAATAAGTAGTTTTTTCAAGCAGATATTTTTAATATGTTATTAGTCCGTTTAATTAATATTGTTTTACTATTTTGGATTCGTTCTAGAATTTTACCAGAATTTTGCGAAAAATTTCATAGGTTAAGTAGATAAGTAGTTTTTTAACAGTTCACTAGATTGCCACTTTGTTCGGCCATACTGGATTTTTACCAAAATGTAATTATTTCGTCCCCTTATGACTCTCAATTGAAGTCAGCCAAATAACTAGTTTTTAAGCTTTGCTGCGTAAAGGCAGATCGACAGACAGACAAACCGACGAAATTGAGATAACATATTTTTGGCATATAAGAACCCTAAAACGTGAAGATCTGTAAAAATAGGGGAGGGTGATTTTTTCACCATTACAATACTTCCTTTTTACGAGGAAAAGAGAAAGAATAGTTTTTCTCCTTTGATTTTTTTTATAAAAACAAGTTGATCGGATTACGAATTACGAAGGAGGGAAATCCTAAGTTTTGCATTGCACAACATAGGCTTTGTAGAAAAATATTTGATTTTTTTTAACAATCTTATCAAAAAAACAAAAATTATATTAAGTAAAAAATTTTAGAATTTCCATCATAATTTCGCTTTTTTTCAGTGAATTTTGATAAAAACTTGCATATCAAAATTTAGGTCTTTATATCTAATAGAACAGTTAAAAATTGTAATTTGATGTAAAAATTGAATCATCTGTAGTTTTTGCGTAACCTAGCCAAATTAAATGTTTTATTTTTTTATCGTAGGGTTCTGTTCTCTTCAAAGTGAAAGATATATGTTTTAAATAAGAAATTCAAGTACCAAAAGAACCGCACATTTATACCCTACGATCGACCCCCTAGAAGTTTATTTCTCCGACGTACCGTTACCAATCGGGGCACTTAAAAGGTCAAAAAACACGAATTTCAGAAATTCCCGGTCAAAAAATACAAATTTCAGAAGTCCGGCTTGCGGCTAATGTAACAAATGTTGAAATATGTACTAATAGCGACAATAAAAATCACCTCCATTCCATCGCTTGTTGCTGTATAAATCTTACCTTAACAAGTGTTGGAATATCTATTGATAATAACCGTAGAAAAAGTATAGTCCAAAACACGTTTGGGATAGCATATTTCGCACTCGTAAACCATCACTATTTCATTCACTCGTGCGGAATACGCCATATTCCAGACTTCTTGCAGAATATACTATTCTGTAAATCTTATTGCGCCGAGTTTCACTTCAATCTAATAATCGGGTTTAAAAAAGCTGGGATGAGATTTTTTTCAAATTCTTTAACAGCTTGCACCTTTATAAAGCTGTTTTAGGTATATGTGTATATAACATGTTCTTATTTTCTTCCAAAGATTTCTAATTAAGCAATGATTCATGTTTTTAAAACACATTGTATAATTAACTATTTCAACACAGCATTTTCACATGTTCCGTGCAGTACATTTTAAGAAAACAATAATTATTTCAATCTTCGCTTGATTGAAATGAGAGGGGTTTGAACCCCCAACTTCCCTCCTTATCTACGATGCTGTAGGTGTCTTTTCAGCTGGTTATTAAAATGTTAACAGTCACTATTCGCTTGAACATAAATTCTGGAAATAATTAGTTGAACCATTTTGACTAAATCATTATTTTTTCTCGGTGAGAGAACAAATAATTACTTTTACCAAACAGTTCACCGCTAGAACAAAGTAAAGTCCCAGCATGAGGATAACCGCAGAAACATTCTTAAATCCCATTACACATTTTTTGAGCTTTACCAAAACAAACTCTGCATTGTGCAAGGCTAACAACCTCTTATACATTCTTGGTATTGGGTCACTGACCCCCGAAAATGCATTTTGGGAGATCATGCATCAACTGTCGCTTCGTGGACAGAAAGGTCGGTATTACGCAATATGCGTGAGTGCACAGGCTTTCACTTCAAGCGATCCGAGACGTGTCGAAAGTCTCGATTCTGCTTTGAGATATAGTTTGTTCTTTTACTTTGGTAAACGAACGAAAACGCGAGTAGAATTTGACAAGGTATATTTTATGATTTTTTTGACTAATGGCTAGAACTGGGCGTTTTATCGATATATCGATAGTTATCGATAAGTAGCGATAGGTATGCAATAATGCAGATAGGTATCCAATGATATCAATAGGTAGCTGATAATACCAATATGTAGCCGAGAACATTGATAGTTATGGATAAATGAATTATATATTTACAAAGATGAAGATCATTTCTTTGCTCTTCAATAATTTTTTGAACACAAACCTTCTTTGTCACATATATATCGATATGTAGTAGCATAGTAGCAAATACCGGTAGGTAGAAATGAATTTTCGATAGGTATGAATACCTATAATAAATAAAATATATCGACAGGTAAAATCTAATATCGCACATCTCTGCAAATGACAGTTTAAGAGTTATAAACTTGAGCCCAAAAAAAATTTCTTATTACTTGTACTACTGAATTTGCTGAATAATAATCATATCTAGCCAAAAAGCAGGTCGGATAAAACTCTTACCATTGCAAATTGAAAGGAAACTTTGCGTCTTAATTTGAATTATTTTGCTTCAAATCCAAAGTATGTGAGGTCAAAAAATGTAATTATTATCAGTGTTTCTATCATTGCGATGTTATATAGTTTCGAATATTCACAAATGATGTTAAAAAATGACTGCCCATCTAGCAAAGTGAGCTGTAAACTATCTGCGGCAATGTTGTCGCAGCTAAAACAGCATTATAACATTTACAACCTTCCAAATAGCTCCTGTGGCATCGTTGTAGAAACGTCGTAACATCTAAATAGGAGCGCTTTTTTGGGTTTGTAAAGGCCATGTAATGTCATTACAGCCTCCTTTATAGCTGCATTCTGGCTATTTAAATGATGCGGAAACGATTTTCAGAAAAATAGTTCATTCAAGATCATAGCTTTCAGTGTTGCACACCTAGAAAAACCAAAACTTTAATGCAAGAAGTAAGATATTATTAAACTTTACGTAACTCGCACTGATATTTAGAATAGTGAATTACATTTTCACTGCCAATGCCCGACAGGTTATGAAATATCTCCATTGCTTTTGTTAAACTTGCGTAAGAAAACATTTTGTGTTGTTGCATATAACTCCAATTCAAGTGCGAATAAATTTTTATTGTTAATTATTGATGCAAAACTTGAGCAAAACATTAGTGCCTTCAGAAATATTAAATTTTAAGGAAAAATGTATTCTTACTAAAAAATATTGATAGCAAATATTCAGTATGTTTTAGAGTATACCAAAAAAAGTATAGCAATAGTGCAATAAACGTTGATATTGTTTAAATTTTTGTAGATAATAGTTATTGAAAATATAGCGAATGCAGTGCACATTAGGATTGTCGACAATATTTTGAAATTTGTGTTATATTTTGTTTGGTAGTGTCTACTTCCAAGTAGTTACGTGGTATATAAGTTTTTAGTTAAAAAAGTCCAGAATTCAGTAGGTCTAATTCGTTCCCAAATTTGACGTCCTGGAGCGTTTGTGTGATAAAATTCATGTTTTTTAATGAAACCAAAACTAAGCTAAAAAATACAGTCCGATACTTAAAACACGGCTATATACAAAACCCTTGCTTGATTGGGTGCTTGATTTGGGATGATGCTTGCGCTGTAGTGTCATCTAAGTTCTGGTCTTTGTCATGATGTTCTTGAGGACTGTATTTGTTCCTAATATTACTCCAACCAAATACGTCAAAACTGGTATGGCCAGGATATTGACGGTTTTGAACAGATGTTTGCTGTTTAGCTCAGTTTGGCATTTGGCTGAATTACAGCTCTTCATGTTAGCATCAGGTGTCTTAGGAAGTGAGTTAACCTAAAGTGGACCCCATTTCTGTGTTTTCCTCTTCTTCTTTTATTAATCATTCTGTATTTACGTTGTGCTGTTTGCTTTGACTCCATATTGATAACCAGTATATTGTTATGTCTTCTTCGTTGGGTGTTTCTTCAGCCTGTTCTCGTGGTTTATACCTGTGTCTTGAGTTGTCTGTAGAATTTCGTTTCAGTGTGTTTAAACTCTCTATTTTGCCTCTTTCTCTTGTTGCATTCTGCGTATCTTCTATGTCTTATACATAGTGCTGACGGTTCCGGGTGCAAAAAAATGGGTAGATCTCTTGGGGTATGTATTCTACATTTCTCGGCTATTTTTTTGTACTTTTCTTTTCACTTTTTTGCTTTGTTGTATTCTATTCATCTCTCAAATTCATTTTTTTTATATTTCTCATGATTCTTTTCATTCATGGTGATACTCTTTCTCTTGGTTATTCTATTCTTTCACTCTTTTCTCTTATTTGAGGTCCATTAGCTCTTGCAACAGTGTTAACCGAACAATAAATCAGATAGTGGTAGAGTTCATTAAATGTCTCCGTTTCTCTTACTTTTTGAGGTAACACTCGCCAACAACAAAACAACCTAATATACGTTTTAGCAGGAAAAATTAGAATATCACCGATTATTTAACAAACCTCGGTCAAAAACATATAATAAAGAAAATCGAGAGATTATGCAAATCACAGTTTTGGCTAATGCAGAAGCATGCCCTATAAATTCTTGCAGAGCCAGTGAAGAGAGTGTAGGGATTTCAATCAAGGGATCAATTAAAGTTCAAAAAATTCTAAAAAAACACAAATACCACCCATGCAAATTTTGACTTGTCCAAAACGTACACCCTGGGTATGCTCAACGTGGGTAGTCTTCTGCAACTGGTTTCGAGAAAGATGTGATATGATTAGAGATTTTGAAATAAAGGTTATATGGTCAGACGAAGCACATTTTAGTAATTCTGGTGTACTTAATAGGCACAATAACAGATTCTGGTTCCAGGAAAACCAACATCAAGTATTTCCCAGAAGACAGCAGGACAAGTTTGGTCTAAATGTGTCTTGCTTCATATTAGAAGCTCAGATAAAATTTTATATGTTATATGTATTCTACGTAGCCAATCGCTATATAGAAATTTTAGAAGTAGCTATACCTGATTTGCTTTATGATGTTAACGCATGCCAACGAAATTTATTTTCAAAAGGACGAGGCTACTGCACACAATTCTTAAATGGCCAGGTTATGTCTGGACAATAATTTTACCAATCAAGGGATCGGAACCATAAGTATATACAACAGTACCGATAGTAATAACCCAGTAACCTAGATCTTCAGACTTATCGATATTAGATTTTTTTATGGGGATATCTAGGGAATAAAATTTGCAAAGTTCATTATCACAACATTCAAAAGTTAGGAAACACAATAAGAGAAAGTTCTGGCTACTTACAAAATCATCTCGTTGTTTTGCTTAATTCTTTAAAAAGAATAGGATAATTATGCGAAGCGTACATACAGCAAAATGGAAATCAGTTTGAGCATTTTACTGTAGTGCTTATGTTATGATTTTCAAAATTGGTTTTGCTGATAGGCTTATAGGATAATAATTATGTATTAATGTTTTTTTCTTTTCTTACATAAATCTCGGTAGGTAGCATTTTTGTGTGCAAAATTACCAATGGATATATTGATAAATTATTGTTATTAAATAATTTTCATGATTTATTGTTAACATATAGGTACTGTTAATGACTTTAAATAAAAAGCAACATTGTTTTGTTGCATGGCCTACCGCAAAATTTTGAATGCGAATTATGAAAATTACGATTTCGGTGTTATTTATTAAAATAGATCCCACTGTTATATATTTTTAAGAAGCTTGTAAAAACATATAAGCTATATAAAAATATACTAGTATATATACTGTATAAGTAATATAACAGTAATACCTATTTAAAAAAAACTGACTATGCCACTGGATTCTACGCCAAAAGTCCTAAAAGGATTTGTTTTTATCCCTCTGACAAATTGTCAGACAACGGAGGTACAAGGTACCTGAAAATGCAATGTTTTAAATATCGCTCTGTTGCCCGTAAACTGAGAGGGCTATGGCTATTTTGATTTGCGGCATGTTTCGTTTCACAAAGAAGTGGCTCAAGTTCGCGAAAATCGCACGGGTTTTATCTTTAAAAATAAGCGAGATTCCCCGCAATTATCACCACCCTGAATACCGATTATTCCGTGAAGGTTTGACCAATTTAGATTAATTTTTTAGGAAGTATTCCGGGGGATGCCGGTGGTCCAATAGCAAGCACATTGAAAAAAATGGCGAAATACCGTCATTTTTAATATTTTTCCGCCAGAGAGAGTTTAACATATTGCCTTAAAATTTGGTGTATGAAGTATAATTAACCAAAAAAGTAATTAGTGGGTATATATAATTTCTTGTAAGGCTATTTCGGTTATTATAAATCTTATTGGTTCCTGGAAATATTAAAGAACTTTATTCTTAGCATAAAAAAATTCTTGGGTCAATAAGTTAAGTGTATAGGGGAATGTGGGAGAAAAAAGAAGGTTATCTAAAAATATCAGTTTTTATATGGTTTTCGGGGTTTTTAGGGACACGGGAACTTTAATTTAACTACTCATTTTAATTTTTGACAATTTGTATTGCTGATTTTTTTTATACATATAATATAGTAGTTACCGTTCAATGAATATTGATTCCGAGAAGATTTGACCAGTTTAGATGAATTTGCCAAAAAATATTTATAGTAGCACTTGGGTTAACATAAATCATTATGTTATAGCAAGCATATTAATATATTGCCTTGAAATTTGGAACATATGTAAGTAACCAAAAAAAGTAAATAGCTACATTCCCGACTTAGTAGAGAGGGCAAACTTTATATATTGTCAAGTTATTTCGGTAGGTATTTATAATATTAAATGATTTTATTCTGGACACAAAACATATACAAAATATCGGCGAAATCTTATTTTTTTAGTCCAAAAATTAATATAAGTGATAACCTCAAATATTTGAATATGGCAATAATTTAAAAACTGAAAAATATATTTTATAGATAAAAATAAATAATAATAATCCCAAATTACTAAATGGTGGAAAACTGTTTTTGTTTTTGGGATAAGTCTTGTCGAAATATAGGTCTTAGTGACGGTAAAAATTGTTCTCATTCTAACAGAATATCAGTGTCGAAAATACCCACAAAATTAACACAGATCCTTCCTTGGTCTAGTGTTAAGTTTTTCTACTAATAAAACTATTTTTGGCGTCCAGATTTCAACTGCCCTCTATTGTATCGATATTGTATGATATGATATGTTTGGAAAGTTTGGAAAAGTATCCATCTTATATTATATTAAAGGTGAGTTAACGAACCTTTCGTTAATTAACTGAAGCAAAATCTTCCACAAATGTAGAACGGTACGAGCTGGCAAATGAACACTTATTTAAGAAATCTGTTTACTGTATTGCATAAAACAGCAAATAAGAGTAGGCAATAAATGTCTCAATTATCTTGCGAACATATAAAATATAACAGATATGTAGGAACCTTTTTTTAATTTCTTTGAGATATCAAAGTATCTTTCTCATACAATTGTTTATTGCAATTGCAATTGGCATACATAATTCCGATAATAGCCTATACAACACTCAAGTTATAAAGTGAAAGATTTAATAAAATTGAAAATTACCTAAAACTCGATTATGGTCATCTATATGTAAAGAACTTCTGGAATGTAACGTATTTTAACAACAAATGACACAAAACTTCCTTGCATCAAATATTGGAGAATCATGGGCTGAAAAGGACATGGTATGATGACTAACAATATGCTGTTACCAGATACATGTAAAACGTAATTTATTCTTAATTTCCTTCTTTTAACAACACTTTACTCTATAGACAAGGAAGTGTTAACAAATATTCTTTCTTTATCTACGGTCCAATTAAATTTACTTTGCTCTGAATTCTATTACATATTACCAAAATTAACTAAAATTAAATTAACCAAAAAAGTAATTAGTGGCTATCTTAAGGTAAATCCCATGGTCCCTGGAAATAATAAATGTCTTTATTCTTAGCGCAAAAAAGGTTATCTAAAAATATCAAGTTTTATATGGTTTTCGGGAGTTTTAGTGGACGAACCTCAATTTTTCTAAACATTTTAATTTTTGACAATTTTTATTCCCGATTTTTTATGCATATATATTTGTTATCCTAGTTCTACTTACAAGGAACATCGATTCCCAGGAGACTTGACCAATTCAGAAGAATTTTTGAAAAAGTATTTATGGTGGCGTTTGGGTTATCATCATCATCTTAAAGCAAGTATATTAAAACAAATAAAAACGGCGAAATGGCCCCTTTTTAAATCTTTTGCCGTGAAAGAGATTCCGTGACCAAAAATTTCAAATGTTGTAATTTGTGTCTTGAAATTTGGAGCATGTGTAAATAACCAAAAAAAAAAAGTAAATAGCTTCATTTGTGACATAGTGGAATGGGGATTAACTGTATATTTTGTCCAGTTTTTTCGATAGATAATTAAAAGATTTTATTCTAAACAAAATATCATTAAAAACCTATTTTTTTAGTTTAAAAATTAATTTAAATGCTATCCCCAAATATTTGAATGACAGTATTTTAAAAACTGTAAAATATACTTTACAGATAAAAATATCGGTTAATCTCCTTTAACTGGAACTTCCCTCGTTATAAATCTTTCCTTTTATTAAGAACAGTGAAGTGTGGCCTAGTTTAGTTCAGTACATAGTCCTTTCAAACATTTTTATTGGGCGCCATTCTGTTCCATCGTTGGATTCCTACCAATATTTTACCAGTTTCTACCTATGCCACACTTTATTTTTGGGCATAATTTAAAATAATTCAATACGTAGTTTTTACATTGACAAACACAGCCATTTTGACAAGTCTTGCGGAATTCGTGCCAGTTTACCCCTATATCATATTTAATTTATCTGCAAAATTTATAGTCAATTGAATAAAAATGTTTACGCTGATTTTTAAAAAGTTTTATTTGTTCCGCCATATTGAATACATACCACAACTTTACCATCTCTCTATCACACTTAATACGATCACAAAACTTGTGCTAGTATTAGTAGTTTTTTCAAGCTGATTTTTTTAAAATATTTTATTAGACCGCCATTTTGTTTTAGCTATCTTATAGTCATATCAAAATCTTACCAGTCCATTCCTATGTAACACTTGATTTATGTGCAAAATTTGAGGTAAATCGGATAATCAGTTTTTTTTGTAATTCTCGTAACGTTTCACTAGGCCGGCATAATGGATTTTTACCAAAATATTCCAAGATTATCCCCATATAACCCTTAATGTTTGGCCAAAGTTTGAAATCAATCTGATAAGTTGTTTTTAAACTATGTCGCGAACTGACAGACAGACAAACGGAACGAGGGAATTAATAAAACATATTTCTTGGCATCCAGGAATACTAAAACGTGAAGATATGTAAAACCTGAATGGGTGTTTTTTTTCACGACTACATCTCTGTACCACAGTACACACAATTTGAATGAGTCCATTAAGTAGTTTTTTCAGGCTGAATTTTTTTAAGTATTTTATTAAGTCGCCATTTTGTTCCACCAACTTGGATTAGTACCAAAATTTTACCAGTTGATTCCTACATTATGCTTAATTTTTGTGCAAAACATTTGAGAAAAATTGGATAAGCAGTTTTTTAGTAATAATTTTCTTTGACATTTCGCTAGGCCGCCATTTTGTTTTGCAACATTGGATTTTTGCCAAAATGTTACCACATCATCCCCACATGAAGTCAATCGGATAAGTAGTTCTTTAGCTATGCCGCGAACAGACAGACAGACTGACGGAATTAAGAAAATATATTTTTCGGCATCTAGGAACCCTGAAACATGAAGATCTAAAAAATGTCGGAGGGTGATTTTTTTACGATAACAATACTTCCCTTTCACATGGAAGTAACAATTAATAAAATGTCTAAAAATATAAACCTCAACGGGTAACTTCTGTATTTTAAAACGAGAGTAAAAATATCAGATACCTTGTAGGTATAAAATAACATTAATATGCCATCCAATATGTTAAATTTTCGTAGATAAATTCTAGATTTGAACCATAGACCGATAATATAATTTAGATTTCCAATAATCCAAAGCTGCAATATTTGCATTTAAAACTACTAAATGAGGAGTTTAAATAGAAAATTGATCAATAAAGCAACTTAAATATTAGACTTTATTTAAATCTTCTAGAAGATACTTCGTCTACTTTATAAACGTTATGACTTTAGTATACAATTGGCATTTAAAATATATTCTCATTAACTATTTTAGTGTAGGTGCGTGTTATTGCCTGAGTACACCCACGCACCTTAATTTACTCTCGTCCCACGCTAACACAAAAACCACCCCTAAGTGATATGTAGGAACGTGGTTTTCCAATTTCATTCAGAAAGACGAGGCCTTGGCCCAATGCGAATGCTTTTTATGATATTAAAACCACAATCACGCGGAGTTCTCTACAGGATGGCATTTTTACTTTTACTTCCCCATATAACAGGCCCATATTGTAGCGGCTCCCAGGCGCCGATGCTGCACAAGAGGGGGGCACAATTTTTAATTCAAATTTAAATTTACAATAATCATAACCAAACCATTAAAACAAGAAGACTTATAATATTTATAAGGACATAGAACTAATGACTAACATGTTTGTTTAAAATGCAAATCTGTCCAGATTTGGTTCATATTCAGGATAGACACGTCATTAGATATTTGAAGTTTAATGCCGCTACAGGGGAAAAAAGAGTTTTACAAGGGTGAGAACTCGGAAAAGGTACGCTTACAAAACAGTTTACTCCAGAAATATGTTAATTACTTATTACCAAAACTTGATTTTTCTGCGCTACTTGTTCTTCTTCTTGTAGATATAGGCCGGTAGGTGTAATTTCAAATGGAGTTTTTACCCAATACCAGTCACTCAATTTAATGTCTCCTGCGAAAAAGTAATTGCTGAAAGCAAAGCCAGGTAGTTTTTTATTTTTTAAATCATATATATATATATATATATATATATATATATATATATATATATATATATATATATATATATATATATATATATATATATATGTATATATATAAATATATATATATATATATATATATATATATATATATATATATATATATATATATATATATATATTTTTTATTTCACACAATTGTGGATGTTTTTGTTTCTGTGGGTGTCCGGGTCGCGCACAAGGATACTCTTAGTTGACAGTGCGGGAAGATTATTTGCCGAATTATTGCAACCGTACCAACTATAGTTGCATTTTGCATCCGCGGGATGGCTGTGTCGGATAGATCGAGTTCTTTTAGACGTCTGATGGTATTGACGGGTACGAGCCCATTAGTGCTGTTTATTAAAGGCATACTTCTGACGTTATCGAGATCCCACATGAATTTCATTTCTCTCGCAAGGTCCCCCGTTTTGTCCCCAGTTTTGTCCGCTTCGTTCCACATTACCACGTCCGGCCGTTGTGTTCCATTGTCCTGTCATATATATATATATATATATATATATATATATATATATATATATATATATATGTATATATATATATATATATATATATATATATATATATATATGAGAACAAGAAAGTAAATAACGTCCGTAGATAAATTAGTAGTTTAACGGCCATTCGGACAAATAATTCTGCCTTTGAGAAGCTATTATCCAAAAATCATGGACCATTGTACCGACAAGCCTTTAAGCATTTTTCATCATCTCTATCGGCACAATTGACAACTTTTCGCCTTTTTGGGGCTCACCAGGCCAATGCAGCCATATGGTAGAGATAAAGAAAAATATTCAACGGCAGTTTAAACAAACAAAAATTCATTTACAAGCCGTTTAGCATCAAATTTTTGTCTGAAGAGAACTTGTGTTACAGGTTTTTCTGTACAAGATATTAATTGAAGCAATTTTACTTAAATATTTTGTGTATCCTCGCTGACGTATTATATCTCCTGAAGTAAATTCCATTAATTTTCGTTTGTCTTTAGTTCTAGAATGAATACTTTTTAAAATTCTCCTTTATCTGCGAGGAAATGGCTTCCCCAAACAAAAGCTTTTTCTCCGTTTTCTTCTGTTTGCTTTTGTTGCTATCCACTTTATTTGTTGTCTTGGCCATTGTTACTAAAACCAACAGATATCAGTGTGGTATTGCACGATTTCATGCAACTTCTTGATTTTGCTAACGGAGGAGAGATTTGTGTGAGAGACAGTGCAATTAACAATATAAACAAAAATAATTTTTTTAAATTTTATTGACAATATAAAGTTAAGAAAAAAATAATACGGGCTTAAAGGATGCAAGGGAGTAATATCTAGGGTTTTAAAGAATAGTTGCGCCTTTAAAATAGCTATTTCCCCTGAGAAAATACATATGGGTACACTTAACGAAGGAGAGATTTCAACCTGATAATTAGTAATTTTAAATAATAAAAACTTAAATTATAATATTATTTAACAGACTTTTACCTTTACAAAATTGTCTGAAAAAATATATATGTCAAATTTTTCGTGTAAGAAAACAACGGAGACGCACATATTCTGATTTTCACGAAAATGCAAAGCCACTCAATGTACACTATTTAAGATGGCATTACAGTGAAAGTGGTTATGGGAAAGGAGCTCCAGATGGAATAGGGGGTAGTATAAAAAGGCTAGCTGATCGACTTGTGGCACAAGGCGCTGATATCTCTTCACCTGAAAAAATGCTCTCCGTTTTCAAAAATTCCTCGATTAAAGTAATAAGTCTAAATGAAAAAGCTATTTTAAAGTTTGATAAGTTACTACCAGTTTCTCTACCAACATTTAAAGGCACAATGAAATGTCATGAGGTGTGTTGGTGCCGATTATCCCCAGATGTCATGTTTGTCATGTCTAAGATGTAGCGCAAACAAAATTTGCGATCACTACGAATTGGATGAAATTCACTTAAATAATAATGGTAAGAGTAGATTTCAAAAAACCCGAACTAGATCCTAATCTACCTATTTTTTTTTAGCCAACAGCGAAATTGCGACAAACCAAAGTCGCCTGCGATAGAAAGACGTTTATTCATCTTCAGATGAAGACACGGACGAAGGAGAAAGCAGCGATGACAATCTTCCTCCTGCACAGTACCATTGGCAAAGCCAATGACAGTACAAAAGGCAAAAAGAGAAATGCATTGCAAATGGTTCTTTTCTTGTGATTAGACTTTGTGATAAAAAAAATTGTTAGGCATTATGTTGCGCAGGTGATATCAGTAGATCAAAATAATGTAATGTATTTACTGTTTCGTTTCTTAAAAAAGTGAGTTCTTGATCGTCCAATTTCCAGAAAGAGCTAATATATCTGTGGTCGAAAAAAATGAGATTATCAAAATCTTAAATATCCCTATTTTGGATAAAAAAAGATGAATATTTTTTTAATGAAGACCTACAGTTTTATGGCCATTTTTATTAAAGTCATATTTTAAGTTCTTTAGTTAGTAAGAAGTTTTTGAATTATTCCTAGGAATGTTGATGTTTATGTTTATCATATTTTGTAAACGGAAGGCAATAAAAATGTTTTTTATTATATAACTTTCATTATAAAACTATGTAAAAGAACCTATTATCTCTTCCGTTTAGGGTATGTTCCTCCGTTACCTCTTTTCTCTCTTCTGTTAATAATACACTCTCCTCCGTTAATATAAATTTACTTAAATAGTGACATATTAAGACTTAAAGTAATTGGTAGCTCAGACCTCCATTAGAACGTCTTAAGAGAGTAAGGATACGTCTTATGGCAAAAACTTATGTCCTAATTTTATAATCAACATTTTTTTAAACGGGATTTTCATAAAAACGATCCGTATATATACATATATAAATAGGAGTGTTTCTGGACGATTTGGTGAAGGCAAAAATAAATTTTTCTCGTATCCGACAAGCTTTTTAACGAATGCTATGGAGCACCTGGTTGTGTTTAGAAGCCCCCGTTCATACAACAGTTTCACTGTGTAATGGTGCGTACTGGGTTGGGAAGGTTACAGACGCCACTATGAATTTTAAAAACTGCAACTTTCAGTAAAAGTATGCTTTGTCATTGTGATGTGTTAGACCACGTGACGGCATGTCCGGAGCCGATTGAACACCCATAGTGGTCCTTACATTCAAAGAAAGCCGTCTGGGTCGTGTAGAAATCCGAAAGGTCGGGTCTGGATATTGTCCAGCCAACGGGACGTCGAAACAGGACTCCTGGACGGTTGGTGGACTCGGCCGTGGCAAACCGAGGAGTATTCCCTGATCTCTTAGGGGAAGGGGCCAGCTTTTTACAGGAGTGTCCCATTCAGGGCAATGCAATAGTCCCGCGTAGGACAGCGCTAGTGCTGGTATAGGGACGCACGTAGGGGATCCATACCTTGACGTGCCGAAGTCCAACTTTGGCTCTAGATTGGACTGGGAGAACATTGGTCCTTCTGGCCGATCAACCTCTAGAAATGAAGGGGAGAGTCCCCTATACACGAGGGCGAGGGAATCATCGGCCCTCTCCTTGGTGGTGAGCCATTCCCTTGAAAGTGCCCCTATCTCATGAATGAGTTGATTCTCGTCAGCCATGTCTTTGTCCAAAGATTCAACAGGGTGGACATAAAGTTGCTAAACACCTCAGTTCGGGATAACGTTACCGGCCCTCTCCTCCGTGATTGTTTCTGGGGGGCTGAAACTACCCTCAGAAAATTGCGGCGTCTGGGACGCGGCAAGACGTTGCAAATACTCTGTGGTGAATAACCGGGGTGTGTCGAGGCTGCTGGTTTCTCTGATGGTGTCCGAGATGACGTGTCGCACTGAGCGTGGTTATTCCCTGCGGGAACCCTGACATTACTTTGCAGTGGGGGTCCCTGGGGTGATGTTTAGACTGACCTAAGGGTTTCCCTCTCTGCCAATAAATGTGCGGCCTGACGTGCACCCTTGGCCCTTCTTTTAGCAGATCGTGATAGGGGAGCACTCGGGGGTGCCTTCCCCTTACTCTTAGAGGTTCCTGCCCTGTTCATGTTGGACTCCCTTACATATGACACAATAATTTGCACAACTAAAAAATAATTCAAATAAAAAAACAATTCTAAATATTTGGACACTATTGTCCTGTCCGGGGAATAAATCCGGAATGCCGACAGCACCGGACGTGTCTGGAAGGTCACGTTGTTTACTAGTGAGCCAGTCACAAATAATGACAAAAAAAACTTGCTAGCTGGCAGAAAAAAAAGTGAAAGGAATTTCGTGGTTCTTCTTACTATTTACATTTGGTGCCCTTATGCCTGGCGTTTCCCTAATACAGGCGGCGGACTCGATTGTCCGGCAACAAGGACCCTGGACAGATGGCCGATGTTTAGGGCCACTGTCCCTTAAACAAAAGATAAAAATTCTTGAATAATAATGCAAATTAAAAAATTATTTTTTGTCAGAACGGCGGCAACTAGTGCTCGCTACCGTCCGAGAAACGCTCCTTTCCTCCGTTCCAATGGCAGGACGTCCCGCCACAGGACCTTCTTAGACTGGCGACAGGGGTGGAACTATCCCTTGTGAGCACCACTCAGGTGGTCGACGTATGAAGGATCTAAACGCAGTAGAATGCAGTAAAACCTGGTTTATTCTCTTCTATGCTGGCAACGATGTACAGCCTGACGTTCCCGAGAGAGTACTACCGAAACCAGACCGGTACAGGCCTATTTATATGAATTCATTCGAGGCGTGTACCGTAACATCATAATGACATATTATTGAATTCATTTCAAATCTAAACATTTTTATTCATCAGAGAACAGAGAATATACGCGAAAATAACAATTATAGTGATTGATAATTAATGCTAAAAGAGTTGCTTATATAGTGTTAATCATAAAATAAAAAATACTCTGATTGACAAATAAGAACTGCAACATATGTATCATCCCAGTCCGGAAATAAGTTAAGCAATAACACAGTCTTCTTGAGAAACTGCAGTGCATGCAGGCATTCTACTTGAGTCCCAATGTAAGTTATTAATTAACTAACTAAATGTCTTAATTATAAATTATATATTTATGTATTAGGAGTTTAACTACCAATCGCAAATAAAGCTAATTTTGCGTAATATTTCTTTGTTAAACCAGAAAAGAAGTTTGTTCTTGACAAACTGTGCGAATGTTAAGTATATTATTTTACCTTATTTGTTTGTCTATAAAACTAAACTGAATTTTTGTGTTAATAAAATTGGTCTGATTTCTAAGATTCGATAGAGAGTGAAGCATATAAATATAATTTGCTTTGATTTGCTATTGACGAAAGATTGTTTAAATAGGAAGTGATGTGGTTCTTAAATGGAATATTTTAGAAAAATCGTATACAAATATCCTATACTTTTTGGATAAATTTAGAAATTCATTTTCAGATTCAAAATAAATTAATGGTGTTACATAATTATGTCTCGGCTGCAAACTCTATCCATTACTGGGATTGATCTACGTATTCTTTGCTTTTCACAATGGTCTATTTTATGTTGCCTGTTATGGAGTTAGGGAAAGAAATAATTTATCTGAGTAAACGAACACATTTGTTTAAAATTTAATTATTTTACAAAAAACTTGACGTTAAAATTTAAACATATCGCAGACAATTGGACACCGTTTATATATACATATATTAACATAGAACGGAAGCTTTCACGGCTTTGGTCAATTAAGAAAGCATGGCTTTTGGGATTAGACCGTGTCAAGTTGAAATTACTATCGACGTTTCGTCTTCGATTACACGAGGCATATTCAGGGATCTTTATTCCACGAGATCTGAACACTGCACTTATCAAAATAATAATTTGTGTGCGCATTTTCATTATTAATACATAACGGTCAGTCTAAATTTCGCTATCTAATTTTCTCTGCAAACGGTGTGGTTATATCACGGCCTAAGATGCACTTGACTCAACACCACATTTCATTTAAATTGAACTAATTAGCTATTACGCTCGCTAATAAACAATCTCACCAGTTATAAAATAGCCCAATAACATAACGATCATTGTAATATACCCACTAAAATTATAAAAATGGCAGTTGGCTTTTCCTTTCATGCACATGCTATGCCTGATCAGCTTTTTTGTCTCTTGAAAAATTTGTTAAGCCGTTTGCATCCGTTTTATGAATGTTTTGAAATAACCCTGATTTCTATAGGTTTGGTAGTTTGTATATAAGCACTAGACAATTCTTCTTTTTTTTACTTGGATTTTATTATTGGTATACAGAGTTTCGTTTTATGATATTACAGAAATGTAAAGGTTTAATGTGAGGAATGGTTTATTTATGTTTAGATTATTTTACTTAGATATTAGGTTAAAATAAATTCGGCTTTTTAATGTGTATCATTTCTTTTATTATGAGTTTGTGATAATTAGTTTCTTGCTCTAAAATTTGGGTTTTCGAATTCATGTTTTTCTGAAAGTTCGTGTTTGTGGAGTGCAGTCGATCCATTTTTTATATATTTGTGACGGATTGATATACTATATCTAAATATTGTGTTGTCAATCCTAAGTACTATTTTAGGCAATTTAGACATGGAATTGAGTACACTCGGTTTGATTTCTTTCTTTTTATTACCTTGCTTTTCAAAGGAGTGAAAATACTGCTTAATAAGCTTTATGACAGACAATTATGCCATATCTAAAAAGGATATCGTTTATTTTTTCTGATAGACCGTCTGTGTAAGGCATTCCAACATATCTAGTATTAAATTTTTTTTCTTTTGTTGCTTTCCTTGTTATAAAATAAATGAGTTCGTTCTTTAAAAATTCGTAGTATGTTTTTCCCAGATAATGGTTATTTATAAAAGTCTCCCTTACTTTCTTTAAAATCTCAGGACGATATTTTGGAGAAGTTGGTGAGATCAAATCGGTCAGACCTATAGTAACGCTATTTTTTTGACTCTTTGGATAGTTGAAGTTAAAGTTTAAGTGACCATGTCTTTTTTTTGTATACGACTTGGTTTTATCTTTTGATCTTTTTTGTTTCTAATTAGAGTTAAGTCTAAAAACAAGCGGTTCGTCAACCAAAGAAGAAAACGATGCTTGGGTTAATATCTCAAACTGAAGAGGCTTTAAAAATATGTTTTAAAAATAAGGAAATGCATCTTAAGAAAAGGGCAGCAGAACAGAAAAGAGCTTTATTTAACTGGTGGGGGTCTAGAGGCCCCAAAATTATCAGACCGTGATGAAAAGTTATTGGAAAATCTGTTGAGAACAATAAGGAACCTATAATTTCTAAACTAAGTTTCCACCAATCTATCGGTTGTTTTTTTTTTGGTTGACATGCAGTTAACCAGCCTTTCTATTTTAGCATACATATGCTGTTCTCATAAACTACTTTCATTAAACCTTTCAGTTATATTTTAAATATTTACAACATTAATAAAGCGAATAATGAATTTTTAGAATATACTTACACAGCCAGGGTCGGCCAAGGAAAAAACAGATTTGAAAACCTACAAAATATCGATCTTCAAAGACCATTACGCAGTTCTTTTTGCGGTTGCGAAACAATTTTGGAAACAGTTTCATATAGTTCCGTCGATTATCAATTTATATAATATATTTTTTTTGTGCATTTAAGTATTTTCATGAAAAATATAAGTACATTGGATTTTTCATGCATTTACCACTGCGAAGTACTGTATTTCTGGGTCTTGTGTACTGCCTAAGCGTTTTACACTTTTTTCAGTTTTTTTATGATTTACCCAAAATCAAAATTTTTAAACACAACTAATTATAGACAAACCAATTTCTTTTTCAAAGAAAAAATCAAACAATTAGGTAACTGATTTAGCTACTTTTTCAATGCAAATGTTCGATGCCAAAAAACATTTGAGATTTGAGCGCTAGTTTAAAAGCAGTCTTTTGTTTTGGCCTTAACCATGTCTTTTTTAACGAACTTGGTGCTAACCCGGTACAGATTTACCTAGTTGTACCGATCCACTAATGTAACAATATATCCATAATGTATATAGAAAGTAGGTATTTTTACACACTAAATGGGAATCAGGGAAAATATTTATTTTAGTTGAAATAAATTGTTTAATGGAGAATATAAATTCTATGGCTTGCTACACGCATTTGCCAGTGAAAAGTTTTTTATTGCTTAGAGGTCACCTGTGTAGATAAATTTATTAGAAGTGTAAGCTTTTATGGTTTTACGGATGATGCCGCCCTATTGCATTTCAGCGCCTAACTTGATGCTAGTATTAAAATATCTGTAATAAACTATATCAAAAACTAGTCATACTTTGTAATAAAGATAATTAATTTGAATACTTTACAGTATACATACATACAGTTCTAAGACCTAAATCAATACTAATTTTTAAAAAGACCAACTTGCATTTGATACATCTATTACACAGTATTAATTTAGGATTATTTGTAATATTTCTCAAACGGAAAATTGATTCCTGTCTGACCTAGTTCAAACAATTTCCGCAGTTTTTAACAACCCAATATATTTTAATTTCATGTATATTTTTAAACCAGTTTTACGTCATCTGATACAAATATTGACAACATAGAGATAGTTTTCACTCGAGATGAAGATACATTTTTAACAAGGACACCAAAAGCTACTCCATCATCTTCACCTGTTACTCCACCATCTGTGACTACTACCCCATTAGCGGTAGCTGCTACTTTAAACTATAAGGTTTGTAATCTCCTTGGTCGTTTGCTTTGAATAGTAATTCATAAGGTCATCTTCCTACTTATGTACTTTTTCTTTCAGGAAATGAACTCTTGCCTGCCTAATAAAAAAGAAACTGTGGTAGGCGAAAGCCTAATAGTGTGATAGTTCTGACTTGTTCAGAATTGGGAGAAAAATATATTATGCTGGCAGATAAAAAGATTGGGCTAGCAGATTGCTTAAAAAAAACGAGCTGAAGATGCATTCATTAGAAATGGATATTCTGCTAAAAAAAACAGTTACAATTTTAATACTTTTCAATCAATGAACTTTTTTTCTAGTAATGGTTTAGGTGTTAAGACACCAACTGGTCACGGATGGCCGAGGCGCAGACGTCAGATGCAGGAGTGTTTATAGAGAAATTAAACCATAGGAAAAGCTTTCCACTTGGGAAGTATAGCACGAATTTTCAGGCAGAAATATATGCCATCATGATGGCGGCAACGATGGAGGAAGTTAAAGAAGGCTTAGAAGATGAAGTGGTCATTTGCTCAGACAGCCAAACAGAGCGTTGAAAGCGTTGAACTCACCCATGGCCAGTACAGTCTTAGTCCAGGACTGCTGTAACATACTGGAAAGACTGGCAATGACAAATAGAGTAGAACTCAATTGGGTTCTTAGTCACTGTGGAAATAGCAGGCAAACAAGCTTGGAGCCAACTTGCCGCCCATAGACCCCAAACCCATATTAGGATTGTCTAGACAGCAAGTTAAGGTGGCCTTAAATCATTGGGCCTTTCAGGCTCTTTCTAGAGGCTGGTTCTCCTACAACAAAGAAATGCAGACTAAAGATTTCGTCGCGCGACTTGATAAGGCCAAAACGGCCTGGTTGCTTACTAGAAGTTGGCGAACCATTAGCTCCCTCAAAGGGGTGCTAACAGGCCACTGCCGTTTAAGTAAACACCTACTAGGAATAGGCGATGATTCGAACTGCAGTGATTCTTATTACCATATATAAGTTTTGTTAAATATTTAAGATATTTTCTTATATAAATGTAAACTATAATATATTACGACTTAATTATTAAACTATTATTAAAATAATGTTTTGTTTTGATTATTTGGTTAGTCTGTTAAAACATGTATCTAAAGGTTAAAAATAATTGTTTATTAAAATATTTCGACATAATCCTGCGTTTTCTTCATTATGCTCTTGTACAAAATTAGGTATATACCCCATCTGCATAAGTTAATTTAAATGGTTAGCCTCTTCATCATTTGCAGAATGGTGGGTCTCCATCGTTGTTTTCAATTCCAAAATTATGTAAAACTGCCGTTGCGATGATAACTTTTAGAACAAACACCAAAAAACCTTTCAACTGTGTTCCTTATTTGAATGTGAGCTTCGTTATACAGGTGTTCAGCTCGGTTCTGTGGGTCTAAGATTGGAGTTTTCTGATAGAAAAATATCCACTAATCCCTAAAAAATATCTTAACTTAATGTTATGCGAAACAGGAATACCACTTGTGTATAAATAATAGAGTAAATATATTTCTTGCCTAAAATCAGACTGGAAATTCTCCTGCCTTGCCCATGTTCTTGAGTTTCGATACATAGAACTTGCATGTGTCGATCCAAGCCCTCTAGCTACATTATCTTTAAATTTTAAATTACTATCTCGAATAACACCTAAAAAAATAATATATTTAATTTTATAATTTTCTAGTATCTCAATTAACCAAATGTTTTGCATTTAATAAAAAATTTACTATAGGTACCTGGAGATTGAATATGGATATGTGCCCCATCAATACAACCTATTATCCTGGGAATTGCTGCAATATTATAGAATTCTGCTTGAGCATCTTGCATTTCATTCTCTTCTGGCATCCTTATATATCTGGGTCTTAAACTGGCAACAACACTTGAAACCTTCGAAATTATTCTTGATGCAGTGGTCGTATGCATCTATATATCAAATGTATATAAAATCATACTGTTTATTTTGTAAAAATCTACATTTTCTAGGGTTTTTTGATATATATTATTTTTTTGCCTCCTTCCATTCTTTTATTTTTCGTTGCTCACAGGACGTTTTAGGTTTGTCTTTTAAGGCATTTTTACTGCTGACTGGTAATCGATGCGCAAACTCAATCATATTATCCTGAATAGAGTAGCCATTAGCTGTTCCAATTTTGATGTCTATTTGAGAAATATTTTCATTTTCCTTCTCAAGAATTCCGTGTTTCTAGGCCAAGGGGTCTGTTCTATATCATTAGGATTGTCCACTTTTGAATAAAACACCTCAAATCCCGTACGGAACCCGCCAATCACAACATAGTTTGTTCAATATAAGTGCTTCCTCTTAGTTGGTGGTTTATGAGTATAAACAAGTATTGTTAGATTTTCAAATCCCGATTCATGCGATGACTTTTTTAGATTTTTCGTTCACAAAACTGATAATTTTGTATGTAGCTGTTTTAAAAGTCGAATTGCGCTTTGGTTAGCTCTATTCCCTGAGATGATGTAAAAAACTGTATCTATATTTAAAAAAGAATTTCAAAACCTATACTGTTAGATGAATCTGTCCCGTTAGGTAAGCCCAGGTTTGTAAAACTGTACACTTAACAACCTAAGTTATGAATGACGGATTTCGTATGGGATTTTATGTTTTAAATTAAGGTGGGTCATTTCTCCACTTTATCAACTTTTTTAATATATTCTTTCAATTTAGATATTTTCATTTGAAAGTCCGTGATTTTTAGGCAACAGGCCTACATACTTTCTCAGTAGGAGTATTTCCTTTTATATCAACTATAATTTTCAAAATCTCTGCATTAGAATCTGTCGGCACCGATACTGAAACGGACGACTTTAGCGGTCCTGAACGAGGAAAGCTCTGTAAAGAAAACATTATTAACAATGCCAAATTTTGATTAAACAACGTAATTCGCTTTTAGCACGTATATAATACAATTAATTCTAATTTCATGTAATTTATCCATGGAATACGTTGCCACGGTAAAAAAAATTAATTTGTTAATTTTTCTTTGTTGACAGTAACGTCAAATAAGTAATCACGAATTCTTGCTCGATGGAAAGTGATCAAGAAAATGAATTTCTCACGGCGGAAATTAGAGAAACTGCCAATAAAGCTACTTTCGAATTATTGTCAAGTCAAAACAACAGTACAAATATGGAAATCGTCATTGCTTTGATCAAGTTACTCTATGTTAAAGCGCGCATGTTATGCAGGGCATAAGCAGATATTATAGCTTGTTGCTTTTTTAAAGCGAAAGCATATCCACCGAAAAAGTCTAAACAAGGGAATAAATCGACAAATTTCTCGTAGAAGCCCCGGATGAAATAAATCTTATGCATAAGTTGCGGCAATTGTCGGTGTATTTGGAGCTTGTAGTCGAGTGCTGTATATATCCAATACACTAAGCCAAATTTTTCAGCAAGTGCGTGACAGAGTTTCACTCCACCAGTTTACATGATTTGTTTGCATTAATTGCATTGTTTGGTTACCGAAGTCTTTCAACACTATTTTCGATAAAACTAATGTTTTTCTTCATTAACATTTCTGGACGACGTGGTGAATGCGCCTCATATTCTTATAATTCCACCTGAAACTCATCGGGCCATCTAGTTTGATATTAAAGAACATAGAAGATTTCAGAACTTCACTAGTTGTGCATATACCGGACACAAAAACTAATGTGCAACGAACCTTTGTTATTAGTGGTACATTGTATATGAATATTATAAAAAGAGCCCTTTGTCAAGCGAATATTAATCATTCAAGAATTTTTATAAATTTGCACGATTCCCATTTGTATCCTGGATAATGTTTCCCACGTTGACGGACTCTGGTGGTAATCTTACTACAATTAAGAAACACGATGATGAAGAGATGCTACAATAGATCCAGATTAAATTTTGTCTAAAACTTCGGTATGGTATCCATTACTCACTGCCCTGGTACAAATTTTACCAAACAAATTCTGCTAGATTTACCAATGAGATTGGCCATGGAGTTTCTTATTCTAATTGTAGTTTCATTAATTGTATGTTTAACTTAACTGAATAAATATATTATTTTGATTGAAAACTTGACTTTATATTTTCTCATTAGTGTTAAAACATCACTTTTAACACAAATACTAAAACTACATTACTTTTAACATCAGTATCATAAAACAACATTTTAGACAGTGACAGCATGCACTAAAAAAATATATTTTACTGAGATTCGTAGAAAAAAGATTTTTACATATACCAGACTCATAATTGACATTTTTTATTAAATAAATAATGAATTAAAAACAAAATCCCGTCCCATCTTTATACGGACCTCTCTTTGACTATTATTATCGTATTCTGAAGATAGATAAAAGATGATATAGCAGTTCACTAAAATGCACACATTAGTAATTGTTTTACCATACATAACCTAAGAGTTAATTACAATATTAATATGTAATGGAAAAATGATATCATAGAAACAAATCAGAAATAAAACAACAGGTAAATTATATTTAATTTTTATTTAATATATATATTTCAAAACTCCAATAATGTACAAAAAATATCTGTGTAATTAAATAATGCTTTTGTCTGTCAATTTATTCATTCATAAACTTTTTATTTTAAATGGTTTGTGGGAGAGGATGGGTAATTGACAATATAATCAAGTATGAATGCTATTTACTAAAATAATTCCTAGGATCAATCCTAGCAACAGTAACATGGCGGTTGCCTATCACAATGTCCAACAAAAACGACTCTTTCAAATAACGTACTTTAAATTATGTATAAAATATTAACAGTTACTATTTTCAAAAATGTTTTTGGTAATGCGGAGCACGAAAGAAGGCGACAGGCAATTCGCGTTTTCGTCTCGATTGACCTACAGACTTTCTATTACGAGATCAATTATTTTTATAACCTATTTCCTGAAATAAATATGGTAGTGTATTACGTAAAAAGTCAATAAGCATTTTATGTTTTGTAGTTCCTGTCAATTATTAAAAAAATACTTTTCATTCAGACTTATTCTTTTTAAAACATCTCTTTTTCCCGTAACAAAAATGCATCTACATATTCATACTACATCCATAGTTTTCAAAGGTTTATCTCTACTGATTTTATATTTAACACTTACTATTAAACATTTGATAAAACCTTCATGATATACCAACTGCCAGCGTTAAATTCTGATTTTTAATTGGGACACCCTGTATATGTTTTTGATCCCGATGAAAACCGTTATTTTAAATATTTTAAAACCCTATACCTGCCAATCTACTAAACATTGTACAAAACGCGGCATGGACTTACTTATCCTACTTTTTTAAGCCTATCACAACTTCTGGTCTGACCTGAAGAGTCAATTTTCGAAATTATTGAAGTCTTTTAAAAGTTAGGATAAAAGAGTGTAAGTCATTTTGTTCAGTTTTACCTTTCAGCACCTTTCAGCAAGTATAGAATTCTAAAATGTCTAAAAGGTGAATTTGAGATGTCATATTTTCATAGTTGAATTTAGATAAAGTACATGTAACAAAATCTATTCAGAATTTAAAGCACAATGTAAAAAAAGTAATAATATACAGAGTATTCCATTTAAACACAAAAAGTTAATAGCAAAAGTCTGAATCTAAACAATATATCGCAACGCCGGAAAAAGTTATACCAACTAGTATTATGTGGAACCCAGATAAAGTGTCTAGCTACGCAGAATCTCAAAACACACATTTATTGGGTTTATAACAAGTACAGTACTAGCTGAGAGACATATTGATTGTATAATATACATATTGATATAAAACTGAATGAGCCTACGAATAATAAATAAGTATAGATAAATATTATATCTGTATAATCAATATCTCTCTACAAAAATAAAATACAATAAAATATATATATTAAAGTAATTTTGGGGAACCAAAATTTTGAGTTTTAACCGTTTGGCCGACAGAGGGTTCTAAGAAATCCAAACTGGAAATTTCGGGAGAAAAAAGTATATAACATTTCTTATAAATCGTGTTTAGAATTCTAAAAATCATTTAAAAACGTAATATTATAGCGAGACACCCATTCAAGTCTTAAATGTGTAGTAAAAATACGAAATAAACAAGATATGGCAACGCCAAGAAAACAAAAAATGTATACCGTTGCTTTATTTAAACCTCCAAAATCTAATTTCAATATAGTCAAAAAGAAACAGTTATAAGGGATGAGCCACTATTTTGTGGCAACCGGTATATTACCTTATATACTCGGTGCAATACATGTACGTACGTAATTTTCTATACATTTGCGAGTTGAACAAAATAATAGAAAAACGATAAAATGCTTGTTGACATTTAATGCGAACGCCAGAAAGCACGGCAAAATATTGAATACAATCGAGACGAGAGTAAGCCGCCCCACAGGACACAAAACTACTTTAAAACAAGTCCAGTAATAAAATATAATAATATACACAAATATTAACATATCTTAACTATATACAATTGCACTCGGGTCCTGCATCACATGTAGCTACGCACTACCGTTTAAACATATTATACAATAAGCAATATGTAGTAATGCACTTTCGATACAGCTAACCTGTCTAGATTACAGCCTGCGGTACTTAAGGCTGTTCTGACACTTTAATGCAGCAATGCAGCATTTATTATTAATTCGCATTTACGTTTCTAGTACATAAAAAAGACATCTGTGTGTTATTTGTCCTTAAGAATGTTGCTTTGATTTTTGAAAAACATAAACTATTTACCACAATAAACCCGAAATAGCTTCAGTACTTAAACAAAGAACAAGTTACTCATATATATTTATATATAGATTACTGGATAGACTAGCACAGTGATTAGTCTGTGCCTTTAACTAACAAATTTGCATTTTTCTAAAAGAAAAAGAGGTTGCAAAAAATAAATAATTCTATGTAAACTCAGTACTGTTCAGAAGCTGGGTAGTAGTGTGTAAACTGTTTAAAAAAACAAAACTGCATAAAGTTTTATTAAAATTAAATATATCTTAATTATTGCTATTTTTGTACTGGAGAATAGCGAAATAACTTCAACATTTCATTCAAAAAAAGTAACAAAGATTTTTCCAACATTCTTTAACCGACTTTTGTCACCAGTTTTTAGTATTTGCTACCAAAAGAACGTGAGAATAAATAAACGCTACAGGCCACCTGCATTCGTGAAGAATAATTTGTTTGACCAAAGGGTTTTGGAAAATATATATATTTTTTGAAGAGACAGACATTCTCACTTACTTTTTTATGAGACGAGAACTAAAAGATTCCTGAACAAATATGTAAAATAAGACATAACTGTATTTTCTTAAACGACAGGTTTTCAAAAAAAAAAAAGAATTAACGTATTTAAAGCAAAAGTGACAAAACAGCATTAAAGGATGAGGTACCTAGTAGAATTAAATCTTTTCATTTCATGACTATTTACATCTGTTCATATTATGGCACGGTTTATAGGCATTAAACATAAATAGGCAATTTTGTGTTCCCTGACGAATCTCAATCCAATTTTAATTCACATCAAGGACATTTATGATTTTTAAATTATCTTAGTACATTAATAATTTAGCTACTGGTCGACATTCACTCTTTGAAAATGGTAAGATACAAATTTTTTCGTCCTCCAAACTGAACCAAAATGTGCACATCCATGCCAAATCAAATAAAAACGAGTTAAGAAACAAATTTTTGGCTTTAAACATAATATTTTAATTTTCCTTTTGATAAAAACGTTGCTTTGTTACCACGGTTTTTATCAAAAACTTCTAAAAGTACATCGAATCATACTGTCCTGGGAGAACTGAATTTTATTTCACCGTGTAAAAACTAAAATTGAGTACTTAAAAAAATTACCTTTACAAACGAAAAAGTCCAAATTAGCACACGTTAACATAAAATTGATAGTTTATCTACCAAAATAACCTAAATTATTTTCTAAGCAATTTTATACTTATGCAAATTAATAACTATAGTTGCTCTAAATAATGTTATCATTTACTTAAAATTAAAAAATTGTGATTTTTTTTCGACTAAGGTTAAAATTAAAATTATCACCCACTCTTAAAATATAATTATTTTTGAATTATAGCCAGTCATATCAACTCAATAGCTTGAACCTGCTTTCAGACCTTATTCTAAAAACACACATATCCCAAAGACCGATATTCTCTGTTATAAATGTGGCTTGATTGAACTTTTTAAATTTCAAAATTAGTAAAAAATGAGTAAAGATAGTAAATTAACACCGCAACAAGACTGACATACAAAATATTTTGGTCATATTTTAATAAAAACATATTTTAAGTTTATTCATACTGCCTACTAATAGCCCCTGTATTGACAATCGTAAACACATTGAATCTGCAATTCCATATTTCTTTGCTGCCTATAAATCGTACCGATTCTGCATCGTTCTGACAGATAGTAGTAAATAAAACTAAATAGGATTACTCCTAGGGTTAAATACATTGATAAAATATCAGAGAACAAGTGTTTTAGTCGACTCTGCCAAAAATAGAGAATGTACATTCGCGTGAGCAATACAATACGGTCGACAACACGATCACGTATACACGACATCTTTGGTTCACATATACTATAGACAATATAATCAGTAACACCTGAATAAGTTGCTTCTTAACAATAAAGGTTTACATCTGGTTACATAGACAGATTCTTTCTAAAACACATGTTTAACACCAAAGACACTTTCGTCAACGTTAAGACAGTATTATTTATTTACTCTGATCTGACAGCAATTGTTGTAACAACGAAGTTTTAGCATGATCACCTGGCCGTCCTTCCTCCATAGAAGTCTGAAAAAAGAAAAACATGGTTAGTTTTCTCCACTCACAAAAACAAATGTTAGCCAATGGGCAATCTTTTATGTAATCTGCGTAACTCCCATTTCAGCAATTTATAGATTTATTTATGACAAACAGTCCCAGATATATGACAATAATGGAAAGATGTTTTATGAAACAAAATCAGCTTAAAGTAACTAATGCTCGTTCATCTAGGTACGACCAAAAATAATTATACATAATTTGGTTATAATTTATTGTTTAAATTTTTATAAGTAAAGTTTAATGTTTATAAGTAAAATTTCTACACAAGTTTAGATATTTTTGAGTGACCAGTATGCATATCATATTGCCCAAATAACTAACTATTTAAATTTATACCATGCATTCAAAAATAGTATGTATAACGATATTTAGACATAACTTAACATGCTCAGTAATTAAGATATTTTATATGACATATATATAGTTTTAAAAAAGCAAAGATCCTTGTCACCATTTCAGGAATAATTGTAAAGTAGAAGAAACCCAGCACAGTAACAGGTGATCCCCGGGAACGGCAAGTTTTTAAAACGTCATAAATTTAAAAGTAATTACTTTTTTTAAATAATGTACAGGATTCAAAAGATAGTCGAGTTCCATTTACTTGAAAAAATGCCGGTTAATTGATCTTCTGTAAACACTCTTGAAACCGATACTTAAAATTCTTCATAACATGGCGCAAATCTTATCAATTTCTGCAATAAAATTTTATTTTAGCTTTCGGATTCCTTGGATTATGAATGAAAACCTTGCGCCTTATGTAGTCCTAGAATAAGTAACCGCAAGATCTGGAGATTCAGAGACTGCCATTGTTTATTTTCCTCTTCAAAAAAGTAAGGACCAAAAATAAATTTCCACTGAAGACATTCCTGTTACCTTCGGACTTATTGGTGAAGTTCCTGAAGATCTTCCAAAACTTAATAATGACAATTTTATTTGTTGATATGGCCAAAGAAGTGGAAATGGGCTTCATCAGGAAATGACATATTGTATAAATCCATTTCGTTTGTGTGTGTTTTATTTAACACAATTATTAGGTACCTTATGTTTAACGCTATTAGCTGCACTGTCTGTTGAAATTTCCAAACCCACCCCTGACATAAGCAGATGGAACTTAAGTTACGAGGAATCTCGAAATGAACTCGAAATTGCAGCTCTATAGTAACCACACATTCATTATTTTTATAGTAAGATTTTTATCATAAAAACACGTTGTTCACTAGATCACTGTAGCATGATTACGAAATGACGTTTTCAAAACTGCTCGCATTCGGGGGCCACCTTGTACTTAATTGTTGTCATTGATTCTGTATCACTCCAAACTATTAACTTTGTAAGTGTAAACAATACGTGAAGTTCATATACTGTGCTTATGATAAGCTGAAGGGTACTTCTAACAAATAATACTATACAAAAATCTAATTACACTAAAAGTGCGGTGGAAGTAATAGACCCAAAAGCAATAATTTCAAAATCAAAAGCAAATCCATGTTTAAAAATATACATACTATTCATACGAAAATTAAAGGTAGAATATTTGAAATTAATAAAGTCTAGAAATACACAAGGTAAAATATACGATAAACTAGTATAAAATACCAGCTTAAGTTGGTAAAATTTAATTTATAAGATTTCAATGTTAAATTTGAAATGCAGAAAAAATTAATTTTAATGGTCTGTATTTCGAATGATGGCTACCTTAAGACATATTTTTAAGGACTTAACACATTTTTATGTCATGTATTTAAAAGAAACCAGTTGATTACTTCACCATTAGTAATAAGCACTATGTAAGTTTAACTTAAATACTGAAAGCATTTTTAGTTACATATGGTTGAAATAAAAATTTTATTTGAAGTCTGCTCAAAATTTTCGTAAATACCAACTTATTGTTATTAATTATTAACTTCTTTGGGTTGAAATTATTGTTTTCTTGCACATTATTACAACCCAAATACTACAGTGGCGTAGAAATTTTATCAATTAAATTTAGAAAATATGACTACTTTTTGCAGATTGTGTAAAATCTCACCAATCCGTAATGTGTGCACCACTGCAATTATTAGTACTAGTGTATAAATTAGTAAATAAAAAGATAGCGGTTTTTAAGGTTAGCAAGAGCGGAAAGCGAACCACATAAAGGCCTAAAGATAATTGCATCAATTTCTGAAGTGCTACATAACAACAATATATATAAAAAAAATCAGAATGACATTAAATAAATAATCTTCAGCTTAGGTTTTCATTTATTATGTAAGTGGAATAAAAGAGTTTCTACCAAAACCTAAAAATTATTTAAAGTATAAACCGTAATATTTAATGACAAAGAAAAAATATAAATTGACACATCTATTTTTTTTTCAATTTGGCTGATTATATAACAAAGGTTTGAAATTTATTACTAACATAGGCATGTTTAACAGAGGTTTGGCGTACAAAATACTGTTATCTTGATAAAATTTGGAAATATAATTAATTACACAAAAGTTAATCCTATGTTTTTTGTTTTATAAGTAAACTGTTTCAAGACATGATTTTTGGCTAATTCGCAACTCAGTATAAAAATAAAAGAAATTTTGTAATGCCTTTAAAAAAAAGGAGAAAATCCCATTTTTTGTAGCTTTCAGCTTTAAAACATGTCTTCAGAACAAACTTCATTACTTTTCTTAAAACATTTAAAATTAAAAAATAATTGGCAGATTTTATTACCAAATAAAACTTAATTTAATGCCGCACTACCTTGTTTTTTACACCAACTATTTCAAAAATATAGAGGGAATGAATCCGTATTCAAGAGAAGTTGAAATCGAAACCGCGAATTTTATCATGGAAAATTTATCATTATTTTAATTAAACGATATATTAGGTTTGTTAATACATCGGAATTGTTTCAGGATGATATATTATATCACTAGACTATAGTGATTAAGTTACATTAAATATATTGATATTTTGATACACAAAAATGGTGACGATTGGTACCTAAAATAGTAGCAGTAAAGAAAGTCGGCTGAATTTCAAATTGTAATAGGAGTTTTTTGCACTCTAGTGCATGTCACTTTAGGTCAAAAGATCCTAACAATAAGATTTGACAAAAAGCGGCGATGAAACGAAATACTATTGAAGCAAAACATTTCAGTTTAATACATCATTATTTAATTTAAAGTACAGTTGTTAGATAGAACACATATTTGTTTAGCAATAAAAAAGTTACAAAATATAGAAAAAAGGTACAATGAATACAATTATCTATAAAACCCCATAGTCCAGAGTGAGAAAGCGTATGGCTTACCCGGGAAGTGGCCGGCTGCGGAGACATTGAGTTCATTTCTGACCCCATTGCGCCCCAAAGTTTTGGGCTTTCACTCGCACCTGCACGCAACAATGACATCATTGTACGTTACCCCAACAGAGCACCTTTTCTACTATACTTTGTGCGATAAAAAGTAGCCGGATATATTTAGGTTTAGGAATTATTATTAATTTAATTTTCAAGACAACTTGTTGATTTTTCTTAAATTAACCGTAATAAAATATGTGTAATGTAAAAAATTACTGAATTAATGAGTACTACAGGATTACTAGATGTTTACTTATTGTTTTATAAAATATTAATTTCAACTATTCGTTACTTTTGAAAATCACTAAGAAATTATATTTCATAGTTAATTTAGTTAAATTAATGTTTATTAATTTATTTAGGTATATTTACAAATATTATTGATAATACTCAAACATTATTTAGATAAAAGTACGTTCTTAAAAGAGTCCGTGTCCTTATACTCGTTTTATTTTTATTGTGTTAGTACTTTTTCTTAACTTTCTTGAAGTAAAACTGATGCTACTTAAACACTTAGTATTTAACGTGAATCACGATCTTTGTAAATAGATAATTAATTTTAAAAACTTTTAGTGAACTGTCGAAGAGGCTTTCTTGACAATTTCCTATATGCACAAGATAAAATTAAACAGATTATTTGCTGCGTTCGAACTAATTTAAGGAAACGCTTTGGATATTTAGCTGCATAAAAATACTTTTAATATATAGATCAAATGATAAATAGTTAGAAATTGTATAACTCAACTACTATATAACCTGCCCGCGATTAAAAAAAAAACGTTAAAGTGTAATCTAATCTATCTAAACTTCTTATAGACTAAAAATACTTAAAAATATATTCTTGTTAATGAGCGTCTTAAACAATCTTTGAGATACACAACTTCTTCAACTATTTTTCTGTTTATATATGTATATATTTTTTTACGTTGCGGTAATGCCAAAAAGTTTCTTTACAATATATAAAAATGCTAAGATTGATTGATAAGAATTAGAATAGTAATCAATGATTCAAATCGAGTCTTATATTGAAAACCGTTTGGAGCAAAAGGTATATCGAGAATAGATAACAAGAAAAATTCGTTTGCCAAATACTTTCTGCTTTCTATCAGGCTATCGAATGTTGTAATAATGACTCAGCATCAACAACGGATGCAACACGAAGAAACAACAAAATTTTTGATTATTTTCTCGATTTTTTGTTAACATATTATGAGTAAATTAGATGTCATGAAATAGATATTCGATAATAAGGAGAGAGTGGCCAATTAGAATGACAGCATCTGAACTCGAAACGATAGTTACCAGACCTACCAAAAACATAATACGCGTTTGATAACCATTATTCGCTAGAGTTAAATCCCCAACATCTACCATTATGACGCAAAGTCTGTATGGATTGATGAATTACATCTAAATCCTCTAGCAGATATTGAAGTAAGAGCAAGTAGGTTTCTGGCAAAAATCAATATAACTAATGCTAACACAAAAAATGTTACAAATTAGAATATTGTGCTGTTTTTTTATTGCATTTCAGATACGAACTTGCTTAATCGAGGTCACATTGTTGTTGCTAAATACGTGTGTAACTCTTGTTTTCTGACTAATCATTTGTGCTCTATTTAATTCAATCCCAATAGATCATTATTGGTCAAGGACTAGAAAGTTGAAGTGTAATTTTAATTACTAATAAATATAAATGCTATTAGTCGTCCTTCCTCTATTTGAATATTCGACTTGTTACATATTTATAAATTATAATTATCTTTCGTTGCTGCTAAATTTGTAATATGACCAGTATTAGCAAAACACTATTTTTATCCTTTTTTAAGGTTTTTTTCTTATGGGTTTAGATATTGCCAGATGTATTATTATACAAAATTCCAAAAAATAATTTATTCAAGTAGACTTGTTCTTCTAACAACTTACTCATTTCGAACTCATTTTAAAAACTTTTCTGCCATACCCTTTCTAGCTTGAACGAGATAAGCCCTAAATGAAAAAAAAATTAATACAAATAAAAACGTTTACCAATAATACGACTATTTTTTTATTTTTTAATCCAAGGAATTAAACTCTATTGGTTGGTTTAGATTAAGAAAACTTTCGTCATCCCATAAATCAAATCCTGATTTATGGGATGTTGCCTTTTATTTTCGCAGTTATTTTGACGAAAATTGTTTTTAACCGAATGTACAATAGGTGTACGTTTTCCATGGCAACAATTTTTTACACCTCGGCTTTTCTCATCCGGTAACTGTTCTAGTGCTCAGATGTCCTTTCTCTTGAAGATATTTAAATAAAAACTCTATTAAAAGTCTTGCGGTTAACTGGAAATGTAACAGGTAGTTTTACACTATACTAACGCCAACTCCCGAGTCGGATGCGGCCCTTAAAGAAGAAGACAGTCGGTTACGAATTTTCTTTGTGTATATCTATTTTATTTATATTTAGTCTCTAGTAGACCTAATATTCCCGACAGTACAGTTGTGTCTTTTAACTATAGAATAATCGAGACAATAAATCATTAGCTACATAATGTGTCTTTATTATTCAATGTTACTTCTAGGTAGTCGATTATAACGTATGACAATATAACACAATGTAACGGCTGTAAAGTCTTACATATATGTAGAAAAGGTGCTTTCTGTTCCAATTGTGGAAAATTTTTAGTTCAACAGTGACATACATTTCGGGAGGGGTCTCATAAAGTAAGACAGGTCAAATACAAAATAAAAATACATATTGACATGAATACAAAAAAGCAGTATTTGAGCCATCTTTTGCAAAATTTATGTTAGGAAATAACCTATTAATCCTGACCATTTGAAACTTCCAAAGTTAGACCAAAATTACGATTAAAAATGTGCAGATGTTAGTAAGTTAAATGTACAGTAGAAATGTAAAGGTTTTATACACAGAAATCCCTAAAATATACATTTCTATAAAAAAAAAGACTTTTCTGTAACTAACTTTGTTATACCAGAATAAGCAAAACGCTTAAATGCTTTGGATGAGATTTTCTTTCAATTTACATACCATATATTTACAATACATCAAGTACAAACTATATATTATACAATTCAATTCCAATATCCATACATTTCGTATCAGTAAATTTTAATGCATAAAATAAAAAAGCTGAAAACGTATGAATAATCAGAAATATGAATATGTAAGCACTGATTTATTCATTATATAGACCCCTCCTACACATTCATCCAACATACGTATGTGGAAATAAATTGAGAATTCACTGCTGAATATAGAAATATTTGTTGCCAATTTAGGGCAAAAAATAGTAGTATTTAAAATAAAATTAACCAAATCTGCGTTTATAGCATATATATATTATATATAAAAACATGGAAAAGAACGTAGCTTCTTATATATCTTAATACTCGCACTTAACAAAGGTATAGACTAAACGGGAAAAAACTGCATATAATGAAATAAGTATATACACAATAACATTAAGATTCAGGAGATATAAAACTTGACAAAGGATAGCGCTCAGTTGCCGCAACCTAAAATCTCAATACATTATATCTCAGTTATGTCATTGCGTCATAAATGCTATGGCCTAATGACAAAACTGATTTTTAATTGCCATCGAAAAAGTTTACTGTGTCTGTAAGTTAAGAAAATTGTAAATCATAACTTACAGCCTGCTGTCCCTTGGGTATAGAGAACATTATGTTATTAAATCAATTTATTTGAAACCCGTTTCAAATAACTAAGAAAAACTGTGGATATGCTTAATGACTATGCCATTTCCCATTCCATTTCCACAATACGTATAACTAACTTTTGTCCTAATCTATATTAAATATATTTTTTGAAAACTCACCAGAAGGCATCTCAAAAGTTATTCCCAGGGATTCAAGGTCTACAGTGCCTTGTTGGCCCAGCTGATGAAGTTGCTGGGCAGGAGAAGGACCGCCGGATCTTTGCCCTCCAGTGGGCTGAGCCTGGGCCGTACGAGCACCTACAACAGCGCGCAGTTCCTGCCTTACGAATTCAGACGTTGGGTTGGTGCCAGCTACACCTGTAGGTAAACGAACAATACAGAAAAATGTTAGTTTTATTTGTAGGTTGTTTTTCTGCTGCCTTTATTTATTTCTACAGTTTACTACCAGACAGTTGGAAGTACTGACGACAGAAAAAACGAAATAATGCAAAATATTTGTTTTTATAACTTTGTCATTATCTACTGTAACAATATGAACACACTTCTTTGCCAATTTTTGAAATTTAAAACTAACTTTCAATTTTCAAAAGCCTATGTCTGTATAAAAACGTAAATCCTACTGAGAACCTGAAAAACTCACACGTCATAAATGATATACTTTACTTTAATCATGTTAAAAATATCTTCATGATACATTATATATTCTAAACATCATATGAATAAAACACTTTTTCGGAGGGTTAGAAGATAATTTACTTTCTCAATGAAGCATTTTCATGTCGACGCATAGTAGTGAACAAACCATCTAAACCTATTTTATATATTTTAAACAAAATAGACAAACCCTACAGAGAATTAAACGTCATGCACCTACAAAAATATATTTTCAAAAATATATAAAAACATTCCGTATTTAAATTTGTAATAAGCGTTACTTATAAAATTGATTAAAGCAAGGGAAGACACGTTATATAAAAACAGCTTGCGCTTGGCTACCAAAACAATGAAGGAGTGAAACAAATTCACTATTGGGGTCTTCAAACGGGAAGATATAGAGCAAATGTTGAATGGTGGCATTTTAATTTGACGTTTTGAAATCTGATGTTTTCCAAATACTTCGCCAATAGTCGAAAAAAGGATAATAGTTTTCGAGATCACTTTTAACGGTCCTTACTATATATAGTCAGCTCTGAAATAGGTTTCGCTTTTTAGAATCAACAGCAGTTATTTTTTTTAAATACCAATCTGGAAATGTTAATTGTTTTTGGCCCACTAGTGAGGCTTCGGAGAAATTAGCTTTGTAAAATTAAATGCTACTAGTAAAAAAACATTTAAACTTTTGATAAGAGATAAGAGTACATAGTACACTTTTCGCCGTTTATGAAATATCAAAATAATGGTAATGAAAATTTTTCGTACTCAATTTTAAGTAAATGTAAATTTACCAATTGTGGGATATTTAACAGAAAAAGTAATGCAAATTGATATTCCGAAAAAAAAACGGGTAAATAAGAAATCAAGTTGCCCCATCTGCAGTTTATTTGTTTCCAAGATGTGGTGCTGAACTATATTTAAAGAAGTTGGTGTATAAATTACGCCACAAATACTCGTGTGCATTATCCCTAAGTATATCGCCTATCTTACACTAGCCATGAAATCAGCATAGCGAGGTACAGTTATACTCTTGAAGTACTAAACATCATTTCCAATTGGAATATTAATCTTGGTGTGGAGCAACCTGTACTGTTGATTTTTAATAAAAAAAGAATCGTTCGAAAATAAAAGTTGTTAATTTAGTTTTTTGTCGGATTTTAACCTTTGCTGAATCTCTTAGAGAGAAGTGAACTTATTCGAATGGAATATATATCTACAAATAATATTTTAAATAAAGGAGCATAACAGGTAACAACACTTAAAAGATAAATTTTTTATTTTAGTTACAAAAATACATTAACTTATGAAAAACGGAAACAAACAACGTACAAATAAATATAGGGCTGTGCACTCCTTATGCGACGGTCTCTACCTGTCAAATGGTGGTTTCTTTTTAAATATAATTTGGAGGATATACGCCGAACAGATAAAGCTACAATCTAAAATTATTTGGAGATATGCAATTAAGAATGTTTCTCAAAAATAAATTCAAATGTTCACTCTTTACGAACATCAAGCGTATCATAGAAAAAATTAAATCAATTAAAAAAATCAATTGCCACCAAAAAAACATTAATTTGATAGCAAAACTGAACTCTGAACATTTTGTAACTCCGGCAAAATCCCCTTATCTCGCATCTCCCGCAAATTTTAATAATGATTTAACTAAATTATCTTAAATAATGTACTAAAATAAAATTTGTGATAAAACAGTGAAATGATTGAGATAGAGCGCACATTCAAAGCAGTGAATTAGTGTATTGTTTCAATTGTGGTTTAGGATGGACAGGAAAAATGGCCGGACATGGACTAGGAAGCTTCCCCAGTGATTTATTAGCACAGATAGAATGAAAATGAACAACACTGAGATGATAAGTCCAATCACAATTTTAATTAAACACCTTTAATTAAAAAAAGTATCAAATTCAATGTATACCCTAAAAATCCCTAAACAAGTATTCACAATTTTGAACAGTTAGGAATGAACTCGTTTTTCTAGCATTTATTATTATTTAGAGTTGTTAAGAAAAACTAATAAAAACTACAATTTTCGCAATACTTAATATCAAAATTGCAACATGTTATGATTGGACTTTAGATGATATGTTAGACACAGAGCAGTGTCGATGAATGCTATGGTGAAATGGATTTACATATAGACATTAACGGTCCCCAAAATAACCATTTTAATGTTAATTTCAGGCTCAGAGCATTTGTCAATTATATTTTATCAAAATAAATAAAATTCTTAAATTGATTTTTGCTTCAAGATTCATCACATCATCGTCTTTTATATAGTATATAGCTTGCCATATAACTTTACCTTAATTTAATTAAAGAAATTAAGAAAATTATATGAATATTATTGTTTGAAGAAGTCCATATATTTAGGTACCTAATATATTCAGGTATAAGAAAATATTGATCTGATCGTTTTCCTGCGAAAATTCAATATAATTCGGGCTGAAACTCTGTAAAATCTTAGAAGTATCTTAAAAATCGCACCTAATACTACTAATACTGTGAACAGAACTCGTTTCGTCTCAAGACTATATACTCGAAGCTTAAAAAAAACTAAGAAAACCTAAAATCAAATGGCCCTGTCTCAACAGAACGCATAAACATTTCTAAATGCTGCTGAATGGCAAATAATTTAATTTAAATTATTATTAGAAATAAAACTAACAAAACTAAAATGTTTGAAAATTAAACAAAATGTTTCAATCTTAAAGTACACTTTAGTAAAAAAAAAATTAGGTTGTGTGTTATTAAGTCAAGTGCGGTTATCTTGGAGAGCCGAAAAACATCGACATAACACACCGACGTGCCCGATATGGCCCAGCTCCGGGCATTTCAGATTGGTCACTTACCGGGCTGTAGATGTTGAGCGGGCGCGCTTGCCCTGCGTTCGTAGCTAGCCATGCTCGGCTGCTGCTCATAACAATAGGGTGACTCCTGTTGCGCCGACTGCGGCGAGTATAGGATGGGGGCAGGTGGGATGGATTGGAGGGGGTTGGAAGGGTAGTGCGGTGGGGCTTGATTGTTGCCCGGGTACGGTCTGGGAGAGCCCAGCCCACCTGTAACACACGGCGCTTAAAACAAAGTGCGGTGCGGTCGAAGTGGTTTGCGTCCGTACTTTTCGCATTCAGGAAGTTCTGCTTTTTGTAAATTCCTCAATGAAAGACGTGGTTCACCGATATCAATGTGTAATAAATTATTGTCATATACTTCTCTTAAGTGCAGAATGATGATAACCTGTTTCGAAAAATAGATTTTTTTGTATTATTCTTACCCGAATAGAAAATATTGAGTCTAACTGAATTTTCACTCAGAAAGCTTACGAAACGTTTTAAGCTTTTAACTCACACTCATGATTCACATACACATATCAATTCCCAAATACTGAAACAGCATTTCACATAAACATACGCCTGCAACAAGTCATTAAAAGTTTTTCTTATGAAACAAATCCAAAAATGTGTATACAACATGGTTCAAGATGATACTTTATATCTTAATGATCTGAGAGAATGTAATACATAATACAGCTATAAAAGTTTAAGCATTGTAAAGAACTGGGATATCACTATTATACGACGATATTGACTGGTCAAATTGAATTGATAATATTTGCTCTCTTGCAAAATAATAGCCACAAAACTATAGCAATATCATTTGTTTACTTACAATTTTTACATTCTGTCGAATTCTAGAAGTACGCCGCTTTTATGTATGTTCTTGAAGAATCATGAGGAGTTAATAAAAATTGGGTTTTTACTAATAATTCTAAAATTTTGAGGTTAGACTGGCTAAATAATCAAACCTAAATTCATTGCTAGCTATTATCTCAAGATTTTTAAGAAGTTAAGTCTGGTTTTGTAGATTAACAAGCAACTTATTTATACAGAGAATTATAGAGTGCGTCCAAAATGTCTTAACTTGGAAGTTGCGGGTATACCACCAAATCAGTTTTTTTGGCTCTATAACCATTTTTTAGTCCTTCTGGAGAGGCGGGTGGGGGATGAACCTTTGAATTTTACATGCAACCCTACATCAAATTTTTCCTCATTTTGGAGACAAACATTTCTCCGCAAACCACAGGTCTCCTTCTCGACCCATTTTCGAATGGCCTGGCACGTATTGAAACCGACGAAGGCAATCTACAAACTTTAAACACCGATCCATCAGTGTAGCTAACAATTTTACGAGATGCTGAAAGAAGTTTGTTTATAATAAAGGTCCAACAACCACTGTACAATTATAAATTTCATTCTGATCACACTGACCGAAAATTTAATAATAATATTAAGCAATGGAGAGCAAAGCAAGTTGTTAGAGATTGGTTAGTGTACTCAATTTCAAAAGACTGTGTATACTGCTTTTGCTGCAAAATTTGTGTAGTTTCCTATCTAAAGAGGGTTTTAAAAGTTGGCAGCACCTTAATAACACTTTAAAAGTGCACGAAATTTCTAAAAAATCATATTTAAACTCAAAAATCGTGGTTAGTGTTGTATAACTATAGATGCGTCTGTTCAACAAATGATTAATGTTGAAACAAACCATTGGTACCAGGTGCTTGTAAGAATTGTAGCAATCCCTAAAATGCGTGATAAAAGTTGTATTAGTTTTCAAGGTACAAACGATAAGTTGTTTGAGCATAATAAAGGCAACTTTGTTAAAAATAGTTGAGCTGTTTTCTGAATGTGATCTAACAATGGAAGAACACGTGCATACAGTGCTCAAAAAAGCAAAAAAGAGGAGACTTAAGCTTGCTATTTCAGGAAAATATAGACCTCCTATATCAAAGTCTAAAAGTCCATATTATTAATGAAATGAAAAAAGCTAAATATTATTCCATAATTTTAGATTGCACAGTAATACTAGTGCAAATCACTCTTTTTGTCAGATATGTTTGATGAGGTAATAAAAATGAATGAAAGCTTTTTGGGCTTTCTTCCAATTGAATCAGGAAAACAAATGTTTGAAATTATAGTTAAAGACTTAATGACAAGGGGTCTAATATGAGGAGAGATAAAGCCGGATTACAATCTAGAATTAAAAATTTAAATTCGAGAGCATTCCACGTTTCGTGCAGTAGCCACTCTCTCAATCTAGTGGTTAATGATATGGCAACTTCTTCAATATGGTGCAAAAAATATTTTTATTTTCGACAGACAATACTTTTAGAAGATGTTTAATGATCAACTTTAAAACCATTGTGACACTAGATGAGAGAGTAGGATAGAAGCCTCAAAGTCTTTAAGATTTCACGTGGGAGATGTACACAATTAATAAAAATCAATAACCATCAATTAATAATTTAATAACAGATGAAGCCTCGGGTTTATTAAATTGTATTAAACAGTTTTTGTGTTTAATAGTTATTTCGTATAAAATATTAAATTGCCTTAATCCAATAAGTAAACTGATGCAAACAAAAGATTTTGATTTAGCATCTCCTTTTATTTTTTTGCAAAGCTGCAAAGAATTATTTAAGGACCTTCGATCGGATAAATCAGTTTGAAATTCTTGTTGATGCTAAAGAACCGACTCACGAAATTGACGTTAATAATTGTAAATCAACCGAACCACGAGACCGAGTAAGAAGAAAAATAACCAACTTCTCATACGAAGCACGAGATAAACCGATTGAAGATGGATTAAGCATACATACATTAGCTAGATTTAATCAACTTAGCCATGACAGACACTTTTTCCAATTCCTATATAATATATCCGATTTAAAAACCATGCCTAAATAAACACTATTAAAGCATTGTATTTGGAAAGTATTTTAACTGACGGTGATTCTGTTGACATAATTCAAGTAGAATTAACGGAGGACATTTCTACCATATCTGAGCTTTTGATCAAAAAAGAAAGCCCAAGCAATGTACTAAAGTTTATAACTACGTTAAATTTTGCACCTAACCCTAATGTTGCCATAAAAATGTTGCTAACTATACCAGTAACTGAAGCTTTTCTAAATTAAAGTTAACTAAGAACTTTTTACGTTCCACTTCCATGCCAAATCGTCGTATAGGTTTGGCCATTTTGGCTATTGAGCACGAAATTGCGATCAAATAGAAATAAAAAAGTAATAAAAAAGTTTGCTAAAAATGAGAAAAAATATTTCCTGTAATTTTATTTATTTAGTATTTATACAATATAAGAATTTTTGTTTGTGCAATGTATTTTTCTGACAGAATTAAAAATGTTTTAATTTTGTACTACTTAATTTTAATTAATAAAATATATAATAATTTTTTAAATAATATATATTATAAATTAACAGGCCGGCAATTTTCCATTTAGTTCGGGTCAATGAAAACGCTAGCGCGGGCTTAAAGGTTAAACCACCATAAAAACTGATCTAATGGTACACATGCAACTTTCAAATTTTAATTTCTTTCTTCGCTACTCCCTGGACAGGGTGCCTGATCCGAAGGTTTTTCTTTTGAGTTTTTGTGCCGCACCTATCGTAAATCGTTATTAAGTGGTAACAGTCGTCCCCTGTTCGTCTTAACAATTAATAGGTATTTGCGATAGGTGGAGCAGTCTCAGAACCAAAGCCACCCTGTTCAGGGAAGAGCTAAGAACCCTTGATTGCGACAAGTTGCTAGCCTTGATATAAAGAACGAGCCGATTTGAATCGGCAGAAGGCGATCCAAGTAAGTGGACAGGGATTGGGGGACTTCTTACCCTTTCTACTACTATTACTTTCAATTCAAAAACGGGTCGAGGTAGCGACCCCTAGTTTGAGCAGAAATGTGTAATTACTTTAGAGGTCTCGAAAATATTGTAAATTCGATATAGGGTTGTATTCAAAATTTAAAAGTTCAACCCCATCTCGCCACCCCCATAAGGAGTATAGTTTAAATGCAGCCATAAAAGCTGATTTGGTGGTACAAATGCAACTTTCAAATTTGTATCTTTTTATCTTTACTAATACTGGAGATATTAGTTCATACTAAGACTATTCGGACACGCTGTATATATGATGTAATTTTCGAAAGTGTCATTTTCTCCGGAAATCTCCCAAAAAAAATGTGCTATTTTTTTTGCTATTACGTACATATTTTTTTCTTGTTTTACTGATAAAATTAACGCTTTTTCAACTTTTCGTTAAATTAGCCAAATTTTATAAAAATTAAAAATATTAGCGTAAAAATTTCATACAGGATCTCCCAAGGATATATGGCAACCGAAATATGAAATCTATTTGCAGCTTGTAAATGTTTATTTGATTATATGCTGTGAACATTCAATAATTTTAAGAAATGTCACAGCTAATTATGAAAGATAAGGGGTCTGATAAAGAAAATACAAAAGTTAATACAATCTAAACAATAAATTTAGGAAATAAGGTTCCATGGGGTGTTTTACTACTGCAGGTGGATGCAATTCATTGTGTTATTTTATTTTCAAAATATTTCAGAATTTATCTTATGAAAACTTTTATTAAACAGTAAAACAAAAACATTCTAGAAGACAATTTAATAGGACAATTTTAGCATTTTTATAATTTAAATTGACCTCATTTTAATATTTGTTGGTGGTGAGGGATTAAAACCGTGTTTTTTTTTAAACTCATGAGAAATCAAAAAAATAATACATGAAAACAAAAATATACCAACACTTCACTACTATGAAGCAATGCCGGTTTTAAGACAAATATATTTGTTTTTTTAAGTAGAACTCAATTTAAACTTAAACTTCCACAAAATAAAGCCCATATATTTTTTTCTGACATGATAAAATGAAGCTATAATATTCTATGATGCCAAGTTCGCTGCAAATAGACATTAATATTTTTACCCTTGGAATATCACAGCGGTCATAACGGAAGTAATATTCGTGTTAATATTGTCATGTTGAAGAGTTAAAATATTATTTAGATTATTAGCCATAACTATTGATTTTTTCAAAAATTCAGCAAACTAAAAAATGCATTAATATCACTAAAACTACCAATCCAAGACCTCAACCGAACCACAGGCTTATGTTTAAATACTAAATTGTTATAGTTACTGAAAAACAAAAAAAACACATGCTACGCAAGACAGCTCTATTCACGTTTTGTTTTAAACGTGATAGCTGCTATTTTTGCCGTTAAAAATGCATAAATATACTGGAGTCGACAATATTTGAAACACCAAGGCTGAATAACAAAACAAAATCAGTGAAGGTCTATATTTTAACATCGTATTTCAAAATATAAGCATTCCACACGCACACTAATTTAATTCTAATATTTTAGCTACCCGTGCAGTATCATACAGGTACAGTTAGTTCAATTATATTTTGACACCCCTTCTAACTCCACCTACAATAAAAATATCTGAGAAGTTAAACGTAAAAGTTAATTTTAATTTTTACGAATAATAAACGAGACGGGTTAAGTAACAGTTATAATATAAACGAGTATATCTTCAAATGGAATTCCCTATATAATCGTATGATTTCAAAAACAATGATTGTCTGCTGTTCATAGCTAGACAAATAATAACTCTAAATATGAGGGGCCCCTACAATGTATTATATGAAAAGTACTTAAATATATTTATCACAATATATGTTATATAATAAGTAATTTAGTATAAAAATTCAAAATCGTGCAATTTTTTTTTATTCCATTCATAGGACAGTTTCATAGATTCACATCAATCGCTCGTATTACCTTTTAGTTGTAATATCAGCACGCACGCAGCAGTATGTATGTGCCAGTGGTGTAATGTAGACCTACTTGTTTAAAAATACAACAGACAAATTACGTTTTAAAGAGACAACTAAGGTTGCCGCTGTAGAATAGCCTTTAATCGAGGTACAAACGAGTTTATCGACTGATGCGGAGCGTTGCAGATTTGCAACACTAGGCAATGAGCAACGCGAAAATCTTTTGAAGGACCTCAATTATACTGAATACAATTCAAATTTCGGATCCATTTAGGGGATCTTTTATTTTCCATTTATTATATTCGGGGTATAGTCGGTCTTTGGTTCCACATACAGGTTGTAATTATGTATTTTAAAAGGAGTTTAAACCAAGAAAGTATTTTTTTCTTTCTACTATGACGAAATACTTAAGTGAAAAAAGCAAATATAAATTTTTAAATAAACCGGGAACTCTGTTGTTCAGGTTCAATATCCTTCACTTTGGACAGATTTTTTTTTAAATAAGACAAACAGAAAAATAAAAGTAGGTATCAATTTGATATTGGTATGGCTTCTTTTTTTTAATTACATTTTCTGATAAGAAAATATTTAAACTTGAACGTCCAGCAAGATGACTAGGTATTATAAAATGTGTGTCAAATAAATGAAATTACTACATTCATAAGCGAAAACATGAGATGATATGTAATTATTTACCGCCTTAAATAGTTTAAAGAGTCAATATCGCAACCTAAGATTTGGAATATTTGGAGTATTTGAAGTCATCTTCTGGCTAACTTTTACTTCCATATAAATATTTACAAGTAATTTCTTATTAATCTGTAACACTACGTATGCATTATATATGATAGCTGCGTAAAACACGTTCTGTAGGCTAATTGTAAAAGTAACGTTTTTCGATCATGTATATCATATTTACTTTAACAACCCCCTGTATATTTTGATGAACCAACAACGACAAAAATATCAACTACCACTACTGTAACTGCCAAAAATGCTAAATACTCATCAGCAGAGATATAAGAATCTATCATTGAGGAAAGTACAAGAAATAGAGTCCTAACATGCATCAAAAAGTATTGATTGTAAACCACAGTACGAATCTATTTGTACAAATCTACAGAAAATTAAAACCATGCTAATAGGTATGAACAAGTTTAATGCTTACATAATCAATGACTGATAATTAACCATTAAACACGGTGAACATATGCATTAAATAATGTACAATTCCTAAAGTTATTTCTAAGGATTAAAATACATGTTCCTTAGAATTTGTGTTTTTACTACACTAAGTGTTCATTGCCTTCTATTTTAAAATATATAATTTTCTCTCTATAAAGACTTCCTGGTACGCAACAAAATAGATTATGAAATACGATCTAAAACGGACTGAAGCACACAAGATGCAAGTTACAAGCTACACAAAAGTAATGAAATCCGCACAAATTGCCTAAAACGTAACTGGCTAATCCCCAAGTCTAAAACAATATATGTAGATAAAATGGAAGAATATTCAATATTTTTTATATTCGCTTATCGCATGCTTATCTTTCAAAACGTTTATAACATAAAGTAAGTATAGGACTTAAGAAAAGGAGAAAACTTTTAAAATTAAAAGCTTGTACCTATTGCAGAATAACTAAACACCCCGTAATCATAAAGTTAATAAATACTACAAAACAAAGTGGAAACAGAAAACTTTTGCATTAAGATTTTCCCCCTCTCTAATAATGGACATCTTAATTAATTTACACATTTAACTAACACTGTAAGTAACCCAAAACGTCTTTACACTACATCAACAATTAAAGTTATATTATATTATATTATTGGAAGAGCATTTAGTGAAGTATCCCGCAATATTTATTAAAAATAATCTTAGGTAAAGATAATTAAATTCGTTCAATTACGAAAAACTATTAGTATGGGAACAAACTAAAATATAATCAATAAAGTTACTTGAAGTGAACGTTGGTTGAACTGTTGCGATGTTAGGGGAACAGTGGTTTGAAAGTACCATTATGACTATCAACCAGTTTCTCATTTATGTACAGATTTTTATCACTTGTAACTTATCCTGGCTCTTCAGTATTACCGATTAGATTTTTTCTTTATTACAATATTTTCATCAAAAAATAATAATAATAAAATAAAACCAAATAATTGTAAAGTGGTAAAAAATGAATCATTAGTGCAGCAAAAATTGGTTAGGTATGTACATAACCAAGAAAATTAGCAATTTTAAGTTTAATATAATATAAGCCAATATTGTTTAATGGTAGATATACAATTTAACCCTTATCTATGTGGTGCAGCCATTGTGTATCTAACGCCAAATTAACTGAAATGACCAAGTAAATATTATATGAAAACTTAAAAAAAAAAGTTATCAAAGAAGTTTAAGATTTTGTACAAACGGCAATGCATTTATATGTTATTTCAAAAATATGTTTTGAAATAACATGACGAGGCATAGTATCAGACTTTTTTACAAAGACATATTCGCTTTGCTTAAAGGTCACACACAATCACGAATCTAAAAGTGATTATGAATGAAAATTGCTCATTACAGGTTGCAACTCATACTTTTCAGCTGCCTTAACAATTAAAAAATTGCAAAAGCGAAAATTCTTGTTCACCCAAAAACCTACAAACATATGAGCGGCAACAACAAAAAAATAATTAATATTATGAAAAAAAGTCAGTCTACGTACTAAATGAGAAAATCAAGGACTTTTGGTATCACACTTAATAATTTTTAGTGTAAGAGACGGGTGACAAAATTCATTAATTTCAATGACTACACCACATCTATTCCCGCTACAGAGTACCTCAACCTAACAAAAATTAAAAAAAAAGTTAAATGGTAAAACAGCTAACCTGTCATCTGAGAACTGGAAGTGGGAACGCTGTTAGCCCTCTGCAGCCGCTGCAAGTACTGGTTTTGTGTAAACGCCGCATTAGGTGAAGATGGTGGCGCGAATTGGTCTCCTCCAAATGGAGAATGACGAGCGGCGCCTGGTACTCCACCTGGACTGTTTACAGCTCTCGATTGTTGTTGTTGGGCTGGCGGTCTCTGAAAATTGCCGCGGCCTGTTAGAGTACCCTAGAGAGACAGAGAGAGAGAGCATAGAGGGTTGTTAGGTTTCGGAAGTATCGCATGGGATGGAGGATGGATGGATATGAAACGAAACGATATGGGATGAAATTGAAGATGACGAATGAAAAGCGAATTTTGCAAAACAACAAAAATAATCCATTTTTATCTCTTGAAATCTCCCAATAATACATAAACTAAAAATAAGTCTGCTAGAGTATAGACCGTTAGTAGTATCTTAATGTTAATATGAAAGTTATACAGATAAACTGCCCAATAGAGAATGTAGCCGCCCTAAAATTTTGTATATTTTTAAAACATCAACGTATATTTTTAAAAAATTAACCAAAATGAAAGTACGAAGCGGCTAGAGATTGATTAATAATTTTGTAGTCAATGACATAGCTAAGTACAATTTTAAAGACAAATTCAAGTTTTTAATATACAGGGTGTTAAAGAAGTACCTCATAAAAAGCAATAAAATATACAGTACTCCTACATTTGCAAAATTTTATTTTCAATTAAACCAACATATTTAAGGTATTACCTTACATTATCTTCTAACGTTTTTGACAATTTAAATCTACCTTCAAGAAGTTATACAAAAAATACCAAAAATTATTATTTCATATTAATTTGGTTGTTCCTTTTTAGATATAGGGATATATTCAAGTTTTTTGCTCACAATTTATTTCACTAAAACAACATATTCTGACAGATTAAAATATATAGTGTTTTACAGAGTGAGTCATAATGTTCGCAACACATGGGTAATTTTTTTATTATTAATAACATAGAACTAATTTTAGTTTTCATATACGAGGGGGCTTCTACAAAGTAAATAATCGTATTAAATTAAAAATTAGGGAAATTTTACCTATGTCAGCCTAAAATATTACCATCCTGTATATACTTTAATGTACTAGAATGTAATAATTTTGTTTATTATTGTTTATGTTCTGGTACAAAAATTTCAACATGCCCCTATACCTAACAAGCAATAGCCAAAATTAATATAAAATGCTAATCTTTGTTATTTATATAACTTCTTGATGAAGTTTGAAAAACGTTCCCACATAGTTAAATAAGGTATACATTAAAGGTACTTATTAAACATCCTATATATTAAAAACTAGAATTTGTCTTTAAAATTACATTTTGTTATATCATTGAGAGCAAAATTATCTATCGATCTGTGTATAACACTTTCGTTTCAGTAAATTGTTTTAATAGTTATGTTTTAAAAATATACAAAATTTTAGACTGGCCACATTGGTCTGTTGGGCAGTTTATATCATAATGTCATGAGCACAACCTAATTCAAGATCTTAACTTCCAACTTACCGTCAACTGAGCATTCAACATGGGATTTTGTACACTCAACCTCTGTTGCTGCGATGGCCAGTTAGCGCTGCCACCACTTCCGTTGCCCTGAGAGGTATAACTTTGTCTTGGAGACAACTGGGAACTGAACTGGGACTGTGGAGACAATCTCTGCTGGTTATAGTTTCCAGTGGCAGTGGTTTGGGTTTGGAAGTTCTGTTGACTTAAAGGTGATGGCAGTGAGTGAGGCGAGTAGGGTTGTTGCTGGCTGGGCTGGGGGACAACTCCCCTTTGGTTCGTTTGAGAGAGCTAGAAACCAAAATTTTGTATAGACTGTATTTCATATTTAAAAAAATATAGGTCCGATAATAAAAATTTCAAACAACTTAACTGACAAATAGATATGTAAATAATTCAGTATAATTTTGATGTGAAAGGTAATAAATATATAAAAACTGGATTGATTTAGCCTATACTTGGTGGAAATCCATAACTAAGACATATGGCAATAAGTAAAAATTCTATTTGTATCATCCAATGAAGGGACATCGAGGCATACTTCAGAGAAGTTTGCAACCAAAGGCAAATTACCAGACAAGGATCTAATTACATTTTAATTTGCAACACCCTCGTAATTCTTTCTGCCCTTAAGTCGTCAATGGCGCAATTCAGCTTACAATTATCTAATACATTTCATATTGGTAAACAGAATTTTTAACATGATAGTGGTTAAAACATTTATAGATTTATATTTGCCATCAGCTTCATTATTAAATATATCAGTTAAGTTTTTAATGTATTTCGAAAATTATATTACTCAATTATTTCTTTTTCAGAATTAGATTTTAATATTGTCATTAATCTAACAGTTTACATTTTTTTATTTAAATCTTATACTATGTTGTTAAAATGTATATTCTCTTTATTTATCAATATTATGTAATTTATTATGTACAGATTTGTATTGTATTGTTGGACCAAAAATTATATCATGAAAATGTTTCAGGTATTCCACTGATTAAACATTAAAGTGTATGTAAAACTTACTGAATTAGTACCCTGCAACTGGTTAGGATAATTAGGTGAGAGTTGGGACTCAGGCACACTGTTGGACCGCTGCAACGTGACATTGGGGGCGACAGTGGTGTTCAACAAACTATCGATGTTTTGGATCGAATTCATTTCGGCCGCAGTTGCGTTGGACGGAATTAAAAGCTGTTGTTGCTTCTGAAATATATAATTGGGTGCTGTACAATAAAAGTTAAGTACATTTTAATTAATACTACTTTTCCAACTTAAAACTTTCTTTTGGCTATTGCCAAAGTTTTGGTAAATAGTGGATCTCTCCAGAGAAGCTAAAATTGAATCATAATTAAACTCGCTTTTGTTTCTTTCCGCCAAATGGTCATTTTTTTTGCAAATGGAACTTCTCGAGGGGCTGCTTGAGAATGTGCACGCTGCTCACACGTAAGCCGCCTGGTTCACAAAGAAAAATGACCAAAAGGAAAAAGAAGCAATTTTTGTCCAATATTTTCCAAAATTTTGCAAATAGATCAAAATTGTTTTACTAAAAAAATGTAAGGCAGATCATTACCTAGAAAAAAGATACATATAATTTTTTCGGAAATGTAACAGTTTTCGAGAAAAATTAATTTAAAGTCATCATTGATTTTCCTCTCTCTTCTTTTTGGACCAAAAGAAAAATAGTTGATTTTATTAAATAGCAAGTGCTCGGAAGAATTTCGCATCAACTCGAGTAAATATTATTTTGTACTTATAATTCAAATTGTGTTTGGAAGAATATATCCGTGGATAAATATCATAACTTCAAAAAACTATTCTTTTTTCAAACTCAATTTCCGCAAAAACTATGTGGATTGCGCAGAAAAAAAACATTAACACCTTTTTTTGGGTAATAGTCTGCCCTACATTTTTTAAAATTTAATTTGCTCTGTGATAATTTGGAAGATATTGGCTTTAATTTTTTTTACTTTTTTTTTGTAAACCGGACAGCCTACGTGTGAGTCTCTGCACATTCCCAAATAGCCCCTCGAGAGCAAAAAAAATATATTATTTTTTTGACAGCCTTCAAAACTATCTCTGGTGACTGGGTTAAAACATTTTTGCTGTATACAATGACTTCCAAACATTTCATTCGTGTTATTCTTCAAAATCAACATACACAATCACTTTGTATTATTGGTCATAGTCAGAAATATACCGTTCCCCGGGATGTTAATATTTCAAACTTTTGCGCAACAAGCCGTCACTGATTTGTAGCTTTTTATACCCTGCTCCGATTCTTTTACTTTTATGAACAATATACAATTTGTTGTAGTTACTTTCTGAATGAATTTTTTACAGAATATTGAATTTTTCTATTGAAAGTTCTATATACTTGTTACAGTATATTCAAAAGAGAAAAGAATTTATTTCCTTCGAGTTCTGCAAGGTTTAAATAAATCGGGATTATTCACTAAACAATTCATCATATAATTTTCAAGTTAATATAAGAAAACTATTGAAAATAAGAAGACGGAACGTGGTTGAAATGACGAAGGTATAAAGTACAGTCCAATTCGCGACCGAATTCTTTTGCACTTATATTTGAATTTACTTTTGATTATTTGGTAATTTGAGATCACTTATTAATATTACTATCTATACCAAAGGGATTCTTTCACGACTCTGGTCAACTATAAAACCATGATAACTGTGTTCTGACAGCGTCAAAACAAAGAATTCAGGGTTTCATCGCGCCCAGGATCCTTCAAAATGGAGTAATGTCGAAGGGTAGGTGGTACTGCATACTATATATTTTATTCACACTCACAAATAGTAAACTAATTTTAGTATTACCTGTTGTTGCAACAGACGCCGTTTTTGTTCTTCTGCCTGCCGTTGCTGAAGTTTTCTTTGTTGTTCAAGTAGAAGTTGCTGCTGGGTTGTGAGGTTTGCGGTAGCATATTGGAGTCCAGCTCCAGTCCTAATACCCATAGGTCTTGAATACTTGACTTGGGGGTAGTTAGGTGGAGGGGGGTAAGACAAGTTGTTCTGCGTAGAGACCTATACAATTTTAAACGGAATTATTAAAATCTATTTATTAACAAACACTTCCACTAATTTGTTTAAAAAAAGTCATCTCTTTCACTGTACAGCAGCTTCTTCAGATAAAATGGTTATTAACATTAAAAGATAAACTCCAAAGACCAGCTTTCTGCCAAATAATTAAAGGCATTTATATTCACACTTTTTTGGGCTGCTTAAACACATAACAACTTTTCTTCAGATCTCCAAAAAAATATTTGCTCATATACATATGGTCTGCGATTTGAATCTAAACATTTTCATTGTAATATAATGCCTGTCAGAATAAATAAGTCAATCACAACTTGCAAAATAACCGAAAGCAGCGATGTAACTATTGCATTTTTAAAGCTTTGTTAAACTTCTGACACATTTTTGCATACCACATTTGCAAAAGATTCAACTTTAAATAAATTTAGAATATTTCTATAAAATGTCATCCAGAACTAAAAATTGGTTTTTATATTAATTTATTATTTTCCTTAGTCCAATTCAATGCTTCGAATAGTTAGGTACCGCAAGTCACTAAATGTTCTTTTGAGAAAATAAAAACTATTTTATTACAACAATTTCAAACTATATAGACCAGCTAAAAAATATGAAACAACTAATAAAAAAAATTGAAACAAAACTTACGTTTGCATTATAGGCAGGTGGTCTAGCAGGCAAAGAAACATTCGGAGATGGTACAGCTTTCTCACACTGCATTAACAAAATTTGAATGTTCTTAATAGCGGCGGTTTCACTAAGCTGGGGGCTGTTGTTCTGTTGTCCTTCAGTGCCAGCGTCTAGAAGCTGCAAGATACCGCTATCCGGTACAAAGTCGATTACCGCGTCCAGTATATCTGACAGATCGGGATCTAGTCCATTGATGTTGTTATTGTCACCCCAGATGTTTTCTAAAGTTGAGTTAGCTTGATTTGAATAAACACCTAATAAGACAAACATTTCGATTTTATTTTGCCAGTGTACTAAATATTTCAAATTACCATAAAAAAAAACTTTTTTTTTTTTAGTTGTAAACCGAGCACCCAGTAATAAATTGACTAAAGACTCTCTGAGTTCTGGTTGGTTTGAATTTAAAGAAAAAGTCCGTTGTTTTGTTACTTCAAAAAAAATACATGACGGTCATTTGGCAACTTGAATTTGAACAGGCTATTTTTTTAAAAAGCTGTCAAAAATATGTTTCTATGTTCTGGTCAGTAGTAAAAAAAACACATTTGTCAAAAAGTTTAATAAATATAGATTGTGGATATTTTACAAATTGCAAAAAATATTGCACTGACTGAAAATTGACATTTCAGTCGCAGCAATTTTGACGAATGGGATACCAACACCAACAAGAGTTTGCTTTCACATACAAAAAAAACGACTACAAACTATAGAAACTAGAAAATTATAGAGTACGTTCGCGAGTTTAACGAAGCAATACCAGATTACTGTTTATATAAGATTCTCCAAGATCATGCATGCAATATAACGCCAAACATTGAGCTTAACAAGCACATTTGAATTTAAAATGCTTATGAAATTGGCCAGTACAGTACAGCACGAAAGTTTATGAATGTAAAAAAATATAAGGATACAGATGGGACTGAAGAAAGGAAAACTTGTTACCCGTTACAAAAGCACTTGAGGTGCATAACAAAAAATCTTATATTTTCTAATAAACTGGCTAACAAACTAAATAACAAATAATAAAATACAATCCAAGATATATAAGCAGCCTACTAAAAAATAACGCCCAGATTTCAGTGGTAGATCGCGAATAAAATTTTGATACTGATATATGTCTTAAAGCATTGCAAACTGGGGAATCCTCAGAAAAAATCTGTATGGATAAAAGAAACCAAACAGATGTTATTTTGACACATTACCCAAATTTTAACGATCGACGAACTTACATGTTAGAACATATGAGACTTACCAGTAACAGGTCTCTGGAAATTATTGTTGAGGTAGGTAGTTTGTTGTCTTCCAGGAGCCCTGTTGGCGTTGTTATGTCTGATGTTGTTATTCTGAGCCATCGTGCCGCCAATCAATTTAGCAGGATCAGTTATGACTCTGGGCAATTTCTCCTGAGGTGTAGCTGAGATCACGCTAGCGGGAATGGGTGGAATAGTCGGTGGGGTAGGCGTTGGGTTCTCCAAAAGAGAAGCCAGCATCTTATTTTTTTGGTAAATTTCGCTTTTCTCGGAGGAGCCTGATGAAGAAACCTGAAAATGATGTTACCAGTAGTATCATGTTTAACAAATATATTAAACTACTAATATTTTATATAACTGAAATATGCTCTCAATAAACTCAATATGTTCATACAAATAAAATTTGTATAAACAAGATCAAGCACCAGTAGGTATTAATTCAAATCAAAACACTTTGTCTTAAGTTATATTGCTCCACAAAGAATAATAGTGCGGTCCACAAGGTGGTGGAGTAGCTTCTCACCTGCCGAAAATAAGTTTGATTTTTATGAAAACACAATAGGACACACATTTTAAGCACACGAGTAAAAAAAATGTTAGCCAAGAGTTATATACAATATTTTTTATCGCTATTTAAAGTTCACGAAAAAATCAATAATATCCTTTAAACAATGATAATAGTAATAATTTTGAACGCATACTTTTATCAAAAAAAAATAGATAATGTATAGGGGATTTTGTTACAGTCGAAACGTAATATTGTGATTGAGGTGTCAAAACTTTAGAGTTTAAAAGTTCGTGGTAAGAGTTCCAAAAATTGTAGAATTTTTGTAAAGTTGTTGCCGAAGGTGTTTGGTACTGTCAAAAAAGTGCCAGAGGTGCAGTTTGAGCATTCATAAGTATCTCTAATGATGTATTTTATGTTTTTTTTTACGTACTCAAGAGTGGCGTCATTGTAACCGTGAGTTTTAAATAAATGTTTTTTTTTGTGTAAAATACTTAAGAATTGATTGAATTATAGTAATGTAAAGTTAAGTGGATGATCAGCAGCAAAGGGATTTTATTTTAGAAAAAAAAAACGGATGCGGGGTATTGTTGCTAAGGGCAACACAATATTTTAACTAACTTTGTAGCGTGGCAACCTAAAAGAATTCAAGTCATTTTTGCTTTAAAACTTTAAAAACTTGTAGAAAAAGATTAATATAATTAGTTGATTTGTTAATGACATGTTTCGTTACAACGTTCTTAATACTTATTAATAATGGTCATCATAAAAAATTGAGATTCTGACACCTTTTTTAACATGTATTATAAAAATGTTATTTAACATGCTAAATAAACGCACATTTTGTTTCTCCAAAACAGTTAGAAAAATGATATTTCAGGTAACTGCGATAAAAAAAAGAATATTTCTTCTTCTAGAATTAGGAACTTATTTATTATTATGCTTCTAAAGCTTAGTATTTACAAACCACCTACACAAAAGAAAACTAAATAAACTTATTATAAAACAAAACTTTTACTACTTTAATTATTTTGTTTTCCATTAAATGAATATACATAAAAAGATTATATCAATTAAGCGAAATATAGATTACATTACAACTAGTCTTATCTACAATGATATTTTATTCTGAAAATGATAAGAATCGTGTTGTCAAGTGCTGATGTAGAAACATCCAGTAAAGTTTACTGAAAAAAAAGAATTCATACTTATGATATGGCAAATTACATAAACTGATCAACAAAAAATCGGGACACCACATTTCCTTCTATCATTTTCAAAGTGCTGTAATTTAAAAATGGGTTAAAGAATTCTGTTCTGCTTTTCGGAATTTGAAAGATTAATTCTACATTTTGTCTGATTAAGTCAGTTCATGTTATTTCTAGTACGTTTATGATATACAGTCTACAGTACGTTAAAGAAACATGTGTAAAAATGGAAAAAAGGGTACTCTCATCTAACAGTCAATATTTTTAGTGTGATTTTGGGGTGTACAGTTAAAGTTTAGGATATCTCCAGTCGTTTCCGCCAATTTTCTAATTAATACCTCCTAACCAATCTTTTTTTAGGGCTTTTTGACGCCATCTACTAAATATATGCCATATAGACAAGTTTATCCATTGGTGTAAGGGATCCAGAAACACCGTAAATTCATGTTAAAAAAATAATTCAAAATTACAACACCACAGCACTGATTTGAAACAAACATTAAGAACAAGAATCAAAAAACGCATTTATTTTGAAATTATTTGCTTTCTCGTAAATGCGGACTCTGTAAACTCTGAAAAAGATGATTGCTTTAAAACATCAAGCATTTATGATTTATGTTATTAAATCTGAAATAGAAAAACTTTTCAATATAAAACAGAGATGACATTTCCCTTGCAAACATTCTGAAGGCGGCAAATGAATCTTTAAGCGTCAAATTACAAAAGGCATTACAAAAAAGTTAAGAACATCGACCAGTACAAAACTAGACAAAAAAATAATAAAGCGCGGATGGCTGACATCATCAAGAGAGTCATTGATCTATTCGCAAATGGTGGTAGTCGCAGTGTGGAACCTGAAACATGTAAATATTTCTGCTATATTTTTTTAAAAAATGGTAAACTTAGAACTAGTTTGTCTACATTTACACACGTTTAAATATATAAGTCTTTTGGGTTAATTTTGCGATTTAACTTATTGTAAAAAAGTTATCAAATATCTTGTTTCACTTTTTTTTTTCAATGTCTAATCCCGGGATTATGGAAGCAACCACGAGAATCCCGGTATAATGAAAAATTTTTTCGGGAATGACAACCCTAAATTTTCAAAAAGTACAGGAGCCCAAAGATTTTGTTTTGGTTTTTGTACTTTTAAAACCATTGATTAATCTATTTTATCGGTGGGACATGTATATATTGCGCATTTTGATACAAAGAAATATTGAATAATTCTTCAGAAATTTATTTGATGGTAGGTATTTTGCTATATTTGACAGTTTCAATAGTTGAAAATAATATTATTTTTCTAAATGTCAGTTTAGCTACTGTCATAAAATACGTGTTTATTTCAACAGTTTTTTGCAAAAATGACTCATTCAGTTAGCGAGAATTAGAAAATATTATGAGGTGACTTATTTTATTTTCTTTTTGCAAAAACAGCATACATTTCCTATATGTATCGCAGCAAGGGCCGCAGCGGTCGTGGTAGAGCAACAACTCTCTGCCAAAACCAATTTATCCGGAGAACGGCTGAACTTCGCTCAGCAACGGTGTCATCATTTCCAATCGGACTGTTTGGAGAAGGCAACATAGCTATAGTTTACACGCTTGAAGCCTCTTTTGCTGCCTGTTCACTGCGCTGCAAGAAGAAGATGGGCGTATGTTTACAGAAGAATGTAGATTTAGTTTGTATCAATCCGATGAGCGTATTTTGTTTTAGAAAGCGGGTCAAGAACTTTCGCCTAGATTAAGTCTCGTGCTTTCGTGATTAGAGTCTACTGCTCGTTAATTACGCATGTAGTAAAACACCAAATTTTTTAAAGAACTCGCTTTACAACCCAAAAAAATCTAACCTAGGATAACCCAAAAAGCAGTTTAATAATTACAAAACATGATTATATGAAACGGAAATTTACTACAGCTTAGTTAGAGAAATATATGGGGGCAAGAGGGGTATTTGGAGGTGGGGATGAGTATGTAAGAATACAAGATATGAATGTAATAGAGCAAGTGTTCGGTGTGGAGTAAACTGCGATTGGGACAAGGCGAGCATGAGTCTAATATTTTGAATGATTTGGAGAATGTAGTTAGAGTGGAATGGGGGTTGTTTCTTAACTTTTTTAATGCAAACTTCGTGCATCACATGCTAAACAGGGTAGTGGAGATGCAACGTGTACGCGCCGGCCCAACAAAATACTGATCCATGATCTAAGTACTAATCTAATTAAGGGTTGTTCCTGATTATCGCACTGATAAATGTAGATGTTAGAAGGCCAGACAGATGGAATCTGGGATTTAATTTGCATCTTTGCATTTTTTTAATTCTCCGGTTTTATAAGACCGTCTGTATAAGTTTTGGATTATTGCATTTTTTTTTGAAAATTTACTATAGATGTTGCTTAAACTTAAACTTATTTATCTTGGTTATGTTGAGACGACAAAAAAAATACTTTTTGAAAGAAAAAGGTATTTATTTTTGGTTAAGAGACAGCAATTAAAAAACTTGTAAAAACGTTTCGAGATATTATCCTAAATTTTAACCTTACCTCCAAAATCACTGTCAAATTGGCGCACCCCTAATTTTGTATTAATTTTTCTTAACTTTCTTTAACACACTGAACATCATAAAAATACTAGAAATAACATAAACTAGTGTAGTCAGATAAAATGTAGAAGAAGCAAGCTTTAAAATTCCGAAAAGCACTATTTTGATAATGATGGAAAAAATATGGTATCCCGATTTTTTTGTTAACCAGTTTACATACAAAAATTCATAATTTTATTTTATTCTACAAAATTAACTAAAGAGCTATCTAATCATATTTTCTTACAGCGAAATACGTTATCTCTAGTACACTTTTTTGTAACTAGATCTAATAGGGAAATTATCAGCGGATTATTAGGAAGCACTAAAACTCCGCAAACAAATCAAGAGTAAACACACCAATGTTCTAGTAAATTTCATGACTTCACCCCACTACACACAAAAAATTTTGTTAAGTATATTTTGGTAAAATCCTGATAAGAAAGAAATATGATAAAATGTCGAAACCGCTGACGGGAATGTGCGATTAATTCCCGAGAAAGAACGCACAAAACCGTTGCATAAAAAAGTCTGATTACATACACTTTCTTGTGATCACTTACGACGGTCTTAGAACGTATCGTGTGATGTTCAAAAAAAAGTCAAAACGTAATACTTTTTTGCAAACAAAATATCAGTATGAGCATATTGTACCTTTAATTTGACGTTTAAGAAAAAATAATTTTTAACTTATTAAATTATTTTTCTATAGATTATATCTCAAATATTATAAAAAATAAAATAACAAGAACTGACACAATAACGAGAAAATGTATTCCTGCTGAAGAAAAGCTAGTTGCAACTAAGATTTTTAGCCACTACCAATTATAAACATTTTAAAGTTTTCCACTGGAATATTGCAGCAGCCCTAAGTAGTTTAATACTTGCAGGCAACCCCGCCCTTTGTAAATAATAAGAGATCAAAATGCCGTAAGACTGATTTTGTACAAATCTTCCAGCGACATACCAGATTTTTTTATTATCCTTCAACTTTTTTAATTCTTTTCTAAACGAATCCCTTAAATTGATTTTTTTACAATGAGCAAAAACACATGAACCCTCTGTTATTTTAATATATATTATTAAATAAATTAAAAGTTAGAAAGCACGTATCTTAATCACTCGTTCAAAACTGCCTCCGTATAAACTTTTCAACAATTCTAGTCGCGCGCGCTTTTTCTGCAAAATTGCGCGTTCAAAACTGTCAGATCTAAAACAGATTTACAAAGTTTAATTCGTGCGAGTAAACGTATATCCTTATTTTTACGCGATTAAAAACCTCCGTGTAAGGTCGTCAATCGCTGGAACTAGCTTCAAAGTCAGAGTTGTCAGTAAACAGATCGAGAATCTTTCATTTTCCATACCGATAGAGACGTGAAGGCGACTCAACTGGAGTAGTTTTTATTTGAGGAAAATTAGTTAATTCATTAATCTATTACGGTGCAAAAACTGATTAGACTAGAATAGCATTTGTAAGGCAATTCCGTCAATATTATCACTTACAAATTTGAATTGTCTCACGGCGTGAGGTATTTTAATGTTTTTGTTTACACGACGTGTAGCGTTTAAACCCAAAAATGAAGATCAATGTGTGACTAAAATTCAGCGCATGGCTGTACAAGTATAAATATAAATTTTCTAAAAAGTACTGAAGTTATACCTTGACAAGATACACAACTCATTAAAACGAGGTTTAAATGTATTAATCGATATATATTATGAACATTCCCTTCGAATTCAGATATGCTCAAACATTTAGTTTATTACGAAACATTAAAGATACAAAAGAAAGCCTTAGGTGTTATTTTGAATCTAGAATGACAGCTTTTGCAGCCAAAACTTATCAAGAGTTTTTTATGTCTGAAAATTGTGATGATGCTTCTAGCAAACGCCCAAATTAACCCAGCAGAAGGACAGGTTACATACTTTTATCAATAAATGAGGTCTCAAGAATACGGAGGAAGAAAGAGGAAAATTCTAAATAAAATGTAAAAAAGAGTTACAAAAGACAAATGTCATTTTATTATTTGTTGTTCTGATAAGTTCCATTATGAAAAGAGCCTCTGAAGCAGTTCATCCTGATGAGATGATCTTCATCGACGTCAGTGCTTCTTGGAGTTCTTGTGATCAAAATGATCATTTTCAGTAACTGGTATGCCTCATAAAAATAAATCAGAAAATAATTATTAATACGCTTTAAAAATGGTACAACAGTGCTTACAGATTACCTGTAATAAACAATTTGAACCACAAATATAATAACGTTAACTCTGTAGAAATAAATGCATTAAATTTAGGTAGTATTTCCAAACGTTCGTTTGCTAGAAAATCTAAAATTATTTATTATTTATTAGCGATTAGCGCAGGAGGCTAATTTCAGAGACGAAAAGTGCTCTTAAAATAAATCGAGTTCACTTATTTTAAAATTATCTGATTCTAATCATTTCCTTATTGATATGAAGTTTTGAGAAAATACATACCTGTGACCCGTTATTACTCCTCTTGCTGTCCCTGTCGTTTTTGTCGTCAATAGATCTCTTCGAACCTCTCCGATCTCCACCAGGGGAACCAGATGGGAAGCCAAGAGTTTTGAGAAGGGCATCCTCGTGAGAGATATTTTCGTTTTTCTTATCATCGTCCTCGTCGCTGTCCTTTTTGAGCAATTGCTGAAGCAGCTCGTTGCTCTTCTTCATGCCAGCTTTTGCTTCAATGTCGTCATCCTTATTAGTATCGTTTAAGAGCTGAAACAAAAATTTAAAATCAATATACGTGCGTTTTATCATGTTAATCAACAACTTCGCCACATCGAACTTGAACTTAACTGAAACAGATATACTAAACATCGTGTGTGTGTTTGATTTTCTTCTAAATAATAATTTAAAACTAAGAATGTAACCTATGATTTAAAAGTAATAAAGATTATTTAATCTCAATATTTTGTATAAATTGTATCAACAGGAAAGCATCATCAATAGTGGGAAAGGTTACCAAACGTCTGTAGGCTTACGTTAAATTTGGTTATCTTTAAATGTAAATCAGCAACTTGCCAAATGTATAGTATATACAGGGTGTTATTTAATTGATAACTGAAAATGCAGGACCTAGTTTTTTAGCTCATTTTAGGGCTAAAAGTTCATATAAAGAGAAGTCCGCTAAGCCTTTGTTGTTGAGATGCAGGGTGTTAATTTCTTAAGTTTTAATTTTTTTTTAGTCTTTTCATGGAGCTAGTACATTTTCCAGTTAAATCATTCAAATCTGATACACTGTATACCGTGGGCAATGCCTTCGAAAGGATACATTTTAGAAAAATCTACAGGGTGTTACTTTTTCGCAAGTCACGACCCCTTACATACATGCATGACTATTAAACATGTTACCCTCCATTACATGCACAGTCGGGTAAAACGTAAACAGGTAGTTAGCTTTTTCACCCGGTTATGAAATATTTTTAGAAAATGCTACATCTTTAATAAAGTGAAAGTATGAAATATTGCAATCGTGAAAAAAAACACCCTCCGAGATTTTTGCAGATCTGGGGGCCCTGAACCCCGAAAAACATGTTCTCCAGTTTGTCGGTTTGCCTGTACGCGTCATAACTCAAAAACTACTTATCCGACTGACTACCAATTTATTTAAAAAATCAGGGGTTATATGGGGATAAAATGTTTACATTTTAATAAAAATCCAATGTGGCGGAACAAAATCTTGGCATCATAAAATGTAAAAAATATCATTAAGAAGGTACTTATCGAATGGACTTCAAAATTAGGGATAAACTGGTAAAATATTTGTATAAATGTACTGTGGCGGACTAAAATGGCGACCTAATAAAACGTTTAAAAATTTAGTACCAAAAAATTACTTATCCAGTTGACTTGACATTTTGCACAAAAATCATGCGTTAAACCGGCATAGACTAGGATTTTTTTGGTGCAAATCCTATATGACAAAACAATATGGCAGCCTAATAAAATGTTTAAATATTCGATTAAACCCCATTCCTGGAATAAAACCTTCTGTTTATGAAAAAAATAATAAAGGACATAATTTATTTTTTTGTAACTGCATAACTTTTTTTATCTTGGAGCAGATCACGAAGGACGAGAGCCTAAGTACTAAATACCTTAGTTAATTGTTTAATTAAAGACAAGAAGAGTTTATTAATGACGGATTTAAAGATTTGCAGATTAGGAGAAGAAGGAAAGGCCTTTGCTGGTAACACATTCGACGGAGCGGACGATGCTCGTGTCTCCCTGGCAAGAATGACTAAAAAGGCATAATGGATGATAATTCATCAGAACATAATCCGTGGTAGCGAGCAATACTCAACGCTAGATATGATTTGTGAAATGTAAAAATAATAATACTAAATTAAAAACTTAAAAAACAATTCATAAGATATGTATGAAGTTATTACTAAATAATTTTACGCAAATACAGACTTGGATTGTAGGAGCGAAGTTGTGAGTAAAGACGAGTTTAAAATTTTTTTCTATTTTGTTTCAATAAATTAATTTGAATTTGTATTCAGCATGTGCTTTAATTATTTTATTTATACATATTCATATTATAGTAAATTAAACATTATTTCTATCCCAAAGAAAATATGAAAACCTGGATTGGAGAGCTGGTATCTCATACGGACCATTTCCCCAATCCATTATGTTCCAGTATACTTATTATTTAATATGCAAATTACAGATGTCTGCAACCATCTGAAGAGATCCTGACTGGATGGCGTATAGGTATAAAAGAAACGTTAACTGTGAAAGAGCTCGGCTAACACACCGTAAAATGTATTCTATATAAAAAAAATAAAAATAAAACATTTTGGAAGAAAATGAACGACCATGAAAATTTGACTTACGACCTTGAAAGTTGCTTATGGTGAAAATCCCCTTCAAGCACTAGTTGCCTGCAGAAAAAAACGTGAACATACACACATTACCACATTTACACATACAGATCAAAAACAGAATCATCTTTTTTCCAAGTCCAAGTTAAAAAGCACTAGTGGTGCCTTAAATTAACTTGTAGAAAAGAAATAAGAATGATAAAATTATATAAATATAAATTAAACTTTATCAGAAATGTGTCCACATCATATGTGCGGGGCAATGACACATATTCAGAATTCAATGCCCTTAAAGCTACTGCATATTACTCAATCTATACAAACATAATGAATGTCATAATTCGCAAACGAGATATTATAGGACAGCCTCAGTTATTTTGTTCAAATCATAAAACGTTTAATTTATTTGCATGTACATTTAAAATAATAATCTTATACAGAATCTGAAAACTCTACTACAGTAAATAATAATTACCTTTAGTTTATTATTATTATATCTTTTGAAAATATTCAGTTTCGTTCGGGTCACGCGTGAAATCTGTTAATACCTTGCCCCTGTTTTTAAACCTAAATAACTAATAAGTAACTAGGTCTTTGCTTATGTGTAAAATAACATATACACTGACCGCCTGAACTCTCATATTAACATTCAGGATATCCTATTAAAAAAAATCGGTTAAGTCATACTTCCCATATAAAAACATAAAAAACTAACCAGTCCCAGCATTTATCAAAAATAAATAAATTTACTATTATGCAATGGCGGTTGAGGATGACTGACTAATTCAAAATCATATCATCTCATTCAAATCGCCGTTTTTTGTCTCTTAAGTACAATTTTAGCTAGCACGCATTACCGCTATACTAAACCTATTTTTAAAATGTCCCTAACACTCAAAGAATGTATATTAAAAAGTTTTTTGCTATTACATGACAGTGATATTTTAATTCGACTATTTCATAGGATCGGTAAACTAATAGACTACCGCCCGTAATGACAAGAATAAAAAAAATCGGTAAATTAGCCTTTAGCCACAGCTTGCCTTGCACAGATTTCCACAACGTACAGACAACACATTTTATATATACTTATATTTATTTGGTAATAAATGTATACCAATTCTATACACAACATATAATTTATTTATTTTTTTTTAGTTATTATCAAACAGGAAATTGTGTGTAGACGAATTTACTGATTTTTCATTTGTTTATTTATTTATACATTAATATTATTATATTTAGTTTATTTACATAATCCATAAATAATAATTTATCTTTATTATTTTTCTCTATAAAAAGAAGGTTTTATTTTAAGAAATAGAATTTTACAGAATATTTAAACATTTTATTAAGCCACAAATGATTCGAACTAAAATTTTACCAGTTTCACACTTGATTTTTGTGCAAAAGTTCAAGTCAATTGGATAAGAAGGTTTTTGGTAATGCATTTTTTATATCAGAAGGCCAATTTGTTCCGCCATAAGGACTTTACACCAAAACTTTATCAGTTTATTCCTATATCACACTTGATTTTTGAGGCCCACTCCATAAGTAGTTTCTTATAATAATTTGGTTCCGCCAGATTTTTACCAAAATGTTACCATTTCATCATTTTCGTCCCCATATTTTTGATTTTACACTAAAATTTGAAGTTACAGACAAAATAATAGAACGACAGACCTACGGAAATGGGAGAACATGTTTTTCTGGATCTAGAAACCCTAAAACACAAAGATCTGCAAAATCCTCGTATGGTGATATTTTTCAAGATTACAATACTTCCTTCCCTCTTACGAGGCTTTTTGCTGGTATGAAAACGTGCCAAAAACACAGAATCATTTCCCATGACTCAACTTGGCTCGTTATTGGTCAGCTTCTGTGTGGAAAATACAGCCTATTTTGTATTTTATTTTTCCCACGACCACTTGCGAAACTGACAAAAAATCACAATGTTAACTGATATTAAAAGGAAAAAGTGCAACATAAAAGTCCAATCAGCCTTCTTGGATCAAAATGTATTTAATTCCTACGGTTTGTGAAAGTATAAAAAATTTAATAAAATAAAAAAATAAATTAGAAAGTGTGAAAAATTCCGACTTAAGATGGATAGTGTGGATAAAAAAATAAATAAATTAAAATTAACAGTACTCACAGGAAGCAGGACAAAAAACTTTAACTATAAAATAAGAGATAAATTAATTATGTAGAAATACATCACACTAATTGTTATTCATGTATTAAAAACACATGTTAATATCGACTGTCATCTGAGGAAATAAATTTGGTACCAATAAAAAAATGATGGAAAGTTCAAATAATTAATAGAAATGAAGCTAATTTAATATTTTTATGTTAGCCAAATTGGGTCAGAATCAAGGACGGGAAGGTGAAACAACCGCAACGAACGAAGCATAGTTGGAAGTGTTTAGGTCATTCGGAGTAAAAATTAAATTAATTATTTAAATAGTTTTAGAGCACTGATGTATTGGCGATATGAGTTACCTAACTGATCATTTAAATTAAGGGGGAACGATCTTGTGAGAGTGCTATCTCGATATTTTCAAGGAGGACCAGTTTTTTGCCTTTATTTATTGAATGAAATAACATCGAGTTTTTATCTTCTTTGAAATTAGGTTTATAGGTTTTTAAATGCGTACTAAAGGGATACTTGTTATCACTTTCTATTCTGCTAGGCCGGAGATGTTCTTTGATACGTACTTGTAGGAACCTACCAGTTTCGCCGACATATTCGGCTGGGCAAGAATTGCAAGAAAGTAAAAAAACACTGCTTTTATTTAGGTAAGGTAGTTTGTCTTTTAAACACGAGAAAATACTGGCAACAGTACTTACTGACGTTTAGCACACGAAAATATGGCTACCAAGTTGTTTTAGAGATCTTCCTAAAATGTTGGACATCTTACCTAAAAATTGTATGGAAACGAATCGTTTCGCGGCAAGTTGGCGAATACATTTTATGTAAGAGTTTTGACAAAGATTTTGTCATTATTTTTTCTTAAAAATGTTGTTGACAACGTACTCTGTAGCCATTTGCTAGATTATGTTTTTTTCTAAAGTGAAATTGTCTTCTTTAAGGGTAATTAAGAAAAACCGATGAAACAGGCAATTGAGGGCAGCTAGTTTATGTGAGATATGATGACATGAATCTCAGGGGATCATGTGATCTGTTTGTGTGGATTTTCTATAGATTTCAAAATAGAGATTATGGGACATTCTTTCGAGAGTACTACCTCTATAGTGAATATGATGTTGGGGTGGAGTTCGTTAAGGTATTCTAAAAAATAATTTAGCTCGGTCATGTTTCCGCATCATCCAACCAATGTATTATCCACGTATCTAAACCAAAAGGCTACTTTCTTGACCAGATGGTGACTCGAATCGAATAATTTATTTTCTAGGAAATTCATAAAAAATTCTGCAACCAAGGGTGAAATTGAAAATTCCATTGGGAGACCATCCACTTGATATTGAATTTACAGAAGTCTGAATACATACAGTTCAGAAGAAAGAGTCAAACAAGCTCTTTTGTTAGATTAGGAGAGCTTTTAAGTAAATGTTCGATTTACATAAGCTGTACCCTTATTATGATCCCCTAGGATCGAAACGCGTAGGAATTAAATACATTTTGACACAAGAAGACTGATTATGTTCCTCTTTTTCCTTTTACTATTATAAACTTCCTTCTGGAGAGCAGATCCGACTTAACACTGTTAACTAGGCTAGAAAATACTATATATCATACATGTATTGAAAAGAAAATTTCGAATACGTGTGTTGAAAAATGCTTTTCAACAAGGCAATCTTGTGTCAATAATGTAGCTGACGAAACGAGTGAAAGTTTTTCCAACACTAGTGTTAAAATAATTTTTTCAACACCAAATATACAATATAATAATTATACTGAAAATGTTGGATGATGGTAGGAAAAAAAGAGAAAATAGAGGGTATAACACATATGAAAACCACTTTTCCAACTAATTAACGTTACTTGTGAACTGTCGAAAAGCTGCCTTTAAAATTTATTATACACTGTATCTAGTATTCCCCGGGTTCCATACCAACGCCAATTCAGAAAAAAGTACATATGTATATCTAAACGATTATACTGTCAAATGAGATAATGAAGAACGAAAAGCGCTATATTACATCATTTATATTTAGAAACTTTAATACTAATAATATGTGTATTCACAAATCGACCACAACATTTGATTTTTCACACGCAGATACGAATATACAAAACGTTAAATGTAAAACAGGTGATAAGATAAAAACAAATCTATAGATTTTGCGGTTATTGTTCGCATAAACAGACACAACATATCTGTATTAAATAGGTAGACTATAACATTACGCTGAAGTCAATGAACTATTTTTCAATGCGCGGATTGTTCTGAAATTCTTATCTCAAAATTGAATGCGTCGTATATCAAGATATCACCCTAAATTCAATTATACAACACATCTACCAAAATTCAAGAATCACAATGCACAAAAAATGATATGATAAAACTCCATAACCCAAAGTCTCTAGTCTTTCAAAGAACAAGGTGATTATCTTTTATTAACTTCAAAACAGCATAATAAAATGTAGGGAAGCTATATAATATACATACTGAATTTTAAGACAAGATAGTAAAATAAACTGCCCCAATGTTAATATAGCCGTATTAACGGTAATATGAATTATTATGATTCTGATAGACTTCTATCAAGGCCATCCAATATTAAATGGCCGTTCTTTAAAAATAGCAATTTTTGGATAGCTTTGAAAATTGAGTGGAAAAAGTGAAAAATCGTTATTTCTCAGCTTATTTAACAGTCTTCATTTGGATTTATACCTAAAAGAACACGTCATTCCATAAATCATTTTATTACTAATTGTGTAATGTTTCATGTCTCTTAGAACTGGTCTAATAGGCAAAGCATCCCGGAACAATTACAAATAATAACTAAATAAATGGTGATATCACCTAGGGGAACCACTATACTATATTAAGCCTCCATTGAAGTTTTATATTTAAAAAATAAAAGTTAACCGTATCTCATTTGCTCCACTGATAAAGACCTAGTTTCAGTATTCTACTTATTGCAGGCATTCTGCTCCAAAATACATACATCATTATCAGGACTTTAATTTGAGTATTTTTAATCTGACGAGTAACTTAATTGTATAAGACCAATTATGTTCACATATCAGCTGATAAGCAAATTACTTACATATCGGCCTGTTTATAAAGCTTGACAAATAATAATTTAAACAGCAGTATTATATGGCAACAGCACAATGGCTCCGATATTTGCAAAAAATATTTTTTTCGAAATCATTTTGCTAGAAAAAAATCTATGTCAAAGTCGTAAAATTTTGTAATGGTTGCATCAATGGGTGTTATAATATATTTAACAGAAACCGACGGCGGTATTGAAAAGCATCAGTTACAACAATGACCAATGTTTAATTTACAGTGTGGACCAAATTAGTGATGTATTTCATTCTTAATGGAAAATAATAGTTTACTAAAGTAGAAAATAGGATTTCTAGAGGGTAAATTGATAAAAATTGGTAAAAAAAGGCAAACAAGTTCCTAATGTTGGGATGAAGTTAGCAAACAACCACGACATGGTCGTTAGACATGGAACTATCGTAGCAAGATTCACAAGGTTACGAGAAAAGTCGATATCGATAAATGTTCCAAACGAAATCGAAAGTAGGGTCGATCGTCGGACGTCCGAAATGATCAACTGATTGATTGACAGTCGACGACGTCGAAATAGTTAACGGCAGTATTATTGAGAAAGGCAGCGTATTTGATGATATGAACGTAAACGAGTGCGAAAAAAATCTCGATTTCCAAATTCGAAGACATCAAAGAAGAAGGATAAAGAAAAGATTGGGCTGACAGAAAAGCATCGCTTTATATTTTATTTTATCTAAATTAAAAAAAAAAACAGAGAAAAAAGAATTCCTTAAAAGTCGGGATGCTGGTGATTTTTTGGGCACAAACGAATTGTCTCTGGAACCTCAAGGTAAAGGCAAATACAGCTATATGTACTAACGATTTGGATTGGATTCAATTCTGAATTTCGACGAGTCAAATTATGTTTTTAATAATAGTGAGCTTTAATGATGGTTTTATCGACGGACCTGGGCCAACCTAACGCTAACAGGGCAGATCTACCTAACAGTAAAGGTTTTGTTAAAAAAAAAATCTTGTTTTAATATAGACCCGGAATTTTCTTCAATCCTTATAAAATTAACGCGCTATCGCTCGCTTTCTTTCCAGAAATCCTAACCGATTCTAACGAAATTTATAAGAATCCGCATTTTTATTATATTATTATTTTGATTTAACTTTCACAATAACAAGATATATACTAATGGAAAATGTTACACTCGGACAAGGACATGGCACAGTTAAAAATTGCCCAGGTCAAAAGTTGTTCTACTTGATAGGCTTCGGAGACAACTTACCTGTCATAGGGAGTGAATTTACCTATGCCTTATTAGGCTCTTCAGTATATGGGAGACAACTAGTACCCGCCGGATGATTAAGTGACAACAATCAACGTGCTACAACCGAGGATATCAACTTAAGAAATAATGTCAAAATCGTTCGTGTAAATGTTGGAGGTGTGGCCTTTAAAAGTGATGAACTTGAACTACTGCTCAATTACTGAAGTTTCCAGAAATTGTGTGTCTTTCAGAAACATGGCTCAAACAGTTGGAAGCATACCTCTTTCCGATTATAATTAGTTGCATCCCTTTGAAGATTACCCTATAACTATGGGGGAGTTGTAGTTTATGTGCGAAGAGAGGACTTACATTTATTAGTCGAGAGGAACCAATTGAATTGCATTTTGAATATGCATTGTGTGAGGTTTCATCAATGTCTAGGTTTATAATTATATGTACGTATCGTATTCCAAACTCAGATGCATCTATCTATTAGAGAACATTGAAAATATGATAAGTTCCTATTTTAATAACCAACTTACATATTTATTTGCTGCGATTTAAATGTAAACTTTGATCCCCTTTCTAATGAAAGCACTAGACTTGTTAATATGTTACATTGTTTTAATATTAAGCAAACAATAATTGCAACAACAAACACACAGTATTTAATTACAGCAGAGTACAGGGTAACTCCTGTAGAATCATAGACATCTTTGCAAGTGCTGACTTTGACAATATACATGACCACATGATCGTTCATACAGCTATTACTGACCACAATTTGTAGTCTGTTATTTACATGCTTCCAGAATCTAATACATATCAATCAGTTAATTATAGCTTAACACGCTTTATAAATAATGAGATCCGGCAGACCAACGTCTGGGTTTTGTTATTGCAATTGCGATGGGTCTTTTTTCTATAATGAGTAAGTATAAACAGCAGTGAAGTTTTTTACAACCTTTCAGTAAATGTTTGAGACATTTCCAATAGAAATGAAAAAAGCACGCCTAAAAAGACCAAACCATGGTTGACCGAAGACAGCATTAATGAGTGATTTTTTCTGAAAGGCATTCATAGGATCTGCAGAAGCACATTAGATCATCAATTAAATATATGGTATGATATACTAAAAAAGAACCACTAACAGGTTAAGAAACGACATTATGATTCCCTACCCTTATACTCCAATAATGTTTCTAAAACCGTTTGGTTTATAATAAACAGTGAAACATATTTATAGATGTACAATATAATAATATATTTTATATGAATAATACTTCAGAAGCTTTCAACACTCATTTTATTGATTCTATAAAATTACTTACTGATGTCTTTAAACACAAATAATATTAAAATATTTCCTAATTTTAATTCAATATTTTTAGGGTTACCAGGGTCATTTCGTTTGATGATAAAATTTTTCGTGAAATTTTCAAAAAGGCACTATTTATTTGCGCATAAAACAGGAAAAACACTTAATAGCAAATTACAGATTCATAGCCTTACTATCTATCTTTTCAAAGATTTATGAAAAACAACAACTAAAAAATTAACAAAATCATACTTTCAAATCAATTTTGATTTCAGAAAAATATGGGTACTCAGGATGCAATTTTTTAGTTGCAAAAATTATTTATTTCAAACTTTCAAGACAAATTTATCATGTGCTTTTGACACGGTCAATCATGAGCTCCTTTATAAGCTGTAAGCCTATGGGATAAGATCCTGATTTAAATGAGTGAGCAAACTCACACAGCTGTAGATTATATGCAACGCTACTGTGGTGAGGGTGACTCTTGTCTTTCATGGGAAAACCACATTAAACACCTTTCAGAAAAAGTATCCACACATTGCTTTGTACTCTGAAGATTAAGAAACTTTTCAAGTATGCAGGTTCTCCTTAAGTCCTCGCCACACCCTGACTATATTTTCAAATAGCCCCTACATAAACTACGCATTTTTTTAAAATGCTGCCAGGGTCTTTAACAGACACTTTTGCTTTTAGCATGTTTAGAGCACTTCTACTGAGATACCGTTTTAAAATAGCCAGTCGCAATCCTGTTCAGATCTAGGTTAGTTTTTATTTTAGTTCTTTTGTGTAATGTGTTATGATTGAAATGTGTTTATCATTATTGTTTGTAAGAGGCTTACTTTAACATTAACATTCTTGGAGCGTGATTATAGAAAAAATATGCAAAAAATTAGATTTATGGGTGTCATTAACCCCCCCAATCGCGCGCGGTAGACTTTTTTCTGTTTTTTAATTCGATGGAAGTTTTTTTCCCATTTCCATTTTTTTTGCAGTTCTTTATTTATTTTTCACACTTTTTTCTAATAACTAAAATTAATGAACCCGATCAAACAAAACAGTTCTATTTAAGAAAATTTTGTGTATCTTTTAAAATAAAATGTTAGGCGTGCCAGGCTGAGTCGAGTTTCCCGTAGTTGTTATAACCAACAAAGTTAAACAACTGAATGAAATACAACTTTTTTACTTAAAACTTTTTTTTTTCATTTTTAAAAATTAGAAATAGGGCGTGGCCCGTTAAGTTTTTCGCACTTTTTAATATTAAGTGGATTTAAATGTCGGTGGTTCGAACAGAAATGTGTTGCCGTTAAAAATTAAAAATATTATTACTTTAGGTAATCAATATAAACAATGATGAAACCATCAAATCGTCGGTTATTCAAATTTTTTTTTATCGAATAAATCTGTAGATCTATATACAAGATATAATTCCTTGCAATACCGTTTAAAATTATGAAGTACTTATGAATAAGTACAATACCAATTTTTTAGATAACTTTGTTTTTCCAACGAAGTCACTTCAAATGCTAAATTTTATCGTCCAACAACTATGCGAAACGCAGACCAAAAGGTCAACGATTTATCTAAGTTTTAAGGCCATTACAAAAACGGTATAATTTTGAATGCAAATTTGTAAATGTAAAACAACTTATCTATACGTATATGGAAAGGTCGACTGTTAATCTAAGCTTTAAGGCCATATTAAAAAGAAAACATTTAGGATACAAATTTATTTAGTCCAGGCGATGTGTCGAAAAATCATCTGAAAGATAGAAAAACTAAAACATTTTTTTTTGTATAATTGAATTTAGGCGACACGTAAAATATACTAAAAATTGTGCCACATTCGATGAAAGCACGACCCTCTAAATATGCTCATTAGGTACAAAAAGTTCGATTTTGTGCAATAACCAATTTTCTGTGTCGTGTGTCGAAAAATCCTCTGAAAACTAGAAAAACTAAAACATTATTTTTTTGTATAATAATTGGATTTAGGCGTCACGATAAACATTAAAAATTGTACCACATTCGATGAAAGGACGATCCTTTAAATATGCACATTAGGTACAAAAAGTTGGATATTGTGCAATATCTAATTTTCTTTTTGTTATAGGATAAATACGGTAGTATAAGTATATAAAATAAAAACTTATAAAATTCTTTACAAAAAATCCAAAACGTCAGTGAATAAAGGCTGTAATCAAAGACGCATAAATTAGCTACCGCGATAATACTGGTGTTATGTGAAAAGTATATAGAACTTTTGTAGAGAATGTTATAGACTTTTATTTTTGTATCCCACCATGTCTATCGTACAACAAGAAAACAAGTTATTAAACAAAAAATAACACAGTGGGCCTAATATGCATATTTAGGGGGTCGTGCTTTCATCGGAGGTGGTAGAATTTTTGTTTGTTGAGTTTTTGAAACGTTTTTCATGACGCCCAAATCTAAGTATTAAACAAAAAATATACTGTCTAATTTTTTTCATTCAAAACTACCTACTGCCTGGAGTATTTATGAATTACTGCGAAATTGTATTATTTGCGAAGTAACAATAAAATTGTTTAATATTATTGTCTTAGACGGATCGTTACAATTTAAATATCTCAGAAGTAAATACGGTTAAACGCGAGAGAAAAATACGATAGTAAGTGATAAGAAGAGAATCGACAAATACGAGATAAGTTAAAATTCGCCATCGTTTTAAATAGTTTTGATGAGGTGGCTGGTGCCTTAAAAAAAATTAATCTTTGCATGGCTGAAGATTATTTCAAACCAATTGTAAAGAAGGTATTTTTACTTCCCTCGTAAAAAGGAACTATATAGATAGCGCCTTCGCGTTGCGGTTTTTCTGTGTTTCTAGATAATGACGCTAGAAAGGATTTTATTTTATCACCAGAAAGTAGTTAAGCTACAACTTTAGTTAGGCTTGTATTGAGAGTATTTTTGGTGTTAAAAAGTACGCGATTTTGCTTCGAAAACGGACTTTCTCTAGCATGTTATTGCCGCAAAATATCGAAAATCACAGTTAATGGTGGGAGGTCTCGAAGTCTTATTGAAATGTGGTTTAAAGCTTTCTATGTCTAAATGGCTGTCTGTTCCTCTTTCACTAATCTTTCCCAAATTTGCTTAAGTCTATGAAATAATGTTTAAGCAAATTGAGAAAAGATTAGGCGAAGAGAAACAAACAGGATTCCAAGTTAAGGAGGAGTAGAAATCGCAACCTACCCCCCTCAGAGAAGTTATAGTGCCGAATAGTACGAGATGGCATGGAACCTGCAGCTTCCGGATGTTTAATAGGGCTCTGAATGGATGGTAAGAAAGAAAACCAAAGAAATTTGGCTGTGCGTGTAGATTCTTTAATAAGACTGGTAGGAGATTACCTGATTGCAAAAGTCTCTGGTACTCTAGCTTGGGAACCAATTTTAGTGGAATATATCAATCCATTATTAGGAACGTTAACGTCTCCGATGATAATGATTTCGGAGGAAGGACATTCAGATATTATCAAATCAATCTTGATAGAAAGAAACACGAAATTCACGAGATAGAAATTGTTAACATAAATACGTAGATTTAAATAAATGAATAAACAAAAAGAAGGAAGGAGGAAACTGTTTATTTCGGTTAAGCAGATTATCGCACTACTGCCGTAAAAGATACATTGCCGCACTAGTGCAGTAATGCACTACTTACCGAATTATAATAAGTTTGGTAAAAGACAAATTTATCGCACTGCGGAAGAAAAAAACATAACTTGAAGGCAGAACTATTATAAAATACCCAAACTGTTCAAAGCAATTCACTTATAATAAACAACGTTTATTAACACATAACACAATCAATAATACTTACAGAAAGAATTGTTGATAAACTCCAAATATAAATATGAGATAATTTCAATTCTTTGCTTATTTCAAATGTCCTTATTAATTCATATAGTGAGAGTTTCGAGCAAAAATAGTTCCGAACATTAGTTATGGATTTTAAGTTAGGTAGCAAAATTCTACTCAAAGTTAAGACAAATTATGAATAAATAAGTGCTTTTTTTCCATATTATGTGCAGATCTCTCAATACAACAGCCGCATCTGACTATTGTTCTTGTGTGCGCCTTTCTCTTTCTGGACTGTACATTTTTGAAATTTGAAAAGAGATAAAATATGTGGTAACTTTGAATGAATTTTACGGAGTCGACACCCTGACCACTTTGCCAAGGTAAGATGAAGGTATGTTGGGGAATATAAAGGAGATTCAAAATCCATGCAAATGTAAAAATGTTTTTGCCCTTACAATATTAATACATTTCGCTTTTTTTTCAAAAAGAGTAATGAGTTCATCAAATTTCAATTTTTTGGCAAGATTTTTACGTTTAGCCCTGTAGTATCTGAACGGTTGATCCTAAGCGAATCAAGGAAATACAGAACGAAACGTCCACATTTCCTCTAGCGGTTGGCGTAAAATTCAGCTCTATCAGTGTTAAGGGTGAATTGTGACACATTTTTTAATTGTAGCGTACACGAAATCTATTTGTCATTATTTTTTTACCCTTCGTATCGGTACCTCCTGGGATAAAAACGATTAAATGTCTGCCTTTTTGCAAGAAGACATAGATTTTGATTTTTTCGAAAGTCGAAAAATCGGGTAGAATAGAATTTCGAATAAAAATTCACTAATTTCACATTTCTTATGAAATTTGCCACTTTTTTCAAAGTAGCCTTAGCAGCTGTTCCTTTGACTTATGTCTCCAGAATAAATAGTTTGACAGTGACGCGAACTTTTTAGCTTGAAATCCTCCAGAAATTTGCAAATAATCTCCTCGATTCTTTTAAGGAGTGGTGTGAAAATGGATATACATACCGAAAAGTAGAGAAATATCAGGAATCCCGCCCAAATAAGTTATACCAAGATTTAGTGCCTAATTATGGTATACGAAATGAAGGTAGTTGTAATACAAAATAATAAATACATGGTCTGGAGATTTAAACGTGTGTGCTTTAATTATTAAGAGATTTTTCTCTTTCAGGCAATATTATTACGTTTACTTCTTTCAATATGTTTGATAAGGGGTATTAAAGTACTTCGGTTCGAAATAGTTATTTTCTTCGATATAGAAGACTCAGAAGTAGTTTTTCTTATTTTTTGCTTTATATGCAGTGTTTAGTGTCAATGACTTTAGTATGTTTTGTGGTTTCGTGATATATATTTCAGTCAATTCGTATTGAGTAGTGGCATTTTCCAGTAAACGGAGGATTAAACAGCAGCTTTAATTTAACTTTTTACATTTATAAGGTCGCCGCCTTTTGTAATATCTGAAACTGTTGTTGTCTATTATTATGCTCATACTAACTGGGTGGATTATAAAGTAAATATTTTGTTAAAGCGTATGTGATATACATGAAAAGTAGGTATAGGGAAACTTTTAGCTGTTTAAGGTATTCTGAAATAAGAGCTGCAAAACATTTTCTTAGTGAAAATTTTAGACGGTTAAAAATATAGATTTGAGATTTTCCATTAATGCCATTAACCTATTATTATTAATATACTGTATAAGATATATAGGATATGTAACAGCGGAAATGTTTGAAATATATAAGTTGCATTTGTAGTAATGCATTAGAGACCTTAGAATATGTTTTGTAGAAAAAAATATATAATGCCTGTACAGACGTGCGTATATGTATCCACAACATTCGCGTGAAAGATAACTTCAAAAAGGTAAAACCATTTAGTTTGAAATTTGCACCAAAAATAGTCTGGGTCAATCAGGGCTTAGATCTTCACTATTTTTAAGAAGTGTAACAAGGTCAAAAAATCATATTTTGAGAGCAAACAAACCGATAACAGTTAAATTGAAACCATATATAGTCGAGGTAATTCCTTTGACATGGTAAAATTGTGGAAGTCATTGATTTATATATTTGATTTTGTCATTTACCTATATTTAAAAAAATATTTCAAAAAAAACGGCGAACCACGTAAAATTTATTTTATTTTTTGAACATAAAATATTTTTTTTTACTATACAAGGTAGCTCTAATTTGATGAGGCAGCGCCCTGAAAGCAAAAACAAATCAAAAAAAGATAAAACACGTTAAAATGAGATACCTGAAATTATAATAAAAATATATTCCACAAATTTGCCTAAAAACGGTGACACACCTGATTTTCTTTATCATTTTGTATATATAAACATTTTTTCCCATTATGCTTAGAAAGATGAAAGAATCCCCTCAAAAAAAAAAACAACTATAATTCAAAACCGTTTAGCATTTTGGGCAAACGGAGAAACACGTCCTATTCGTTCTATTTTTTGCATATATTTTTTCTGCTATACAGTAGTATTTTTAAACAGTTAGTTTAATCTCTGTCTACAGTAAACGTTTTTTATACTCTACAGGGAATATTTAATCCCTTAAATAAATATATCAATATTTTTATATCCATAAGTTTTAGCCTCTTTAAAAAGACAAACCAGGACAAATTTATTTGACGATAAAACACAAAAATATTATTTTGTAAAAGGGCTATACTTATATATATATATAAATATATATATATATATATATATTTGTTTCTAGTGCCGGGATTTCTTTCATCGGACATACCAGCAATTGTTATTATCAGCAATTAGTATTTCTGTTATACATTACTGGAATGTTATTGTAATATTTCTAACAGAAGGTTTTGTTAGAAACGGATTAAAAAATATATCTGACCATCATGATCCGAAAATATCTCTTTTTTTATTTCGCCACTTTCTTTCAAAGGAATATACACACGAGGTTGAGGACTCGGCTATTGACTGATAAGATAAACATCCTACTAATTTCTTAGCTTATTAGGGAAATAATTCAGGAAAAAAAATCCAGGAAAGGCAATCTATAGTTTAATTTTAGTTTGTTAAAATCCGAATGAAACTTGTTTTAATATCTAGAATTTAAGTTTGGAAACTTATCCTACGCGTAAATAAATATCCTATTTTATAATACATTTTATTAAGGGTTATCCCACAAGCTGGATATTACAAAAAAAATCATATATTCCCCTAATTACCAGCCTAATTTAGAAGTATAGTGTTTGAGTAAATATAATTAACACTATATTTAAACATTTAAAAATAAGCTACATCATCGTATGATCACGCTAAAAATCTGAGTGTTCAAAGTGCAATAAAAAGTACAAATACCACTCGAATTTACTAGGTATTTAATAAAATATCAATTGTTAAATAGAAATGTATGATACTGCTAATGATGATTTTTGTTTTCTTTTCTCTCAAAACACTTACAATTATATCCCCGTTCCGATAAATCGGGCGTATTCTGTAAACAGGCATGATTAGAGATTAAAAAATTATTTCACGACCACCTGCTCTGCTAATATTTTCCTTAAAATGGATGAAACACTTTAGGATTAGCACCATATTCGTAGAGACCAACACGATCGCTAAACACTTTAGGCGATGATACGTCATTGTTTTCAAAACACCGCACTATAGGACGAGGTCAGTGTCGCGATGAGTTTGAGGAAAAATCACGTCCATTCTGAACGATGTCATGCTATACAGAGTGATCCCTTTTCAGTAAAATTGTTCATTTTAAGTTCGCACACGAATAACGGACGTGACAAAATGACAAACCACTTATCAGACCGGCAATGTAGAGCCAAGTAAATTTTCTTATCACTCGTTGGTGGCTCGACTAATACGACGAAACTGAAATTATCTTTTTTAATGTATTGTCCGTGTTTGGTAAAATCAACGCAGGCCAACAACACTCCAGCGCGCAGATAAGAACTCTTGACGAATGCTATTTTTCTAAATACACAAAAAATAGCTACGGAGTGTAACCGAGACATCAATTGATGCAATGTTATTACTTATTTTTTGGCAACTGTTTAATAGGGGGAAAGCTCGCTATGTTCCAGTGACAAATTTAATACATTTGATTTTGCCTTTATAAACCAAATACAATTTTTGTCTCTAATATATATATATATATATATATATATATATATATATATATATATATATATATATATATTATGTTTCTTCAGACCCTAAAGGCCTGATGCCGAAGTTTAATTTACCGTTACATAATACCGTGGTTGCCTTATAGACTTCACACCATGTATTAAAGGGTGCAGAGTCGGAGTCTTCTTCCGACATTTTCCAAATAGTGACACACGCATTTACACTTCATGGTACTTTTATAAAGAATAGAATTTGCAAAAAACTTTTTAGTAAAAGACGTAGTTTTTGAAAAAATAAACGGTGAATATGTAAAAATTACTGAAAATGTTTAACCCTTTTAGCTTTAAATTACTTAAAAACAACGCTTGGTACAAAAAACATTAAATTACTTTTTAACTTATATTTTTACTTTCTAATTTTAATACTCATTTTTACGGATGTAACTTATTTTTTTTAATACGCTTTTTATGTGGAATAACTTTTTTTGCTAAAATCGATATTAACAAAGTCCTCTATTTGTTAACTTAAATTACACAGACCCTATATAATACAATTTACAAGTAAATGATGTACTCAGAAACTGATGTTTGTCTTTTTCTACTAAAAATGTTTGATCTACAGCGGTCTGAAGTTTGGATGGTTAAAACTTTCATTACAAATATCTGTTTTCAAGTAAATTGAAGTCCTGAACACTATTGAGTCGTAAACTAAATTTTCTTTTTGTACCAATCTTAAAAAATCAACTTGCCATAGAAGACACTGCATGTATAGTTACGCTTTTTATGTAGAATAACTTTTTTTGCTAAAATCGATATTAACAAAGTTCTCTATTTGTTAACTAAAATTACACAGACCCTATATAATACAATTTACAAGTAAATGATGTACTCAGAAACTGATGTTTGTCTTTTTATATTAAAAATGTTTGATCTATATCGGTCTGACGTTTGGATGGTTAAAACTTTCATTACAAATATCTGTTTTCAAGTAAATCGAAGTCCTGAACACTGTTGAGCCGTAAACTAAATTTTCTTTTTGTACCAATCTTAAAAAATCAACTTGCCATAGCCAAGGGTTGCCTAATATAGACATCCACATATTTTTAGATTTCTTGGAAACAGTCTTGTAACCATTATCAAAAGCATACTTGGAGCTCCTTCCAATTAGCCTTTGAAAATAGGAAAAAGTCAAAACTTAAAAAAATTATGTTTGATGTATATCTCTTTTCGGCCATCCTGCGTAGTACAATATTATTTTAAATCGTAGATTTAAATCTTGGGAATACATTTTGTAAACCATCTTCCTTCTGAATGGAATAAATAAAACCAAATAACACCCGGTACGCTGTGGAGGAAATAGGGCGCGAGGTACTCTTGGAGCTAAGCACTTATTGGCCCATTTCAGTCAGTTTGCTACGCGGTAGGAATTTAAAAAGATATACTTAAAAAAATAATCATAAATTTAAATAGATATATACAACATATTTAGAAAATAATTTGTGGGTTTAATAAAAAGCAACTTTCTTTGTTTCGGGAGACAATAAGTTACGTGAACAGATTCAGCAGCATTTGAAGGGAATCAGGTACCTATTTAAGAATTCATGGTCCTTGGAATTAAACCCTGCAATTAGTGATGTTTTATATCTGTTTTAAACATCTTGATCATAAAATTTATTGTAGTAGTAAAATTGGGGATGAAGGGGTATTTATAATACCTGAGTATTAACTATTATTATTTTTTTATTTTCTTTTAGGCACATAAAAGCAAGTTGACCATCCTTGGCTATACAGACTCCTCGAATGTATCGGGGTTTCTATTATATTTTGCCCTCCAGTTAGAGGGTTAAATATTGAATATAGAAAACAACTTTTAATAGGGAAGTTGTAGGATTTTACCTGTATTATCTCTTAAAATATTTTTTTTAAACCTTAAAAAGTTAAAAAATTTACATAACCTATAATTCGGAATTCATATATCTTCAAAAGACAAAATAAACTTTGTTCCTTGACAGATAAATAAACTATATGAAAATGGGAATAATGGCTGTGTGTACTTAGAAGTAAAATGGAAAATGTAGACTTGTCTTTGGCGCAATCTTTTATTAATTTAAAATCCTTGCTTTCTGCTTTTGTCATCTTCAGTCTTACACATTCTTTGAAAATTCCAATACAGAGATTGGTATACGTAGGTTGATTTACTCATTTTTTTTAATTTACAAAGTTAAACAAGATTAATACCTTACATTGCTTGATTAATTTCGGGAATTAAAAAAAAAACGGGTAAATCAGCCTATATACCAATCCCTGTATCGAAATTCTCAAAAAATGTTGTCCGAATTATATATACTTGCAAAATATCAAATCGATACGACAATTAAAAGTAGGTTAAAATCGACTTCCTAGATTTACTTAGATACATATTAATACAAGCGAAGCTAATAAAAGCGTGTTACAAAAGGACAAAAAATGAATGGCGATACATTTAAAGACAATTTGATTTGCGGGTGAGATAACATCAAGATTTTTTGTTTTGTTTAGGTTTTATTTGAAGGCCAAGTTATGTGACCAATATATAGTGTTACAGATTCATGGATCTGGGGATTTCACCGTGTCAAAATGGAATTAACAGGTAATACGCAATATTTTACATAGGTTTTAAATCATTCTATTGTAAAATGTAATGCAGTGTCAAGATTAGGGATTCTAACTATTTTATTTATATAAAGTGGAAAACTAGTTAGAAGTTATTTTAAAACTTCTTGGTAAAGAGTTAATCACTTTGCAATATGCATATTTTAGAGTTTATATAAATGTTAGTAGTAGTAGGTAGTTTGTCGACTTTGTCACACTGCTTTAAAATAGCAAAAATTTTAATAACTTTTTTTTAATCTGTGCTGCCCTTCATACATTAGGTTAATATTATAGCAGACCAACATAAAATTGAGCTTCCTTAAGTTTTTTAAATTTTCCATTTTTTCTTAAATACATTGACTTGCACACTGTAACATTGTTGCAAAGATTTACTAGACTGGTAAATTTAGAACTTGGGCTGAGCTGCCAGCTTGAATAAAATACCCACATAGAGGAAAAGTACTCACCATTCTATGCAACCGTCCACCAAACATGTTTCTTTGTAAGAAAGTCATTTATCTCAGATACACACCACAACCGTCTCAAAACACTAAAGAAACAAGAAACTAGGAAACGCGTTGGCGCGTCTCCAGAATGTTACAAAAACTACCCTCGGTCAATGACGGCCCGGTATTTTCACGAAACTTTGCCAAAGTTACGAAATGAACAGACGAACGTGACTGTTCCCTGTGTATCTGTCCGGATTTCAGGGTTGGTTCGGGCGGGTACGGGACGGAACGGGGTGCAGGTAGTAAGAGCAGCATCCCTCGTGGTCGCCACGCCATGCTAGCACAAAAAAGTGTCGGCATTGAAATGCAACAAGTTTTAAAGGTGGTAGGGAGGTACACGGCGAAGAGAAATTATTTAGCAACACTGGGGTTAGGTCGTAAATTGTTGTATAGCGTATATAACTAATATACACTTATATTAGTTAAGTAATGTGGTTTTGGTTCAAGGGATACATTACATTATTAAACAAGATGTTACAAAAATCAACATATCTTACACAAATTCAGTATATTTTTCATGGACCAAGCTTTAAAAAAAAAACAGTTTAGTTGTTTAAAGTTAGTGAGGGGATGCAGAAGTAATGGTCCTAATGCAAGAAACTCTTTATTATATTATAGACTAGCTATCGAGGTTGTCTATTCTCTTCTGTAAGAAGACCTCTCAACTCAGAGGTTTATAAAAACCACTGAGCAATTAAATGTAAATAAGTTGGTCTAATAAATGCCATATAATATACAAGTTGTGACACAAAACAAGCAAAAGCAAGTAGGAAATCAAATTTTCTATGATAGCCGAATTGTAGAGCGTAAAAATATTAGATAAAAGCTTTTTTTGTACAATTTAGGCCGACCGGCGGCGCGACGAGTTGATAGTATATTTGGAAAAAAATAATGAATAGCCTCGTTATTAGGTAATTTAAAGGTCAACAATAGAACAGTTCAATTGGCGCATTTTTTACATATTATACAACACTAATTTTCTCAAAAACGAATTATCTTATCAAAAACTTCTTGAAGCTTTATGACTTGTATTTGCAGGCTCTTTAATATAGCTGACTCAAATGTTTGAATTTCAGTTTTTGTTTGTTTGTTTTTCTCCTTTAAATCAATCTTATTTTTCAGATAAGGGAAGCTTTTTATGAAGAACAACCTTTTCGGTTAACATGACAAATAACAAAGTTCTCTGAAGGTGCCTAGTGACCGTGAAAGCTCCAACACTATATAAAAGATTTAAATATTTTTTAAGGTTTGATTTACATCCATTTTGTTCCACAACATTCGGTTTGCTCAGAAATATTATAAGATTATCCTTGCATCACCCTCGATTTGTCTATTTATCTTATTAGTTAATTAGTTTTGAGCTACCGAGATCAGCTCGAAGGAAATGGGAAACATTTTTTTTTCCAGTTTCGAGGACATTGAAACGAGGATGTGGAAGAAACTTGAAGACTGTTTTGTACTAGTATACTTGTAACACCCTATATATTCTTCTGTTTTTTCCATGTATAGTAAATAATATAATACATCAACTTATTAAATCATAATGAATTGTTAGTCGTAGTTAATATACCTAATCATTAAGATAAACTGCATTAGAAAATAACGGAATTATCGTTCCCATTGCCATATAAATAAAGGCATACTGCTCTTTGAAAGATCCATCTAATTAACGTAAAAACAATTAAATTTAGATTAGGATGAGTACAAATAGGACTATACTGTAACATATAGATTAAAATTAAACAAATTTACTGTAAGCATTCAGATCGCTCAGTTCTAACGTATACTCTAAAAAAAATCGAGAATTTGATAAATGGAACGATTTAAAATAAACTTATTTGTTAGATATGTATGCGCAAAAAAGAATAAAATAACAAATTGTTATATACAACTCATAAACGCCTTAAATGTAAAACTTCTTAGTGTAGCACGTGAAGCATTACAAATGCGGAAATTCGCATGTAATAAGAGACAAATGAATACACCCCGATCCAAAAAAGGTCAAAGCTGAGTTTAAATTCCCAACTCCTAAAAATCCAAAGGACATAAAATCTTTATTGAAATATTACCGACGCTTTATTGAATATTTTAGTAAAATTTAACAACAAAATGCATTTTGTTGTTTAAAATAGGCAAGTGACTTACTACTAGTATTTGGACGAACTTAAACTAAGAATGCAAAAATCTCAAGAAATGGCTAAAAATCATGGAATTAAAAGTAAAAGTTATTAAAAAATATTAAGATAAATAGACTAACAACGTAGAATTTCAAGTAAATAATTTGGTATATTTATTAAACGTGAAAACTAAACCAGGCAGGTTTAAAAAACTAACATCTTATTACAAGGTCCCTACAAAATATTAGAAATGAATCCTCCCGTAAATGGTAACCTTCGATTAAAAAATAAAAATTAAGACAAAACAGTTTTTGTTCCAATAACCTTTTAGTTTATATATTCTTGTGAGGGACAATTCGTCAATACTCCTAGAGACCACTCTGGAGGAATTTATTATGAACAGGTCAAAAACACCTAGTAGAAAAACATTGGAATTAAGTTACTTGAATTTGCAACCTATAAGTGACAAACTCAACTTCGTCAATTCTGCGAATAAACAAACCGTTCAGGTTTGAGAGGTATCCTTATTTAAAGATTTATTTTTAGTGTACAACTCTCTTAAAGTTTAGGCCAATAAAATAACGGGCCAACCTCAAACTAATTTGTGACAAGCAAACTTTGGTGAAATTCAGCTTATCAGGTCGTGTTTAAAGAACCTGTAAAAATCCCCGACGCTGCACTCACGGGAAGCACCCCAAAACCACCCCTAAAGATACAATTTTTCAGTTTTTCGTTTATAACCCCTAAACCTTTATGAAAAAAAAACAAAAGATCAATTTCGTAGAGAACAAAATTACCTTTAAAATGGTATATAAGAAGTTTTAAATGTGTCATATGTAAAATATATGCAAAATAAAAAATTAGGTGTCAGTTAAAAGGCTATAATTTTAAAGAAATCATAAAAAGGATACTTAGATAAGTAGCTAATATTATTTAAACGTAAATCTAACAAATTTTACTAACAATTAATTTAACAAACTTAATTTATTACTAAGGATTAAAGATAAATAAATAAGATAAAGATTATTTACAAATGTATTTCTTCGTCGTCTAAAGAGACGTCTATTGCATTTTCACAATATTGCGCCACACAAAAACTGCAACTATCACCACATTTAATGTTAAACTTCTTACATGTACAATTTTTGGAGCAGCCTGATTCGCATCCACAAAACAAAAACCTTAAAATAAACTCAGGTGCTATACATTTAAGAGTTTGCTGTGCTACTAAGCAATTATTTTTCTTTCCAAACCCCAGTCTTCAGGATTTAGTTTATTGCCAAGCCACCATTGCACTTGTAAAAACACTCTTTTAATATGCAAATGTGCAGCTTCCGTAGTAGGGGGTAGTGTCGACAATTCAAAACTAGCTAAGAAATTAAAAGAAATTTTAAAATACATTTTTGCACCAGTCGTCAATAGATTTTCTAGATCTGGTGAATAGCATTTAAATATTTCAATGTCTGCAAGTTGATCCTTATTATTCTTTATTGTAGTAATTGCATTTCTTTTTCCTTTTTTATAAAAGGCCAATGTTGTATCACAACCAGACATTGCGTGAAGAAACAATATATTTCAAGCAACAGCTGTATCCAAGTTTTGTTTTAAGTGGAGTATAACAGTCAACTTGTCAGGTTTTCCTGCTACTCCAGGCCTTAACATACAAACATTTTTCGTGGTATAATGATATATTAGTAGGACCATTAGATATATGTGTCCTAACCTACAACAATAACAGGCTGGTTGGTTTCTAGGATGTTAGCGTAATTTGTTGCAGTTGTTGCAATAAGGTAGTCTGCATCCAACTCTTCCGAGACTACCGAAATACCAACTTTACACAACTCTTTATCTAAAAAGGCTATGAGTTTCTCTCTATTGGAAGACGTGGCCAAAAAATTACTTTGACTCATGCTAACAGAAGTCTTTGAACTAAACTTGACTTCTTGTCCACTCGAGTGTTTCAATCTTCTTTGACGTTCTGCAGATTTGGTAGACAAACTTGTATTTGAGTAGACGTCAAAAATAATTGTACAGCTTGTCCCAAAATGGTATTGAACATATTTTATATATTGTAAAAAAATGTCCTTATATTTTGCCGGAGACTGCCATACTACCTTCCTACCTTTTATCACCTTTTGGTAAACTGCAAACTAGTGAAAGTATGATATCAAAATATTGCTGCAATGAAGGCTTTTTTTCTAAAAGATATTTCATCAAAAATACTAGGACATGGTGAAAGCGCCGGAAGGAGTGATTTTTAACCCTAGTTGACCTAGAATTTTGGAAAGGTGAACCGTTCCCTTTCTCTTGAACTCGAAAGTACGACCACAGGGATATTTGGTAAATGTGAAGTTTTAAAAGGAATCTATTTAAATTTAGGAGTTAGTGTCGATTTTAACCGCTTTGTCCGACAAATGGCGTTGTCCGGCTTAAGTTAACTGAAGGTTATGGTTTACAAATATAAGTTATGTTTTTTTTTACAGAGCCGTTATTATTTGACCGAAATAGCTTTCAAAAAATCCTTTAGTAGGCCACTTTTTGCTAAAAAAATGAGATGTTAAAATTTTTTCACATATTAAACGTCATAAAAGTATTTTAGTTATAATTAAAAGAAAAAACAAAGGAATGGTTTAGTTGTACCCGGTTTTACCCCAAAATAAGCTAGTTCGCCCCATGGGATTTTCGGGGACTTTCCTGTGGTTAATGTCCAAGATGTCTAGATATGTCTAGAAAATTAGCTTGTCATAAATGTGTTTGAAATGTCTGTCTAAATCACTTAATTCTACTGGCCTAGTTATTAAATCAAAATATTCCAGAACTATTAGCAAAATAAAAATCTTTCAAAGTCCTAATAGGACATTATACAAGAAAATAAGTATGGTTTAATATAATTTGATTCGTATTTAAACCGTATGTGGCGCACTAGATGAAAATGATGGTAAATATTACATTGACATGCCTAAGAATCTCGATAATAATGAAAAACATGATCACTAATTTCAATGATATGATTACTAATTTACATAAGAATAGAGAAATATTTAATGAACATTTGGAAAAACTGAATAATTTATCCAAACAAGCTAACAATAAAATTAATTAATAAACTTAGAAATTAAACAAAGTATCGAAGAACAATTTGTATTGTTTACATTGGCCTTATCGGAATTACGACATAAAATGTCTACGATCGTCAATACCATACTTTTCGAGAAATCTAATCTAATCCGTAATATCACCCCCTAACAAGTGATTGCCTTGCCCCTACCTCACTTGCCAAATTCTGTAACGTATTCATAGGCGCTTATTCTTTGTCACGTTCTACTAAAAACAAAGTTCGATACCTTATAATTAAATTTCCTCTGGTTTTTAGTTTACCATCCAAAACTTAATTGACATATTTTTATTTCACCTGCTATAAAGTTTCTGGTTCTGTCCGAAAATCGAAATGAATATACTTTGTCTAGTTCAAAATTGTATTAATTTCTACTGCTAGTAAAATATGAGCGAGGTACCATTATTTGGAACGACCTCTAAAAAAAAGTGCAAAAGTTTCAAACCCACACATAAACAAATTCAATTAATATTTAAAAAAAAAGAAGTTTGTTTTTTTTTTGCAAATAACTCAAAAATTACCAAAATTTAAGAATTAAAAAAAAGATCCTAAAAAAGTAACGATTTTTGTTAGCTTCAATTATTAATAACTAATAGATAATCACATTTAAAAACATCCAACGTCATAATCTCATATTTTATAGTTGTGGTAAAGTCTTCACGAGGCGAAACAATTTTAGTGGATTTTTTTAACAATTATCCGACTTGAAATATGCATGCAAATTTTAAAAAATGTTTAACTAACAAACAATAGCCTAATTTTATGAAAATTCAGTGAAAAAAAAATCTGCGGCACATTATACCTACAAATGTCTAGATAATAACACAATTTTTTAAATTAATATTTAATAGAACAAAAATAATTTTACTTGTTACAGCCGGTTTTGGAGAACAGCAATAGCTTAGAGCACGCCGTTCGGAGCTTTACTTTCAACATTTAATTAAAATGATTAACAATAAAGATAGAATCCGGACTATTTTATTGGAACTATCTTCCTCTTTTAACAACTTTTTTTTTTAATTCTTAAATGTTAATAGTTTCCGAGTTATTTGCAAAGCACTAAACATGTTTTTACTAGCAGTAACAAGAATTAGCACCATTTTGAATTTGTAAATTAGACTATCTACTTTAGACTCCTTAGACACTGCAGGAATCTGGACTCTTCTAGTATAATTTTCGAAAATACTAAGCCGTTATACCAACATATTGATGGTTGTGCAATGGGAGCGTCCATATCTAGCGCCACTGCTCAATTAGTACTAGAGGAAATAGTATGTAATATAATACCAACCTTATATTTTGATTTAACTTTCCTTTATAAATACGTCGATGATTGCTTAACCACTATATCAGAAAACAAACAAAACTATATTCTCGAAAAATTTAAGAGGTATCACGAAAAATTAAAATTTTCCCTTGAGCCTGAAAAAGACAACATTATTAACTTCTTAGATATGACTTTGTATCACATAGATAATACCATAAAAACTGAATGGTTTACAAAATCAACATGGTCGGGTCGATATCTAAACTTCAAATCAGAATATCATATTTCTCAAAAAAAAATCAGTGATAACTAGGGATGCACAATGTTTCGCGATACATCGAAATTAATCGAGCCTTAAACATCGATGTTTTTACATCTATCTAATGCCGGTCGATGTTTTAACAGATCAAGGGTTTAGGAGTTTTTAAATTCACGGATTTGTCCATCGGCACACGTTCTATCCTTGTTTTTTAATGTTATATAAGAATGAGAGTCAGTTTGATTGATTAGCCGATGAATTTAAAATCTCGGCCTTTATTTGGACATTTTAATTTTACAGCTCGCATGCCATGATGCTATCTATTGCCAGACTATTGAATATTGTTGGTTGTCGTCCTAATAAATGTTTTACTTGCTACCTCAGTTCCAGCTGAACGCTTGTTTACTAATGCAGGTGCCACCGCCAGCAAAACGCGTCATCGGCTGTGCGGAAAACTGTATTGTACCTTCTGTTAATGTTATTGCTTTATAATAATAATTTTTTTTATCGGGAATATTCTAGATATTAATGATATTATAGGAATAATAGCCTCTACATCTAAAGGCTGGAACACATGGGTTGGATAAACTCTAAATAATCACCTCTATTATTCTACTCTATTTGTCAGATTGTCACAGCTTTGTATACCCCACTTTACATATGAGTCGATGTTATTATCTTCGATGTCGAGGTACATCGATGAAAACTGGTCTATGTTTTTGAACCATCGATGGATCAAATTCGATGTTTCTCTTACATCGATGTAAACGAATTCGATATATCGTTTTTCGATGTATCGATGGTTTTCAAACATCGTGGATCCCTAGTTATAACAGGTATAGCTGATAGGGCAATTAAATTAAGTAACACGGAATATAGAAATGAAGCTATCAAAAAGGCAAAACAAGCTCTCTCACAAAACTCTTATCCAAAAAAATAAGTCGACTCAATATTAAAGAAAAAACTTGAAACACATTTAAAAACACCAAATAATAAAGATCGGAACAACAGAAACACTGCAAATTTCGTATCATTATCTTATATTTCAGGATTGTCAGGAAGTTTTTCAAAAAATACGATCTTAAGGTTTGCTACAAAGGCTACAATTTGCTCAATAACTACAGCAAACTAAAAAGTCAAATCCCTACAAAAAAAAAGATCTATTATAACTCCATGCAAAGGCTGTCCTTCTGTTTATATAGGCTAAACGAGTCAGTATCTCCAAAATAGGATAAACGGCCACAAATATGACAGAAGAAACACGACTGCCCTTAAAACGTACGAAGAAAATTTCAGCCACAATTTTGATTTTGAAAATATCAAAATTCTTAAGACCGAAGCATACAAAAGAAACCGGGAATTCCATGAAATGATTCAAATAAAGACAAACATACATTCCGTAAACGACAAATCAGACATAACCTATTTAAACCAAATATATTTTAATATTCTAAAAAATGCCTAAGCTATGTAATCAGCAAATAATATTATCTCATCCCTTTCGCTTGCATTCCTAACTTATTGTCGCCTATATATATATATATATATATATATATATATATATATATATATATATATATATATATATATATATATATATATATATATATATATATATATATATATATAGAATGTTTCTTGAACCTTTGTTTAATATATTTTTAGAGGAAAACTTTTCTTGGGATAAGGTTCATACAGGGAATAAATCAACGTATTTTATTTCCTGTGCATTTTTGTTTTATTTTATTCCAAAATCATACGTTTCGGCTAATTTTTAGCCTTTTTCGATGACAGTATGGTACTTATAGCTAAAAAAAATGTAAAATGACATTAATGCTGATCTTTGAAAGTTCTAGAAGACTTAGAAAGCCAAGTTATTCCGCAATTAAATTTTCAACTTCCTTTTTTCTACAGATATGTCGATGATTGTTTGACAGCCGTTCCAAAAGGGCTAGAAAATTATATTTTATCATGTTTTCATAGCTATCACGAGAAATTAAGTTTCACAATTGAATTTGAACAAAATAATAAAATAAGCTTCCTCGATATGACCCTCTACCATAAAGATAATGTAATTCAAACTGCATGGTACACAAAACCAACCTGGTCAGGAAGATTCTTAAATTACTTCTCACAGCATGCTATGTCCCAAAAAAATCAGTAGTTATCGGCTTAGCTGACAGAGCTATCCAATTATCTGATCCAAACTACCAAAAAAGCGCCATAAAAAAAGCGAAACATATACTAGCCCAAAATAGCTACCCAGATAAATTAGTCAACCCAATTTTTAACTCTAGAATTCAAATTCATAATAACAAAGTACAGGATATCGAACATAATAACCTAAACAAAAACACAAAAACAAAAAAAAATTATTTAACTCTTCCCTATGTCACCGGTTTGTCTGAAAATCTACAATCTTTTTTCAAAAACATAATATTTCAATCAGTCATAAAGCAAACAATTTACTTAAATCTAACTATAGTAAACTTAAAGCAAAAACCCCAAAAAATAAAAAAACACACACAGTTTATGAAATCCCGTGCACAAATTGTAATGGAGTATATATAGGACAATCAACTCAATATCTGGAAAACAGGATAAACGGCCACAAATACGACAAGAAAAACCAAACAGCATTAATTAAACACGAATCCCAAAACAATCATAAATTTAATTTTAAAGAAACTCGCATATTAAAGACAGAACTACATAAAGAAAAAAGAGAAATTTTGGAAATGATCTTTATAAAAAAGAATACAAATTCGGTCAACTCAAAATCAGACATTCAAAATTTAAGCAAAATCTACACTAACATATTATAAATTAATTCCGTTTTAAAATCTATATTACCGTAACATCTCCCCCTTTTTTTCTGTAAACACTTTTTTTTCCTTCTTTTTACTTAAAATAGGACATAAAAATATTAATTTTAAATGCGATAAAGATACCAATTACAATTATATATTTAAAAAGAAATTACATTATCAATGATATTTTTTTTTATAAAAGCATGAAACATCAAATTAATTGTATTTTAAAACAAAAAATATTTAAAAGTCTTGTAATAAAGAAAATTTAAAAAAGAGAAAAATGAATGAATGATGGGTGGAGGCTGCGAGAGTCGAACACGGGACCCCTCGCACCGTGGCTCGAGGTGCTGTCCTTTGAACTACCAGGGAGTTATGTCAATTTGTTTTAACAAGATAATAATATTTTAATTCTCTTAATGGAATTGATCGCCCTTAAAAACATTGTAAATATTGCAATCAAGGTCAACGATTTTTGGCCCTGGACAACGAAATAATCACTCTGCAGTAGACATTTAAACCTATATGTTAATTTTTGTTTCGTGTGTCCAAACCATGTAACTTCGTCTTTTTATATAGTCTTGTATATGTGTTTTAATATTTGATGAAAATGAGTTCTGTCTTAGGTAAGTCACAACAAATTTTATATATTTTTTAAAATTTTTTATTAGTTTACTACTTCTTTCAAAGATCAGCATTAATGTCATTTTACATTTTTTTTAGCTATTAGTACCATACTGTCATTGATTAAGGCTAAAAATTAGCCGAAACGTATGATTTTGGAATAAAATAAAACAATGCACAGGAAATAAAATACGTTGATTTATTCCCTGTATGAACCTTATCCCAAGAAAAGTTTTCCTCTAAATATATATATATATATATATATATATATTTAATATATATATATATATATATATATATATATATATATATATATATATATATATATATATATATATATATATATATATATATATATATATATATATATATATATATATATATATATATATATATATATATATATATATATATATATATATATATATATATATATATATATATATATATATATATATATATATATATATATATATATATATATATATATATATATATATATATTTATTTATATATATATATATATATATATATATATATATATATATTGATAATCATAATGAATTGTTAGTCGTACCAAACTTTATTTACTAAGTCATTAAGACAGACAAATTTGGAAGATAACGTAATTGCCATTCCCATTTCCATATAAATAAAGGCAAACTGCCCTTAGAAACACAATTAAGATTAGGATGAACACAAATAGGACTTCTCTGTAAGAGATATCATTTTATTAAGCAAATTTAGTGTAAGCATTCACATCGATCAGTTCTACTGAATTTTGTATTAAGTTCTCTTTTTGTAAATAAAAAAATAATTAAAAAAACTCCAAGTGACACTAATTTCAGAAGTTCCATTTCAATACAAATGCTCTCATTTTTTAGTAATTTTGGAGTTGAACTATTATTTGACATGACGCACGAGCATTTCAAAAAATATCAATATCTAATTTCGTAATCTCTTTTTAAATATTTATTAATTAATAAATCCATTCTATATTAATTTTTAAAACTATTAAACAACGAAATCTGCTCAATTAAAAATTGCTATCAGCGATGTGCACGTTTAATCTTTGTCATATAATATTTTATACTATTTTCGACTTAACAATATTCTATTTAAAGTTTTGTATATTTACTGTGTTTATGAGAACAGCACTTGAGACAAATAATTTTGTTTCTCGTAGATACCTAGACAATTTCCATTTTTGATATCAAATGAGGGAGACTACCAGTAAGTTTTAAATGATAATTTATTATCATGAAAAAAATAGTGTTACAATTAATACCTTACTTCCAAAGACCTGCAAAAGTTAAGTAACACGGCTTTAACTGAAATTGCTAGGAAACATATCAGAATTATACCCCATCTAAAGTCCAAAGATTCGCCAAATAAAAATATACCAACTGATATACAGGGGCGACTGTATCAACCGGCTCTTAATTTATTGCATTAATATTAAAATACCTATATGCTTATGTTATGACCAATACAATTTCGCAAGGCAGATGCACGAAATAAAAGAACAGTCTGCTCACTTTTGTGCATTGTCATTCCGCTATAAGGCAAATTTGCTTTATGGTCGCCTTTTTCGATTCCACCCATTATCAAAACTGTACTGGGGCACAAAATATGACGATAGCAATAGAGATACCCATAAATCAACATTAAGTTTTATGAAAAATTGTCATGTTTGTCAAGATAGGGGAGTCGTTACCACCTTACCATGAAAAGGTTCTTGCAGGGACAGGTAGAAAAAGACCTCCTAGATTACATTGCGGAAGAACGAGAATAACCAAATTATTTACATAAAGTTGCTATACAAATTATTCATTTTCTTGCATGAGTGACTTGCTGGGAGTACTAATACAATTCTACATATTTCGATTTCATTTTCTTTGATTAAAATTATTAAAATATTATATAAAAGTGATTTTAACGGTAGTATTCGACTTAAAGGACTACAACACTTACAAACACTTAAAATCAAATTTATTTTACACTGTATCCGTATCTAGTTGTTCTTTATCAGGTTTTCACACACATTTCTGTAGAATGAACTACCCCTTCTTCTCGAAGACATACCACAGAAAACCATACGGGATATGTATTTGCAAGGTGACGTACGTACGACATATTTTTCGGCAAACGCTCGGTTCGTGAATTCCTGGACATGACATTTCCTGACAAATGAATAGGAAGATATAGTTTGCTTTAGCTGCCTTTACTTATTAGCAATATTATTAAAAATGAACAAAAAAATAAACATTTTTGATATTTTGTAGTAGTGTTTTTAACAATTAATGGCCCTAAATATTAATATATTTGGTTTAAAAAGTATCACCCCTAATATGGTATGTAAGACTTTTGTACATGTGAAACCAGACTACCTGAGGATATAGCCTAATTAAACTTCATGCTCAGGTAGATTAAAAGAACTTTACTTTAAGAACTCGCCGTGTTGTGTTAGTGAGTAAGCGACTTAAAGCGAAATTTGTGTGAGGGTGGAAAGTCTTACTTTTTATACGTTTACTTTTTAAATTAAAAATGAACAAAAAAATAAACATTTTTGATATTTTGTAGTAGTGTTTTTAACAATTAATGGCCCTAAATATTAATATATTTGGTTTAAAAAGTATATCACCCCTAATATGGTAGGTAAGACAGTTGTACATGTGAAACCAGACTACCTCAGGATATAGCCTAATTCAACTTCATGCTCAGGTAGATTAAAACAATTTTACTTGAGTTAAATATCCCACAGTATAAAGAAATTGAAATAACAGTTTAGGTTTAATGACAGCTACTTAATAATCATTACCTACCTGCAGGTCCCACCATTTTTCTATATATGCCATTTTTTTTTGAAATGCAAGGAGATTATGAAGAATAAATAAAAAATAATAGGGTGTTCCATAAAAAAACACAAGTCGGCATTTTTTACGGATTTGCGAAGTTCATTTATTCTGATAAAAAATCTTGGCGGTTCAGGCAAAACCCTACAGCTTTTAAATTTAAATTTTTTTTACCTCTAAAAGTAAAAACCGGAGGGGGCGCAAAAAATAGACACCGTGTATACTTGGTTGAGGAGATCACCATAAACCTTAAATCTTTGCTTAGTAGGCGAGTTCTGTGAGTATTTTAAATGGGTATGAATGAATACACGTAAAAATGAGTTAATATGACATCATTTTCTTAAAAATTGAAATAGATATTGAGGAGTTTTATCCAAGGATTTATAGTATTTCAACATGTATGGTGAATGTACCCTAATAATAAATATTACGTTAAAAACACTTTAACACGGGTCAATTTAAGATACAGGAATGAAATTTAAAAACTTAACACTTAAAAACTACACTTTTATAGGGAACATTAATGTACCTATATCCGATAGTTTAAGTTTTTGGAATTGTTATCTCTTGAGGTCGCTTACAACATATCCGGCATTTGTCCTTTGTGGGGCAGCCCATGCATTTTTAAATTAACATAATTAAGAACTCGCCATGTTGTGTTAGTGAGTAAGCGACTTAAAGCGAAATTTGTGTGAGGGTGGAAAGTCTTACTTTTTATACGTTTACTTTTTAAACAATACTTTATTGCATTACGGATTATTGTAAACTATTGATCCTATTTTTAAAGAGTTCGCCAGTGCGTATATAAGTCTCATATTTGGTTATTTAATAATTTATCACATTCTGTAGTGGTGATTAGAGTTCATGGATATTAAAAAGTTATAGTAAATTTCAAGGAAAAAACTTTTCAGTCGATTTTTAATTAAACATAAGCTTTAAAATTCATTAGAATATTGATAAATGTTTGGTACCTTATTATTTTCGTAAAAAAATAAAATATTATAGTAAAATGAAACGTATGTTTCAAGTACTATATGTAACTTTACAGACCAAAATATGGGAAATTTCTGCAATACTGTAAATTGTTGTATAGTCTAGTTCACAAACTCAAAATTCTTACTAGTGCTAGTAAAAATATGAGTGACGGCTTCTTGAATTCTGAATGACGTCTAGAAAAATTTGCAACAAGTTCTTAACAAATTAAGATTTTAAAAAAAGAGTTTACTTTTTGCAAATAACTTGGAAACTATTCACATTTAAGAATTTAAAAAAGGTTCTTAAAAAGGAAGATACGTCCAATAAAAAAAGTCCCAACTTCCGGAACTGTATCTCTATTATCATAAATTTTAATTTAATGTTGACAAACACATATCCGAGCGGCGAGCGCTAAGCCCTTACGGTTCCACAAAACATTTTTTATACTATTAAATAATTTAAAATTGTAAAAAATATGCCATTATCTAGAGACTTGACGGAACAATATTCCACTGGAAAAATTCTTTTTCACAGATTTTTCTTTAAATGAGTGAAGTAAAAAATTTTACTTCGTGGGGACTGTATCACAACTATACTATATGAGATGACTGCGATGTTTTTAATATAATAATAATATAATCTATCCACTTAAAATCCACGAATACACGGTTAGGATTGAAATTCTAAGCAGAAGCGAATTTGACAGCCAATCATGTTTTTCAAGTGACCTGGATCGAGTTGACATGATAGAAATAAGGAACAAAGAAAAAATAAATAGATAATAAATAAAGTATAAAAAACAAAAAAATATAGTAGCATCGCAGCAAAATAATCGGTGAGAAAATAAGGTTCGGTAATAGAAAGTTAAAATCTTTTCATTTTTTCTCACCTGTTATCATTATCTCTGTTTGATTTTATAGAATCAAGAAAGCTCAAGTGACTTGAATTGCCTCGCATCCGATCAAATGTATGCGCTTCAGTTTCGACGATATACTCATTAAGTCAGTATCATTGCGGTTATGGATGAAACTTTTGATTTACCGAATTTATTGTTGAACATCCCCTGTGAAATTTCAACTAACAAAATAATAGAAAAATATTGAAATTATACTAACTTAAAAGATATTTAACGGTTAACTACAGTCGCAATAAAAGATTTATGTTATCCAAAATACCGACTAAAAATTATAATATAATCATATAAATATGATGTTGTGTATGCTGTTCATGTAATTTCCAAACAAACCATTAGATTAATCTCGTTGAGAACCACAATATCAGGAACTTTCCATGTTTAAAATGGACCGAAGATATTCAGCTTAAATATTTGCAGTCCAAATCTATTAAAATGATAATTACCAAGACCTACGCTAATGCGAGCTAATGGTTTGATTACTTCAATGAAGTTCAAGTTTATCTTGCACCACGATCTTTAACAAATAAATTCAAGACGCATGTTTTAAATAAAGCGTTTAGATAAAGTGGCCTAGCATGATTAATACTATTTAAACAAATTGAACTTTTAAAATTTTGAAACAAATTAAATGTGATATAGGAATGAACTGGTATGAAATCAACATGACAGAAGAAAATGGAAAAAACTACTTATATAATTTTTTTAAATTGTGCCCAAATATCAAGTGTGTCATAGGTAGAAAATGTTAAAATATTGGAACGAATCCAATACAGTGGAACAAAATGGCGCCCAATAAAAATGTCTGAAAAGACAGCATATGAATGTGTTATTAAATAATTGCGTGAAACTAAATTGGGTCACATTTCACTATTCCTTATAAAAGGAAAAATTCATAACTAGTGAAATTCAGGGTAATTGTTTTTGAGGAAGATACTTGAGAAAATTAGAAATACAGAGATAATCTCTTATAACATGTTTAAAAAATTATCTAAATGGATAAACTGATAACATCCCTTAACTATCTTCTTCTACTTTTATATACACGGGTGAATCATATGTCTTGTTTTTCTTAATCCATGAACTATTGTACAGCATCATATCAACCGGTAGTTACTTTGTAACTATTTATATGAGTTTATAAAAAATTAACTTTTCCGCACCATATTTTTAATATGGAGAATTAGTACGTTACAGCACTAGTATTCAAACATTACTATGTGTGAAAAATCAAATTCGAAATCATATATTTGTTTAAAAAAAAATTGAATAATAAAAATCATAAAAACTACTGAAATTAAAAGCAGTTTCAAGCTTTGTGAAGCTGTAGCGATTTGTTGTCGAACTCAGCGCTTCTCGTTTTTGTAGATGCTAGTTGCCTTTGTAGAGGTGACAATAGCTAAGCCACTCTCTAGCAATCTAATCTGAAATAGGAACATTCCAAATTCCGAAATTAAAAAAATCCATTAGTCTTTGCACTACTTTTTGATTTTTCGTAATTGCCGCAACAACACACTATGGTATTTTTTTTTAATACAAATGTTAATTATTCAAAGATACCATCGAGTAGGTAGATGTTCTTAAATTAGTTTAATTTATTTGACATGCACAATTTTGCAACAGTGCCCAGTGTAAATAGTCCAGTAATTGGGAGTTTAAATCTCGGGAAAATTAGGCAGTAACATAAGTGCGTGAGCTTTGGCTAGTTTAAAACAACTAGCCAATTTTTGTATTGCTAGACCGTTTGCAACTTCAAAATTAAATGCAAAAAGTTACAAAAATTATTATTTGCTATATTTGCCAAAATACTGTAGACAGATTAATTAAACAAAAATCACAACATCAGAGAGAACACTGTCAAGAGAAAAATATGAATATTGTGAAGCCGCCGGGAAACTAATCTACAATAACTCTCTCAAAAACTATCATTTTGTTACAAAAATAATTTGAAAGTGCACGTTTCATTCCTTCCTTAACCAATAATCCCAGATTTTTTACGTTTGTATCAATGTTTTTTTAAATGTTTCATGTTATAATCACATTTATTATAGGTGATACAATTTCAATTATTTAATTTTCACATTATTTGCTCTTATGTGCCGTCCTTTTAAAACGACCAATCTTTTTTGTAAAATATGAAGTATGTAATTTTACAAATTTTCACTAGAGTTTTGTTGCTGCCCAGGGATGGTTTTTTAAAATACCGAGTCGACTAAATTTTCATAGTTTCGTGGACTAAAATATTGACATTTGCATGATTGAAATATTTTGCACGGATTTCATATAAAGCCCCCCAGTAGGCAATGATGATTGCTTAGGCCCGAGAGCCCTTTGCCAAGCTCTTGTATTTCTTAAACAATAACAAGCAATAAACAAATTCAATAGTTTTTATCTCTCTACACGCCTAATATTTGTACACATTTTTTCGGTCATTTACATAGAAAACCGGCTTATTGGCTACTTGAAGTATTAGACCACATTATGACTTTAGAATGCACGAATTCTAAAGCAAATTAGCTAATATACATAATTTTTCAAATTACCAAACTTACTTTCAAATTTTTTTATTATTTTTATAATATTTTTACTTATTTATATTTATTTTAATTTTTTTAAATTCTATTTAATTTATTTTTAATTTTCGTAGATTTTTGTTCATTCTATACTATTTTATTCCACTTCAAAAAAAAAGGAGTAATACGCCCGCGATTTTCTCTGCTACTACGGATGTGAATAGTGTTTCCACGTTGCTGTAAAGCAATATTCCAGGGTGGTTATAGTAGAAAAACAGCTCCCTAAGTTATAAGAGGCATGCATGACAAACTACTTTAATTACATATACGGAAACGATAATAGATAATGAAGCTGTGTTGGTGAATACATAATGTATTAAAAAGTAATACATAGTTGAAGAGAGATTTCGCACTGCTCCCTTTTAAATCCAAATAAAAAACTAATCCATTTACAAAATTATAAAATTTGAACATTTTTAAGCGCCGTTGATATAATTAAGAAATAGTGCAGAATAAAATAAAAAAACATTAAAAATAAAAGTAAACTTATGAAACTAATGAATTTATCTTTTTTATGAAAGTAGCACGCAATATTTTTGTCATAGATATATTTGTTAAAAAAAAAAGCCATTACACAAATTAGTACAGAAGACAAAAATGATGAGTTTAAAAAATAAGCGCCAGTTGCGTCAAGAAAACTTAAACCTCAAACAAAACAAAGAACAGAACTCCGTTTGAGGAACCCCTCGGATTTCTCAAAAATTTCGAGATTGATTAACGTAAAGCTTGTGTCCTCTAGGTTGAAAGACGTTTTGAGAGCTACGACATTTTGCCTTTATTTTGCACGTTTCCATGAGCTCTTAAGGCTGCTTGCTGTTATCAAATGTATGACAATTTAATGTACCTGACTGCGCTTGATGATCCAATTTTGAACAATAATATAATCAATGTCAAGCATTGTCACAAGAGGCAAATTCTTGAATGAGTGACCACCTTGGGAAGACTGTATTCCGTTCTGAGACGGATTGCTAATCATAGGTAATAGTTGTAGCAATTTAATATCGACCGTCAGAGTTCTATCGCGTTTTCTATAAAGGTACTGTGAAGTGTAAACTCACGGTACTCCAACTCAGCGCCCTGAAATACAGGAAGTGGTACCACTAAGGTAGGTAAATAATAACAATAATGTTCAAATATAAAAGATTGATACGCTGACGGAATTTAATGTAGTTAAAAGCCGTTAAATTTTGTATGACAATCTCTACTAACTGCGAGGTGACTGCCTTGCAAATTCGAGCGACTGCCCGCATATTCTCAAAATGTTATAATCAACCGCAAATAAAAACCTTAGACATTATGTTATTTGACTTGTCTACTCTTGTATTCTATTTAAGAAAAATATGTTGGCACTTATTGGCAAAAAATGCAACTTTCTTAATATTTTTTTAACATGCAGAGGGCACTATAAACTTAAGCTGGTTTTAAAGAGCTCTCAAAGAACTAGAATTTAACAAAAATTAAACTCCTTCGTTCCTAGATTCGACCTAAAAATGACCTATTCGGCTAAACTGTAATAGTGCTTTTTTAAATGAGGACTTGTTTTTTTGTCAGGTTACAGGGTCGTCTCGCTAAGAGTTGGTGTAACGTGATCATAATTTTCATGTTGGGCTCGGACTTTTAGGCCTCCATTAAGTCTGCGCCTTTGATCGTGTATGTAATATACAATTCGTGTGGTATTTCTCGTTTTATGTAATCTTATTTCCTACACTGTAAAAACCTACCTGAAATGTTCCTCTCTAGTATAGTTTCGTGTTTTCCTTCACTTGGATTATCGATGATCCAAAGGGTCGGAGCCTTCAAGGAATTCGGAGAAATATTACTAGGTCACGTCATATCATATAATTAAATCAGATCCATAGTTATGAGTTTCCAAAACAACTGAAACTGAACCTTTGGATTTTTAGATCTTCCTAGATATAATATAAATACGATTTACCTTGCGTCTTGAATATTTAAAAACAAAATCTTTAACTTAATTTGTCATAGTGTGATCAACAAATACGGCAAATGAATTAGAACCATAATACTTTACATTATTAGTTTAAAACTTCTTCATATATTCTCGATAACCAATTGGTAATTTTTTAAAGCAGAAGTTCTGTCCACTTATGCAAAAGAAGTGTTTATAAAAATCAATAGAAACATCTCTTATTAATTGTTAGGTAACAAAAACTAAAAATTTCATCTAGGTACAAAAATATTAGAGCTGCAGAGCTAGTACCCAGGCTTTTACTTTATTTTGTGGTTTTAATAATGTTTTCCAGATATAAAGTTTTTTTTAAGTAATTATTTTGCGGCGGACGAGTTTTCAAGCTGTTTGATAAAGTTGTGACTTCTAAAGTACCCTTTGAATCATGGACACCCATAGAAGGAAAGGAGGGCAGTTGAGACTCAGCAGTAACGTTTTTTGCTAGTCGCAGCTGTAAGTACATTTTGATCTAGCTTTCACGATTTCTCAAATATCGAGCCAATAATGTTATCAAATTATTTTCGTTGAAATTTCCCTCCAATAAATAATTATTATAAGGTCAACTGCCCCCGCCCTGTTCTAAAGATTATCAAAAAATCAGTTTAGTTGAATAATAATCATATAACTAACTAACTAAATAATCGTCGGAACGAAAAACATGGCGTAATTTGTTAACTTTGTTGACGCAGACACTGACAGACCGGCACAAATTTTATCTAGTATATTTATTGCATTTTCTATACATGTTCATTAGCATGTTTATCATATCCTCGCCACATTATTAATATGTAGAGGTAGGCAATGATTCGAAAAGGTTCTAAGCTATAAATATACTAAAAATAAAACTGTTTATAAATATTTATAGAGATTAGACACAAAATTGTTATTTTCATATTCGAAATAACAAATTATTCTTAAAATGTGATTTTGCAAGGCATGTTATATCTTTTAACGGTCGGCAAACACAAGTCGTACTCTAGAACCGATATTGCAAGTTCTAATATTTGTGCACTATTCCAAAGGAATTACATTTTTGAAAAAAACAAATAAATGTGTGAAATAATCGTGTGCATAATAACGAAGTTTATAGCAAAGTTGACTCATATTAAATCTTAGTACCAGAAACAACATTATAAACAGTAGGATCATGCAAATACAAATACAAATCTAATTAAAAAGTAAGGGGAAGATGCAATTACCTTAATCTTTTTGATCCCAACTATATATAGAATCTTAGAATCAGAAACATCATTATAAATGGTAGCGTAATGAAAAAATAAGTATAACGAATAAAAAGAGAGAATAAAAATAATAAAAAATGGGGTAATCAGCGATATAAAAAAATAAAGTAACCTGTAATAGAAGAATTAAAAATAATATTTATGTAAATTTGAACGTGCTGAATAGAAAGTTACGCATCACATTTTTATACAACTATTATAATTTACGTAACACAACTAGGTGGTGGATCTCTCTACTTTAAGTTATATGATCAATTTTTTGCCAAACATACTTAGAGGGACTGTAGCACGGTCCAATCGAACGTTAGGTGGTTCCAAGTGTCAGACTATTAATACTCAAGTTTTAAAAATTTCTGACGAATTATTTGGAAAAAATAACAGTTACCAAACCAACCAAGTTTTTTTGTTTTCATTTATTGGTATTTTATGTAAAGACGGTACCCAATACTGGCTCACTTTTCGCGGACTGTAAGCAGATATTTTTACTTTGACACCTATTTATATTTTTAACTATAGAAGATACAAAATATATAAATCGATTTTTCTAGTATTATTTTAATATATAAAAAAAATATTGATATAAAACGTTTTGCTTATTAAAAAAATAAGTTGGGCCTCAAAACAATTGCCATATACAAGTTGCGCAAAAATCACGAAAAAGCAAGTATGTAAAACAAAATAATTGGGAAATCACATTTTCTAAATTAGAGAGAATAAAAATATGACATAAAGTCATTAAGGATTATTTTTTGTATGAGGTGTAGCTTTTAGACAATTTAAAGGTAAATTAGTTTTATTTGTGATTTTCGGCGAAAAAGATATTTTTCATTAAATGTTTGGTTATCTGAAAAATAAGATTTTATATACAGGGTATAAATACAAAAATAGATGATTGCAAAACAAAAAAGAATGAAATTCTAACTTTTGAGGCAGCTAAATTAAACAACCTGCAAATACTAGTCAAGAAGTTTTTTCATTAGAGATTTAGTTTTTCAGAAAATTAATGGTGAATATATAAAAAATACGTCATTTTTGCATATTCACCATTATTTATCTCAAAAAGTAAGTCTGTCATCAAAAAAATTCCAAAATCTTTTTGAGTTATATTTGCCGCCTCTTTAATTTAGCTATCTGGAAAGTTAGAATTTCATTTTTTTATTATGCAAACTTCTATTTTTGTATTTATCTCGTATACAATCAAAACAAATATATGTGATGTATAAAATGACAATAGAATTTAGCGCAAAATCTAACAAAAAATAATATACAGGTGTTAAAGCTTTTGTGTCTCTCTGTATACACAAAAAAAAATCAGTTTTCTAACTCAAACTTTTATACAGAACATTTTCTTTTAAAACTAATTTTATAAATGTCATTTTATATGCAGGGTACGAAATAAATACAAAAATAGATGATTGCAAAACAAACAAAGAATGAAATTCTAACTTTTCAGGCAGCTAAATTAAACAACCTGCAAATACAAGTCAAGAAGTTTTTTCATAAGAGATTTAGTTTTTCAGATAATTAATGATGAATATATAAAAAAATACGTAATTTTTACATTTTGACCATTAATTATCTCAAAAATTAAGTCTGTTATCAAAAAACTTCTTAAATATTTTTGAGTTATATTTGCCGCCTCTTTAATTTAGCTATCTGGAAAGTTGGAATTTCAATTCTTTTTATTCTGCAAACTTCTATTTTTATATTTATTTCGTATATAATAAAAACAAATAAGACAATAGAATTTAGCTCAAAATCCAACAAAAAAATAATACACAGGTGTTAAAGCGTTTTTGTCTCTCTGTACACGCAAAAAAAAATCAGTTTTCTAACTCAAACTTTTATACAGAACATTTTCTTTTAAAACTAATTTTATAAATGTTAAGGATGTTGTCCATTTATAACAAATAATACTGTACCAAATTTCCTTTATGTTTTGACCGGGATATAAAAGTTTGATTGTAAATGTAAACACAAATCTAAAATTAAAAGCTATGTGAATAAAATATATGATTTATTGTAATATTATTTTAAAGTATATTAATAACTATTCTTTAGACATGAAATGCATTAAAGATTTAATTTTGCATCTTGCAAAAACTACTTTAAGGTATGCTATATAGCATAAGTGTTTATCTTTATCGAGCAATAAATGAACACAAGGTGTCGTAAAATGTATTATTTTACGATGGAAATGAAATTTGTTTATAGACTTATGTAAAAAAATTATCTTGACTTTGGTAATTCCGAAATCTGTGTCGCGGTGTTTGTCCAACTAAAATTTATAATTATGTAGATAGTAACTGTATAAGTATATGGACAAATTTACACTTATATTTATGACCTACACATAAGCATTCCAAGTAGTAACAGTGATGTAGTAGATATGTTTTTGTTTCTTCTTTTAACATGTGTCGATTGTCAGAACCGTGCACTGTGGCTAGAATTAGTCTTTTGTAGGTAACTTCCAGGGCTACGTTCCAACTAATCAAACTCTGATAGCACCCTGGACCTTGTGCCTGTCGGTAAGTGTTTGCTATAAGTGTTTTTTCCATAAAATCTTATGCCCGGTTATTTTCCAAAAACCACTCAAATTATGTTACGTCATTACCTGCGAAGCCGACAACGTCGATTCCGGATGATCATTTAGGGGTTAAATTATTTTACACTGGATAGATCGTATATTCGAATATTATCTGTCTTTGATACAACTTATCTTACTAATGTTGGAAATAAAAACTGAAGAATCGATCCAGCTACCTAGACAGTATATGGCGTTATATTTCACACACAAAAAATATATATTTACTGTGTGCTGCCTTCATTGATTATTGGGTTTTGGACTCACTTTTGCGAAAAAACTGGTATTCACTGTAGTTTATAATAACATGTATTTAAATTAAATTTTCCAACTTACATATTTACTTCCTAAAATAAAATGACATTTTTCGAAGACAGAATTTCGAAAATAAGATGGGATCTGTAAACGAACGAAAATTACAAGCTTCAAAATGCGTAGAAGGCGCATTTATTTATCTCCATATAACTGCACAAAAATAGTGTTTATAAATTGCGCCTAGAACACATTTTTTATTAATAAAAATGACTACAGAAACTAAAAATAATTTACAATTGATAATAAAAGAACAAGAAGTCACAAAGAATTCAGTCATTTTGTTACATTTTTTGATTTTTGATCTCAATAACAAAACGAAACCCACTACAATACTAAGGTAAGAATTTTAAGATATGTTATCTATACATTATTCCTTGTTATTATGCAAATTAAGTAAGCCTGGCTAATTTTTAAGTTACAAAGTTGATATTGAAGAAAAACGTGGTCGAGGTAAGTTGGTACAGGTGCTCAACTGGCCACATTCTGATAAGAAATTGTATAATAAATGCTGTCCTTAATAATGGATGAGTAGTACCAGTTATTTCCACAAAATGTAATACACCAAACCAACAAGAAAGGTATTAGCTAGTTATCTCAGAAAATTCTCGGGAAAATTAGATGACAAGAACATTCTATACCTCACCGATCTAGCTATTTAACAACAAGCAAGAAAAATGTTTCAAACATTAGCTTTCAGAAACCTCTAATATTTATTATGATTTAGTTTCTATTCCTATAGTACTATTCCTCAGTAAAAGTTATAAAAAGTGTCATAAATAATAATTACGAATGTTAATTTTTGGTAGACAGGTGAATTTTTTTTTGTTTTTAATATAAAAAGAAATAAGGCCAACATGAAGCTGCAAAAAGCAATGTAGCTATCGAAAAGCGGGCACTTCTTTGTCTCGAACGACAGGGTAAAAGTGGTGAACGGTTTGGAGATTGATTTTCAGCTTTTTATCCCTAGAAATATTTTTAGAAACTGTAAAAACTTGAACAATTAAATAATAATTTAAAAATTGTATCAATTTTTGTAAGTCGTATATTTTCCTCTCGACAAAAAATAAAATTACATGAAATTGCTGTTTACTGTCATCTTTGGAGCGAAAAATTTGCAAATCCTACAGTTAGTAAATGCTAAAATTAACTACATGAAACTAGTTGAGCCCTTGTATTGGAAAAGGAAATGGTGCACTCAAGGTAGACTATGATTTACACGCTAAAAGTAGATGTATATGAAAATAAAAATTTTAGTCTTTGGTTCTCGACTTCACATAGCTCTGGTCCTTTAATCGCAGAAAGTTAAGGTAGCATTTTTTTCACTGCAGAGCCTAGTTTCAATAATGTGCTATATTTGTTTGGTATTAATAAAAGAAAAGTACTTTACAACTTTGGCAAATTTTTGCCAGCTTTGGAGATATAGGGCAAAAAGTGGAAAATTGTATCTTTCTAGCTTATTTTAATTTACAGCTAAATAACCCCATTAATCCATAAATCTCCTACTTCTAAATGTGTAATGTTTACGTTGTTTTTTTGACTCTGAGAACTAAAAATAAAAATGGAATTTAAGTAATATTTTTCCAAAATTACTGCTCGTTAGAGATAAATATAGCAAATAGTATAGCAAAAAATATTACTTGATTTTGTTTTTTGTTAAATATTTTAATATATTTATTTAAAGAAAAACTCAATTTTAGAACTTTTAGTTTCCAAAACCCACTTTTTTCTAATTTTAATTATAGACTGGCTTTAATATATTAAATATATTAATTACTTCCAAAATTAACTCAAACTTTTATCCATTTTTTGAGAAATAAATAATAAAAAGTTCTATATGGTGCGACCTACATTGCGGCCTCTGTAAATATATGTACTTATATTATCAACGATTCGTTATTTAGATGAGAAACAAAATAATAACCAAGCAAATTAAAATTGTCATATTACTTGGAATAACTGCAAAGGTCATGTCCGTGGTCACGTCTTCGAACGAGTCTTGATGAACACGAACGACCTTGGCGTCCTTTAGCGACTTGCTTAAGATTACCTACTAAATAGTAAATTATCACAGTTCTGTGTTATCGCACAATGTTCCATTATCTCAACGCAGAGCTCTTGAAAAAGATAAAAAATATATTATTACTGCCCAGAAATTCCGTTTCAGTATTTGGAGAGGTTATTCTACATATGGGAATATTGAGGTCCCCAGATGCCGAAAAACATGTTTTTTCAATTCCGCCTGTCTGTTCGCGACCTAAAACTACTAATCCGATTGACTTCAAATTGTGGTAAAAAATTAACGGTCATATGGGAACGATCTGGTAACATTTTGGTAAAAATCAAATGTGGCAAAACAAAATGGCAGCCTAGTGAAATGTTAAAAAAACTTTTGATCGTGAAAAAATTACCAGGTTTTACATATCTGCACGTTTTTAGCATCCTTAGACGCCAAAAAATATATGGTTAATCAATTCCGTGGGTCTCTCTGTCTGTTTGTCGGTCTGTCAGTTCGCAGCATAGCTTAAAAACTTCTTACACGACTGACTTTTTGATCAAACATTAAAGGTCATATGGGGAGAACCTGATAATATTTTGGTAAAAACCCAGTCTAGAGAAGTGTTAATAAATATTACTTAAAAACTGATTATCCAATTTACCTGAAATTTTGCACAAAAATTAAGTGTTATATAAGGATAAACTGGTAAAATTTTGGTACGAATCCAAGATAGCAAAACAAAAGGGCGGCCTAATAAAATATTAATATAAATATTTAATAAATCAACCCGAAAATACTCTATTTATTATATTAATTTTAAATTTTGAGCAAGCAATACGTGTGATATAGATATAAACTCGTAAAGTTGTAGTACGAATTCCAGATGGCGACACAAAGTGGTGGACAAAAAATGTTTAAAAAATCAACGTAAAAAATCTTCTCATTCAATTGATATTTCAAGACATTTTTCTGGAAAAGTTTTAATTTTCTGCTTCTACACCAATTTGCTCCATTTTATAAATTGCATTTTAGTCTTTGCTAACTTCTTGAAATAAAGAACTCGCCCTGAAAACATGTATAATGGTTTATTTAGGAACTAAAATCAACAACAAAATCAGTGCTTTGTTCACTATAATGATTCATGTGAAAAATAAGAACAAATACTCTGGAGTGCGTCAAACACAAATGTTGACTGGATGCATATTCAAAACCTTGTTTTAACTTTACTTTACTTTTTACGTTTTCCTTTAATTCTCTGGCCTTAATTCTAACGGCGCACTAAATTCAGGTGACTCCGTATATGGAAGTTTCCATAGTACCTAAATTATCCTCTTTAAAATCAAGAGTGCTAGTTAAAACAATATTTGAAATAAACGTCATGTTACCTACCAAGGGAAGTCCATTGATTGGTACTGTCAAACTTACAGTAATGTTGATACTTTTTGTATTCAGAATCCGTTTTCGATGGACGCAATTTTATGTGAATGGAAAGCTATTCCCCAAAACTTCATTGCCGGACTAGTGGATTCTATGCCGGAGAGAGTTAGTGACGTCACTCTAAATAAAGATGGCGCAACAAAGTTTTTAATGTTCATCCAATCAATATTTTTATGATTGGATGTTATAGTGAACAAAAAACTGATTTTGTTATCGATTTAAGTTCCTAAATAAACCATTGTATATGTTCTCAGGGCGAGTTCTTTATTTCAGGAGGAGATGGACAGAAGTTAGCAAAGAGTAACTTGAGTAACGCAGTTTATGGAATAGAGTAAATTGGTGTAGAAACAGAAAATTAAGATTTTTCGACAATTTTTTTTTCGGAAACCATAGTAGATATTGCATAATCCCAAAAACGTTCCGAGGCATGGTCAATATCTATGAAATGTTACGTTCAAAAAATATCGTGGTCTTCCTACAAAATGGGGAGACAGTATAATTTTTTCAAAATGCATGACTTTTTGTTTTGCCCCGTAATACAGCCGCGCACACGCCGGTCAAAATTTAAGAAATTGTTACCAATGACTGAAAAGACGATGAAGAGACCTTTTGAAATCCGTTCAGGATTCTAGAAATCACAAATTTGAGAAGTTGATTGAAAAATTCGCTTGTAACGATAATCATGTCCAGCACTTTAGTTCAATTTCTGTTTTTGTCAAAGTGGTACATCGCGCGTACACGTACCTTAATATCCATCGCATGTCAAAAGACAATGTGGACGCACATAGGAATAGAAATATTTTACTTCCACTTTGATTTAAAATCTTTTGGTGAATTGGTTGATCAAGTTATTTTTTTCTTACCGGTGTCATCTCGGCCACACAAACTAGTCATCAGACGCCAACGTCGTTCCTTTACATTTTATTTTATTGTGTAAGTTCTTTTGATTTAATTCAATCTGTTTGTGTCTATAATAATGTTTTTTCTTTAATTATATCATTTACACTATAAAATCTAAAACAATGCCTACATTAAATTTGTTCCAAATATTTTAAGATTCACCTATTTCGAATTAAATTTCATATGAACCTAAAGTAAAAGAAAAGAATAAGTTTGCCCCATTTGCGAACTACTTAACGACAAATCTAATTTACAGATTAGTGAAAAGAGAGCGAGCATTATAAAGATTAACAACGAAATCTGGCGAAATTACAATAACATGTTAAAATCGCTGTGATTAAAAAATCACGATCGCACTTATACCTGTGATCGGAAAATCACGTTTTAGCTCAAGTCTAGATGTAAAGTTTATTTTAAAACGATTATATTTCAAAATAAGTAGGTAATTAAAAACAATCTACCATTAGATAAATGTGCATGCGACTTTTTCATGCTCCAGATATCTTCCAAATAACTCCAGTTGACAAACGTATAATTTCACTTTCAAGATCGCACTGCTAAATAACAAAAGCAAAACACTATCGGCTAGTATATTATCCGAAGAGGAACTGACATTTACCATCAAAATTAATAGCGCTTACGTCACCGCGACAACGGCAGTCCTTTGTTTTCTCAGTTCCGAGAATCGTAACACGGCTTTTTTTGTTTATACCTACATAACTAATCTGACATCGTAGTCGGCAGTCGCTGCCTTGGCCTAGAATATGGGTTACTTTATGTGATAAGGATTTCGTACCAGGTAGTACTTAAAAGTAAATTAGTAATTATATTTAGCAAATAACTTGAATATTTTAAATATCTTATGTAAAGATGAATCGATGATCGGACTTTTAATACCCATGTTCGTATTTTCAACATAAACACGTATCATTTACAAATTAACTATTAAATCATGAATTTTCGAATACTGAGATACCCAAAATAAAAAAGAAATAAACTGTAATAAAATAATTTGACCAATTACAGAAACTGATGCTTATTTCAAAATTTTCTATTGCTGTTTAACCACCAGGCCCGTCCAATTAATAAATACCCTGATAAAATAGCTATATGCAAATGTGTGATACCGTACATTTCACAAAGTCGAAATTTCACATTTTGTTATTCAGAGATAGTTACCTAACTATAACGTTATCTAGTGGTATAGTTTTTCTATAAAAACGAAATACCCGAAAAATAAGACGGAAGTATATCTTTCTATAAGTATTTCACTACAGACATTTTAAAACTATATTAGAATATGTAAATATTTTAAAACAATTAAAGATAAAGGACATCCTTTCTGGTGTGATTTTTGAATTAGATAATCATCATGATAAGGCGCTAAAACATATTTCTTATCAAACCAGAAATGAACTAATTCAATCCGCTTAATCGTACCGATGCTAAGTGGTTATGATATTTAAAAAAATTATCGTTTATATTTAGGACACTTTGCATATTCCATATTGCATATGCGTATATATCTTAAATTGCTTTAACAGGATATCAGAGTAACTCTAAATGTTTTACTTACATAGGAATATATGGAATATGAGAAATATAAAATTTCAATTCAATTAAAAACCTTTTTTTCATAATTCTTAGTTAGGTCCATTCTCGGCCGTCCCAATCAAAAATGTCAGTCAGAACGGAAAAAAGATCATGCGATACCTTATTTGAAAGGTTTTTGAAAAGCTTTTAATTTCCTCATATTTCACCATCAAAGGAATGTATCTAATATTGTGTAACCCGCTGTGTTCTACTACCACATTTCATTGGCTCTCATTGGGTCACAACACTGGATGCATTTACTACAGGCATTATGAATCTTCCTACGTATTTAATCTAAGTGCAAATTTTTCTAACTTATTTTAACTCTATTGCACTAATAATTAAAAGCGCCTAAAATAATAATACGATTAGCCAAGGTGACAACTACGTGCTTAATGGAGCAGTATGAACGTGTTTTGAAGCTATTTAATTTTTCAAACAATATATATTTATTTTATTTATTTAATTATATTAACCTATATGTTTCTCGTCACGTATCGTTAAATATTTTTGGTAGATAAAATAAATTTATGTATATTGAAAACAGAGAATTTACATTAATAATTTTTGTTATATTATATTACGGATTTAGTACATTATTTACCCTCGAAATTAACTTATCTCGTAGGTAACAAAAAGAATGAAATTCAATTACATCCTAGCATCCTCTTAAAATTATTCTTCTCTTTTAATTTTACATTGTGACTTACACTATTTTATACCTCATCATCAGTCGATTAACTTTATTACCTGTCACATTGTTATAAATATTATATAAAAATTGAAGCGTTATTAAATTACCACGCAAACTAACTACAAGAACCAATAAAATTATTTCCAATTTCATTCTAATAATAACTGTATACTGAAGGGTATATTCATAAATACACTTTTACGATATAAGCTACGTGAGGCTGCCTAGAAACAAATTTTGCCGATGCTAGCTATAAAGTTTCTTAACAACTTAACACAAAGCCTCTGTTAAATAGTGATTTTATGCCTGTTACCATATATTACAGTGGTGTTCTACACCTCATCTGGTCATCAAGTAAATATTATCCTATAATAAGTAATACAGGCGTACAGTTTTTATTTAATACTACTTTTTAGTATCGCTGTGTTAAATGATTCAGGTAAGTTGTATTTAATGATGTCAATAAATATCGATCTATCAACAGGAAAGTGAAATTTTCAGATGGATTTGGGGTATTTTCATAATTCATTTGCCAAAGTTTTTTTGACCATAATCTTTTGTTTGGATAATGTTCCAGGTACGTATCTGATATCTTCCTGACTTTTTTATGCCGTAATTATTTTTTATTATATAATTATATCGACAAAAAGCTAATAATAAGTGAAGTAAATGCAAATAGTGGTAGGGAGTATAAAGAGAAAAGATATCAAAAAGGAGACCAAGCAAAAAAACCATGAAAAACCGAACTTTTTTAGCAATTATTCCAATTTACATATTTAAAAAAAAAGAATCAGCAAATATATAAGAAACATCAAAATAATTGTATATTTCTCCCTTTCTGCATCCTTACAAAAATCGCGGTCAATCATTCGAAGCATCCAGCTACTTATTTACTACATAATAGTACAAATTGTAATAGTATCATTTCATTGGATACAGCAAAAATGATTTTATAAACATATTTGTAACTGATTTCTAAATGTTTGCATAACTCAGTGAGTCATTTTCTGTGGTATTACTGCGTTTTCAGGGTATAGCGGCTTCTAATTCATCAATAATAACTAGTGTGCAAAAACTTTGGCCTTGAGGTATCTGGAGAGAAAAAAAAACATAAAACCCAGCAGGAACATATGAATCAAGCGAGAAATGGAAAACGAATCGCTTTTTTGCTTTCTAATAAATCGTTAATTTCTTATGAAGTATGTCGTACCAAAGAATACCGCACTACGACTCTCCCCACTCTTTTTCACTTCCGAAGAGTGCCGGAGTCCAATGTGGGAGGTCTCTCTGCCCCACCCTGTATATTACCCAGACTATAAGAATAATCTAGTTGCAGGAATAACCTTAGTTAATTAAATTTATGATTTCTGCACCCGATTGTCGTAAAAACTACAGCACGAACAGTACGCGGGAATGGAAAAGAACACTTTAATATTTCGTTATTTTCACAACGATTCTTGTTAAGGAAAAAAGAAAATCGCAAAGCTGTTATTATAGGGCAACTCTTCATTGTTCCCCAAATTTTGCACTATCGTTTCCACTACTTTTGCCAATAAATCCTATTATTTTTAACACACTTATTTAACAGTCGTGGATAAAGTATAGTATTTTACTATCATATAAGAGCTACAATTCAATAACAAACTATTAACTTTTTCGAAAATCAATTGGAGAGGTTCGGGGCTAAGGTCTAAGCTTTAAGGTTTAAACGGTTTAAGCTGTCGACATACGCTGATCAAATATTAAGGGAAAACAAATTCACCGCACTATCGTGTAAGGGATTTCCTTATTTAGGCCGTTATTTTTGTTGAAATCAATTCGCAAATATACGGTTGTTTGGTAACTTTTACTTCCATTTCAAAAAATCAAAACTACATAATAAGAGTCTTAGTGCAATTTTTAAATCCAACTCGATATCAGGCTTTCCTAATTTTCTACCAAATCTTAAAAAAACAACGACCCTTATTCATGCGTTATATTTTATTCACATTGCCTTAACAAAACAACAAAGTTTTCAAACAAAACAAAACTTCCTACCTGGCTGACATTTCAATCCAAGATTCAGAAAATTCGCCATTAAGTCTCGAACTCACCTCAATATAATAAAATGATTCTTCATAAAATTCAAAACTTTGAAAGTTAAAAATATTAGGAACAAAAATAAAACGCAAAAATGTTTTATTCGTAAGACAAGGTAAAAAATAATATATGAAAGCTGGCAACCTGACCTCTAATATTACTTACAGTCAGAGGCAGGTGTTTGATAGAGAAATAACACATTTCTTAATAAAACAGGTGGGTTGTTTCCCAGGATACTTCTTAAATAAGAATACTTTTGAAGTAATAATGTTTAGATACCGGGGAGAAATGTGATATTATTTAACACCAGACGGGTGTATTTAATGGCTTGGGGCAAAGTGAAAATCAATCAATACTTTACATAAACAGCATAAAACATAATTACTTTGAAAACTCGGATTAAAATATTCAGGTACATAATTAGTTTTTAAGTTTGTCCGAAGTGCCTATACATAAAAGTGCTTATATCAATAAATTAACTCATTAATTGCTACGTTTACTTGTCAATTTGCATATGTTATGAAAACTTACAGTATTATAAATGGAAAATTACATCTAAATAGTAAAATGTTAATTTTAAATGGTTGTTACCAAGGTTTTAAAGAGGAAACTATTTAGTGAATAATTTTTATACTGGACCTATGTGTGCGTTAAATAATAAAAGTTAATCTATCATCAAATGTCTAATATATTTGTTTTTCTATAGATACCGAAATATCAAAAAAACGTCATTTTATTAAAAATCTGCGATAACAAAAAAAATCACTTTGTATAAGATGGATAGTATGCCAGCTTATGATTCATCGTTTTAACACCAAAATGGCGATATGAAACCTCTGAATTAGTGATTCCAAACGCCCAACAAACAGACTGCTTTGTGCATCCTATGAAAAACGTACCTATTTCTAATGATTTATATTTTTCCTTGAATACGTTTGTTATTTATATTATCAATTTAAACTTGCATGAAGGTATCGCTTAAAACCCATTGCTTTACAAAAACGCTTTTAATTTCAACGTTGGGTTAATGTGTTTGTTTGCGTGCCTGCTTCTGTTTCAGCCTTTTCCGTTCTGTAGAAATTGTGTGCATGCCTAAAAGCTATTTAAATGGTTCTGCAGATGACTTTGATACGGTAGCTTTTATGTATTTCATTATTACTGGATCTGACATAGAAATTTTAATTACTCTTCGTTAAATACGAAGTTTGGAAAAACCTATACGTAATAAAGATAAAATAATACATAAATTTATTTTAAAAGAAACTTAATATTGCTACCGCTGAGTTCTACCTAACAAATTATAATTATATAAATAAGCCGAGACAAGAAAATATTGTAGACTTCTCGACTTCACATATTAAATAAAGTATATTTTGATTATACAAGGTCCGGAAACATGATTGAAAGATCTTTAGTAGACCACCCAAAGAATATTTTGGACTTACACTAAAAATGCAATTCTGGAAATTCGTTAAAACACTTCTAGTTAGCAAAGATCACTTTCTGAAGATAATCCCGCTCTTCTTCCACGCATTCCTAGTAATTCCAGTAATTCCACGTTCATGTTTATCAAATACTCAAGAAACCTTTCTTTGAGTTGAGGAAGTGTTTGGGGATGAGTAGAGAATACTTCCAAACCAACGTTGAAATTAGGCGATTCGGAAAAATGCGCTTTAAACCACGATGGCCCTTCTTGATGTATGCGCTGTTACGCCATCCTGTTGGAACCAGACTTCTCTATGACCCCTTCTTTGGAGTTTGGGAATTTCAAATGGTTTCAGCATCCCAACATATCAAGCTGAAGTGACAGTAACGATGAGGCCGTTAACTTCAAAGAAGAATGGCCCGATCAAACCAATTGCCATGAAGTGGGTTTTCACTTCTCTTGGATTGTGTTCTGCCCAGTAGCAGTAATTTTGTTTGTTAGCGTACCCACTGAGGTGAAAGTGAGCTTCGTCAGACATTATCAGTTTATTAAGAATTTCTTTATTATTGTTCAATATTCCCAAAAAATGTCAGCCTCTGAACTAACTGTATCTTGTACGGCTGGAATTTCAAATCCTGATGTAAGATTCGTCGCAAACTTCGCTCTGTAATGTAAAGTGCAGCAGATTGTCGAATTGAAGAACGTTGTGGACTCTGTTCAACAGCTGCCCTGACTCAATATTTTCTTGCATACGAACCGTACATGTACGACTGACACATTTGGTAGATATATACTTCCTCTTTCGTTGAAATTTCTTACCCATCTCAAAATGGATTTTTTTGTTGAAACTTTAGCACGCACTGGCAAATTAAATTCACGTCGAAAAATTCTCTGCGTTTGCACAATGGTCTGAGTCAGGATAAACGATTTTACAGCAAAGATCCGTTGGTTACTTGGCCAATTTGCCATCGTAACGCAAAATTTTCAATAAGAAACTTCAGTTTTATCAGTTTTTGACATTTGTTAAATAAACAGTATTTTCATGGCAATCTTTGCAATAGGATTACCTATTGTCAGACCTTGTATTATAATAGCCGGAAACCAACAAGTAAGGAGCTCTCGCATTTTTGTAACTTCGGTGTATTATGTTTTCTATTTATAAAGCTGTTTTCTAAACATAAATAAGACAGAATTAAAAAACAAAGTTGAAAAAGAGACTAAGTAACCAATTCAAACGATACACACTGAAAGTTTTTTTTGTATTGACTATTAAAAATTATTCAGAGACACAGGCGGCGTCGATTGGAAAAGGAAATATGATTGTTGCCAGCTATATAACAGGCCTATATTTTATGATCCTTGAGTTCTTGTGCAGTTACAGGAAAAAACACATTCTCAATAGGCTGGAGATTATTATGTTATAAACGGTCATATTTCAGTTTCTCCACGGCTTGTCTGATCACTGGGATAATATTTGATTTCTATTTTAATTTTTTTTCTTTGGCGGTTAGCGAACAGATAATGCTCAGCAGGCAAAACTCTTGAACAATGTGGCTATAAAATGTTAAAATAATTAAAGCAGATTATGACAAATGTCAAAATTGACATAACTATTACGTCTAATTTATGCATTGATGTATATGTCAATGGTTGCGATATTCACTCTTGATGCACGGTGTGATTGATGATATTACGGATTAGCGCAGACGAATTTTTAATATGATATTTACAAAAAAATAAATGGGAATTGAAAAAACAATACTCTATCAATCCAGAGTTTAAAGTCATTTTTAATTACCAGTTTTCTCAGAAATAAGTTGTTTGCAATAAATGGAAGACAAACTCTAATCGGCGTTTAAATGACTTACATTTTGGTAACGTATACCCTAAATATTTAACAATGGTAAACCGATAGAGTCCACAATACTAAATTGCGTGGAGAGTCAAACATCTGCAGCATATCAGTTGCGTTAAAACTTCGGACAGTTAACGTATGCTATTAATGATTGAACATTTCCAATCTTTTGGTTCGATCTACAAATGCTCGTTAGGTGCTGCTGAGACTAAATATAACGAAATATTGTTGAGGCAAACGCGCGGCAGGCTGGATCTCCCCAAGAATACTGTAAGTTAAGTTGGAAAATCCATTCAACTCACCAGTTCTCGGTCAGTAAAATGATCTGAATCAGTGGCCCGGATCAAGAATGATATAGGTTTCCGATCACAAACCTCTGGTGCGAGTCGTGAGATTTAGTTTGGTTCAAATGTAATATCGGGAAATAGCGGAGCACTGTGAACCTCTTAATAAATTATTGATTTTCAGAGTTTGGTGAAATGATAAAAATTTCTTTTAAGATGCTATTATTATTAATGTATGTTTTATTATTAGAATATATTTTTTTATTTGTGTATGGATAAAATTTATCTTCGGCAAAATTTAAAGTTTTATATTTAGATTTCCCCCTCCTCTTGTTATATTTAATATTTAATACCGTTAGATAAATCCGTCCCGGGTTAGCACCAGGTTTATCAATAAAGCCATCAGTAATACTCACTACACTGACGGTAGTTTTCCTTTATAAATCTAGGACTGCTATTCAAATCAAGAATCGGCCCTCTAGATAGATCCTCGCTGATTAATACCAGGTTAGTCAATAAAATCTTCAATGAGGCCCAAAACTAGAAGTATGGCAGTGACTGTTAAATATTAATGCAAAAAGGTGATTCTTGATATTATACAAGCGCAAAAAGTGGCGGCGGAGTCATTTAAGATACAGTATTATTCATTTGAGAATGGACAATAGATTTTTATTTTAAAGTAAAATGCAATGCATCTCCACAGTCAGCCAACATTTCTTCAAGATGTTTTCCCTTGTTTTGTAATATATTTTATAACTGCTCGATACTCGATTTTATTCATTTTGATGATTTGACACGACGCGAGTTAATGAATTTAATAATACAGCAATTGTTGTCTAAATTTGACTATAAGTTTCATGGCATATGTAATTTATAACCACGTTAATATAAAATTATATCAATATTTTAAAATAACCAGCCCGGGGATATAAAAAGGATTCTTGGTATGTCAGTAGGACGCACAATGCGTTAAACAGCCATGCCTTTCTTTTAAGCACTTGACTCGTTAATTTTACAAAATGCACTTTGCTAGGATAAAAAAGTTTTTTCAAATTAAAAAATTTTAAATTATTTTCTATTACTAACATACAAAAAAAATGCATATAACATTGACGTAACGGACATAACTACGGATTTTGCTTTAAAGAAAAGGAGGAATCATCCAAGTAGTTCAGGGTTTCCTTTTGTAACAAAATCAAAATTAAATTATTTATTTGGAAATTACACTTTAATCATTTGCAATTATATTGTATACTTAAATCTCAAATTATAAAAAATAAAATCACACATTACAAATAAATAGAAAACAAAACACTTATATCACAGTTAATCATTCTAGCTCATAGTGATAAGTGGTAACTTCTTCCCCTATGTATCTAACCTCTAGCATTACCTTCTCAAGAACTCGTTAACCGAGCAGTAAAGAAGGAAATTTAAAATTTGTTTATATCTAGGCTAAGCATATCTTTGGGTAGCCTATTCAGAAATAGATATCCAAAATAATTTTGGCTATAGCGCTTCATCTCCAGCCGGTCGGGATGGGCGATAATAAAATTTACGTGTGAGTGCCAAAATTTCCAGCCTGACTGTGAAAAGGCAAATGAGGATAACACGTTTTTATTATTTTTTAATATAACTTAACACAAACTTAACTTCAATACCCTTATTATATATCTTTATTAACATTTCAATCCCTTTAAAAAAATTTCATTTGGTTTATCTAAGAAATGGGCTAAAACAGCTTTCTTAACTTAACTTCGTCGTTAAACCATCGCCAGCGAAGGTTATTTTTCAAATATCCAAATAAATAGTAGTCACTGGGAGCCATATCTATACTATATGGAGGAAGATCTATCTGTTGGAACCTACAGTCCCAAACAGCAGCTTGTGCGATAGCAGCAGTATCGACAGTTGCATTATAGTGCAAGAGACGCACTTCTATGGTCAGTTTTCCACGACGTTTTTTTTTTTTCACGTATGCATGCCCGCAATTTATGTAACAATGAATTTTCTTGAGGGTGCCCCACTCTAAGGGCGCCACTCCCTTTAATTCCCTTTTCAATAGAGGATCATAGTAGAGAAACATAGTTTCATCCCCTGTTACAATGGTATCTACCACAGGCTTCGTTCGAGCCTACACAGTTTGAAAAAAGATCGCGCACACTCGACATAACATTGTAATCTGAATAGCCGAAAGGTTTTTGGGGTACCCATCTTGCACTGATCTTTTGTATACCTAAATGGTCATGCAGGATTCAACGAACACTAGTATCAGAAACGTTGGTCTTTTCTGAGATTTCGTTGTCCTTTAAAAGTTGGTCGCTCCGACTTTTCCACAATGGCAACATTGTCTTCCGTTATCACACTCACTGGTCGATCAGGTCTTGCATCGTCTTCTAGGGATTCTGCCCCATGCGAAAACGTTTTGCCCGATGTGTCTCTATACAGTTTAGCAATTGCCTTACAAATCTAAAACCTGGAAAAATTAGCTGTCTTAAAAATAACTACTAAAAATTCCGCCCTGACTCTATCTGAAATTAACACTAAATTCTGAAAACCCAAAAATAATAAAATGTTTAACTAGGTATTAGAACCGATTAATGTGATTCAACCTCAACGAAGTAACCCGATCATTAAGAAAATCAGAAATAAACCCAGAAACCCTCTAGTTCACAGAAGAATAGAATTTCGATATATTTAAATATTAAAAATCTATGAATCTGATTCTATGAATTCGATCTGACAAATCTAATATTTCAGCAATAACTTTTTTACAATATGTATATTGTTTTGAGCTATGACATAAACATAGTATATTTTTAGTGGAAGGTCCTAATTTTCATTTAATATTTGGAACCCCCGTGTTTTTACGTACATCTTGATTTTTTTTAAATTTCATACTGTCTAATAAATCTACTTACCCAGTGCTGATTTGCGGCCGGTAAATCGAATATTACGATATATGATACCGTAATGTGACATTACAATGCAACACTAACTAGTTGCCTAGCAACGTTACCATATTATTGTTATTAGGAAGCAATTATTTGTCAGGTTTGACACTTAAAAATATAAGAAATAAAATATTTGGTTTTATTTATTTGACAGCGACAGTATACAATAAAGAGATACGACAATGCCAACTAATATTTCTTAAATTCTAATAAACATTACTTTTTATTCATATATAAATAAACTCGTACAGTAGACCTACCATACTTATAATGTGAATTACTATTATGAATTATATTGTACTGAATTAATTTTTTTAGAAATACTAGTACTTCTTTTAATAACATAACTTTATTGACTTTACCAAGTAATACGAAGATGTAATTATCTAAGATATATATTTACGCTTACAAAGTCACGTTGGATTAGTGTGTATTTTTCAAATTGTATTAAATCTTTTGCTACCCTGGATTTTAAATAAGTTATTCATTTGACGATTCAAAGAAAACCATAACGTATGTCTAAAATGACTACCAGTAAAGAGTTCAAGTAACGAGTGAGTAATACCTGCTTGTTTTTGATTTATCTATTTCTCGCCCATGAAAATGAAGTAATCTTTTAAATATATTTGTAGAAACGTAAGGACTTTAAAAGTTTCATGTCGCAACAGACGTAAAAAAATGCGAGAACTCCAAAAATTAAATAAAAAGTAGGATGTTCCATTTAAAAATACTATGCTCATGTCATAGCTTATTTAATTTCAGTTCAATTGTTTTTTAATAGCATTTTCAAATTCTGAAGAAAAGGTTGCAAACTACTATGCTTATTTCAGTCCTCATTAACCCTGTACAGTTTTCTAAGAAAAACTACAAGATCATATCATACATTTTCACAAACGTTTAAGTTAGTTTTGACGCCCTAGAAGTAACTAACAATATGTATATGTATGTTTTAAAAGTATGATCAAAAATGCTAGTTCACTAACGCTAACAAATAATCACGACATTAATATTTTATACAAGTCATCTTCTCCTCAGATGGTTACATTCAAACAAATCAAACTTTTTAATACATATAATTTATGAACGTAATATACATTCAAAAGACGTTAAACAAGAGCACAAAACAACAATTTAAAATAGGTGTAATGTAATCTTATCTTAAAGCGTATTGGTATATTATCTTATCGTTTTGATCTACATAAAAAAACACTTTAATGATTCCTGAGTACGACAAAGACTTCTACATTTGTAGTCCAGAAATACATACCAAACAGAAATACATACCAAACTTGACTTAAACAATAGTAAAAGCGTCCTACAAGTTTATTGCCAACGGTTGCAAATTACAGAGAATTATTAAAAGACACACCGGCCATATCATGGTAAAACTAAACTGATAGTTCCGAATCTCGCGATGTAACGTCTCAAGTTCGAAAAATTGCCTTCGCCCAGATGACGTGACGTGACTTTTCAAACACTACCAAATTTTTTTTACCTTTGAACTGTATATGTAGTAGTAGATTACTTCATTGAGGTATAAATATGATCTCAGGATGGGAGACACAGAAATGCGTCTGCTTTTCTTTTTTTGAAAAAAAAAAACGATTTTAGAAAATCAACTTTTTACGACGAATCACACATTTTAGAAAAAAAAACTTCGACCTTTACATTTAGATTTAAGATCTTCACAGTATGAAGCTAAGCGACATTTTTTCGTATAGAGGTCATAGAAAATTACGTGTTTTTTTTTAAATATAAAACATAAAATAGACTTTGAGTCACACAGTCTCAGTCTCAGTCAAATATTATGCTGGTTACACGTCTTTTTCTCTATAAGAACAACATCAGACCTAAAAGACGAGGACAAGACAAAACCCATTCGAAGAGCTTCTACAAAATTCTTTTTTGAAATTAAACAAGTTTTGATTTTGCCATCGTGTTTTGGACTTCACGAAAACCTTATCATAGCCATTTAGAACATTTACTTCGAAACTAAACGAGATCCGTAAGTTATGACTTCGCTATCGCGTTTTGTACCCCAAGAAGACATACTTAACATTTTCAAGAAACTTCTGCATCTAGACTAATTAACATCTGTGTGATTTGACTATTCCAATAAGTTTTGGAATTCAATAACACCTTAGAAGAGACACTTTAAGACACTTCTAGAAAGTCCCTTTTCCAAAACTAAGCAAGATTTATCAAATTTCACATCGTCGATAGGTTTTAAATACGACAAGAAGCTTAAAAACATTATTTGTATGCCTAATACTAGACAGCAAACTGATAAAATGGAGGATCAAGTAATGCTGATTTCAGAACAACTCAACAAACTACAGCATAATATCCTTACGATGAAGTTAACCAATCAAGAAATTAAGAGAAAACAAGGAGGCTGAGCACTTAGAGGCCAAAACACTGAGAAATAAAAAGAAAAACAGGAAGAAGAGGCCAAAAGACCAAAAGCAAAATAGGAAGTCGAGGCCACAAAGTAAAAAGAACATAAAATTCAGTACTAAATGTCATTGAAAAAGAGCAATGTTACGTGCAAAAACTCATAGTTAATGTCAAGGAAGAAATAAATACCGTGAAAGGAGAAAAAAGTGAGAAATGATCTTGAAATTGTAGTAATACAAGTTCAAGTGTAAGTTAAAGAGGATCGTGACAACATTGAGAACAAAGTTCGACATCTTGAAAAAGAAATTAGTAAACTGAAAAAGCAGATATTTAACACTTGGATAAAAGTTTCTACCTGGACTATGTACCCGCGACAGTTTTAAGGCCGCAGCAACAAGCAATGGTTGAGGCGACTAAGAAAAGGCCAGAATAGTCTCATTAAGAGGACCAGTACGAATTTATTACAAAGCATTCCCACGAGTCGTCAACAAAACTATCAGTACCTTGTTCATACATAAGAACTTTGATTTGGAGATCAGTACGTCAAGAAATACACAGAATCGAACATAAAGCTAGGACACAAAATCCTAGCGAATCCCGTCAAGAACTTGAGTCTGACAATAAAATGTTAATAAGAGCGTTTCCGACATCAGGTGAAAAAATGGATGACAGTGCTCGCATTTGTGGATGGAATATTCGTATTCCAGACTTATAAGCGACAAAATGCTTCAAGACGGGGTTATCGAAGAGAATAGTCATGGTCGTAGTTCCTTCAATGAAGAAAGATGGAGATATTGAATACGTGAATAGCCGTGGACTTACTACTCCGTCTACCCATTACATACAATTAATGATGCTTTAAACATTTTGTCAGGATCCAAATAGTTTTCCACCTCGGATTTAAAGAGGAGATATTGGCAAAGAAGAAGATAAGGAGAAAACTGTTTTTAACCCAATAGCGGTTTGTACCAATTTAAAGTGACGTCTGGGTCTGTGCGTCCCGCCACTTTTAAGAGATTTATGAAATATGTTTTAAAAGGTCTTACTTGAGAAACCTGCCTAGTGTAACTAGGAGATGTGATGGTAATGAGTTAATTATTCGAAGGTGATCTGAAAATCCTCCAAGACATTTTCATCTGTTTTAGAAATTCAAAAAACTATACCTCTTTCAAAAGAAAGTGCTGTGGGACATGTTCTTTCTAAGAAGGGAATTGAGGCAGATGAAGGCAAGCAAAACCATAAGGGATTAGCCAATACCCAGACTCAAACATCAACTTCCAGGTTTTATGCTATTTAGAATTATGCTCATATTACAGATGGTTTGTAGAAAATTTTGTAAAAATTACAGCTCCGCTACATAAATTTACCGAAAAAAAAAAAGGAATCTATAACTGGACTTTAGAATGTGGACACCATTTAGAAGTCTGAAATCTGCTTTATCGTCAAGTAAAATTCTAGCTTTGCTTCAACAAGGGATATTTATTTTGGAAACAGATGTGGGCATTGAAGCTGTTTTGTCGCAAGTCCAACAATCTCAAGAACGTGTTGTAGAGATGTTACACAAAAATCAAGTATCACGTGGGAATGAACTGTACAATTTTAGTACGAATTTAAGATCGCGAGAGAAAACGACGATCTAATAAAATATTTCAAAAATCAGCTTGAAAAAACTAATTACTAAAATGATTTCAAATTTTGTGCAAGAATTAAGTGTGATATAGAGATGAACTGGTAAAATTGTGGGACGAATTCAAGATAGTGGAACAAAATGGCGGCTAAATAAACTGTTTGTAATTGTGAAAAAAAATCACCCTCTTAGGATTCTACAGATCTTCACGTTTTAGGGTCTCTAGATGCCAAAAAACATGTTTTCTCAATTCTGTGGATGTGTCTGTCTGTCAGTTCGCGGTATAGCTAACAAACTACTTACCCGATTGACTCCAAATTTTGGTCGAAAATTAGGGGTTACAGGGATAGAAACGTTTTGTTAAAAATCCAATATGGCGGCCTAGTGTAATGTAAAAAAATACTTCCAAAAAACTATTTATCCAATTTACCTGAAGTGAAAATCAAGTGTTATATACTCGGTTATAGAGGAATGAACTGGCAGCAATTTAGTATGAATACCTGATGGCGAAACAAAATGGCGGCCTATAAAATAGTAAAATAGTTAAATAAGCTTGAAACACTATTTGTTACATTGATTTCAAATATATGTTAAAGAATTAAGTGTGATATAGAGATAAACTGGTAAAATTTTGGTACGAATTTAACATGACGGAATAAAATGGGATTCAATAAAAAGATGTTTGACTGAGACCGAGATTTTGTGAATATTTTATTTTTATATTTTGATTTTAAATAAGGTGCCTTAGATAGTAAAAATTGGCGATTTTCTTCAAATACGTTTGTGGTATCAAAGCTGAAATTGATATATGTGATTTATTAGTATCTGACAAGATATAGAATCTCTCAAAAGCTGGCACATGTTTTTCTTTATTGCTTTTAATCTTTACGCAGCACTTGCGAAACTTATTATAGAATTATCAATATTATCATTTATATCAAGAGTAATACTTCATGTTCAAAACTACTTTTCTTCAGTCGCATACAAAATAGTATATTTGATATATTAAAACGTCATGCACTGAAGAAAACGAATCGCTATTGCACTTAAAATACGGCTTTTTAGATTTGCGCCATAATTGTTTATTGTTCGTAACTCGGTCATACCACAAGTTGGTTCTCACCGCGGCCGCCAATGACCTCAAGTTTTAAGTCCTAAAAATCTACATAGAAACAAGTGGTACCCAACTAGTAACCTTCCAAGTTCGACAACAGCGTTTTTATATTTTACTTCGACTTTTTACCAACTACTCAAGCAAGAAGCGACATGCTTTAATACGCTCTTGTAAAATTGACACTGACTATTGTTGAAATTTTACTATTAGTTATAAATAAAACTGTTATTTATCTTACACAGATATAGCCAAAATCAGTTTTCCTTTCGTCTATAGTATCGACTTTTTAACATAAAACTTTTTTTTATTTTTCTACCCGTATTTTTATTGGCTTAAATGAAATTATTTTAGTATCGAATTCACATACTTGAATGCATCACTATAACTATGGATGTCATTATTATTATTTGAATTACAATTATTGTTTTCGAAATTTCCCTCTATGATATGCAAGGAAGGTTTAGCTCTTACTACTACTCGCCAAAATTTTAATTATTTAGAACCCAGGTGGGTCATATTTCCATCGATAGCTTTTTAAATTTGTCACCTGCGACTTTTTGCATGTCGATGGAAATCAGTCATGCATTATAAGATGAATATAAGGTTACCTTTTTTAGTTTTACATATAGTGATAAAATTCTCAGGAGGAAAAATACCCATTATCATTCATAAACTTTCAGTGTAACAATGAATACAATTTGCTCTAAAGTAGCTGGACAAATGTATTTTGTTCCGCACTCCCGTTATGCCATAATTCGTTTAAGCTGCCTTTATGATGGCAATAAATTAACTTCAGAAATCTTAAAATATTTTCCACAGGAGATCATTTTCCAGCTTCTAAAGAATTTGCTTCTTCATTCAGTGTGTGACCGATCTGTCTAGCGCGGCAGAGCAACTAAGAAAAATAGTGTTTACTAAATTGCGGTTGCTTTTTAGTTCTCTCTATTTTTATTATAAATTTCCCATAATTATTTCAATAGGAATATCAGACATATTAAAATTGAACAAGTTAACACGTCTTCACTAGGATTCGAACACAGGACCTCATTCTAGGCAAGTGCTCTGACCACTGAGCCGTAGAGACCATGAGCTCAATATCAACTATGACGATTGAACTTATTCAATTTTATGTTAGTAGAATATTGCAGTCTTCGGCGGTTGCAAATAGAGGAGGGTGATAAAGGAGAAAGGAACTCATTCACGATTATTAGTCGATAAGATCCATGTATCTATCATTCGAATCCAATGTTGATGAATATATGTATCTTAATGACTAATAATCAAGAATGAGTTCCTCTCCCTTTAACACCCCCTTCGCTTTGTAGCTGCCGAAGGCTGCAAGACAGTAATCATGTACTAACATAAAACTGAATAAGTTAAATAGTCTTCAAGCGTCAGTGGTAAGAGCGCTTGCCTAGAATGCAAGAGTTCCTAGGTTCGAGTAAAATTAGCAGTATTTGCACATGATTTCAAATCGTTTATACGAATTAAGAAAAGTAATGGACCGAGAACTAATCGCTGGGAACACCTATGTCAAGTAATCCCTCTAACGAGGGCAGCCCATTTACCCTCCTTACCTGGCGGCAATTACTCAGATCAGATCAGAGAGTGATAATATCTTTCAAACGATCCATTATTGTCGAGGGAAGATCAAGAATTCCAAAGGATGTGTCCCTGGCCACCCGAAAGTCAAATTGACTCTTTGCGAAAATACCATTCCCCTCAAAGTAGTCGGTAATCCTTTTAGACATACATTTTCCCACTATCTTTGAGAAGTAGTAAGGATATTGGATGGTAGTATGAAAGGTTAGCCTCATCCCCAAAAACAGTCCTTAAAGCAGTAATTTATTAATTTTTTAAGGGATATACTATAATATTTTTAACAGTTTTGATGAGTTGAACTAAGAGACGTCAAATATATCCGTACTCTTTTTGTTTTTAATGAGTCTATGGTATCTCTCACTTCAGCAAATGTATCATCTTCAAACTCAAAATTCATGGTCTTGAACGAATTTTTTCAGGGGGGATTGTTTTTATCTCGGCCACTATTTTCCTCTGTTGTTGTTTATAATATTCCACATGTACTTTACGGAATTATTTTCTTTTTGAATTAAGTAATGGTTTGCTGTGCCTTTTAAATCCTTTTTTATTTGCTTCGTTGTATTGTTTTTTTTTACATCACGGCAAATCTCCTGGTTACCTGGCGTATCGTGTTGGTTGCACAGTTTCCCAAAAAAGTGCAATATGTCCCTCATTTGTTGAAGTGTCGCGCTAAACCATCTCACATGGTTGGGTTCACCAACACGGGCACGGTAAACCCTTTAAGGAAAGGATTACAGGTGCGCTCCTGCTAAGGTTTCCAAAACTACATTAAATCTCTGTTCAATTGAAATATCAGCATGGCTGATAAAATCCCAGTTATGTAATTCAATAGTATTATAAAAATCTAAGAGCCCTTGTTGTGTTACACATCTATATATATAGTTCTGATAGACAGTATGCTGATTTACTTTATTTAAAATCTCAAAGTTCAGTGTCTGACCATAATGAACGGATTATTAAGTTCAGTGCCGAGACGGCGCGACGGCGGAGAAAGTAGAAAAACATTTTTTTCCGGTTCATATGCTTCAAAATGATATTAAAATGACAAAAAATATATATAAATAGTTATTTTAAAACAATTGAGTTGGTATTAGAAATATCGAAATCCTGAACCAAAAATGTATTTTCAGGCACATCAACAACTCCACAGCATTATATTTTACAGATATTCAATATAATTTCTTTTTAATGCTGAACTTTTGTTTTCCCTTATTTAATACTATACTGATTCCCAAATTTTATATGCAAGCCAGCCATTTTGTAAACATACGGCTTTTTTGCCCCGAAATGTTTCAAAGACTGTCAATTATCATTAAATCTAAAAAACCTGATATTAAGTTTTCCTCTAAAAGTTACGAGGTATTAGAATACTTGTTTTGTATAAGTAGTTTTTCATGGAATTTATAAATTTGTTTTTTAAGGAAGTTGTTTTGTTTTTTTTATTCTTTTTTTAACTGTATTTTCTCACGAAAAAATCTTGAAATATTGATACAGATAGTTTGCCCAACAACCATTCATTTTTTACTCTAGACATTAAAAGTCTTCTAATGAACGATTGGATAATCGTAAGCTTTGTAACTAACAAAATAAATAACAAAGCAAAAATTGGTAAACTTTTTTTACCCGGAACTTCCCCCGTTATGAATGTTTCCCTTATTAGGAATAGTAAAGTGTGACCCAATTTAGTTCCGTAAGTACTCAGTACCACATGTACAATAGGTGGCTAAATAATAAAAGACGTCGGCTATAGCTCGGCAACCTTTAATGACACATCTTAAGGACAAAAATATTTATAGGTAAATCGGCCAAGAGAAATTGCTGTAAATTATTTCCAAATTTAAAACTCGGCCGCTAGGGGGCGTAACAGCAACAAAAAAGTATAAATACCAATTTTCTCGTAAATTTCCCTAATTGAGGTATGTTGAAAATATAAGTATTATATTCATCAACCAATTACGCACTTTTTTGCTTGAGACCATTTTTGTCTATTTTCTAAAATAAAGTGGTGGGGGAAGGTCAAACATTTTTACTTTGAAATGTCGATATATCTGATTTGGATGAGCCGATTTCATTCAACTTTGTGTCGAAAACAACGGCTTTTTCTCTACTCGTGGAGCTATAAACTGTACCGTAATGACATTGTTAGTGGTCACTAGATGGCGTTGTTTCGAAATTCTCCAAATAATGCTGATTTTCTCAAAAAAATCGCTTTTATATCACAACTTATTAGCTAGTTATGAAGGGCATTGAATAGTAAAATAAAAAAATAGGTCCCCATTTAGATTAAGAAAGTTGTCTTGTTCTGCTTGATGACGTTGTTTCTAGGCAATTGCCAGCTCAATTATGGAAAATACTTTCATCTCTCATTTCAATTAATCCTAAAAGGTTAGGAAACCCAAAAAACTGGAAAAAAAACAAGGCTCCAATAGAAACTTCAGTAATCTTAAATAATTGTTATGAACAAAACTTAACAGTTATTAGTTGTTAGTTCATTTCGTCGTATTTTTTTGTTATTTCACTGAAGCAAGATAGAACTAGATTTAATCTTTTTGCCCAAACCGAGTACTGCCCTGCCTCGCCCTACCTTTGGCTATTTTATTACGAAGCTTATGATTATGAGGCTGAGTTTTAGTATTTTTTATCTTGTTCCTTTGTTAAGTTTTGTTCTTTACAGTTATAATAAAGTTCCTATTGGAACCTTGATTTTTTCCAGATTTTTGGTTTTCCTAAAATTTCAGGATTAATTGAAATGAAAGATTTCCACTTTGCCATTGTCCAATTTTCCAATTCGACGTTTCGGATTCGAAAGGCCATTATTAACTTTCTTAATTTAATAGTGGACCTGGGTTTCTCACTATTCAATGCCCTTCATAACTACCAAATAAATTGTGATATAAAAGTCATAGCGAACCATTTAATTTTTTTGAGAAAATCAGCATTATTTGGAGAATTCCGAAACACCCCCAGCTAGTGACTACTAACAAAGTCATTACGGTACAATACATGAGTAGAGCAAAAAAAGCACTTTTTTTTCGACACCAAGTTGAATAAAACCGGTTCATCCAAAACAGAGATATTAACATTTGAAAGCAAAAATGTTCGACCTTCCCCCACCACGTTTTTTTTTTAAATAGACCAAAAATAGTCTCAAACAAAAAGTGCGTAATTGCTTGAAGAATAATATGCTTATATTTACAACATCTCGGAAATTTAAGAGGAAATTGACATTTACACTTTTGTGTTGCTCCAACGCCCCCTAGCGGTCAAGTTTCGAACTTGACAATAATTTACAGTGATTCCTCTTGGCCAATTTACCTATAGATATTTTTTCCCTTAAGTTCTGTTATTAACGGCTAAAAGCTACAGCCGACAGTCCTCTAATATTGGACCATCCTGTACATATACTGTCTTCAAAATTTTTATTGGGCGCCATTACAACATTTAATTTTTGTGCTAAATTTGTATAAGAACATTTTTTTATGCTGATTTTTTAAACACTTTATTTGAGCGCCATTTTATTTTCCATCATTTTGAACCATAATTTTACCAATTTATCTCTATATCACACTTATGGCTTGAACACAATTTGAAATTAATCCAATAAGTAGTTTTTCAGGCTGATTTTTTAAATATTTTATTACACCACCATTTTGGATTCATATTAACATTTTACTAGTTCATTTCCATGTAACACTTGATTTTTGTACAAAATTTGAGATAAAATAAGTAATCAGTTTTTTAATAATATTTTTTTTAACATTTCACCGGGCCTCCATTTTGTTCCGGTATGGCATATTGGCTTTTTATTTACCAAAAGGTTATCAGGTCATCCCCGTTTGACCCTTGATTTTTGACCAAAATTTGAAGTCAATCGGGTAAATAGTTTTTTTATCTATGCTGCGAAGAGACACTGTCGTCAGACCGAGAGGTAAACCGTGCGTAATACGAAGTCACAATAATTACCAACAATCGACCGGTCTGACTAAATGACGGAGAGGGTCACATGACCCCGTATACCAATTTATTTTGCTCGAATTACTTCGGGCGAATTTAAAGGCGTGCCGGTAGTCAGTAATAATGGAAAGGGCAATTACATTAAGGAATTAGAAATTGATTTACAAGTTTACAGGCGTTAGTGTCAAGTCAGTTCAGTTGTCAAAGAAATCGTGATTTTCGCACGAGAAAGCAAATAGTCTTTAACGTCTACGAGAATAGAAATACATCGAGAAATACCTACCTTTTATTGCCCTACTATTTTAGTGATAGTGTACATTGCTAGCCCCCATGTAACGATGTCCATGCTATTGGAGATAAGGCCATTCATCATTAATAATTTTAAAAAATAATGGCAAAATATAACGTATTTTAAAACAATAAAATATTCGGAAATTTGAGTTCGATTTATCAAATGTCTTAGGAATACAAGTAGTTCCTTTAATTAATAATTTTTACAATGTTCCTTTAAGATCTAAAATTATTTATTTTTCTTCGATTTCCTGCATGTTCTTTGAATATAAAACCACTAAAAATTCTCACCGACTGCAGAAAGTTTTTGATTGAAAAATTATATAAATCAACACTAAAAAAGGCACGTGATTCATCTTACATGTCAAATATGACATATTTCTCAAAGATTATGTTTCAAAATAACAAAAAGAATGGTAATGGAGTAGTAAGTAAGATATAGAAATAAAATCATTAGTTTTCAGTTGTTTTAGTAAAATAAACTTAATAAACTTTGCACCAAGTTGGACATATTTTCATAGACCCATATATATTTTCGGCAATACAATGGAGTTGAACATAAAAAGAGATTGTTGGTAAACTTGAATTAGTTTGCTTACATTAAATCAGGTGAAAAAATTTAAAAAATAACAAAAATTTGTAGTAAACCAATAACGTTGAAATTATAAAGCGACAAAATCAAAACAGGAACAAGGTTATCAAAGTTTAGAGAAAAAAATATGTTTTTCTGCCATTATTTGAAAAAATATCAAATTTAACAGGTAAAATAAATCACTTTATTTTACGCATTATTTTTTGAGCAAAAACTGTTTGCAAACTTTTACTTAGGTCAATTATTTAAAAAAATTCTATATATGATGCAGTTTTAACTGGTCACAATGTCCAACAATTTACCTGGCTCATTAAAAAGAGATCGAAATATTTAAATAAAATAAAAAAAATCAAAAGCTTATTAAAAAGATATTTCATGTTTAATTATAATTATTACACTTAAATGTATATTCAATAACAAAACATTTAGTTTTCCTCATTAAACTAAAAAAAGGTTCCAAATAGAGTGAAAGCTCTTCTTACGGACAGCTCTAATAAGCGGTCATTTCTCTTAAGTGAACAAATGTCTTGGAACGGAATTTGATCATATGGTTTTCTATATAAAACGTATTCTGATGAGCGGACGCTCTTAAAAACGGACGCGGAAATACTCGTGCCGTAAGGATTGAACACAGATAGAAGTGTTTTGATTGGTTTGCAAGTGAGAAAAGTCAGAATATACCAATATCGGGACAGCTAGTAAAGAAGAAGAGTAAAGAAACAGCAGAAAAGTAGGTTACCATAGCTCTAGTACGTCGGACTTCAAAACTGGCACAATATAAGTTTAAAATCCATTTCAGGTGAAGCTACCGATGTGAATCAAAGTGACGTCACTGACTTTATAAAAAAAGCTTCCTTGTATTTTATTAGGTTACTGCATGAAAAAACGCTATTTCCAACACCATAAAGAATTGTTTCAAAAAAACCGGAATCAAAAAGAGTGAGGGTATTTTTACTGATTTTGACCCGGCAGAAGATCTACCGGTGTCTATGTTTTCAGCAACGTTGAGAGCCACCAAGGAACTAGAGTCTACAAATGAACAAAAAATAGATGACTTTATAAACGTAGGGAACGACATACTGACGGAAGAAACAGTCGATATTTAATGTTTGATTAAGAAATTTGAAGATGCCAGTGAAGATAATGACAGAGATGAATTGGATGACGAAAAGCCTAGTGTTACGAAAGATGACGATGAGGTAAAATCCTATGAATAGACTTTGGAGTTGGTGAACCCCTTTAAACAATTTGCAAGAGATGACTACATAGCCTTTCAACATATAAAAACCTTTTCCGGACTGGGTTACTCAACAAAAAAGGTTAAAATTGCGGCAGTCATCAATTACTATAATATTTCTTCAGTTTTGTTCCAAATAATTTGGCTTACTTTATTCACATTTGTATATCTGTACGAATGTGTTGCTGCAATGTTTAAAATTTAATTTTATTTATCGTATATACATATAGTTTGTATGGTGGTGGCCAAAAATGTTTCCATTTTGTATTGTCAGTCCATAAATCATTAAACATTATTTAGTGCATTCCTACAGTAATGCATACATGTATGTAGTTATGGTTATTTTTGGTTGGTTATAAACATAATTTAAAAAGCTTGAAAATAAAATGTGTGTATTTTTTCCATACTTGGAATAAATCCAAAGGCATAATACTCAAATTATTTTCGTTGATGTCCTTTTGCGAGAGCTTTTACTGTAGGTACTATGTAATAATATTTTTAGCAGAGAAAATCCACTATGATAAAGAGACATTTGAACCAAAAAATCTAAACGGACGGTTTTTTTTTTTGTAGAATAGAATGCTACAAAATAATAATATTCACTTTTCCTAGTAATTTTCCATAAAATTCAAATACATAAACTGAGTCACCAAACAAGTATTTTCATTTCTTCGAGCAAACAATTACCATTTTTATTGCAACGAATTATAACACTTTAATGTTTTTGAAACGTTTTAACGGTACTAACGTTGTACTTATAATTTATGCAAATAGTATTAGGCGATAAACTAGGTTACTAAAAAGATCCCGAATTGCCGACTTGGGCTCAGTATAACCTCGCATAGTTTAGGAAAGGTACTAATTATCTAAATCAAAATCGCAAACAAATAAAACTCTCTTCTTGGAAATTAGACGTCGTGTAGGAGAAATTATTGTTTCCTCTGAAACACAAGCTCGTTCGTGCCAACTCCATAGTAATAAATCATTCAGTTTACCAGATAAAACATAAGGTCTAAAAAATTGGGCAGGTATATATAATGTGTCGCCCAGAAAATAATGTCTTTTCAGAATGACTGTGACGTTTATGACATTATTTTTCCTGTCTATTGTTGTAAGGAAACGAAATATATACATTTGATGTCTCTATAATATTAATAACACTGCCTCATTTTTGTTAGTTCTTGATGCAAGTGATATCAGAATAAAACGTTTTATTATCTCCTAATAAAATGACACGTAAGGGGCAAATACCGGTGGTAAAATAATTTTGTTACTATGATAATCCAGGTAGAAAAAAAATGATGACGATGACATACAAATCTCAGAAATTTACAAAACATATATTTTAATTAGGAATAAACTACCTCTATTTCTGTTTATAACGAACGTCTGAAAATGGTTCCGAGAATTATTTTCAGTCAAAATCAAAGCTTTCAATTGTATTTATATTTGTATGGTAGATACAGATAAAAATAATAAAACCATAATTATAGTGTGCAATACCTTGATTTTTCCCGTAAGATACATTACAAACATAATGTGCTATAGATCAAGGTGTTTTCCTTAAAAAGAGAAAAATCAGGGTGGCTAAAAAACGAAATATCAACAGAGAATGGGTGTTATAACTCGAATATATATCATAACTGGTAATTTAAACAGGGTAAATAAGAAGTTTTGATGAAGTCTGCCAATGTTGTATTTGTAAATTAATATATTTTTTCAAAACATTTTTAACTCCCTGTAGTCCTTAGTTACAAGTTAAGTTGCAACACAGTTTTAGTCCCATTCTTTATCGACATTTCACTCCGATTTCTCGCTTTTTAAGGCAGATAACTTGATCTCCAGCACATTATGTCTCAATCGCATCTTATGGGAAAAATCAAGGTATAGGATTTTCAATGTCACACACTATCTATGTAAACCAATTAAAAGACAAATACGGGTACTTCTTAGGGAACTTAAAAACCACTTATTATTCCAAAAGTCTTTTAAATCTTTATTGAAATATATCTTGGTTTATTTTGTCAACAGCTTCCAGAAGGCTGGTTTTTTAAATTATTATTATGTAAAAGGTTGCTTGTAGACATCAAAAAGCCCCAGAGAAAATAATTACAGGCTTTGTACCCGGACACAAAATTTCAATTTCATTCAAACCCGGGGCAAAAAGTTTCCAGGATCCCCAAATAAGAATTTCGGTTTAAATTAACAAGACAAAAAATGAACCATATATTCGGTAGAGAATAGCGCAATCAAAATCTAATGTATCTGTGACATAAAGATAAAATAATTAATAATCAAGTAGGATAGTAGTGAAACACGCATTTTAAGTAATATGTATAGTATCCTAGAAATTTTACATAGTAGTAGATTCTTAGATAGCATTTTTCTTAATTAAGAAATAGAGGAAATTTACTCCAAAGTAAACTACGTGTTATGTAAGTATAACAAATCCACTTTCTTCTCAACGCCAACTTTATTTCTTGAACCAGCACACATTTTTATGAAGAATGCCTTTTGATGGAAAAAACTAAAAATTACGTCTGTATTTGACACCCTGTTTCAAATTTTGGTAAATTCTACACCGAAGTAATATTACCTGTGAATTAAAAAAAGCGCCAAAGACAACTGTGTGCAGAAAAATAATGGTAAAAAACGTCATTTATACACATATTTCTATTGTAAAGCGCTTGCCACCAGTTGCAGAGTTTATAGCTTGCTAGTTGGAAGTAAAATACTACCTGGAATGGCCCCGCTAACTGCTAAAACGACTGAAAAGTGAGCCAGAGGCGACTGATACAGATAGTGCCATGAAGTTGTATACACGTATTTGTCCCGTTTATAAAAACAAATCACGTTTGGTTTTAATAAATTGTTTTAGGCAGAATTTTTATTAGTTTTGCTTTGGTTTCTGCCTGTTTTCGACTTAAATCATTACCAAATCATTTAGTTTGTTAAGTGTGTGTTAAATCAAATCATTTGTCTTGAATATACTGTTTATTTTTCTCAAAAACATTTGTTGAGCGTGTAATTTTTCTTGTAATAAAATCTGTATTAAAAGTAGGAGGAGTTTCATTGTTATACCTACTGTAATATATGTTGTTAAAGTGAACTGCACTTAATTTGCGATAAACTTCCAATATTAAAAATGTGTAAATTAGGACTCTTTTATATAGCAACACTAGCCCAGAACGTACTGTGTGCATCATTAATATTAGTATTAAAATGACTTCTAAGGTAATAATGTGTATTATAATAATTCCATGTATTTGCTATAGCACATAACAGTGGCGATGAGAGTAATAACCTGCAGAAGTTAGTAAATAAATACTTAGTACTTTTTCAAACCCAAGAGGGTATTTACATTCAAGTTAGGTGTATTTAAAGACAAAAATTATGATATATATTATGATTAGTACATTTTTTATGGTCAACAAGTTTTAATAGGGTGGTATTTCCAACATCTGTTGAAAATTGAAAGGTTAACATTTGGATCTTTATGCTGTTTATAAATTTATATTGCTTCTAAACAATCCCATTTGGCGACTTTTTTGTTCATAATGTAATACATCTAATATATTTATGTCACGAAACTGATGGGAATTTTCTTAGAAATTGGTGCCGAAATGAGAGATCTGTTTTTTTATCTATATGAGACGTTATGTTCTTTGAATCTAACATCGATATTTCTCCCTGTTTGCCCTATTCCGCTCTTTAACCTATACACTTTTTTTACTTATTTATTTTTGTTTTAATGTTAAAAATTATTTCGCCAACCATTTCTCAGAAACTTCTCATACATATCCTGACATAAATAAATTACATTATGAACAAAAAAGTTGCAAATTAGATTGTTTAGAAGCAATAGACCATAAAGACCCAAATGTTAACATTTAAAATTCAGAAACAGATGTTGGAAATACCATCCTTAACTTTTTCACCATAAAAAATGTACAGTTGATTTTCCCTAATCATACTTATAAGAATTTTTGTCTGTATATATACTTAACTTGATTTTAAATATCCTCATTAGGTTTGAAAATGTACTATTAGCACGAAACTGCAATCACGTCTAGTGCAAAAATAAAATAACTGACAGTTAACAAAGTAAAACTTGTATTTTCATTTATTTGTTAAAATGTACGTTAGTATTGTGGTTGTAACCGGTAAAATTAAAGTTGTCCATGTGTGTGAATATATAAAATGCCTTCTCCACTAGAAAGCAGTTCCACCGTCGTAAAAACTGAATTCGTGCGACTTTTGAGTTTTTTAAATATAATATTTGATCCCATAAAATCAAAATGTTCTTCGTATCTTTCCCGTGAAAACGTAAACCAGGTAAAACGAACGTTAACACAGACTTCTTAAATTGTAATAAAAATTGGAAGAATACACCGAAAAAAAAAGCTGTAATGTGGCTATAAACCCGAACTATCATGAATCACTAAATGAACTAGCAGACTAGCATAACTGGTTATTGCAGTCACACAAAGGTGTTAATTCGTCATTCTCGTAACATTTATTACTATCTAGGCCTCACAAATACTGTTAATGTTAAGATATTTGCATACATTATGTATGAAACAATTTTTTTTCATATTTATGTGTAGAAATTGATATTTCTGTATGCTATAATATTCTCATACCATATAATTTAAAGTTGGGGCTTGGAAGTCTGTACAAATTAAAAATGATTTTTTTTTTGTTTCAGAATGTTCTTTTTAAATAATATATTGCCGCTTTACTTAATCACATACGAAAATCAATATAACACAGGGTGTAAATTAATTTATGTCGCCCACTTCGCGAGTAGATTTGGTAACAAAAAGCTCTAATAACCCATTGTTTTTCAGATTTTAATATATTATAGTCCTATTTAATTTTTTAATCATCAAGTTTATTGACTTGCTTAAGAATAATTAGAATATTCATTAAATGTGCGACAAAAAATACTTTTTGTAGTTTCTCTACAAACATTCTATTTTTGTTATTTAATATTTTCGAGTTACAGCGATGGATACAATGAATACTTTTTATAGAAAATACAAAAGATAGGTTTTGTTCCAAATTGAAAGAATATTATGTATATTATAAGAGATCATTTTAAAAAATCAGTCGTGTCCAAGCAAAATTAAAATTTAAAAATATATTTCAAATTTCTGGAAATTTTCGTAAAGAAAATGCTCTTTTCCTATGTTTTTTTTTTGTATAAACCTATTGGTGACATCACAGAGGAAAGGAAAACATTTTGGATTGTACGACGACCGAAAGTCATATATTTTTTAAAGTCCCGAAAAAAAATGGCTTTTATGGTGTATTTTTAACAAAAACATAAGTATTCTATTGATCCGAACGAAACAAAAAAGGAATTTCTTTGTTTTCAAGTTTCTAATTAATAAACTAAAACGCCAGTTTCAACCGTTCAATACATCAATACATAACCTACAAAACACCATGACATGACAGAAATAATTTTCGAATTTTCTTTATACTTTTACTTATTTAATGAATGAAAAGATACTCCTAGTGGTTACTAATCAGCATGGCAAGTTTTGTATTTAATACAACGGCTAAAAACTGAAAATTTAATTCGAAAATTGATCGTACGTAGTTTTTATGCAAACTGGTAAAATTGTTCTATTTTTTAAAATTCTCTATTCTCTTCAAAATAGCACTAAAAATAACGAGGGGAAATCCACACGAGTAATTTGGTGTACAAGTTTAAGAATACTGCGTAATATTGAGTATATTAACGAGTAATAATGCGTAATATTGAGTAATAGTAAGTAAAAAATTGCGAAATTTTGAGTAATATATGGCGCTCGCATTCATTTATCTTGAATGTCAAATTACGATCGTCACGTCAGGTCATCTTGAATTAGTAGCTGTTAACAGTTTATTTAAGCACGCGCGGCATCACTTTATTGCGCATGGTTTTGCGTGTTTTGTTAATTACCGTACTTGGGTTCTACTAATTAAAAGAGGTAAGTATTAGTCAAATAAATATTTTGGTGTACTATAGTGTTTTATTTTAGAATGCTTGATACTCACATTATTTAGAACTATCTCGCTCAAAAAGCAAAACACAGGATGATCTACAATTACGTTTAAATAATATAAGTTTCTTACTTTTAAAGATAAACCCCAGGATAAAACTTTGACGGAAAAAAGTCTTTTAAATGGGAGTCAAAGTTCGTTGAAAAAAATTTTTTCAACGATTTTTTTTTTATGGATTGATATGGATTTGAATCTCGGATTAGATATTATTTTCTACAAGATACAGAATGAGTTTGTAAATTCGTTAAATCAACTCAGTGGCGGCTTAGTTATATGATGTTTATTTTTTTTTAATTACATGATCAGTTTTGAAAATATTTGAAAATAAAAATGTTCATTAAAAAAAATTAGTCAGTAGCGGAGGTGATTTTTCACAATAAAAAAAATCGGAATTTATTATTTTAAAACGCAAATCTTTTAAATTTTATTTAAAAAATATTATCAGGAATGAAAGTTCAAGGCGATGTAAATAAATTTAGTCACTGGCGGGGTCGATTTTTTAAAAAACACGACTTTCACTTTAAAACGCAACACGTTAAAATTTTAATTTAAAAAAATTAGCTGAATGAAAATTTGAAAATCTAAAGAGACGTGAAAAAATTTAGTCGAGGACGATTTTTCAAATGTTTTATTTTAAAACGGAAAAACTTGTATCTGTCTTGAACAAACATTAACTGCAATGAAAATCTATATTTTGTAACCAAATATGTTGGCTACAAAATCTGAGAATCAATGATTAACTTAAAGAGAAGAAAAAGTAGTAATTAAAAAGTGGTATTGTGTCAGTTTCTCTAAAAATATGCTCACTAAAGTAGGTAACTGAAAAAAATTAAAGTATTAATAATTTAATTTGGGAATTTTTTCCAGTTTTTACATTTATTATTTACTTTTTTGAGTAAGAACAATAATATAAGAAATCGGGTACAAACAGCGCTTTCTTTAAATTGGTTTATTTAGCACGTATTTATTTCAGATACTGTAAATAGTTTTTCTGAGATTAATGAAGCCTTAAATTTAAAAATTCCTGAAACAGTTAAGAATTTTCTGTTTATATGGTTATGAACATGGAATTCTAATTGCTCAAAATTAAAGACAACTCTCAACGAAATAGAAAATGTTTCAAGAAATATTTTTCCAGATATTTCCTATTAATTATGGACTTTTTACAAAAAATCCCACGTGCTTTAAATAGTAATTGGGCGAAGCAATCCAAATGATGATGACTATTTTAGGACAAAATATTCTAACAGTCATTTCTTAAGCCAGAATTCCACTAAGTATTCAGAAAAACTACTTGCATCCTAATATACCTTAAAACTTTTATTACAAACTTTTCCTGTAGCTTAAATTATGAAAGATATTGTACTACTTGATCCATTCTGTATAAGAATATTTGTAATAAAAATATATTTTTTATAAAATGTTTTGTTTTTTATCTTCTTTATTCTATCTATAATATCGAAACATTTTGTCCACGAAACCATACATCATTGCTGATATATGATTAAAGGCGGCCTTCCCCGTGACGCTGCATTTTTTTTGAAATATGCACAATTTGTATTGCATTTTCTGTTTACACATAAACTACGAATTGTAAAAAATATGGTCGACCATTCGTACAAATGTTGGGTAATATTGAGTAACATATGGGTAATTTAAGTAATTGTGTAATATATGAGTAATTGAGGAATATTTTTGGTTTAAATCTGCGTAATGAGTAATAATTATAGAATTGAGTAATTTGGTGTCAAATTTTAGTCTGCGGTTTCCCTCTCGAAAAATAATTAACAAAATACAAAATTCGATTTAACCTCTTAATTAAAAAAATCAAAATTTCGTATATATTATCAACAGCCTTTTGCAGGTGAACAAAAACCTCTAAAACAGTATTTCCATAATTGAAACTATTTACTTGGTGTAGCACTTAATGTGTTACTATTGTTTAAAAACCCCCATTGAAATGTATAAATATAAAGTCTTTGAAAAATGATGATAACCTTATATTATTTATTACTCTTTCAATTATTTGCTTGCAGTTTCCTCTCGATGTAGGCGGTCCCAGCTACAAAATCTTTAAGAGTAAGGAAAATATGTACTGTCACAGTGTGGCAGTGATAAGATTACAGATGGTTTTCATTATTTCTTGATCGGTTGAGTTTAAAACATTTTATCACGCATAACCTCACTAAATGCACCCTTTGCACTACTCTTCTCAATTTCTACTTCTTTTGTAAATTCTCCTTGTTAATAATGCAGCATTCTTTACTTTTAGTTCTGGATATTTTTATTTCTTTATTATTTATGCGATTATATAAAAAAAATTATATAATTTGAAACTTAAGTAACGCTTTTGAATATCGGTATGATTTTTCTCTACATTGTCTAATTTTTTCTTTAAAATCTAAGAGTAATAAGCGATGACCAGTTAAAGGCTTATCCTTTGACCATATCTAACGTTTATTTCCTATTTAACTATGAAACATTACGTGATCGATAATACTGTAAGTAGAGTAGGAGATAATTCTGTTTGCATTTGTACTGTTTATTTTATTTGGTATGCATTACACTCATCTAGTTAAACTCCTTACCCAAGTTCCTGCAAAGCTAATTTACTGTATTTTATAGTTCTTTTTACGTATATCACGGCGCATTCCCTCTTCCCACATCGTTTTACCTCCTACAAGAATGGATTACAGTATATCCCCTATGTATAAAATGTTATACCACGTTTAGAGTTCATTACGACGGCAAAGACTAGTAATCCTCATGTATAGCAAAGATTGGTGCAACGTGAAATGAAATATATTAACAATATCCCCTTATGTTGGAATGCGGTTTTCTTTTGGTATAAACACAAACATATCGCACTGAAGTTCATACGTGTCATAACGTGTACTTTATATGTTCATGACATTCAACTTAAGAACAGTATTATATTAATTTTTTATGACACCTTTTTCTTCAACCGCTTTTATCTTGTTTGGTGTCATTTTTCCTCATCAAGATCCATCCATTTTGGATGTTTACGAATTTGAATTTCTTAACGTCTTTGAAAACTTCAATATTTTGTGTAATTATAATAGTTTATGGTTGACGAAAATAGGCTCCGTTTGATTTCAGAAATACCTTAAATCATTTCTTGTTTATTACTTAGCATTTAACCTAAACTACTCAATATGTTTCCTTCATATCTTATAAATCACCTTATTGCCAATCCACAGTCCAATTCATTTGAAAAGAACAAACATAACTAATAAATTTTTCTCTAAACACGACTTTTTTTTGTTTAAAAAATTAAACTTGAGTTATACATACAATGTACAAGCAACCTCCAATTTCGAGCATCTGTAAGTTAGTTAGCTCATTGCGATAATGTTAATAAATGACATTTCGGGCTGAAACTAAAAAAATGCAAATATTTACTAAATTTGATCTTCGTAAACCATTGTGAGGAGAACTGGTTCCAGCGGACGAAGGGAATCCGTTTTTTACACTTCATAAATGACGTAATTAAAAGACTAAACTTACCTTTCTTAACATATCGTTCCCGGTTGAAGAAGAGGCAGTGCTTTTAGGTGGTTCTGGTATAGGAGCTCTACCGATTATCACCCGCTGGTTATTTCTATTGTCCATCCTACTACCTTGATCTTCGTCCTGTTGATTCAATAATTCCTTCAGTATTCTATCGCGATTGTCATCCTGTTGCGTATTGGCATTGCTGCTACTCGCGTTTGACGTAGGTGGGTTGGTAAGAAGCGACCTCAATCTAAAATTTATAAAACCATATTAGAACACGTTTAAGATTATCATGCGTCTAGATACATGTTTTAAAATACGAGTATTTTAAGTAGAAACATAAATAGTTTCCAATATACTTATTATATTAGTTAATTACATTCAATTTTTAAAATGAGTGATTTGGCAATTTAAAATTTACTAAAAATAAAAATTATAAAATTTAAAGTAATTATAACACCATCATGATAAAAGGAGCTTGCGCTTATGATACCTCAACTGATTTTTTTTAATGGAACATTCTATATATTATAACTACATCAAATGGGCCTCGTCTTGCTGTTTATATATATATATATATATATATATATATATATATATATATATATATATATATATAATATATATATATATATATATATATATATATATATATATATATATATATATATATATATATACTGTTATCTTCTTCTTTATCTTTATTTATACTGTTATCTTCAAAGACATCAGAGAAGTTTAATGAAAACCCTGCCATAAGAGACAATGTGTTAGAGAAAGACGGAGAACGTTGTACTATAAAGATGTGTTAAATCTAGTATATTTATAATAAAAAGGAAATACCCATTTAATGTACTTATACTTATTTAGGGTAATCTGCTTAAAGAAAAATGTAGGTAGAATCTATCACGCATTTCTGAAACATCTTGGGTACATAAATAAACACGCTTTATAAAATACGTAAGGAACTCTAGAACATTATTATTTTTAAAAATCTTTATTGTAATAGTAATTTTACAGATCTTCACTTTTCAGGAGTACCAAGAGGAGTCCCTATATAGTGTATTTTATAAAATTCTTATTTACCAAATTAGATCGGATTCCTATTCTTCAAAATTATATCGGAAGTGAAATTTAAAAACTGAAAACGTTTAATCCCACAACATCAACTATCAAATCCCCTTGTAATCAACAGAGTGGAATTTTTTTCAAATAATCAGTATTTACCTATATTTTTTTTTAATCTGACGTTCAATTATTTGTTTGTTGTCATGGTTCTGTAGAATCTAAAAACTACATTAGGTTGTTTGATCATTTACTCTAACTTTATCATAAGTGAGTAAAATCGAGTGGTCTGCTCTCGTGAAAAACACTGATCATTATTAATTTTTTTAAACTAAATAATCTTCCAAAAAACATTATTCTAACCTAAACTCTAAACCGCAAAAATTATACATCATTCATACAAATTAGCCTATAAAACGAAAAAAAGGGCATTTAGGTTTATTTTGTAATTTCAATTTCTTTTTGCATGTATATTACGAAAAACAACTAAGAACTTTTTTCTAATTAATGTCAGCAGCATTCACAATATCCATGTCATAACTATTTTCTAGCCAAACTAGTACGATACATTTTATTTACTGTAGGTAAAAATTTCCGCAAAACAAGTAAGAAAACTAATTACCTTTGAGGCTCGTGACTAGCAGCCTCCTCCAACACATTGGCTTTGGTATCTTTCTGTTCATCTACAGGGTAAACATTTTGTTCTTGAAAACTTTCCATCATCCCAAACGGCAGATAGTTAGTGTTCTGGTTAGATTGCTGTTGATTTGCTGGACTACGCTGAGCAGAATAGTGGGCCATCGGACTATGAACTACCGTGGGAGCGTTACTATAAGAAGGATTGCTGGGAGGCCTGCAACAAAAAGGATCATATGATTTAAATAACCGCTTACGACAAGATTATTAGTATATGTAACAGTTTTGAACAACTTAAAGGAATGTGTACACGTGCAAATGTAATTCAACAAAGAAGTCTGGCTGTACAACATGTATCATCTCAGCTAACAGCAAAAGATTACAGCAAAGTGCTTTCGACTATATAACTAACAAGCCTCGGTGCTAACTGCAAATAATTACATCGAAAATTTAACCCTCTATTTTAAAGATGATGGTAATAGCTTTATAAAATCCAATAAGAAGAAAGGTTAAATTAAAGGATATATTTAATCCTCAGTTACAAAACCAGTGAAAATATACAGATATCAAAATTAATCAGTTAAGAATTCTAAAAATATTTACATATAAAAAATACAAACGCTGACAAACAGCAAATTTTCACTTAAAAAACATTTTCAAAAATGCAACTTTTTGATATAAAGGCATAATAGATCAAAATACTTAAATATTTAAAATCAGAGAAAAACGACAGTCATTGGGTTTGCCAAACTGGAAGAACTAAAAATTTTAGTATTGAAATTTCTTATGTGTATATATGGTAGGTTTAGCAAAATCATTTAATGAAAATACAAGGTTTATTTAAAGCTTAATTGTAGAATATGAAAACAAGAACAAAATGGAAACCCCAGTATAACGGCAAGATGAAAGAATATTTGAGACAAGTCGTTGCAAATTAGATTTAGCAAGGGTGAAAAGTTAATGCTTAAGTATAATGTCAACAAATTACACTAATTGTACATATTTTAAAATAAAAAGATATTTTTTACCATGCGTTTATCTATTTTCATCTCTATTGACGAGTCAATATATATCCTTTTTTTCTTATTTGTATGTAGCACTGATGATGATTTTGATATAATACACGTCATACAGGCAGACTCCATTGGTTCATTAATTTAAAAACTTTTTATAAATATATATGAAAATTCAATAAAAGTTTTTTTTAATCTATCCAAAAATTAATACAGAAACCATATTTTGATGTGCTTTTTTCCGTATGCTCAACCAACAATAATATTTAAGCACTCTTTACAACGATTAATAAAAGTCGATAATATAACGACCATATCCAGATCGATAAACTTTCGGGGAGTAAAAGAAAGGGAACAATGAATTAAAAAAAAAAGGAACTTTTAGAATTAGAGCTCGGAGTTTGACAAAAAGAATATTTATTGCCCAATAAGTACTAGCCTAATACGCAAAATAACGAAGCGAAGACTAAAATGGAATATTATTAAAATAGTTACAAGCAAATTTGTTAGGAATACCTGAAGGTACTCCAGCGAGTGTAACCTGTGATTTGTAACAGGAATTCTCACGACATACAGCTAACTAGGTTTCTAAACAATATGAAGATAAATGACACAATTGGAAAATTACGAAAACACATTCAAATTTGCTAGGAACATGATACCGTATCACATTTACTTTGCTAGTGTTTGCTCCAGCTTAAGGGAAGTTCCCTTAGGCGATACCATCACCTAATGTTTGAGATAACTTTATTTAAAATTTAATATTCCCACTTAAGGTTCATTGCAATAGACGCATCTGTCTCTCTAAGCGTAACTAATAACATACGCTGCGTCAATACGTAATTAAATTGAAAAAAAAAAATGTAAATATGGTTAGGTATATAGAACTAATTAAATCGTAGAACTTATCAGAGAACAAGAACTAACCTTGAAACTTTCTGCTAAATTTAATAAGAATAATGAAATATTACGAAAAATCTAACCAATGCCAGCTTATACAATTAACCATCGTTTTTTACGACTTAATTTGTAAGTAATAAAGTTCCAAGATAGCTGAACTTAATCTCGAACATATGTGCGTGAAGAAACAACATAATTGTCTAATTAATGGAAAATAATTCCTTGTTTATAGAGTATGTAAAATCATATTTTTCCACTTTTTTGTTTAGGTTCGTCCCCATAACATGTAGAAATATTTTCTGTAATTAAATTGCTAATATTGGATTATTTGATATAAATATTAAAATAACTATAACCGAGATTATGAACACCCCTCCCCTCTTAAATTTTGACTCTTTAAACCCCACATAATAAAGAATCTTTGTTATCTGAAACACGGATCATGGGCAATATCTACCAAATTAAATATTCCATATAAAAAATTTTATATTCCAGTTCTATTATATACAGGGTATTTTATGTAAAATTATAAAAAGTGCATATAAAGATATGGTCAAAAACGCTTCTTATAAATACTTAAGGAATTATCCTGTGAAATATTGGACATTTATTAAAAAACATCACCGCTTCTACTAATTTTCATGTTGTTATGAACAACAGTGAATAACATATAGCAATCATAGGGATCGTCAAAGCACTTTTGAACACCTTAGAATACATTTTATTATTATTATTATCGTCATTAATATTTTTCATGCAATTGCTATCAACTGTGTGTTTTTAAGACAGTTCATACATGTTTTTCGGCATATACTATACTCGTAAGTAGTTATATACCGAATATAATTTGTATTTGTACTTCTGTTTACTATTTTGACGTATTTTATACACGATTGGCTTAGTGCCTAAGAAACAACAATAAATAACTACCATGTCTAATCACATTTAGTCTTTTAGTAAAAAATGAATATTTTTAGAAGTTATATATCAATTACGATACCACAAACAAATTTGTTACGATACATACATTTTGATTTATATCCTCAAAATTTGAACACAAGATAAGAATTTACATTTTCCCCCCCTATGAGTCTAATGTTAGTCTACGATTAATATCATTTATAAAATAGCCACGTATATCTCAAAGTAAATTCGCATTACAAGTAAAAAAATGTGTTCAATTATTCAAACACTAATCAAGTAGCTGAAAATACATGAATATATACAGGGTCATTTAGAATTAAATGCTGGAAATTCAGGATCTGCTTATTTGACTATGTATTAAGTAAAATATCCATTCAGATATGACAAATTGGAAGAAAAAAGCTCGGAAAAAAGCCTAATGCATATCTAGACTTTACAATTTTGTTATTTTAATCGTTTTTGTACCGAAATTGTATATGCAAGGAAGAGAATTTTGCTACATAACTCTTAAATAATGCCACATATCAAAACCGTGCATGAGGCTTTTGCATTGCTTCTCCTAATAAAATGTTTTGGTTTTTGGGCATAAGTTTAGCTGAACTCTTATACTTAAAATTAGTCAAAAAATTAGATCCTAAATTTTCAGCAACCAATTTTGAATTACCCTGTATAATATTAATTACTACACGGATAATGGCAAAAAACTGTACCTTGGTGTTGGTGTTGATACAGGTGTGACACTCTGTCGCGAATTCGGTCTTGCCGCATCAGACCAGCCAGTTTCCAAGTCCCAAGTTGTAGTAGGAAAATCCAACGGAAAGTCATTATCTACTAGGAACTCCGAAGTAAAAGCACCAGCTGAAGGGGCTGTCGAAATCATCGCGCCCGAAGAAGCAGAAGACGAAGGCGGCGTCGGATCAGAAACAGCAGGCGGGCCGTTTCGGGAAACTGGACCGGCTCCATTAACTACACTTGACATCAGAGGACCACCAATTCCCCCGCCTGGATCTAGTGCATCGTTGTCACTAATAAAAAACGTTTTCTTTAATTTTTTGTATTTTAGAATAGAAAAAAAATCAGATTTTTTATTTACAAAGAAATTATATCCACTGATTTTACGTCCACCACCAACCAATAATATTTATATGCCAAAAAAAATCTAAAATTCTGAATATATTCTGGGCCACGAGAGCTATAGTGAGTTGTTAATTGTCAAATTAAATTAACTCTCAATAACTTACCTTATAATCGAATGGGTTGAATTAATAAAATCAGAGTCATTGTTCGGGTGAGGATTCGCCTTAAAAAACTTTGATTTAGTCTGCACTGACACTAGCTTATCGGGCGCCACTTGAATACGATACACTGAACTGATGGAAGTACCCGAACTAAGGGTTTCCTTGAGGTGCGCAGTCAACTTATGAACGTCTTGCGGAGGCACTAAGTCGCGGAGGATGCGGCCCTTAAAGTCTTTGCGCAGCACTTGAGCTACCGATTCTGACACGCCTGTCGTGTCAACGCAGATTATTTTTCCGGAGGTGTCCAGTTTCGTGGTAAATTGCTCAAAGAAGCAGGCAGTCTTTTCACGATGTGAGATACGACTCGCCACGCAGAGTAGACAAGGACCACTGTCACTGCCGTCGTCTTCCGAAACTGAAAGGTGGTCGCGCAGTTGCGTGGAGGAAATGTGCATAAGCTCGTACAAAGGAAACTGAAATTAAATTAATTAATTAAAAAAAAACTCAATTAACCGACATAACTGCATGTACAAACTGATAAACGATTGGCCAGCCACCTAATAAATATAACCGATAATAGGAGGACAAAACGGCTAAGGCTTAAAGCTGACAAAAGAAATAGAGGTAGAGCACTTATCAGACAGGGTGACGACATTAAGCAGAAAATTGGGATGAAACAGTGTTCTTCCAATTGCCTCCTCTTGACGGTTTCAGAATAGACGTTAGTGGAAGCATCTGGAAGAGCGAGCAGTTGACGCGAATAGATGTGAGATGATGATGAATAACCAGTTCTTTGTAAGTATTCAATTATATAAAAAAGTAATGGAAAGAACTGAGAAACGTGTTATATTATTAATATAATTAATTATAATAATTATATGTAAAAAAGCAAGCAACGTGAAACAGAGTTAATGCATAATAAAAAATAAAAACGGCTGGTCCCCGAGCTAGTCCCATACAAATATATCTAAGCGTAGACGTTAAAAAACGGTTAGAACGGGAATATTTTTGAATGTAGCTGAATTAGATATTATTCCAAAAGGTAATCCTAAAAGCATATTGAACGTTTTGTGACATGTGCCGAGAATATGTTAAATAATGAGTTACATACATCGAAGAACTCGATCAGAAAAAAAAACAGAAATAATTGTTTGATGTTAATGGTTGTCGTTAAATATTTGTTCTGGGGTATTTTCACCAAATGTTTTTAAAAAGTATAAACAAAAAAATCGTAAAGTAGTACTCATTAAACCATTTTTACCAAAGATTAACTTACTCTTTGCGACTTCTCCTCTACAGTTTCATCTAGGTCGTCCGTTGGCTTGATTAACAATCTAACGTCAATTGATTTTGATCGATTGGGGGCTGGCTGATCACTACCCCACTCGATGGTCATGGGCCGTAGGTTCGAATGAAACTTATTATGGTCCCCGGGGTGCATAAAATTGTAGATGGTCTTGCCTATAATCTCATCTTTACTGTATTTGATGTAGGTTGAGACGTTCTCTGTTACATGTTCCACCTGTAAACAGATTTGTTGTATAAATCAAAAATTAAAAATTCTCTTTAGAGGCGTTCACCCGTATCTTTTTATTTATACAAGAAAAGCGATATATGGCAATGCAATATTATCGAAGTTCGTCGCATATTATAAGAAATGGCTTTCAGTCAATTTTTCTGAAATGTTATGTTGTAGTTCTCGACCTCCGATCAAAAGCTCTCCTAGCCATAACCTGCGGCTAATTTTTGACATGCAGGGTTTCCCATATTTTATATTATTTTTTTATTATTTTAAATAATTAATAAGCATTCAAATAATAAAGTCGCTTAGAATATTTCTGATTAGATGTTAATGTATAACTAAAGAAAAAATAAACTTATACAGGGTGTAGCTTTCTCTCAGACGGTCATTTTGTGTTTTATATGCAACTCTGCACCTTAAAGACTAAAATTTTCATTAAAAGCTCTGTTTTGTTAGTGATACGTTTATTAAAAATAAACAATTTTTTGTAAATATCTGACATTTTAGTGGTCATGTTTGGTAACGTATTCCATTATCGGAATAATCAGTTCATTGCTGCGATATTTAAGTAGCCATTAAATACAGCTTTAATAATATAATTGAAAATAGTGATTCTAGTGATAGGATATTAATATATAAGACGTTTGAAAAATAGTTGAGTTATCAATATAATACACTGAATTTTCGATACTTTATTTACAATAACGAAAAACTACAAAATAAGTATGGATTATTACGCAAATTTAGGCTCTATTTTGGAATAAAAACCCAAATGAAAGTGGGATGGAGTAGTGCATTTTTTAAAGATTTTTTTACCATTCATTCATTCCAAAAATATGGGTTCATTAAAGCTACCCAATGCAAAATGGCCGCCTTTTGTAAATGTGTCAGATCCTAAAAAAAGGAGTACAAATTAAGAAAAAACAAGTATTTTGTTAATTTTCTCGGTTGTCTTTAAAGATAAAGGTATCAAACCAGGTATATTTATATTTATATATCGGTAAGATGAATGAAATAATAATATATAAGGTGTCCAATTAAAAAAATATAAATTATGTATATTTTTCAACTTTTTAGTGATTTAAAAAAAAGATATTTCTAAAAGATAAAACAAATAAAATCCTACAACTTTCGTATTTAATTTTTTTTCTCTACCTGAAATATTCTCTAACTGAAGGGCAAAATGTAATAGAAAACCCGATGTATAGGAAAGTGCGACATTTTAGCACCCACGACCATAAAAACATTTCAACTAAGGCTTACGTAAGCAATAAAATACTTCAGTTTTGCAAGTTTTTAAGAATTTTAATTCATCATATTTTTTAGGTTCTCTTTCATTTGCGAATGGCCGCCACTGATTTTGACCTGGATAATTTTTTCGTCTCCATATTTTGGGAATTAACTAAGGTTACAAATGCCTTTCAGAAGATCTACTACTTGACCCTTTTCCCTGTCGCATTTAAAAAATCGGTAAATTTCCTTCATCCGGAACTTCCCTCGTTATGAATCTTTCCCTTTATTAGGAATAGTGAAGTGTGACCCAATTTAGTTCAGTACATAGTCATTCAGTAACACATACCTATATATTTTCTTTTCGAAAATGTTTATTGATCGCATCATATTTGATTCTTACCCTATTTAATTTCTTACCAATATTTTATCAGTTCCCACCTATGCCATACTTCATTTTTGAGCATACTTCAACATACATTTAATAAGTAGTTTTTCCATTGACACAGACCGCCATTTTGTTACGTCATGTTGAATTCATATAAGTTTATTCTTATATCACATTTAGTTTTCTGCAAACTTTAAAGTCAACAGAATAAAATTACGTTGATTTTTTAAACATTTGAATTCTTATCACAACTTTACCAGTTTATCTCTACATGATACTTTGTTTGAACAAAATTTGAAATTAATCTAAGGTAGTTTTTTCAGGCTGCCATTTTGTTCTGCCTTCTTGAACTCGTACCACAATTTGAAATTATTCTACTAAGTAGTTTTTTTGAGGCTGAATTTAAAAAAAATTTATTAAGCCGCCATTTTGTTCCGCCATATTGGATTCCTACCAAAATTTTAGCAGTTGATTCCAACATAATACTTAATTTTCATGTACATTTTGAGGTAAATTTGATAAGTTGTTTTTTAATAATTTTTTTTTAACATTTCACTAGTGCGCCATTTTTTTCGCCCTTTTGGATGTTTACCAAAAAGTTACCACATCATCCCCTTATAACTCTTAATTTTTGACCAAAATTACAAGTCAATCATTTAGTTTTTTAAGTATGCCGCGAAAAGACAAACTGACGGAATTGAGAAAAAATTTCGGAGGGTGATTTTTTCACGATTACAATACTTCCCTTTTACTTTTATTTTTATTTAGGGAAATAAAAATTTTCATCACAAAACACGGATGCAATTACTTATAAAATTTTGCCAAATTACATTTTTTTATATTGACTAGTTATGACTATTATAATAACAAAAGCAAGCTATTTATCAAACACCTCGTGTACTATATATATCCTATTAGGTACTAGAATTGTTCTACTTTTTAGAGAAATTATTATGAAAAATCAGGTGGATATGTAACAGTAATCGAGACAACCTGTATTATTTTGTTTTCAATTCAGTTATTAAAGCTTTATTTCTTATTTCGTTCGTTCGATAACGTGTCAATTTTACTATAATTAAACTACTTAAATATCCCAGCAATAAATTAATTGGATCTAGATATTCATATAACGCAATACGTTACAAAACTTACGTATTAAAATTCATGGTTACTGTAATGTCAGCTATGTACAAAAATGTTCATGAAATTATTTAATTATTTTAATTTTTAAGTTTGGTAAACATTTTATAAATTCAAAATCTGACTGTTTTTAGTTTAGGTATTAAAGCGTAATATGCCCCATAAAAATCAACCATATTTAAGACTGTACCTCAAATAAGCAAATAAATGGAAGACTTTATATAAGTAAAAACGCACACGCCCAGCGTATGTATGATAATATATACGTCAAGCTCGACTCCAAGATTATACTTACTTATACTTATTATTTAAAGTTAAAATGTCGATTTTGATAGATATTTTATTATTTTAATTAAACGGTTATTTTTTACTAAAGTCATGTTATTTTCTAGGTGGATTCCAATGACGCGGTATGTACCTATCTACACAAAATGTCTAAAAAGGTGTAATGTAATTTATTTGTAAATTAATTTAATTTAAGATAGAAAAGTGGTAAATGCTTACCTAATCAATTTTTTTTTACTTAGGGCGTATGAATTTTATTTAATAGTTGTAACTAGAAAAATGTTTATATGAAAAGTGAGAACGAGCGAACATGATATAATATGCCATCTCACAAAGTAACGTAAACAAATTATATCAACTCTAAAATTAAATTATATTTTATTATTTAAAGTTCTCCAAAACCCTGCATATTAATTATAAGAAAAACAAAAATGTAACTCTTGATACAAGATTTTTACCGTTTGATAAATAGCCAAACATTATTAGAAAATGTTGTCAGCATTAATTATTTTATCAAAAGAAAACTGATTTCTTTCATGTCATGGGATTATATTGTTATATCTAAAGGTGGGTTCAAATAACATGACTTTTTCTTTTTCTGTAACTTTGGTAAGTTAAACCTTAAGTTCTAAATACGAACCTTTGCAAACTTTTGTTATAGTGCCTAACTTTATGCATTAGCTGAGTAAAATGACGTCAAGTAAACACATTGAAAATTAATATTATGAACAATAATTTCCTAAAACGATTTATAAAAAAATGAAAACTTCTAATTGAAAAAGCAACTGCCAAAAAACTGTTAAAGACTTTAATGAAATTAATGATAATGAACACTAAAATGTGTAAAACTTAACTTTTTTATTCTAAATAATATTATAAACAAACAAATAATCAATATTATTTTAAAATGAGCCGTGCAGTTGCAATCCGTTAAATTAAAACGTCATAAAAATATACAGAACAATACCATTTTAGTAAAAATAAAAAATTCTTGGTTTGAACTAATGCCGATTAGTGAAATTTTTTATCGGAATTTAAATGTATTATACGTTTACCAAAAGATAAAAAAATTATCTACCTTATTGAGTAGTCATTAAAACTACAAATTGTTTATTTAAAAGTTACTATAAAATATCATAAAAGACAAATAATTTTATTTATATTTTTTATGAAAACATAAATATTAGTCCTGTTTATTTCATTACGGTGTCTATAACAGTTTTTTGGCAATTCATTTATAATTAAGAAGTGTCAAAAATGTTCACTGCAAAAAAATTTTTGGTAACTATGTATTTTTTTTCTAAATCGTTTTAGAAAATGATTGATGATAATAACTATTTTCGATATTAATATTTAAGGGGGAACTGCACGCAGTATTATGGATCATTTGCAAGCCTTCCGCCGCTGCAATATTATGTTAAAACTATAAGAGATATGTATTAGCTTCAATGTGATTTCAATAGGGAAATATGTATAGTTGGGCGCTAGATGCGATTTTTATGAAAAAATCTAATCTAGAATTATAAAATAGAAGTAGATTTGTCCATTTTCGACCATTTTTCGACCACTTTTTGACGCAAATGCCGTCGCATATAATTTTTTTTCCACAAAATGGCTCTTTACCGCCTTGCATTGATCCTTTGTCTACGTAACTGCAAAATTTGAAATGGTAAATTGTACTCATGTCTTTGTATTTCTGCAGCGTATGAACCCTCTTTAAACGGAATGTAATTTAAATTGCCTATACATAACACATTCTTTTGAGGTCGGACGTGCAGGAAGTTTTTTCTAATACGTAGGTACATTTTCATCTTACTTTGAACTTGACTAGACTTTGTCGCTAGTTTTTCACTTTTTGCGTGCAGTTCTCCCTTAAGGTTAAATTTTATCCCCATTAGGCCTAATCCACACGTCTACAATAATGACCAACTTGTTGAGGCAGACTCATGATTTAAAAAAAATGTTTGTTGGGTATTACGCCACATCAACAAAAACAAACCAAAAATCTTACGCTTTTGTATCCAAGTTGTCAAAAAAAAAAACAAATATTTTATTTTATAGAACAGAAATTAAGTAGAAAACTGTAAATATCTAATAGAATGAGAATGTCAATTTCAATATCAATCTAAAGTTATTAATTGTGAAAAACGATGTGTAGAGTATATGCGTTTAATATTTATTGTATTTTGATGTGTCCCTTTTCTACTTTAGTATTTAGAAAATTCAACCATACGTTATTAAAACTAACTGAATAAGATGCTACACAACTGAATTTAACAATATTAAAGCGTTTTCTTTAGCAAAGGAACCATGTTAAAAAAATCCAAGATTAAAGGAAGTCTTTTAAAATTGTCATATAAAGATAGTTGTATAGCATCTTGTTCGGTCAGTTTTAATAACCCATGATTGAATTTGCTAAATACTGGAGTAGAAAACATATTAAAATACAATAAATCGAAACGAACTTACTCTAACATAATTTTTCACCTTGTTTAAACAATAAAAATAACACCTTTAGATTATCGCCATTCTGCCAGAAATTTCTCCTAAAACTTCGACAACAAAACTCGGGTAATTTTTTTGTGGAAAATATAAAAAACATATTTTATATGAAAAGTGAGAACGAGCTATCATGATATAATATGCCACCTCAGAAAGTACCGTAAACAAATTGTATTAACTCTATAAAATTAACTTATATTTTATTGTCAAAAGTTTTCCATGACCCTGCATAATATTACAGGAAACACAAAACTCTTGATATAAAAGTTTTACAGGTTGATAAATAGTCAAACTTTATTAGAAAATGTTGGTCAAAATTAATTACTTTATCAGAAGGAAACTGATAAAATTAACACCTTTAGATTATTGACATTGAAATTGAAAGTCTGCCAGAAATTTCGACAACAAATTCGTTTCTCGGGTACTTTTATTGCGGATCCAGAACTTAAGCATTCATGAATACTAAAGGGTAAGATTTCTAGTTTGTTTTTGAACTTGATGTGGCGTAAAACTTAAAAAACATTTTGCTTTATCCCACATGTCCACATCGACAGGCAATAAAGAAAAACAATTTAACTTATTAGGGATCTTTCTCCAGAGTTATTTTTTTAGAACTCTCTCATCTTCCTCAAGGACTTCATTAAAACGTCGGTTAATTCTATCCTTTCTTAAGAACTCCACTGGATCTTATTCATCATCGATACCTCACTTACCTGGCTCAACTCTCTTTTAACTGAAATGTGATATATTCACAAAATATATCATATTTTTCTTTGGCTTTTATAAAGCATGCTGAATGCGGTAATTAAAAAACTTCTCTACGGAAACTCCTAATATTTCTTTTATTTATTTTTATCTTTTTCTTTACTGCAATGTAATACATTCACAACACATTTTTCTTGATTTATATAAAGCCTTTCGAATGTGGAACTTAAAAAAAATTGCTGTGAAAACTCTTATTTTTAGACAATGTGCCTAATTTCTAACGACTCGGTAGTAAATACTCCAACATTGCTGGTATAATAAATATACTATTTGATTCAAATACTTTTTTTATATTAAAAACTTAATGAAAAGTTAAATAATAGAAAATGGATGTTTCTGACCAGAAAATTTATATTAACATAACCTGAAAGGGTCAATCAATTAAAGCAGTGTCAACTATTTAAATTTAAACAGTCAAAAATTTTACAATAATAATCTTTGTGTTTTCATTTGCGTCTAGAAAGTTGTTTAGTTAAAATAAAAATGAATACTTCTTTAAACAACAAAAAAATTAAAACCCCTTATATTCAATATTTGATACCGGGTTAGCACCAGATAGAGACCTGACGGTAGTTTTGCCTTCTAAATCTAGGACTGCTACGTAAATTAACAATCGATACCGCTAGATGGATCTGCACTGGGTTAATACCAGGTTAAGGCCAAAATCGAAATATGGGAGTGGCTGATAAGTATCAATTCATAAATGTGAATAAAATATCACAGACTGATATTATACAGGGGCAAAAAGTGGCGCCAACATACGTTTTCACTTGCGTTTGGATAAGATTTTTAATTTAAAGTAAAATGTAAAGTTTATATTCAGATATATAATATTATACAAAGCGCATAAAAAATATAATAATAATTAATCAAAAAGAAAAACGCATATTGATACACATATGAGTTTCATGTTGTATTATTTGTAATTATTAACTAAATTATTAATTAAATCTCTTTTTGTCACGGAAACTAAAGTTAAATTCATTTTCAAGTTTCAATCTGAAAATACAATATACATTTCTAGGGAATTTTTTTTTAAATAAGGGGTTAGCCAACATAAACATATAAATTACTTTTGTAGTGTATTTTTTTTTGTTACCAAAGCCAGTTTTTAATATAACACGCCAAGCTAATTAAATAATTTAGGTTATTTAGCTAATGTTGTAGTCATTGCTATTAAGTGAATGTATTAAGCAGTAAGTTTTAGGAAAAAGAAGGGTGAAAATACTGAAAAAAAATTATGGTTGATAACGAAACGTCGCCGAAAAATCTGAAATCGGATTCGTGATCAGCGGCCGAAAATCTCGCGCTGCACCACAAATCATTGAAATTAAGTAAGTTAAGAAAAAGTTTAAAAGTAATAAATCAATAGAATCGAAAATAAGAATTTCCGCAGAAAATTTTTCAAAGTTCTACATTCAGAAGACTTTAAAGTCGCTTAAAGCAAACAAAAAATATGTTGTGAATGTAACACTTATGAGTTAAGAAAAAGGTAATAAATAAATAAAATAAAAATTGTGAGTTTCCCTAGAGAAAACGTTTAATTATTTCAGAAGGTTTTATGAAAGCCAAAAAATATGTTATGTAAATATTTAACATTTCAGCCAAAAAAAGTTTCCCCCGTTACTTTCTCTTTCTCCAGCTTCAGGGTTCAAACATGATTTTCGAGGGTAATGCCCTCATACTGAAGAACTGCAGAGGCCTAGTTTTCTGCAAACACAATCACATTATACTTTTTAGTGCAGTTGGAAAATACATTAATTATTAACTGATTAGGAACCGGTAACAAAAAGTTTTGAACGGGTTTTAATCTATTTTGTTAAGTGTCGACTTCAAGATTTAATTATTTATCAAGCTATTTATGGACATTAATATAGCTGTTATGTGTAAAAATAGGTAAATCCTTTTTATGTGAACATTTATATTATTGAAACTTTCATATTATTATAAAACATAAAATAATACTTAAGTTATTACAAAATAATTATATATGCATATATAAACTGTGTAATTTTAATGTTATAGAAGGCAAATTTACCGTTCGTTTATATTTGGAATAAATTAAATTGATTTATGTTTCACTTTCCTTGAATGGTCTAATAAGATCTATTGAATTTTTATAAAAGACACTGTGTTGCCATTTAAAAAATTAGAATTTTTATCTATAACATTCAACTGGCTACTCTGTAGTAGCTGCTTGCTAATTTTTTTGAAATGAAAACCTAATTTTATAGTGCCATATTTTTTAAATTAACTAAAGTTACGGAAAAAGAAAATGGTAAGGATAAAGCCATGTTACATGAACCCACCTTAAAGTATCGACATAGACATGAACAGCACTACGTCACCTGCTCTTTACTGGTTTTTAATTTTACTGAAATGAAAATCATCATAAAAAATGTCATGTCTTATAAGTGAAAATCTTATAGTGGCTCAATTACATTCACATTTATAATGAGTCAAAGTAAGCACACGGTTTGCCTTAAAATTATTACTATTATTTACCAGATTAATCTTACCTTTCCATCACTGTTAATAACAAATAGGAACCCTTCTAAAGCTTCAAGAAGCAGTGGTCCGTAAACTTCATTAGAGAGAATAGTGGGCCTTGACGATGATACTTCACCTTGTTGTACAGGATCGGCGTTTTGTTGGTTAGCAGTATCCTTAAAAAATAAGTTAAATGCTAATTCATAGATCTAACTATGAGAGAAAACTACACTAATGACTTAAATTCTAGGTGTTTCTTATACATTTGTAATTAAATAACGTATTTTTTTTGAGAACGTAAAACACAAGTTAAAAAAAACGCTAACCTGTTGCTTTATTCTACGAATCTGATTGACGGTTTCTTGAAGAATTGCGCACTTGTCCGGCTTAACCGAGAGCGAGCTCATGTCCGCAAAATTAGCGGATATCAGCTCGGCTAATTCTTCAATGTAGATGTTTTCTTGCTCTCGGCGTCTCTTTTCATTATTGCATTTATTTCTGAAACAAAAAACAACTATTAGGACTAACATTAACTATGTTTATGTTACAGACTTTTACTTGTTGAGGGTTGAAGAAGAACTGGGAGGAGTATTTGTTTGAGAAATGTATTTAAAGTTCAAAAATAAAAGTTTCAAAATTTTAATGTAAATCAGAAGTTGCCAGCAAAGTGTTGCATATTTAAAGATGTATTCCTCATTAATTTGAAACTTTTATAATCCTAATAGATGCTGTGAATAAAAAGTTATGAATTAATTATTTCATCGGATACGTTTATCTGATAAACTGTTAATTAGAACAAGAAATACCAACTATATAATGAAAGTAAATACTAATTAGACATGTTCTGAGTTTTTCGATATACAAGTCATCAATCACGGACGGTTACTAATTTGAAGAAACGACGGGTAAGGTTAGTACTTAAAATGGGTGACCGCAAACGTAGTCGAACGGGATGCTAATACAACTAGTAGCTGTAGGCATAAAATAACGACCGCGTTTTTCATAAATGTACCGTGAAGTGCAAATGTATGTTTTGTAACTTTGCATGCGTGGACGAAATCTATAACCCATGTGGGACATTACTAAAGCAACTAGGGTAGAAGAAATATTGTTCTTACATCTTAGACAACAATATATTACTTTCATTTAACAGAAACTGATACCTTTGAGGTATAATAAAGAGAATTATCTACAAAAATTACTGAAAGCGTGAAAAATGATATATGATATGGCATATATACCGTTCCTGGGCAACCGGGACAATCAAAGGTACTTAAATATTTAGTACTTAATTTTGATGTGTGATGATAATTAAGAGTTTTAATAGTGATAAAATGTCTGATGACATCAGATAGATAAGTAAGAATGATCTAGGCTCCCATATTTTGTATGGGATTTTAAAAAATAAAATCCATTCACCAATATGATCTATGTATAAATGTCTCTGACGCTAAGGTAAATTCAACTAATGCTAACTGTTTTAAACTTTAAATGATTAAATTTAAACACTATCTTAATAATGTGACTAATTTTGAATTTTTGACCTATGGGCCTAGGGTCGAAAAACACTGGGCAAGAAAATGGCAATACAAAACCCAACAACATAGGTTTGCAAAATGATATTAATTTTTACAGTCGATTTGTTTAGCTTAGATTAATTAACAAAATAATAATATGTATGTCATTTATATAAAATTGCTAAAAATAATAAAGCCAATTAAAAAAAAAACACCAAAAATTAAAAAATAATTTTATATTTTATTGAAGTCGGTGTCAAATTACATACTATCTGATTGTGAGGCAGGGAAGAATATTACTAAAAGAAATTATGGTAACATTACGTAATTACTGTAATATTATGATAGGCTCGGGTAACATTACTGTTAGGGGAACACGATTGGTAATTTTCAGTAGCATTTTTTAAAACGCAAATATGATCAAAAATGATGAAAGACCCTTAAGGGCGCTACTCACTATGCGGCGCGATTCGTTAATTCGATTTGCCAATTCACATGCATGACCGCGTTGGCAAATCAACAAATTGATGAATATTTCATCCATACTATTCATTAACATTTATTTAATTCGTTCCCATGGATTTCATGCGTTCCAATATTCGACAATACTCAAAAAACAAAACAAAAAATTGAATGCGGACGCATGCTTCGCCGAAGTCAAAGCCTACTTGAGTATTCGTCCAAAGACCGGATTCGCGGGAAACGAATCGCACTGACAAACGGGACCCTCTACACTATGCGGACGAATCAACGAATAGTGAGTAGCGGGCTTTAAGCTAAAAACTAAAGCATTCCTCAAAAGTGTTGGCACACATTATTTTATGAAATGATTATAGACAATTAATATGTTATTTAATCTTTTATTACATATCATAACTAACAGCTCCATAAACAACAAAACTAACAACCTATATTAAATGAAACGATTCGTGCTCGTCAACAAGACGCATTCTGAGGACATCGTCCATTAGATTTTGGACGGTTTCAGCATCCACTTCTGGATTTTTTTTACAGTTCTTCGCCTTAACTACCGTTTATGTTGAGTATGACATCTTCCGTCGTATACTTTCTACTCAAAATGGTCCAAACATTTTCGATAGAACGAACCTGTGGTGAATTAGGTAGGTTATACCGTTTCTGGGTACGAATGGTATGTTCTGATAGGTAAGCCATTTTAGAGTCTTTTGCGTAATAGCACGACACTAAGTCTGGCAAAAATATTACTTCGGATGATGCTCATGAATAAATTTAGTCATTTGACCAGACAATTATGAATCTAGTGCTGACTATTTAGTGCTCCGCCCCTTACCCGCTTCACACAAGGCCTGGATATACCTACAGTGGAAATCGCGCTTTCAATCTGAAATTTTGTATGCAAATTTTGTCTTTTCCCTATACTTTACATTGTTTGTTTAGTCTTCTGTTATTGGTATAAAACCGCCGTTTTCCTTAATCACTAAGTTACTCAAAGTAAATAATTTTCGTCGTCCATTTTAATGACTCGCTGCGGTCGTTTGCAAATTCAAAATTTTGAATGCCTTGCGACATTGCGTTTTTCACTTTTTGGTAGATTTACGCATGTTATACCTTGCTCATATTATTGGCTGTTGCACGATGAATAGTTCTGCTAGAGATTTCGGCATCCGTCCTCCCAATACTTCTCCAAAGATACAATTTGTAAGAAATTTCAAGGCATGATTTTTCAAATTGAACTGTGCAAATAAAGATAAGCCATTGAAAAAAATTATTATTATCAAAAATAAATAGAAATAACTAAAATACAAACTTTATTAGTAAAATATCATTACAAAAAATCACAGAAACATAAAATTAATGGTGTTAATGCTTGATTTTTAAAATTAAAATTGCTTTTAGCACAACCATATGTAATTGAGTCTTTCAGCAGTCCAAATCTTATTATTCTATATATTTAAACCAGTAAGCCAGATTTATCAGCAAGTTCGTCAGGGGGTTGCATCAATCTAAATGATTTTTTTTGAAATGATCGTCTGGTTACAGAGATCTTTCAACAGTATTTTTTCTATTGTTTTTCGCGTATTTATCTATAAAACCAATATATTTTCCTTCAATAACAATTCTGCACGATGTGGTGAATGCACCCCATATTGTTATAATTCCACTTCCACGCGAAACTCATCGCGCCATCTAACGGAAAATGCAGAACAAGGTCTGCCGGGCCAGCTCTTTCCACCGACTCATTGGTACCAGACACAAAACATATTTAATAATTATACAAATAACTTAACTTAGTGTGTTTAAAGTGGGTGAATAGTATAACCCAGCGATTTTGTGTGGTTACGTTTCTACCTTTCCATTCCAAAACTTTTCTAGGATAATATAATTTGCAATGAGTGAATACTTATCAAAAATGTGTGTTTCATTTCCATGTTTTAAATAAAACTGTTTTCAATTAAAAGATCTATCACTCCTTGCACGTTTTGGAACGTGTTGGAACCATTAACAAATTGACCCATTCAAAATTTTGAATGCCTGTAGTACAAAGTCGACTGCTCTAAATGCTCATGACATATTTGATACAAACTTGCGGTTGTGGTGTTCCCATATTGTTCTTCAACGTAACAATCGCATTGCAACTGATACATTATCAATACCAAAAAAATATAACTTTAGGTCCGGATACATTTTTAAAAGCCATTCGACTGCGAGCATAAGGGCAAGCCATTTTGTTTTGCTGTATCCTAATGATTTGTCATATCTAATACCAATATCTTCAAAAAAATCTTTCAATGCTTCCAATGGTACAGGGTAAATATAAAAGAATAAATATATTTTCACAATAAGTATTTCAAGATCAGAAGTTGTTTGCAACAACTTTTGGGACAAATAATGCTCCTCCAAGACCTTGCTTAAGCACTGCGAAATAATGTCTGTTCATTCGATTGTGTGTGTGGCTTGCAGCATCTGTCAGGATGGAAATACATTTAGTTCCTGCTAAATGTCTTTTTAATTCGACAATTAAATCACATGCCAAAATCTTTCTAATAATAGGTTCAGACTTTGTTCGAGCACATCGGCACTTGGGTTCAAAACATAGCTATGTTAGCTTTGAAGCACAGTCATTGGAGCGAAAACTGTGATTTTCTTGTACAGTATGATAAACCCAAACACCTTCATCTGCAGCAACTTCCATGTCTTTGGAAGTTGGTATGTTAGTTTTTTTTAAAATAGTCAAACAATACTGTGCTCGAAGAAGAACGTTCTGCTTTTTTATGTCTGACCTTAAATGTTGTTCTAGGTCAGCAGCACCTCCACTAAAATTCGTACGGCACTTTTTACTTTATACATATGAGGAAATGTTATTTCTTCGCTTAATAAATGGATATTTATATTTTGTTTGTAAATTAAAATAAAAGTACACTTACGCTTCGGAATTGTGAGAAAAAAATAAATATTAACCTAAATCACATTTAACGACGCCAAGAATATACCTGCTCGTTGTAATATCAAAAATATGAGATTTAACTTTTGAAAATGTCATAATCTATCACTTGATAACGAGGCGTTTTTGTGTCCCGAGACGTTTCACGGGGACACTGAGACAAGAGCTTAAAACGGTACTATCCTGTTAAAAAGGGGACGTATGGTCACTTTAGTTACACTCCTAATGATGCATTTTTTTCTAAAAAAACAGCTTCGCATATTATATTTTATTTTATTTCGTTCTATAAAAATTAATTTTTCTATCAAGAGTTTTTTATTATTTTAAATGATTATTTTCTTGCGGGTTTAATAAATGTTTAAATAGGAAAAAATATCTAAAATATATAGAATAATATGATCCAAAACATTTTCATAAAAAAAATGTGTATTTCTTTTCAGTATACCTATGTATATCCGAATATTGCCGTCACGTACCGAATATTCTTACCGCTAAATAAATTACCGGTAATTTCGCTTCACTACTATTTGATTATTAACTACTAATTAAAACAATGGATTTGATATTAGCAAAGTCAGATTATACTGCGAATAAACAATTTCACAAATTTAAAATAAAAGACCCTTAAATGGATACCAACTTTACCGTTTTTCAGTAAACTTAGGATCCATCGAGAAGTTTCCGCGGACTCAACACAACATTACCGGCCGGTGTTGCCAGTATGCGACGGTCTCCAAAAAAAATATTGCTTTAGTCCTCGAATATGTAAACATGTCTATTCTTGTTGTTTATTGTTTCCGTTTCATTTCCTATTAACCGACTTCAAAAAAGGAGGAGGGTATCAATTTGACCCTATGTATTTATTTATATATATATATATATATATATATATATATATATATATATATATATAAAAAGGGGTTTATCATACTGTACAAGAAAATCACAGTTTTCGCTCCAATGACTGTGCTTCAAAGCTAACATAGCTATGTTTTGAACCCAAGTGCCGATGTGCTCGAACAAAGTCTGAACCTATTATTAGAAAGATTTTGGCATGTGATTTAATTGTCGACATTTAGCAGGAACTAAATGTATTTCCATCCTGACAGATGCTGCAAGCCACACACACAATCGAATGAACAGACATTATTTCGCAGTGCTTAAGCTAGGTCTTGGAGGAGCATTATTTGTCCCAAAAGTTGTTGCAATCAACTCTTGAGCACAACTAAATCAATATTGGATGTGGAGCTCATACTCAACACAATTAAATCTGCTGTAGATTGTTTACCTTCTGATCTTGAAATACTTATTGTGAAAATATATTTATTCTTTTATATTTACCCTGTACCATTGGAAGCATTGAAAGATTTTTTTGAAGATATTGGTATTAGATATGACAAATCATTAGGATACAGCAAAACAAAATGGCTTGGCCTTATGCTCGCAGTCGAATGGCTTTTAAAAATGTATCCGGACCTAAAGTTATATTTTTTTAGTATTGATAATGTATCAGTTGCAATGCGATTGTTACGTTGAAGAACAATATGGGAACACCACAACCGCAAGTTTGTATCAAATATGTCATGAGCATTTAGAGCAGTCGACTTTGTACTACAGGCATTCAAAATTTTGAATGGGTCAATTTGTTAATGGTTCCAACACGTTCCAAAACGTGCAAGGAGTGATAGATCTTTTAATTGAAAACAGTTTTATTTAAAACATGGAAATGAAACACACATTTTTGATAAGTATTCACTCATTGCAAATTATATTAGCCTAGAAAAGTTTTGGAATGGAAAGGTAGAAACGTAACCACACAAAATCGCTGGGTTATACTATTCACCCACTTTAAACACACTAAGTTAAGTTATTTGTATAATTATTAAATATGTTTTGTGTCTGGTACCAATGAGTCGGTGGAAAGAGCTGGCCCGGCAGACCTTGTTCTGCATTTTCCGTTAGATGGCGCGATGAGTTTCGCGTGGAAGTGGAATTATAACAATATGGGGTGCATTCACCACATCGTGCAGAATTGTTATTGAAGGAAAATATATTGGTTTTATAGATAAATACGCGAAAAACAATAGAAAAAATACTGTTGAAAGATCTCTGTAACCAGACGATCATTTCAAAAAAAATCATTTAGATTGATGCAACCCCCTGACGAACTTGCTGATAAATCTGGCTTACTGGTTTAAATATATAGAATAAGATTTGGACTGCTGAAAGACTCAATTACATATGGTTGTGCTAAAAGCAATTTTAATTTTAAAAATCAAGCATTAACACCATTAATTTTACGTTTCTGTGATTTTTTGTAATGATATTTTACTAATAAAGTTTGTATTTTAGTTATTTCTATTTATTTTTGATAATAATAATTTTTTTTAATGGCTTATCTTTATTTGCACAGTTCAATTTGAAAAATCATGCCTTGAAATTTCTTACAAATTGTATCTTTGGAGAAGTATTGGGAGGACGGATGCCGAAATCTCTAGCAGAACTATTCATCGTGCAACAGCCAATAATATGAGCAAGGTATAACATGCGTAAATCTACCAAAAAGTGAAAAACGCAATGTCGCAAGGCATTCAAAATTTTGAATTTGCAAACGACCGCAGCGAGTCATTAAAATGGACGACGAAAATTACTTTACTTTGAGTAACTTAGTGATTAAGGAAAACGGCGGTTTTATACCAATAACAGAAGACTAAACAAACAATGTAAAGTATAGGGAAAAGTCAAATATATATATATATATATATATATATATATATATATATATATATATATATATATATATATCGATTACACGATAGCATGAAGTGTGATATAGAGATAAACTGGTAAAGTTGTGGTACGAATTCAAGATGGCGGAACAAAATAACGGTCAAATAGTTTTGTTAAGAATCAACGTAAAAAAAATCTTATTCAATTGGATGTGATATAAGGATAAACTAGTTCGAATTCAACATGACGTAATAAAATTGCGATGTGGGCCAAAGTAAAAAATACTTAATGAATTTGTTTTAAATTACGCTCAAGAAACAAGTGTAGCATAGATAGAAACTTGTAAAATATTGGTAGGAATCTAATATGATGGAATAAAATGGCAACCAATAAAAATGTTTGAAAAGATATTATATAGGTTTTATTAAATTATTATGTACTGAACTAAATTGGGTCACATTTCACTATTTTTAAAAAAAGCAAATATTCATAACGAAGGAAGTTCAACACGGTAAAACTCCAGTACTAATACGTTCAGTAGTTCCAGAGAAAACCACAGTGATACACGCACACATGTTCAGTTGATATAATAAAATATTCATAAAATTATTTTAGTAGAAAAATCAGCTTAATGATTATTGATTATATTGCAACATTTTATGAATACGAATTACCACCATATAAAAAGTTAAATATAAATCTGTTGCCGTAGACAAGTAAATATGTTTTAACTCTACATGGAAAGGATATAAAAGATTCGTAGTGTAAAGGAAGTGGCATTTCGAACAGAATGCGTTCTAAGCGTCATAATGTGCCGAGATAAAGCGGAGGCACGACACCGATTTACGTAATATGTCACCTGGAATAAACAGGTGACCGGAAATTTCATTTCGTAACTGAATGGATGTTCTATATTTGCGATGGTAATTACATACATTATGCTATAAGTCTTTGCTTCAAATTAATACCGGACGATAATACATAAGATGTGAAAGATATTTAAAGCTTGCCTAAAAAAAACAATTATTCCACTCTCTAAAATTCCATAATCGTATACGCATTGGTATCCTCTCGCACATATTTATGTGTCCATTTAGAGCTATTTTCACAGGCAAAGGTGATCTACAGTTTGTGACCGGATCCGAACAGTGGTGTTTCGATCTTTTTTGTTACTGACTTTTATAAGGTGTCCCAGCGCCGCTTAAATTCTAAACAATTATTACTTGGCTAAAATTATAAAAAAAGTTTTCATAAACTCCCAACAACTTATTGTTAATTTTTCGATTGCTATTAAGAATTATCATTAATCGTTTTCAAGTGAAATTTAAAAAAATCGGTTTAGGTTTCTAACGAAAATATTTAGTTAGCCAAAAGTAATCACAAAATAATAATATAACCTCTGGGTCGAGGTGGAAAAGAGCTGTTGTGCTTAATGAACCTATTCTTTACAATGTAATAACCTTGTAAATAACATACAATTAGTAAAAAAAATTATTTGTACTCGTTAATATTTAAGCTTATATCTAGAAACGGTGATTGTATCAGCACGTCAGAAACATTTATAGAGAACACAATTATTGAAACAAGTATATATAAAAATAAAAAACCCGACTGCCTAAAACTGGTATATTAATATTTTCTTTATTTGTGAGCAGACCACGAAGGACGTGATTGCCTCAAGTGAAGACAGGCAAAGTTTATTGATGCGGGATTCAAAGACTTGCAGATTAGGAGAAGAGGGAAAGGCATTTGCTGTTAACAGGTTCCATAACCGGGACAGTCTGGGAATCAAGGAGCGAACAAAGTAGGAGATCCTTGGTCTTTGCAGTTGGACGGTGAAGAGATGCATATGGGTCAATACTCGTGTCTCCCTGGCAGGAATGATTAAGGAGGGGAGAATGGCTGATAATTCGTCAGAACAGAATCCGTGGTAGTATCTGTAACACAGAGACAGATCGCCAACAATTGGACGATGCTCTCGTGATCCAAGCTTCTTTGTGATGTTTGGATCATCAATCAGGCGAATAGCTCTTCTTTGGACAGAGTCAAGGATACGAAGGGTTGAAGGAGAGGCTGCTCGCCATATGTGCTAACAATACTCAAGGCGGGGCGTAAAGGGTAAACAAGTTGGCAGAAGAAAAGTATTTTCGAGCTCGGAAAAGAAAACCCAATTTCTTCGCGGGGCAGTTGAGGTGATATGATTATGCCAGCGAAGATCGTTCTGAAAAGTGATACTGACTAGACTAAAGGAATCTTTGGCTTTAAACATTTGATTATCCAGATCTGAATGGTGTGGGTACTGGGAGATAATTTGTGAGATACTAAACAAGATAGTGTCTTAGTGGCGTTAAACTGGACGAGATCCTTTGCTTCCCATTCTTCGATTTCAATCAGGTCCTTGGTTAGGGATAAAGTCATTACTATACGCCTATCTTATTGATCTATTAAAATAGCAGAAGAAATCACAAAACATACCAAAATGCTAGAACCTAGAACTCGGTAAAAAAAGGAAAGATAATCTATCTCAAATTAAGGAATGTTTGTGTTTCTTGCTCTTTTTTTACCTTATACGCCTGTCATTTTCTCGAAAGCCAGATAGCGAATATTAATAAATATAAACATAAAAGCAAAACAAGTATAAAGCAAAACATAAAAATAAAATTACTTCTCCATTCCCTGTATAATGAAGAAAGCATATACCCTGATATCATGTTTGATATAGCTAACCTAACCTAATTATTATTTTTATTATAATTATATTTATTTGGTCAGAAAACTTCGGCATATGTTGGAACTCTACAAAATTTGGCGGGGTCCGTATTATAATTTTTGACCTTAATCCATTTTTACATCTCCTAAAAGTATTTGCAAATTTTTAAATATATGTCGGATTTAAAAAGTCTATCTTGTCAAAATATGTTTCCTGGCGTCACGTCGGTTCACATCGAAAATTGAAAAAGTGAGAGTTTTCTTTAAAATCGAAAAATGTATACATTTTCCTATAAACTCGATTCTACCCAAATTTGACTTAGGAAAAAAAGATGTAGGTCTATGTTTTTTAGCAAAAATATGAAACTTTTGTCCTGCCCAATCGCTTTTGTCCTAGGAGGGACTGATAAACCGGTAAAAATACTCAGAACCAAGGAAAAAAATTGAAAAATTAATGTTATATTAGTCTCGAAAGCGAAGCGACATAAACGTTTCTCCGGTGCATTTACTTTATTCACCCAAGATCCACCATCTAGTTTTTAATTTGATACGAATCAGGATGACTTATAAAAATATATACTTTTTGCGTTGGGCAAATGGACATATTATTTCCGTAATTTGTATTTTTTAGGCCAACCCAATAACACTTGCAGGATACCAAGTCCAGGCGTTGTAGGTGGTAACGAACGATGGATACATGCATTATTGTTTAACACAACACAGTGTCCAACATAATATTTGCTAGACATGAGAAGTATATAATGTAAATATCTCAAGCTCAATTTCTGTGTCCTATTTATTATCAAACTAAATTTGAATTACTTTTAAGGGAAAACTGCACGCAAAAAGTGAAAAACCAGCGACAAGGTCTAGTCAAGTTCAAAGTAAGATGAAAAGGTACCTAGGTATTAGAGAAAACCTCCTGCACGTCCGATCTCAAAAAAATGTGTTATGTATAGGCAATTTAAATTACATTTCGTTTAAAAATGGGTTCAAAAGGGTTCACGCGCTGCAGAAATACAAAGACATAAGTACGATTTACCATTTCAAATTTTGCAGTTACGTAGACACGTAAACAAAGGATCAATGCAAGGCGGTAAAGAGCCATTTTGTGGAAAAAAAATTATATGCGACGGCATATGCGTCAAAAAGTGGTCAAAAAATGGTCGAAAATGGACAAATCTACTTCTATTTTATAATTCTAGATTTGATTTTTTCATAAATATTCGCATTTAGCGCCCAACTATACATATTTCCCTATTAAAATCACATTGAAGCTGATACATATCTCTTATAGTTTTAACATAATATTGCAGCGGCGGAAGGCTTGCAAATGATCCATAATACTGCGTGTTCCCCCTGTAATTGCTTAATTTCTAAAATACTGGTTTGGTTCGGATATTATATGACTAGTAAATCTTTGTTAATTCTGGCACACTTATCATGGCAACTCTTCTGATAATGTTTATTCTTACGCAACCAAATGTTAAAATGATCTAAACTTTAATTAGATTTATGTCAAGGCCCCTAAATTTAATCTTTCGCAGATTAAATTCGCAATAGTGACTCCTTTGGGGATAAAACAATATACATTTTGAAATAACTGCCTTTATGTTAAATTTATTTTTCTCTGGTATACAAAACGTTTTAAATTATGTGAATTTATCAAATTTAACACATATAAATAGCTTAATTTCTAAAATATTGGTTTGGTTCGGATTTTATATCACTAGTAAATCTTTGTTAATTCTGGCACACTTATCATGGCAATTCTACTGATAATATTTATTCATAGGCAATCAAATGTTAAAATGAACTAAACGTTAATTTAAGTCAAGATCTCCCAAAATGAGTCTGTCGCAGATTAGATTTGCCATAGTTAGTGTTTTAGGGATAAAACAATATACATTTTAAAACGATTATCTTTGTCTTAAACAGATTTATTTTACTCTGGTAAATTTTGGTTTTAAATTATGTAAACTTATCAAATATAACATATAAATAGCTTAACATCTAAAATATTGGGTTTGGCTCGGATATTATATCACTAGTAAATCTTTAGTTCGTAATTTTTATTATTACACAATCAAATGTTAAAATGATCTAAAAGTTAATTACCTTTATGTCAAAGCCTCCCAAATCTAATCTTTCGCAGATTAGATTTGCAATAGTGAGTCCTTTGGGGATAAAACAATACACATTTTAAAATGATTTATGTTAAGATAGATTTATTTTTCTCTGTTACACAAAACGTTTTTAATTATCTGAACTTATGGAATTTAACACATGGGTATTAACTAGGTTTGCTTTAACTTTTTTTAAAGCAATCGAATAAAGGTAATTGAAATATATCAGAATTAAGGTTTCCAAAGGATCTAAACACAGTTCTTGTGACAGTAGTAAGTTAGTAATAAGTCAGTGCTGTATTTTAGCAATAATAGGAAATAAAAGTTAGCTAAATAGCAAGCACGAAATTACAAAAAAAAAATATTTTCATATTTCCTTAATTAACTTATTAAAATCCGAGTTATTAGACATGTAGCAGCGACAATTTTTTTTTTGGAAATATTATAATTACATTTTCAAGGGTATGTTGCGTATGTGTTCACTATAACATTCCTACTATTACTTTTAAAGAAAAGTTAACATAATGCTTTTTAATTGAATACACTGTAATTATTAAGAGCTAAAACAAAGTCGACGCCGACCATCCTCAGTATAGGCGTCGCAACATCAAGATAATAAAAAAAATAATTGTAAAAAATCCAAGGCCTAAATTTTAAATATATGTCTATGTCTAAGACTTTATTGTCACTTGCACCAAACTGATTGCTCTATTGGTTTCTGAGATATAAGCGTGTATTTTACTAGAATAATAATTTTTTTCCAGATACTTGTTTTGCAATATATATTTAAATAACAGGCGTTATTAGGAAACAAATGTACGACGGGATCTAGGACCCTAGAAACGGAATATCTGAAAGATGGCGAAGAATTATTTCTATTAACGTTTACAATACTTCTACGTAATCGGCTATAAATATATAGTGTTTGCAAATATTTAACGCAAAGGCGAGGATTAATTCCCTGGGGTAGCGAATCGCGAATAATACACATGGATATTTGGTACGAAATGTTCGTAAAAATTGGCAAATATTCGTTAACATTTCTAGCATTTCTACATCCTGACTGTTATTCAAAAAAAAAAAAAAAAGAACTTTGGCGACACATGGCGTGCTTGAGTTCGAGACGATAGAACTTGTTTTATTATACAAAATAAAGAAAAAAAAGAAGAGACAATCTATCAGGTAGGTAGCAGCTGTCCTATTGTTCCTTTGTGATTAGGGAAGGCGAGCTATTCAAAAGAAACGAATAAACATCTGGTTTTTGGGCTTTAGCATTAAAACGATAATGAAACACGATATCTAGTTTATGCATCAGCTTAAGTCCAATCAAAGGCAGGAATCAAAACCATAAGGTAACTGCTAAGGCATGTGGCCATTTTTAATAGCCACAGCCACCGTGTTCGATATATAAACTAAAAAGAAAAAAAGAGCGATATATGAATTGTAGGGACTGGTTTAATAGATTTTACGCTAGGAGATATGAAATAATTAGACGAGACAAGTGGGTAGGAACTATGAATAATTGTAATATCCATCTAGTACCCTACTTAAAGGTTGTCATTCATACAAACTGTTTGTGGGCTATTTCGAATTTACTGTAATGAAATCTTCAATATAAACTTCAACAAATAAAACTTCATAAATAAAACATACTTCGTAAATCCAAAATAGTTCATAAATGTGTAAATGTAGAGAAATTATAATTGTAAACAGCAGAAAAAAATTTCAAATCAATGTATTAAAAAAGGCTAAGCTGTCACATATTGTTAATCTTTCGATTCCAACAGATTTACGTAAAACCTCAAAACAAAAAAAATATATTTAAAGTTTTTTAATATTTTTTATAGTAGGTGTAGGTGGCAAATATCTTTGAAGACTGAAGATAAAAGTAAAAAGATACATATAGTGTATTAAAGGTAGTCACTCTACCAGTAATTTTCGCGAAGAAGGGACTGCTCTTCCCGTCGGATTTTTTGTATTTTTTAGAGGGATCACGAAGGTAGGCAATCCTTGTTTTTACACTGCACAATGACTAGAAGCTATTTTTTTACTTTTGGCGGTTTCGACAATAGTAGCATAACTATAGCGGCTTTTATTGGTCCGATCGAAACAAAAAAAAACAATTTTTTTATTTATTATTATATTATATAATTTCCGACAAGACTTCCAATACCAAATCTCAAAACAAAAAAAAAACAATGACATAAAGAATTTCAGAACTGTATTTATAATTTTACTATTTTTCAAATATGGCGCTAATAATTTTGTTGTAACTTAAGCAAATCAATAAATATTTTATTCATTTCATTATTCGAAATTATTAGTTACATCATTATTAATTCAATAATTAAGGTTCTAGCACAGCTGTGGTTCTAGTTTAAAATATTGATTAAATAAAAAAACCCTAAATGAACTTTATTTTATAACGTACAATCCGGCAACATGCAATAACCTTATTTGCTGAACAAGTTGTTTCTCTTAAATTGGTACTATAAAAAGATAACATAACTTAAAAAATAAAACATTCAATTTGGCCGGTATGAACAAAATCTCCAGACGACGATCATTTACAGAAATTTTATAAAAATGCTTTTGTACCGTCGTATTCCTAACTATTGGAAATATTTGATCAACTCATTTGGTGAGCCAAGTTCCTCAAACGTTATGTTATATCAAAGCATATCAGAAAGGTCTTTAAAAGATTAATTACTAATAAAAATTTCGTTCAAAATGTAATGACAAAAAAGATTATTCTCATTGCCATTAATGATTTGTTTAGACTTTTGATAAAAGAAACCATCAGCTTATAGATATATTTACATACCTCTTTCCATTTCTACCAAAGGGTCTTATTGCAACAAGAAAATTCTTCGGATTCGCTTTATTAAAACGCTGAATTGCAAAAATCATATATCTCTTGATGATTTTAAATTTAAATATTGGTTTTGCGCCTCTTAATGATTTTCAGTAATAAATAATAATAGTCATAATAATACAAGTTTTTCTTTTTATATTTTCAATGGGATCTACAAGTTTTATTTTAAAAGATGTTAAATACAGAGATTTATAGTTTTATATAAACCGAAAAAAATTGCTGAACAACTAACAAATTACTATTGGAAAGTAAAAAAAAAAGAGGATGAACTTTGCCATTTTTAATTAACACCCTGTATGTTATTGTTTCATAGATTGGGTCTCTTCCCGTGAATCATAAATTTGCTAGGTTTGATAGATTTATCTTTAAAGGTAAGCAAGGAAATCAACAAAATACCTGCGATAAAAGGCAGTGTATACTTATTGGCTTCAGATTTGTGTGTTAGAACTTGAAGAAATCTAAACATTCGTGCAGAAATTCAGGGTCGTTTCTAGAACATCTCGCCATTGGGGGACAAGGTATAAAAAACGACCGCTTCAGTAAAAACGAGCGACTAAAAAAAGCTTTTTGACCTCCTTTTGTACTTTTACTTCATTTACGTAGCTTTCCGTCGTGTTTGTACCACATCAAGTATATTTTTAATACAAAATTGTACTATATAAAATATATTTTAAATAACATTTTAAAATGCACCTAGGGGAGCAATTGCTCTTTTGCACCCCCCTAGATATGTTGCTGTAAAGGGAATTTAATTTGAAATTAAACAAATATTTAAAACAATGTTTAGAGGTTTAGGTACTTACTTATGGTGTTTTATTAACTAGCCCTATAATTTATGTAACAAGTGAATTAAGTGCGTCTTACAACTGGAAAAAACAAAAGAATTGTTTTGTTTAACCGTGATAGTAAAATTTGACATTTATTAAAACAATCTAAAAAGTAAAGAACAAATTCCGCTGCACTACCTTGTCTCAGAAAATATGAAAGATAGAAAAAGTGTTAAATCAAAAGTTATGTGATAGAAAATACATTTTAATTTTTTTGTATTCTTTATATCTACAGATTGATTCGTTTTTCCGAGACGGACACCAACTTATATAATTATATTTATAAACTCTACTAACAATTTCCAATATTTCCCTCTTTTGATGTCATGTAACACTGTAGAAACTAAATGGCTTTACTCAGATCAAAATAGATTTGCACTTTCCTATCTTCGTTTTGAAAGATCTATCACTTAATATCAACTTACGGTTTAACAGAGAGTTCCGATTTCGATACTCGATCAGGGGCATCACTACGGCGCGGGGGCAGAGGATGTCCCCGCATTTCTATCGAAATTATTCCTTCAATCAAAAGGCAGGGGTGGTGGAGACGAAATTTATATTTACGTAACTGGATTTTATTTTGGAAAGGAATCTTTATCGTTTGATCGATGTGAGTTTGTAGTTGCTCAATTTCAAATATGGATTTTTGTATTTCCATATTTGAATAAGTAAAAAAAAAATGCTGACAAAAATAATATACAGTGTAAATTTTGCATCGGACTATCTACAAAATACAGAGAGATAGACACAAGAATAGAGGCTTGAAATGTGTGAGCCCTAGTCTAAAACGCACTACCAGACAATATAGTAAGAACTGTGAGTATTCATTACGGAGCTATCAAGGTGGTCAAAAGTACGCAGAGTCACTTCGAAAAATAGTTTAGTGCTCCGAAATAAGCGGACTAACTAAAGTAAAAATAGGGTTATCAAAAAGAATCTTCCACTTTAGCTATTCGACTATAAACTGTCCATTCCCAAAATCACAAGGTGTAGAAAATCCATATACCTAATACGAGCCATCCTGTGACTGTAGAGTTGTTCAAGTAAAGAAAAAGTTTGTAGCAAAAATTGTAGAAAATTCAGAGAATGCCTTACAATTTTTGTTCACTGTTTTATAAATTTCTTTGTGTTAATAATATTGCTGCTTGAAATATAAAAGTTCAAACAAAAACTGGTAAAATTAAAATAATAGTGAAGGTTTCTGGAACATAGAATAGATAGTTTAGATAAATAAAAAATAAAAATCTCAATTAATAAATACCAGAACGTGCTTTATTGAATTAATTGTAGAATAAAACTTTTTTTCTTGCTATGCACATTTACAAACAGAAAAGAGAAAAAAACGGACTTACGTGGAAGACGCCACACTATCAGCCATAATATCACACTCTCCCATGCGGATGATTACTGAAACTGGGAAAAATCCTAGAAAAGCTGAAACCGTACACAAGGCGAAGAGCAGAAACACTTATTTTGCACTTAACTATCGCGATAAAATACCGACTGCATGCGACTTAATTATTATCCAAAAGCGATGACAAAAGCGCACGTCCACGGCAAAAAGCAACATCAGCATTTTGCTGAGACCGAGTTTTTAAACAATAAAGTGGGGACCCTAAAAGATTCCTTCATGTTATTATTGCACGTTACATTCATAGCGTATTTAATCGGTTTTTTTTAGGAATCGACACGTATTCAAATAAAAATGAACTTTTACGTACGAGTAACACAAGTCGAACGAGTGGGTAGAGGCATCTTCACGATACTTTTTCTACAAATGCGTCAATATCAAATAAATAAAAAATTATCATTACTATTTAAAAAAATAAACAATGGTTTCACAAAGACGTAGTACATAATAATTCTAAATTATAAGGAGCTGAAATGCAAAAACCGAGAAATCCAGTTTTATGATTTCGGGGAAATCGGTAAAAATTTCCAGAGGCCATTCCCCTAACATATTCCAACTTTTAAGCTTTTGTATATGTCTTTTAGGTGTCAACTTAAATACAGAAAGTTACGTGGGAAAATATTTAAGATTTTTGTTTTTTAAAAGAAAAAAAAAATTGATTTATCGGTTTTGCATGGAAGATGAAAATTGCTCGTTCTGCCAACAGAAAAGCATGTATATATTTCTTCAAAAACATTATTTCTACAAGAATACACTATAACTATAACACTAAACATAACTATAAACAATATAGAACACGTAGTATTTATATTTTTTGACAAAACAAGAAACTTATTCTAATGTAGCTCGGCTTTATTTCGGTAAACGCATTTTTTTAAGTGAACTATATAAAAACGCACTGTTCTTCACCAAAGCAATTTCATATTTCGTATTCAATGTTCTGCTGGGGCGCTTCTCCTTCACATAAAGCATTTAATAGTATTTTGTACCACTGCAAAATTTGGACATCTTCAAAGTTCTGGCCGAATTGCTGGACCATAAGCCGCCTCCATCATTGTTTCTTCTAATTCCGTAAAAAATAAATCTTCCCGTCTTGAGAAGTGTCTCGAATTTTTATTGACCAGTAATGAATCGATAGTTTAGAAAACAACACATCTTAATATCCGTTCCATTTGCGAATCTTCTGAGAAAAATCTTTTTTAAACTTATAATTCCCTTCACTTTTTTTAGTATCCAGAAAATCTTTCACCTCAAATAATCGCCAGTCGATCCCAAGCTCTCTTACTTCCCCAACTTTCTCCTATATAGTTTTATATTCTTGAGTATAAATCAAAATGGGATGCTTTCTGAGCAACTTTTCTACTGGCCAAAGCTTCTGTCTGCCGGTAAAAATTAATGGCCTCGCACAGGGAAAATTAACGTATATTTAGCTTTAAATCTCATCCAAAAATACAACGCGTGGACAATGTGGGAATTTTTCCTGTCCTGGGCAAGGATTGGACTTGCTGGAGATCGAAACAAAAAGTAACAATATCTGGGGTTTTCCTTTTTCTTCAAAGGATCGAAGAAAGCATTCGCCCTATTCATGTGCATTATTCTGCCCTTAATTCGTTCTTCTTTTCTTCAGTACCTTCGCTTTTGATCATGGATTTTAGCGTGGTGTATTAAGCATAAACATCAGAGGCTGGACTAGAATATTCAATATTAAACTCATTGAGAAAAATTTTTCGAAACATGCTGAATGCAACTTTGTTCGCCTGAGGACTTTGACGCTGGTAAAATTTGTGCAACTTTTTCATATTGAGTTCAGCAGGCATATAAAACTACAGGACTTAACCCTATTATAGTGGCTTTCTTTCGCAGGCATTCAGAAATTTTCTAACGTTTTCTCTTTTACTCGTCGATTTTTGCGAGATGCGATTTCCTCCCCTCTTTTCCTCCTGTCTTGAAAGCCGTTTAGGTAAATAATACACAGAAATATCACGTTTTTGGGGTCTTTGCTCACAGGTCTCAGGCGTTCAATGGGTACAACAGATAAAAGTGTGATAATTTTATGTTTTGCTCAATATAATCATTGCGTTTGTAAACTTTTGCCGTATTGATCGTGTGTCATGTAAAGCTGGACGACTTCAGCAATAGGTACGACCATCATGAGTATATGCCCTTACAAATTTTTTGTATCTCTAAAAGGTTTCTGATAATCTTAGCAGATGCATAACTGGCTTAAAATATAAAAAAATACACTCAATTGACTTACTAGAATTTCTTTAAAAAAGGTTTTTAATGATATGCTTCGGTATTGATAGAAAATCTATAAAAACGATTGATTCATTGGTCGATCGATGAAAATGTGAGGTTAAGTGGAATAAAATAAAAGTAAAACTTTTCGGCTAAGCTCCCTTCCTTCTTTAATTTTTGCTTTTTCGTTTTATTAACTTGCTTTTTACGTCTCGCCTGATTTATATCTTAGACAATAGACGTATTTCCATTCGAGATATTTCACAAAATAGACCAAAACACAACTTTTAAGTGGGTTTTAACAATCTAATTTCTGCTTTCTGCAACAATGACTTAAACTCAACTTTAGGTGGTATCCATATCTGGAATACTATTACCAAACTGGGAAAATAATTTCCTATTTTTACTTGTATACAGATTTTGGATTTATCGGCCTTTGCATCAAAGGCCCCCCTACTTTGTACCTTATAACTAAAGAATAAGTATGTATTGAAACGAACACATAATAGTTGAAATTTCTTTTTTCTCTATCAAAAGCTCTGCTATACTGAAACTTGATATATTTCGGGAAGTGGATGGAGCCTAGTTCTGGCATTCTTTCATAACTTCAGAGGACTGGATTTCAGTCGCACATGAGGTAGTAGGTAGTATTCGACGGTAATAAGTGTAACGATGATGGTTGTAAGGAGTCTAAGATTTTACTCGAGACTTCCATACTGGTAGTTTAAAAAGAACCTCCTGTTTGGTACATTGGTTGGATGAAGATTGGAGTATTTCTTTAAGATGTCATACAAGCTTCCTGTTATGGTAAAGGATCTAGGGATCTTGTCTTTTTGTATTGTATAATTTTAACATTATCAAAGAATCAAAATATTTCATTTCATCTATTATAAGGTACCAAAGTTCCTCCCTGCGACAAGCACCTGACGGTCCAACTGCGACTACAGCATGAAAATAAACAGTGAGAAAATAAATATCGAACATTTTGAGTAACTTTAAGGTTTTGGTGCTCATTTCGGCAAAATTTATTCAAAATAGTCGTAGATACTTACTTCGACGAGCAAATATTTTTTCAGGAATTCTTGGAAATCTGCCTCATGCTGGATTTCTTTGGAAAATAATACGTACTTTCTCGCTTCAAGAACGCTTGAAGTTTTTTATAATGAGCCAAATTTATATTTTTTTATATGTATTAAAGTGAATTTTAGCATTGAAAAAATAGACCATAACGTGGAGCTCTTGTATTTCTGGGAAATTTTTTCGAAGTATATGAGCAGCACATTTTCTAAGAACGTCTTTATATATTTCACGGTTCGCAACTTCATATAATGTTCATATTGTACATTATATCTACTCCTATATTTCTCCGGAAGAAGTTCCATAGGTACATTTTCTGCTCTTTCTGTGATTTCTGCGGGATTTTTAATTATTTCTTCATTTTCCAACATGACTTTTTTGCTAAATTTTCAAGAAACTTAAAAAACGAATTAAATTCGAATTATTTTTTCTTCTGTTATTGTGACAATGACATATAAATAATAATAATAACAAACGATTGCTGTGTTACTAATAGACATAATAAAATTACCCAAGTAATTCTATCAGAATACTTCCTAAACGTCCCATTTCCAAACAGTACAAAGTAATATGTAAAAATAATAATTTGCCTTTTATTAGATCCTCATAAAAACGCTAAAAACAAACTCATAAATTTTTCAAGCCATGTCACCACTGCTAAAAATGGAAAAGTCGAATCAATTAAAAATCGAGATTTGTTTTATGGCTATATAATTCATTTCAGGAATAAAATATCCTTGAGAAATCTCCAATTTAAAACAGAAAAAAATTTAATTATTGCCCATAAAATTAAACTCATGTATTTAAGACATAAAAACAAATAAATAAATACTATCCGTATCATTAAAAATAACTAATCAAGTGAACTAAAACTTCATAATCAAATTGTTTTCCTTCTCCACTTTGATGTTTATTAAAGTTTGGTAAATTTTCTTTTTATTAAGAAGTAACATGTTTAACAGTCTCTAGATGTATGTATGTGTCAATTGTTTAATACAATCTACATGTCAAACCGCTATGTTTGCTTTAAAATACATTTAAATGGCGGAAGTAGTGCGTCATTTTGTTCAACATAAAAATATACTTATTTCGATATCTTATCGTGATCTTTAAGCCATTCCGTCATCGGATTCCGATTCAACCGATTAATTATAATATAGTCTTGGTCATACTAAAAATTTTCGTTTAAAATATTAGAAAACAGATATCATATTATAGTATTAATATAATTCTCGTTCACTATATAAATATGCGATTATTAAAATATTATAAGATAAATGCTTATTAAAAATTCATAACTCCTAAAAAACTCCAGATTCCGATTTTCAGTTGAATCTGACGCGAAATAAAAAAACTTATCTGTCATTTTGGAACTGAACATTTTAATTCTTTTATATATCAGTGTTAAAACGTATAGAACGCGAATTGTGTGCGCGTTCCAATTTTGAAGTTAATCGATTATGTGGAATCCATTACAAGATTTGAACCCGACAATCACACACATAACACATGCAGTAATGAACCTAAGATTAGCTGGATAATTTTTTTTCAATTCTGCGTGAAAATATTTTTTTTGGAAAATTAATTCCTTTAACGTTAAAGTTTATTATAGTTCAAGGATCAGCTACTGATTGCTAAGTCTCGCCTACTCGTATAGCCGGTCACGTGACCCTATCACAATCTTTGCTGTTGTAGGATTGTTTTTTCTATTATCTTAAGAATATCAAATATTTTTAAAAATTATTGAAAAGTAGAAAAAATTACATAAACCACATTTTTATATATATATATATATATATATATATATATATATATATATATATATATATATATATTGTTAGGAACTGAGTGATTTCTATAAAGAAAATATATTTTTGTTTTCATAATTAGTGTTAAAATAACTATTACAAATTTTGCATATTTAAATATTTCGCGTTTTTAAAAATGCACGCATTGCCCTCTAACGGCACTTTGCTAAGGAACCGAACGACGACGGTACATAGTAATACGAGATACTCTCCGAGTAACAGCGGCCAACGGTCATACTCTTGAGTCAAACGACTCATTTTTCGAGTTTTACGAAAAGCCTTTCGGCGTCACCTTAGTGTGGAAATTTTAACATCGCAGCATCTCAGAGGGCCCTCTTCGTCAAGGCACATGAAGAGATATCGGTAAGTGCGGTGTGTGATTTTGTCGTATTCTAATTAAGAGAATATAATTTTTATAATGTACCAATGTACCTATTTATGCAGTACACTATTATCTAACAAACGTCTGACAACGAGATTTTGATCCTCGAACCGGATTTTTAAAAAATATATATTTTTCAATTACAATTTCGTGAATTGCTTAGTTCCTGGCATCCGCCATTTTTCATAATATATTTTATATTCACGTATATCGTAAATAGTGATATTGCAAAATTCACTATATATTTAAATTGCGATAGATTATCTCTCTCATATTAATATTAGCCTTATTTTCCCTTTCAATCACCTGCACCAAAAGAGTAGTACAATTAAACACTTTTCAGGCAACTGAACACTACGTGTCTCCGAAACACTTTGAGCAACCCTTCCACCTGCTCCTCGATTTAGTAAAGCAACTAATCGTGCAAGATTTGCAGTACTTGTTCCATAAAATCAATATAACATTATAACCTACCCTACCTTAAATTCGTATGCGTATAGTAAAAACAAAAATCACTTTATTTACAGTTTTGCAAACTGGATCCCGTTAAGTTGTTATATTTTAATCGGATTTTATGCATTAATTTCGGAGTGAATTAATCGAATTAATCATAGGACTATAGTTTTATTGTTATGTTTCTTGATGGTTAGGAAGAGTCTCGAGGTGTTGTTTATTTAGAGGCTTGTCATTTGAAATAGGTAAATAATAGTACTTATTTAAAATTTTATTACTTTGTCGGTGACATGCATATTTTTGCTTTAAAGTATTAAGTAACTACTTATACTTCATATTTTTTACCTTTGGGGTATTTAATAATAAAATTGTTATCATTTTACAAATAAGATAAAATGGCTAGTATTCCTGAAAAAATAGCAAAGTATTCCTTACAGAGGAAAACGTCTCTTACCCGTTTAATGGAAATTTATGAATATTCTCGAGATAAAACAAATGATATCGATTTTGTTCAAAACTTTTTTGTTAGAGCGGAAATTATAGATGAAATTTATACCGATTTTAAGAAAATACATAATAATATAGTTTCTCTGTTAACTACTGACGATGATATTGCAGATCAGGATGCTGTTAGAGATAGAGCGGATTCCTATTATTATAGTATAAAAGCAAAAAAGTGTGCTCTTGATTCCTCGAGTTCAACAAATATTTCTAGAAATTCGGACACTTCTAGAGTTACAGCAAAACTGCCAAAAATAACTATTCCGACTTTCGACGGAAATTTTAAATTATCGCCTTCATTTTTTGATTTATTTAGCAGCATTGTGCACAATAATGAATCATTATCTAAAATTGAGAAATTTCACTTTTTAATGACATCTATTGATAAAGAGCCGTTCAATTTATTAAAATCTATACCCATGACGGAAAATAATTATTTAATTGCATATGAAACTTTGGTCAAAAGATATCAACTACTTCCGCGTTGAACCGTCCATCACCTAAAGAGCTTAGACAACTACTGGATATTTTTAACGAAAATTTAGAAGCACTTAAAGTATTAGGATTTAGCACAGGTTCTTGGGATTTTTTGTTGTTTAATATTTTAATACAAAAAATTAATTCTAAAACGAGAACTGATTTTGAGTGGCAATTTAGTAATGTTGAAATACCTACTTTTCAAAATTTAGTTTCTTTCTTGGAGAACCACTGCAAGGCACTTGAATCGGTTCATTCAATGGTTCCCACTTCCCCTAAATATAAAGGTGTACAATCTCGCCCGTCGGCTTTCTTTTCAGGTGAAAAGAGCTTAGAGTCTCCAAATTCGGAAAAGTAAAAATGCCCTCTATGTTCTGCCTCTCATGGATCATACCGATGTTCGGTTTTTCTAGCTAAATCACCTTCTCAGAGATTATCATTGGTAAAACAACAAAAATTCTGTACAAATTGTATGCGATCCTCGCATTCATTAAGCAGATGCTAATCTAAGTTGATTTGTACTATTTGCAAGAAGCCTCATCATACCTTACTTCATTTAAATACGGGTAATGAACGTCCTCCTTCAGGTCAAACCCAAAACAAATCAAACAGCAATTCTGCTTCCCTTTCTTGCCCTCCTAATACACTCTTGTATACAATATACAAAATTCACCAGCATCTTTGAATGCTTCTGCGTCTACCTCGACCTTAACGAATTCTACGGTGCTATTATCTACAGCTGAAGTGGATATTCGTGATGTTCGTGGTAATTTTCAAAAGGTGAGAGTTTTATTGGATACTGCTAGCATGGCAAATTTTATATCCGAAGCGTGCTAATCGTTTATGCTTGCCATGCCGCAATTTTCCGCAATCTATAGAGGGTTTAAATGGTTCTCTTTCTAATAAAGGCATGACAAGTTGTTATATGAAACCTTGTGATACTTTCAATCCCACCTTCACGTTTGACGCAATTATCTTACCAAAAATTTGCTCCGAACAACCTAAACTATGCATAAAGAATTATACCGAATGGCAACACATCGAAGGGTTAAAACTGGCTGATCCTAATTTTTTGTCCCTGGGTCTATAGATGTTTTATTAGAAGCGGCTGGGTTTTGCAGGGTATGACATATGCAAATTCTGAAACTAATTCCTTTCTTGCGTGTGACATTACACTTGAACCCTCATTAGATCATCTCCTTCAAATATTTTGGGAAATAGAAAATATTTCTAAGATCCCTCCGATATCCCCTGATGATGTCCGATGTGAAAAAATATTTAATAGTTCCACAACGCGCACAGAATCAGGAAGATTTACTGTGGCTCTGCCATTCAAACATAAATAACCAATTTTAGGTGACTCATATTCACAGGCCCTTAGGCGCTTTACTCTTTTAGAAGCAAGATTCTGTAAGAATGAGCAATTACATGCCTCATTCCGAATTTATTCGAGAATATATTGAAAAAAATTATATTTCTGAAGTCCCTTTGTCTTATTATATTCTTCATCACTGTGTGTTGCAAACATTTCGAGTGCTGTGGGATGCTAGTGCCCCAAGTTCAAATGGTTTGTCCCTTAATGACAATCTTCTGTGAGGGCCAAAACTACACAAAGATATTGGCGAGATACTTTTAAAATTTCGACTTCAGCCTGTTGCATTTATTTGTGATATTCAACAAATGTATTGTCAAATTCTTATGACACGCGAGAATAGATGTTATCAACGCATGATTTGGCGTTTTTCTCGAGCGGAGGAACTAAAAGAATATCAGATTAATACAGTAACTTTCGGTATTAAATCGGCCCCGTACTTAGCACTAAGGACTTTAAAGGAACTCGCCATAAGAGAGGAAACAAATTTTCCTTCCGCCTCTCGAATACTGCGCGAGAGTGTCCTGTACCTTTGACAGATACACAGATGTCTCTTGATTTTGATTCTGAGGGTCCAAGTTTTATCAAAGTACTCGGACTTCAGTGGAACCCAACTGACGATGTTTTTTCTTATTTATTTACTCCTTTGGAATCAAAATGCACAAAACGCAATATGCTCTCGCAGATTGCTCGAATTTATGATCCCCTGGGATTTGTAACTCCAGTTTCTCTCTTTGCAAAACAAATCATTCAAAAACTGTGGCTCTGCAAGGCAGATTGGGATGACACTCCCAGTGTATGAGTTTATTGTAAATCTTTGGAATAATTTTCAAACTGAATTATCTGAGCTTGCTAAAATTAAACTTCCTAGATTATTATTTTCTGATGTCACTTCATATATGGAAATCCATGGATTTTGTGATGCTTCTTCCACAGGCTACGGATGTGTGATTTATCTTCGTGTAATCGCTAAAAATACAGTCTTTACCTCGACTTGAATTATGTGCGGCCGTTCTAGTTGATCTTATGACTTTTATAGAAAAACTTTTGAAAATTTGATAAAATTTGATGCATGTTACGCATGGTCAGATTCTCAGGTGGCTTTAACATGGATCTCTGCATCTCCTCATCATTGGAAAACATTAATTGCAAATAGAGTTACTCATATTCAAGAGGTTGTTCCTCCAACATCATGGAGATATATTCCGACAGCCATAAACCCAGCTTATTGTGCTTCTAAGGGACTTTCACCCCTTCAGCTATTCCATCACTCTATATGGTGGAATGGACCCGATTTCCTAGTTCAGGAACCAAAATTTTGGCCTGAACAACCTACTCTCCTTGGGAAATCTTCTGTTGAAGCTTCCAAGGAGGAGCAGAAAACTGCATTAAATGCCTCTGTCGAGGTTAATTTGATTTCTGTTTTACTTAACAAGTTTTCATCCTTGTCAAAAATTGAAAGAATTATTGCTTATCTTTTTCATTTCATTAATAAATGCAAAACGGAGAGATATGCGGGTATTCCTAACCTTCTGGAATTATCCCAAGAACTATTATTTTACACGTTCAGAATGAATGTTTCCCTAAGATTGTACTTGCTATAAAAAATAATCAATTATTGCCAAAGCCCTTCAGGAAGCTTGCACCATTTTTGGATGAAGCTGGTGTTCTCAGGGTGGGTGGTAGACTTCGTAAATCATCACTTCCGTTCGAAGTGAAACATCCAGTCTTATTACCCAAAATCCACCGTTTTACAGATTTAATAATCGAGTACGTTCATAATGAAAACCTTCATCCGGGTCTTAAAACCCTTCATAATTTAATTGTCCAAACTTTTTGGATACTTTCTTCCCGTTCTGCCATATATCGATGTTTATCCAAATGTCTTAAATGTTTTCGGTTAAAACCAAAATCCTATTCACCATTGATGGCTGATCTTCCTGACTTCAGAGTGTCACAATTTAAAGCATTTTCTAATGTATGTTTAAAGTATGCTGGTCCTTTTAACATTACGTTGGGAGACACCGCGGTGCCAAGGTTTCCAAATCATACATTTGCTTATTTGTTTGCTGTGCCACAAAAGCTGTGCACTTGGAATTATGTTCTAATCTGTCTTCAGATGCATTCTTTGCGGCATTTCGTAGGCTAATTTCACGTAGAGGCAGAGTTTCGAATATTTATAGTGATCAAGGTACCAATTTCATCGGAGCTGATAATCAGCTGCCTGCTTTTTCTCAGTCTACTGCAGAAGGATTAGCTATAAAATGGCATTTTAATCCACCTGCAAGTTCTCACTTTAACGGCTTAAGCGAAAGCGGCGTTAAAGCAGTGAAGACGCATTTGTATCGTGTGACAGATTCCCATATTATGACGTATGAAGAATTGTAGACCCTTCTTACTCAAATTGAGGCTCTTCTTAACTCTCGCCCTCTTTGCAGTATGAGTGACGATCCAAATGATTTAATCCCCTTAACTCCGGCACATTTTTTAACTATGGAACCTCTTTCTTCATTTTCTGAACCAGATTTGGGTCATATCGATATAAATCGCCTCGATCGTTGGCAAATGATCCAAAAAATGCATACTGATTTCTGGAAAAGGTGGAACCAAGAATACTTGCACACTTTACAGCAGAGATCAAAATGGGTAAAATCAGTGGATAATATCCACCTCAATACGCCTGTTTTAATTAAAAATGAACTTAAACCACCTTTGCAGTGGACACTTGGTCGCGTAATTGAGGAGCAGATGGAGTGGTTTGTGTGGTAACATTAAAAACTCAACAAGGTACATTTAAAAGACCTGTTGTCAAACTATGTCCTTTGCCTACACAATAAATACACTCTATAATAGTTTTAAGATTTCAGTGTCTAAGTATTTGTCTTTTCTAGAATTTTTTTTTCAGTTTTTCTATTTTTGTTCATGTTAAATTTATGTACGCGTAAAAGAACATATTTCTTTTGGTGGGTGGAATGGTAGGAACTGAGTGATTTCTATAAAGAATATATTTTTGTTTTCATAATTAGTGTTAAAATAACTATTACAAATTTTGCATATTTAAATATTTCGCGTTTTTAAAAATGCACGCACCGCCCTCTAACGGCACTTTGCTAAGGAACCGAACGACGGCGGTACATAGTAGTACGAGATACTCTCCGAGTAACAGCGGCCAACGGTCATACTCTTGAGTCAAACGATCCATTTTTCGAGTTTTACGAAAAGCCTTTCGGCGTCACCTTAGTGTGGAAATTTCAACCACTTCGCAGCACCTCAGAGGGCCCTCTTCATCAAGGAACATGAAGAGATATTGGTAAGTGCCTTTACCATTTTATTTTGGTACCTCTTGGCGGTGTGTAATTTTGTCATATTCTAATTAAGAGAATATAATCTTTATATTGACAAAGACATATATATATATATATATATATATATATATATATATATATATATATATATATATATATCATCAGGTTTGATTTTATTTTTAAAGACAACCGAGAAAGTCGACAAAAACCGTGCTATAGATGCAATAATCTATTCTTACCGATTCCTCATCTACAAGAGAAAGAGAATATTTTCTTCTAACATATTGCGTCTTATAACAGGGTTTTAGTCAATTTTTTCGGTTAAAAAGACTGATTTAATTGAATAATCATATGCAAGACGACTCATTAAAAAAAATGTAGTTTATGTAATTTCTTCCACTTTTCAATATTTTTTGAAAAATGTTTGATATTGGTAAAAGATAATAGAAAAAACTCCCATAAAGTTTGTATTTAAAGTTTTTTGAATCTCTTATAGCAAACTGTAGCTAGGTATCAAAATATCAAAGAAAGTACAACAGGATTAAATATGATTTCATATAGTTTATCGTACCTATCTCTCTGTTAGACTGAACGATAAAACAAATTTAAATTAGCAATTCTGCATGACTATATAGCTTTATAGATTTTAATATACCTACCACTTTAATTAGAACGCCTTTAATAATAAAGTTTAAAATAGTAAAAATAGTATATGTGAAATGTCACGGCAAAAGCAAAGGCACCAAACATATATTAGAATTATAAGTGGTCTATTAATTGGCTAACTAACGATTCATAACGTAACCTTGCCAAATTCATACAACAGGCGTATCATAATTATTGTTTATATGTGATATACGACTGTGATTACACACATAAATATTTTTAATATATAAACTTTGATGAGCTTTTTTATATGTTTGGATGCCCCGCACATAATGTGAAGAAATTGATACGAGGAATGAAATTTTAATATATTGCGGACCTCTATATTCGAAGAAAAAAGTAAATTTATGAATGATGAAGATACATAACGGCTATAGCAATTACATTGAGTGTTCTGACCTAAGGTTGACCAAGCAAATGCGATAAGAAACACAGTGGAATTGTTTACATTACAGTGATCATACCTTGTATATAGTCACTGTAGTTTACATAGTGCTGTTTATACAACATACTATAAAGTATGGCGCACGAATCTGAGGCTATGAAAAGAATGCAAGTATCTACGGAAACGGTGATGAACATTTGTAAAATCTTTTTCAATCAATCAATTTTGTAATTTCTGCAGATTAGACTGAAATGATTGATTGAAGAGAGAGCCAGTTGTGAATACTTTGGCCTCAAATTAGCGTTTTCAGGCCAATACATAAGTTTACTAGAGATATTCCAGGGGTATTTTTTAGCGTTTAAAAGATATTATTTTCAGAAAGAAGGGTATTTTAAAAATTATATTCTAGGGTTAACTTTTAAGTCGCGGTTCACCCCTCAATACCAATGAAAATAAGGAGCTTGGAATGTTGATGCATGTCCAAAAAAACTCAATAGCCGCCAGTTAGCTACATTGAATGAAATCTCACATTCAAATGCAAATTAAGCAACAAGTAGCATAAGTACCACACGTACCAAGTACCATATTGAATTACATGGTAAAGATTTTGAAAAGCGTTTACATTTTTGTCATGTGATCAGAACGTGGATTGAACTGAATTTGATAGACAAATATGACGTTTTTTGATGAAGCTAATTTTGGAAGTAATGGGGCTGTAAAATAAATTATTATGCAACATCAAAAGTACTGGTCACTTAATGTTTGGTGTGGTGTTTTATCACACCAGAATTGTCCGACCACACTTTTTTAAAGAACCCTTAAATGGCCCTAATTACCTTAACCTTTTACATAAAAATTACCTCCCCTTTTTGAAGAGCTTAATCTAGTCCAGAGCAGAAACATGGGGCGCCTTCGTACTTCCTTAATAAGGTTAGGGAATTTTTGGATGAACGTTATCCACAAAAATAGATCGGTCGTCGGGGATACATTCAGTGACCACCAAGGTCTTGCAACATTGCACCATCAGATTTCACCTTATGGGGTTATATATAAGAACGGGTTAACCTATAGCAAGGGAAGATATTCAGTTTAGAATCCGTGATATCTGCAGATTTATAACTTCGCTGATGTTAACAAGAGTCAGAGTAGATATAATAAAAAAAAATAAATGTATGTATTCAGCAAGAAGGAAATGTATTTAAACATTTATGTCAAATATATAATTAAGCTTTTTCTGTAAGTTATATACTATTTTTAATTGTATTGTATTTTATCGATTGTAGGAAAAAAAAATTCTTGCTATGTTTAAGGTTTTATTTGAATGATTAAATGTAATTCTATTCATTTACTTACATTTATGTTATTTTCGTGCTTCTGTGATTATGAAAAATAAAAACAAAAAAGGGATAGAAAACATATAAATATCTCAAAAATCATTAAAAATGGGTATAGGAAATATTTAACAAAAATTGAGGGTTTGTTGATGGTTTCTAAGATAAAGTGAAAATACATAGTGGCGCCATTTGAAAAAAATTATATTTTCTCTTTTTAAGTATTTTAGATTTAGGAAAACATATTAAACGCCCTGTAGCTCTGATATGAAATGTTTCATAGAAAACCTTTTTCCTTAACACCATTTCTTCGTTTTACCAATATGATTTTCTTCATGGAAAAATAAAAACTATTTTTTTATGAAATCGCACTACCTCAAAAACTATTAAGTTTTGGTGATCGAACATGAGATGAGAAAAGTTTTAGAATTACATGTCAAATCCAAAGATGAATTAATATACAATTACTTAATTAAAATCATTTTATAAAATAAAACTTTTTGCTATTATGCTTTTTGGTGCAATAGGTATACGCAAAAATATTTTTAAAATAGGCACAATTGGTAACTGACTACATTACATACCAAATTATGCTTTGTTGGAAAATTTGATCTATTTACCCTGTACAATAATATTTATCTTTTGGATTCAAATAGTGAAGCTCTAGTGGCTAATCCAGATATATCAATCAATTTACACTTCATAGTTTTTTATCGAATATCGCGCCGTACAATATATTTTTAATAATAATTTCATCTCGACTTTCATTAAGTTCCATCATCATTCTTCACACTGGAACTGTCTGCGGAATCCTTTTTAGTAACAATACTAAACGAAATAATTGCTTAAAATTTGCAAAAAAAAACCTAAGGTGTGTGATTTTTACCAAAATCTTAATCAAACATGAAAATTGGTCATAAATTTAGTATAGTTTTTTTGAAAAGAAATTTTCTGCAAATATCTTACATAAAAAATTTTACGCCATTAAGCGTTGCTTTCCAAGTAACCGGAAGGTATTAATTTTTCAAGGTATTCTTGAACAAAAAATAACATTAATGAACAAATGTTATAATAATAACTGATTTTTATAAGGTTAAACAAACCATAGATCCGAGAATAAATTGCGAAACTTTACATAAAGGTAATCGTGAACGTAGTTAACATTTTACTGGTTGATGGTACACGTAATCACTGCCAAACTTTATAAATTGTTATTGAAATTAATATAAAAGTGATGTCACCTGTTTAGGTGTGTGAATGCGTGTGCGTGTTGAAAGTGAAAACTATAAAACTAGAACATTAAACAACTGTTATAATTTTGCGAAACGTAGCAAGTGTCTATTCATTTATATATTAAAACTACCGAGTTAGTTCGACTGTACTGTGTTGATATTTTCGACACTAAACCGTTAAAGACGAAATCGAAATCAAAATAAAATGGGAAATTTCGCGCATGACTAGGGGCTCGCGAGACCACGAGACTACTCTCGAACAAATAATCCGTAAGTATCATTATTTTATTAGTATTTCCTATATCAAAATACAATTTTTGTAGTGTTTTTAATTTTTAAACAAATTATTCGTACATATGGGGTATCCACGTAGTTTGAGAGAAAGTTCAGAGTTTTGATTAGAATTTGACCATTCCCTTAGTTTTCTTATTTTTAAAGCAACAAGATGAACATTTTTTTAGTTAATTGCAGGAAATCAGTTAGATTTTATTCACAAATAAAAAATAATGTACAGAATTTACCAAAAAGTGTAGCTAATTGATGTTGTCTTAATTTCAAAACTCTGTCTGTTCAATTACATAGTTAAATACTCTGGTTAAATGTGGACTTAATTTATGTTATACATGTCCTATACCTATTTTCAGCAGTTTTCGAAATTTTGGCATTAAAACATCTAAGTTTTTAACTGGCTGTAAAATCAAAACGGTTTGAGTTAGAGCTTGCAGTTTTCCATCTTAGTTATTGATAATTCTTCTACTAATTTGCTCTAACCGAAACTAGCATATGTTCGGTTTTCTAATAAAAAGTGTCAAAATGACATGTGCACAATTATAAGTGACAAAAATAGATGCTTCTAACTGACTGTGTGGGCTCTCCTAAGGCGTAATGTTAGAAAGACATCGCGGATCTGCTGGATCAACAGTTCTCGGGGATGGACATGACTCCTCCTTCCTCAGACTTAACTACACCTGGTAAAGGGTAGTTCAGTTGGTGGGCGGCTAGCTTCTGACAGGGTAATTTTCTTTATAAGGCTTGTGAAGCTTGAAGCTTCATTTTGTATAGTGAATACCCACATAATGCAATTAAAACAATGTAAATAATAATTGTCCACTAGCTGGGTAGTTTTAAAATTGTGTCATTATAAACCGTAGCTTGTTTTCTTCAATGTTGTTCGTGAATTCATGCAATTCATCTGGGAAGATTTTTGGCTGTTTATCTGTTTCGATTAGACCATCGTTATTGGTCACTGATATTTCATCAAGTCTGGCTCTGCAACCGGTCGGTAGGGTAATTGGGTAACTTCCGTGTCAACTTATTTACGTGAGGAGCTTTTATTGGTTGTAATAGCTGAACTTTACAAGTGCTCCATTGGTCTATTTCTTTCAATTTTTCTTTTTCTCAGATGAATACGTTGGGTTGTATTACTGTGCAGGGTATTCCTCGATGTGTGTATTATATTTATCACGCGGTATGACAACAGAGGTACAACAGACCCTGTTCTCTCTGGTACCTGATATAGAATATAAATTTTAATCAAAAATTTAAGGAACAACTATTGGTACCTTTAATAAGTAGGTTATTTTGTTATTTATTATAAAACAATTAACATCAATTAGTTTTCAAAAAGAAAAATATTTCTTAAATCAGTCGGTAAAGGCAACCGTTTAAAACCTACTAATTTACCAAGCTTTGTAATTTCTCTTGAGAGTTCCGTTAATTTTATTATACTTGGATGAATGATTTATAATTTTGATCTATGGTCTATGGTTTCACGCAAATTGATTATTTGATTTAGAATATCTTTAATAAAGTGCATGTTTTCCCTATACGTAGTTTTTTGTACAATTATGCAAATATGATTTGTTCTATCTTCGATAAGTGTGTTAAATGTATTGATGACGCTTGTGAAAATCGAGTTTTGGTTTCCTATGTTTTCAGCCAATTTACTTTGGTTTGCCTCTAAATATTTTATTAGTTTTTTATAGTGTTTGTCATCTACGGCATACAAATTTCCTGTCACAGCTTTAAAAACAGAACCTACTATGTTGATTAAGCATCTTTTATTTATTCATTGGAGGATGCGGCATAATTTCTTTTAACCCTGATAAAAATTCCTTAGAGCAACGCCTTTATATAGTTCGCGTTTTAAATGTTTTGCTGAAATAAGTTTCATGAGAGTCTATATAAGAACATAACAGATTTGGAATGACTATAATACCTTATCATAAAAACAATTAGGCCTTTCATTTCGTAATTACTTCGTCAGGTCCAAGTCTGTATTTAAACAAGCTTCAACACCATGAACCACGATTAACAAAATTACGATTCATAGTTTATATACGGTGGTAGAGTGTTTAGCCTATCCCACATACCCATACTTACAACACATTTTGCATAGCCAGTAAGTTTATCTATTATTAAGTTCAATAAATAAACGTTTTAAAAACCTTGCGCATTATCTGTATCTTACAAGGTATTCGCGTTCCCATCAAAAACACGGACACATATTGCTTATAACTAAATTATTAACCGATTGATCGTTAATATATGGATTTGTAGAATATAAACGTTCATAATATTATGTAAGTTTGACTTTACATCTAAATTTATTTTTCTAAATTTGTATTGGTAACAGAGTCAGTTAAAGGTGTCCAACTTTTTAAATTCTGTAATTCGGAGACAATATTTTCAATAGACATCAAAATCAAATCACTTACAATAGAACTAGAAGGTCAATTCTGGTCATTTCTATAAGGCAAACAGGGTTGGGCGATCGAATTATTTCCCCACTTGTTTTATTCTCCGATGATCGGTTGTTCGATGGTAATCCGATACGACAGATTTTTAGATAGAACTTTCGATGCCCGGAAAATTTCACTCTACTTCAAGTACCTTCGACGTCACAAAAAATAGTTCTTTGTAGGTTAATTTGCTTAAATCGAAAAAATCAATACAATCGATATGTATCAATTCATGAAAATCCGTTCCGCCAGTTAACTAACATGACCGACGCGACCGACGGTTTCCCTTTTTAAAGTTTTATTTTACAAAAATGTCAAAATGAAATGTAAACAATAAGTGAGTAAAATGGATGCTTTTACTGACTGTCTGGGCTCTACTATGGCGTAATGTTATTATAAAGACATCTGATCCGCTGAATCAGCAGTTCTCGGGGATGTGACTCGTGATATAACTCATGTTTTTGTTGTCATAGAAATTATACAAAAAAAAATGTTCAAATAAAAGTTGTGGAATATAACAATAACTATACACTTTGTTCTATTAATACAATAATATTCTCACTTTGTATACCATGTTAAGGAATAGGGATTCGGGTTTTATAATGATGATACTTAAAAGACGAAACGTCTTTCAAATATCGAATTAGCAAGAAATATGATGTTACCGAGACCTAAAATAAACCTTTTTATCTTGATATTTTTTACTAAATCCCTCAAATCTTTCTTTCAGAGAGTAAATCCCTACAGAAAAAGTCTACGGTGAAAACAAAAGGCATAAATACAAGAATAGGGTACAAAAAGAAGCGGATTTAGTAGTTGACTTGTCTTCGAGTTTTGCAGAACGGGTCTATTATTTGAGGTAGTTTATGTTGGAATCGGTTGGATTCCACAGAAAATACTTTTTATATACAGATGTACTTACGGGGAAATTTTATGGAAAGTAAAGATGGCTATTATTATTTATATTTTATCTTTGTGACGTTAACACAAGACAAACTTGCTTCAAATAAATTCACATTTTTTTTGTTACAACGAAATTTTGACTAGTTTCCATGCCGATTGTATTTTACGCCTTGATTTCATTATATTTTCGATTAGTTGCTCACTGCTGCTGAGTTAGCTACACAGCCTAGTAGACAGCAACTACTAGTCATTTAGGCATGTTTATTTAGTTTCACTTAAATTCCAGACCCAGTTTATTGGGCAAATAACGAGTATGTCAAAATTTGTTTAAAAATTATTATTTTATTATTTACGGCTAAAATAAAATCGTATAGGCCACGCAACGACAAGAAGCCACACAATTGCAAGAACTGTCTCAAAGTTCAAAAACAAGTCTATTTTTAAGACAATTTTGGTATTTGTACCAAAGTCTATATAATAATATATATTATATAGACTTTGTTTGTACCTTCATTCTTACTTTTGGTTACTGAAATATACGGAATGTTCTACTTAATACTCCAAAAGGTTGTACTATTTATTGTGGCTTTCACAAGCTATATAGATTTAGCGAAACTGTAATATGGCAAAACTGAGGGGCCATTTTGTGCAGCATAAAAATATATATTTATATATATATATATATATATATATATATATATATATATATATATATGTATATATATTTCTTGTTGTTAAATAATTGATACTTCTTTTATGTTTCAATTCATATTACAAATATTATATCTGTTTTTCTCAGGGAAATAATTATTAAATTAAAACTTATCTCTCGAACCCCCTTAATACGCATATTTGTATACATACATACTTACATTTGCGTTTGGGGCTTGTTTTCCGATTTTTTCCTTTTCTGTTTGTGACCGGTGAGAGCATTCATTTTAGCAGCCCACACCGGATCTTGAAGCTCACAGGAGCCAACCCTGAAACAAGAAAAATTCGATAAACATAAAATGTTGTAACTCAAAAAGCAAAAACGCACTAGGTAATTTAGCAAATTTTGATATTAAAACATTTCAGCGTTGATTTGTTTTCCCCTAGTCAAAGATAATTAAGCCATGCACGCCCAGAACAGTTAGTATCCTATGGGGCAATTATGTGCCATTTTTAGACGCACTCCTATTATCGACGCTATTCTAGAGGTGTAGAGTGGAAGAGCTATCCCGTCTAAAAGAATATCGTAAAAGACGTATATAATGGTGTAACTGGACAACAATGTATATTTTGAACTATAAACTTTAGTTTAGAAGATATAAATAAATGGAAATTCAAAAGTTTTAAGGTTTCATCTGATCACCAGGATTTGGTAAAATATACAGAAATAGCAGTTGGAAAGTAAAAAAATGGGTTTTCTTAGTTGAAATGGAGAAACTTATAAATTATTTTACTAGATTATTTTACTCTTCTTACTGATTATCCCTATACCAGGTTTGACACCCTTATTTGAAAACAATCGAGACAATTAACAAAAATTCCAGTGTATTGCTATTGACATCACATTATGTGTTAGAATGTTATCTCCCTTTTTAACGCTTCTTATGGCAGGATTTCTGTCAATTTTTCCAGTTCCATATAAAATAACAAAGTTGATGCTAATTTTTCTACTTTCCAATTTGTTTATTTTTAAGAAATCTGGCACCATTTCATTTTTTTTTTAAATAAGGCTTTAGACCCCATTCAAGCTCTAAACAGAAACATTGTATATAAAAAATATAAAGACACTATAAATTTCAAATTTTCATGTGAACTGTTTAAATACTAATATGTACAGGGTTTTCCCGTATTTTTTTCCACCCACCTAGAGAGTTTATTTGAATAGATACGAAAATGTCGTAAATCCAAAAGTTGTTGGGTTTTTTATGAAGATTTAGAATATTATATCATTAGTGCGAAAATATTATTGGAAATGTCAAATTTTGACAAGTTTTTAATGAGACACCCTGTACATTAAATCATATTCTTGAAGATCTTTTTTTTCTAATTTCAAATATATATACTTTTAATATATTCTGTCAATTAGTTTTGGATATATAAGCGTTTAAGCATTAAATAAATGGTAAAGTAATTTGCTCTAAAACATAGTGAGCCATGGTCAAGAAAATTGCAATGAACGACGCCTTTTTGACGTTTACCGGTCAGGAGTATCTATTTACGAGCATTTTTAATATCTAATACGTTAGACGATGGGTTATTCGGAAGAAGCAAAATATAGTCCAAACAATCGACGATTTAAACACCCAATCACCTCATTTTATCTACGCATCCATACACAGAAAATTAAGAAGAAATATTCTTAAATAGGAGGCTATATAGAAAATCAAAACTTAGTTCTTTAAGCTAATATTATTATTTACCTACTTTATATTATTGATTTTTTATGGTATTGTTTCTTTCCACTTTTCTAACTTTTCGCTTAAGTGTTTTTCTTTCATTCAATTGTTTAACGATGTTTAATGTTATGCTACGAGTCAGTGTTGGTCTATCTGGAAACCGTCTATGATATTCGTTACGAGCTATCCATGCATTTTTACCATGTAAATAAAATAATTCTATCATGTCGAGTTTCTCTTCTTCCCAATAACCCATCGTCCAACGTATTAGATATTAAAAATGCTCGTAAATAATTACTTTTGACCGGTAAACGTCAAAAAGGCGTCGTTCATTGCAACTGTCTTGACCATGGCTCACTATGTTTAAGCGCAAATTACCTTACCATTTCTTTAATGTTAAAACGCTTATATATCAAAAACTAATTGACAGAATATATTAAAAGTATATATATTTGAAATTAGAAAAAAAGATCTTCAAGAATATGATTTAATACACAGGGTGTTTCATTTAAAAAAACTGACAACCTGTCAAAATTTGATATTTCCAATAATATTTTCGCACTTATGATATAATATTCTAAATCTTCATAAAAAACCCAACAACTTTTGTATTTACGACATTTCCGTATCTATTCAAATAAACTCTCTAGGTGGGTGGAAAAATATACGGGAAAACCCTGTACGTAATTAAATTCACTGGAATTAGCATTCTGTGATTGGTGGTCGCTTAGTACATAAAATTTAGCGAGTGCTAGTCAGGGTTGGGAACGTATAATACGTTTTGTATAATATGTATTATACGTAGCGTAAAATACCGTATAATACGTCGCAGTATAAAACTAAGGTATTATACAGGGTGTCCCATTTTCGTAAGTTTTACGGGGTTTCCAGCTTATGAGTAGAGATAGAGAGATGCGGTTTTCGCGACACCGTGCTACTTTTCGATGAAACTAAAGAGGCCGCAAACAGATTTGCCCTAACCATTTTAGTTTCCGTGCTACAGGGTGATTTTGAAAATTTGTCATTTTCGGACACCCCCTGTAACTCAGCTATCGTAAAATATATTTAAAATGTTTCAACTGGTATTTATAGATTTTTTCACGTAGAATTCAGTGGCGTACTCAGATTTTTGCTGAGAGTCATAGTTTTTGACATATTGGCATAACCTACTATTTTTTAAATGGGACACCCTATATATTATTTTTTCATCTTATTCTTCGTGTCGAGAGCTTTTCAAAAACATACCATAAGTCATATTTATTTTCATAAATAACATGAAAAAATGCATTTTTCTTTAAACGGATTTATGGCATAGCAGATCAATCGAAATACGAGAAGGTGGCTGTGGAGCCATGGAAAAAGTTAACAAATATTTATTAACGAAATAACAAAGTAACAGCATCAGAAAAAATTAGGAAGTAGGTAAAAGGTAATAATTATAATTTCATTAAAACTACAAATATTGTTCAAATTGTAGACCATTATGTGTCCTACAAGTGTGACAAACTTTAAAAATTCTTTTTAATGCATTTTCTATTGTAAATGACTGTCTTTGTAACTCTGCAAAAGCGTTTTCGGTGGCCATTCTTAGTTGTTCTAAGTTTTCGTATCGCCTTACATAAACCTTGTTTTCTAAATAATCCCACAAAAAGAAATCTAAAACTGAGAGGTCAGGGGATCGTGGTGGCCATCGAACAGGTCCGTGTGTTCCTATCCATCTTCCAGGAAAATGGTCGTTAAGCCAGTTTTGACTTATTCTGGCATTGTGGGCTGGAGCTCCGTCTTGCTGGAAATAAATCCTATTTAGTTGAGCCAAGGGAACATCATCCAAAATTCCTAATGCCTCTTCTAGGATTCGCACGTAACCAATCGAATTCAGATTTCCTTCATATATTTGGTAAACTATTTTTCGGTTGAAAATAAAACAGGAGACATTGCATCCAAATCTGCCCTGACGCTCCCTAGGAAAAATAACATGGTTGTTTTCTTGACTCCAAAATCGCGTGTTGTGTCTATTTAAAATCCCTGAACTAGTAAAATGTGCCTCGTCTGACCAAATAATCTTTTTTTCAAAATCGATATCTTCTGCCTTCATATTTATAAACCAATTGCAGAACTCCAATCTGCGCTCTGCATCACCAGGATGCAGATGATGCACAAGTTTGTATTTATAGGGTTTGAATTTGTGCTTTTTCAAAATTTTCTGCACTTTGGTTTTCGGTACACCCGCCTCTTCGTCTATTTTCCTGCAAGATGTTTCAGGAGCTGTCTGAACGAGGGCTAAAACGTTGACCTCAGATTCTTCGTTGTCTTTATTGTAAGTTCGCGATCGAGGCTTGTTAAAAGATCCATATTGGCAAAGATTATTTTTAATTTTTTGAAAAATTCTTTTTTCTGGTTGTCTTCTCTCGGGATATCTAAGATAAAATAAAGCGAACCAATAAAGTCAAAATGCAGGAAGATAAAAAAGAACTAACCTGTTCAGATAAAGCTCTGCTGCCTGATCTGCATCTTCATTAGACAATATAAAACACGCGTTCATATCATATTTCTCAAAATATTAAAATTTTTGATTCTGAGCCATATTAAAAACAATAATTATAATAGACGTCAAGAAAAATTTAAACGCAATAATGCCAAAAATGACAGCAGTAATGGCTGCCTGATCATATTTTTGTTGGCGTTGCCATGGCTACCACAGCCACCTTCTCTTATTTCGATTGATCTGCTATGCCATAAATCCGTTTAAAGAAAAATGCATTTTTGCATGTTATTTATGAAAATAAATATGACTTATGGTATGTTTTTGAAAAGCTCTCGACACGAAGAATAAGATGAAAAAATAATATATAGGGTCTCCCATTTAAAAAATAGTAGGTTATGCCAATATGTCAAAAACTGACTCTCAGCAAAAATCTGAGTATGCCACTGAATTCTACGTGAAAAAATCTATAAATACCAGTTGAAACATTTTAAATATATTTTACGATAGCTGAGTTACAGGGGGTGTCCGAAAATGACAAATTTTCAAAATCACCCTGTAGCACGGAAACTAAAATGGTTAGGGCAAATCTGTTTGCGGCCTCTTTAGTTTCATCGAAAAGTAGCACGGTGTCGCGAAAACCGCATCTCTCTATCTCTACTCATAAGCTGGAAACCCCGTAAAACCTACGAAAATGGGACACCCTGTACAGTATAAAAGGTAAGTTTCACAGTATGCAGTTAGTTGCACATCGCCTTTGACGATTTAAGAGTATTAGGTTCGTTTTTGGTTGAATAAAACATAAAATGTATATTGTATATTTTTATATATTATGTATTATGTATTATATATATATATACATATATATATATATATATATATATATATATAACATACTTAACGTAACATAACGTGACTCGTGCTAATATTCGCAGGATTTAGCATCATCTTGAATTTTTAAAGAATAATATACTTTAACTAGTTTTTTGGACCTTTCTGCACTCAATCTATTACGCAATTTATTATGCACATAAGACCAATTGCTAAATACGCGTTCTAACTGCGCAGACGAAGCCGGAATTGATAACAGTTTTTTAGCAAGAGAACTTAAATTATTACATTTTTTTTATGCTAAATCCCAGTACAAAAATGGTTTGTTACATAAGCCCGCCTTTCCATTAAGTACTTCAAAAATTCCGGTATTGCTACTAAACTTAACTAAATCCTCCAGGCCTGTCGCATCTAGATTCTCAAGGAGATAATCGTTCACCAAATCTACTTGTTGTTCATTAAGTTTTTTGCCTCTGTAAGATGGGTGCAAATAATTCGCAACTAGGAGCGGAACTTTTAATGCGTATTTCCTCCTTTTATTTAAATATTCTCCTGCTTCTTGGAACTTTGAGGGAAATTCAAGGTTCAGCCACGCTTCTGCAGCGCATGCAATGTTTGCTGTCGACGATTGACATTTGTTGATCAATATGCATACTGGGTCCAATAATGAAACAGCTTCGGTAACGTTTTTGATAAACTGTTGATCAAAAATTAGAGCAGTTAAATGGACTGGAATCGCTTTTTCAGGGTTCTCTGAAATGACACGTTTGATATAAGGAAGATTCTTCAAAAAGCATGAAAATGAATCCCTATTTGAGCACCATCTGGTCTCGCAAGGTAGACTGATTTTTGAACCTCCAAATTTTAAAATTTGTGCTTCCACATCAGGGCCATTGAATTGTTTTAAGATGGATGTTACTCGAGTAGCTAATTCACTAGGTAAAATATCCTTTGCCAGTAGCTGACCTGTGTGAGAATTACAAATTAAGTGAATTATATTGGTTAATCTACCCATTTTTATCATATTAGCAGCATTATCACTAACTACTGCAAATATTTTTGTTTTGTACATTTGCTCTGCTTGAGTTTTTGCAAATTCAATTATCTCTGCTAATTTCTCTCCAGTTTCTCTTTCTTCACTGAGGTCCCAATTATCCAGAAAAACTGCTTTGCCTGTTGCAGAATACAGCAAAACTGTGACATTCTTCGTATTAGCATTTTCATTTTTCCAGCCATCAATGAGCATAACTGAATGAGACTCGAATTTTACACCTTCCGTAAATTTATTAAAAAGATCGTCTAATATTTTTCCACACAAGGCTTTTCTGGAAGGAATACGATAGCTTGGTCTCATATGCTGCATGAAGTTGCGGAAATGTGTTGATTCGATTACGCTAAATGGGATGTTGCAACCAAAAAATAGCTTTCCCAATAGCTCGTTTCCCTTATTAATGTCTTGAACTGACATTTTATCAATGAAAGCTGTCACTGAAGATGAACTTGACGGTCTAGAAGAAGAATATGAAGATATTGATTCTTGATTGGAAACTTCAAAATTGCTATTACCAGGCTTGTTAGTAGAATCCAAATTTGCATTTTCACCTGATTCTAATAGTAATTCTTCATCTTCAAAGGAATTACTGCAAATGCTGGTGGTACTGCCAGTGTCTGTGTCAGTTACTATACGACTTATTTTAGTAGCATGTTTTTCTTCATTTTGTTTCCACTTTGGACTTTTTGCAGCTATATTTTTTGTTTTTTCTGGATTATTTTGAATGGGGCGAAACTTGCAAATATTTCTGTGCATAGAAAGACGACTTGAACTTGTGTTGTGAATTTTCTTTTCACACACAGTACACAGAGCTACAATTTTATTTTCTTCCTTTAGTTTCTTGAAGCCTTGAGCCCATACTGGATGGTTTGGACGACCACCTGAACCTCCTGAACTCATCTATAAAAAAAAACTCTGTTTTGGTATTCGGTACAAGTAGGTAGGTACCGTAAGATCCGCTTATAGTGTTCTCATTTTGATTTGATTTATGTTTTCCTTAACCATGAAAAAAAATTCTTATTTGAAATCGAACAGCTATACAAGGTGTTCAAAAAGTAATGTAAAAGATTTTAAGGGGTGATTCCTTAGTTAATTCTAAAACAAAAAGTTCATATGAACACATGTCCTAAACAGCCTAGTTTTTAAGATACAGCGTAGCGTGTTGAATATTTAAAAAAATCAGTTTTTTCCAAATATTTACAAAATGCATTCAGATATTCTTTTGAAAATTGGCACATGTTTGACGAAATGAGGTATTTTTAAGTCATGATAGATTTATTTCACTTTCATCAGGGGCGTGCGCAGGGGATACGCCTTTAATATTTATAAAAAAATATGGTACGCTACCGATTTCTTAAAAATCTAACAAGTTTTTATGATTGATCTATTAGAAATTTACAAAAACTGCCTTTTATATTTTTTCGCTGCAATGCACCGTTTGCGAGAAAATAATAAAAAGTACTTCAATGCGTGCATCTTATGACCATTTTCGTCAATATTTTTCTTTATAATTATTAAATGCGTATCCCCCGCGCAAGCCACTGATAAAAGTAAAATAAATCTGGCAGAGCATAAAAGTACCTTCTTTGAAGTCAGTAACTTGTGGAAATTTTCAAAAGAATAGTTACAAACATTTTATAAATATTTGGAAAAAACTGATTTTTTTAAATATTCAACACCCTGTATCTTAAAAACTAGGCCGTTTCGGACATGTGTATATTTGAACTTTTTTCTTAGAATTAACTAAGGAATCACCCCTGCATTTTTTACCTTACTTTGAGAACACCTTGTATAATATTTATTCAATATTTAGATTCTATATTAAATTCTAAGCATAAATATGTATAATATTTTATACTAATTTTTAACGGTTTTCAGGAAAATGGCGCTTGTAAATTGATATTAACTATTTGAACCCAAGTAACTTCTAAATAACAGAACTAACTATTTAATAATTATCTATTTGACCAAATCAATTTCTACTTTGACTGCAAATGTCAAATTTTGACTCCTGTAAACCCATAAATGTGGTCAAATAGATAATTAAAAATTAAGAAAGTGAAATTATGAAATTCATTTCGTTGTAAGTTTCGATGCCGACGTTTAGCAGTTACAGAGGATAAAGAGCCAAAAATGTCAATTTTCAAGCGCCATTTTGAAAACCATAGAGTTTAACATGGATTCGAAATATTGAATAATAAATATCAGTATGAGGAGTTCAATTTAAAATAAGTAACTTTTTTATGGTTAAGAAAAACGGAACACTCTGTATATAAAAACAGGTACGACAAACGAAAAAATATGTTACCATCTTCTTTGTTTATCTCTCTAAGCAACTTTCCATTATAATATCAAAATGTGGACAAGATAAGTAGATCACACGATACATATACTCAGTTAATCAAGTATTAAATTAAAACTTTCAAATTACAATAAAAAATATTCAAAAACAATATTGTAATCAACTAAAACACTTGGCTTTACTTAACATGCGGTTGAGGAGCTCATTTTCAAAGTGCAAACAAAACTTTCTTTTTAATTCATGAACGTAAAAGCAAGCAGTCTTAAATAATGATAAATGTAGCACTTAAAGACATTGAGAATCAGCTCCCAAACAGAATCCTTTGGATTTGGCTTGACCACATTATCGAGAATCAGGGCCCGTAATTTTCGATAGCTGCCGTTTGTCCATCTTAAATTATACTGGCGACGGACAGCTTTTTTATATTAATGGCAATTTTTAGATGGTACCAAGGCAATTCGTAAATTGATTTTGATAAAGTATGGATGATTGTAATTGTAAATAGATTTCAAAATAAAATGTAAACTTACTTTACCAAAGTAAATAGTTAAATAGTTAGTAAAAATGGATAATAATAATAATAATAATAATAATAATAATAATTGTTTTTTAAAGTTCATAAGCATGAAATACAATTTTTTATAAGTTTGATGTATGGTTAAATTAATTTATGATCAATATTCCAAAATTGCCTTGTTGCACTTTGCGAATGAATGGCAAATAATATAATAATACTTACTGTTTACTTTACTCCTAATCTGTAGTTGACAATATCAGTAACACTGTACAGTTCACAAATTCACGATAACAATAACAAGAACTCATCAAACTCCTGCTTATTGTTGAAGAAACTGGTTTGAAGTGTTTGAACTAAAATTTTGAGGTTATATTGTGATCTGCTATTAAACGTATAATACCGTATAATACGGTATAATACTGTTTAATACTGTTTAATACAACCACTCTTTTCAGGAGGTATAATACGTTTTATACGCCAGTATAATACCGTATAATACACGTAACGTATAAAACCAATTATACGGTAGAATTCCCAACCTTGGTGCTAGTAAATCATGAATGGAAAAATTCGATTGTAGTCAGGCTTTTATACAATGTTTTTATTAACAAAAAAAAATACCTCAAGTTAAAAAATTTTTATGCGAATACCTTGCATACAAATATATAAAAAGTATTTAATATCTACACGTTTTAAAACAAGTTTTGATGAAGAATAACTTTTTCTCGTAAATCCATATTAAATACGTGTATATTAAAGCAAATTCACCACCACTATCCAAAAATGGTGCCTTGGTTTTCCAGCAACATTGTCTTATTGAGCCGATTAAGCATTTTTCTTTTTTTTTCTACGGCGAGAGAGAAAGCTCCTAGTGAAAAATGAAAACGGCCTCAACGCCAATCAATACTCAAGGGTAACGCTGTCTGCTGCGAGGCGATAAATATGACGTCAATTAGATTCTGCGCATTGATTAAAAACACAGCGCCGTAATAAAAATTTATTTCTATCGGTTCATAACGTCATATTAACCAATATTTACATTTTTCTACTCTAACGGATTTAAAAATATTCCAAATACTTACGAATAAAGAAGAAAAAGGAAGAAATGAAATCACAGAAACAACTATTCCGCTCGCTAATACCACGACCGGCATTGATTTACACTTTTGACTCCTATTTTTGGTTGTGAGGAATAATGTTAATATATTTTATTTCAGGTTAGACCAACGTCATAAAAAGGACACTACGATCATTGTCTAAATATGTCCTGCAATGCTGAAGGCGCAATGATCCACTTCGACATAGACGAGACGTACAAAATTGAATCACAGAAACAACTACTCATTCTGTGGGATTTGCAGTGTCTTTATTGTTTGCTTTCACAACCTGTCGAATGTTATCTATCTCCAATCATTTTCAAGCGAAAACTAAATGCTAACTCTAAAGCTACGGGCTGGCTTATATTATACTAGTCGTATGGTGTGATTCGTGAAGTGTCCCCCTGGTTACCTGAAGCGTGAAGTTCTATAAAGTCAGTTTGAGTTACAAGCGGTTTTCATATGCTTGAAATATCGATGTTAGGCTTACTGAAAATGCCTTGATTTCTTTGTATGAAAGTTGCTTTTATAAATTTTCGCTTTCGCCAATGCTGCTCCCTATGCAAAATTTTAGCCTCCGACCACTGCTGGTTTGACCAGACGTGTTCCGCTATGCCCGATGTTGCCTTCTCTCTCTTTGCCATAAAGTACTCCTTGACTTTCATACTAAGATGGTGTTTGTCTCTCCTAAGTACGATTCACCACATTCACACTGGATTTGGTAAATGCACTCTTTTTTCGTTTCGATATCCATATCCTTTGGATTAGTTTTTGTCAGAATGCTTCTTAACGTATATCCTGAATTAAAAGCGGTATGAATGCTGAAATCCATGGCTACTCTCCGAATCTTTTCAGATGTTCTCTTAATACTTATAGGGTATTGTGAGAAATGGTGATGTTTCTTGTAGAGCGGAATGTGTCGTAGTACGATGATAATTTTGTAATTTTCATATTGTATTACTAATTAATGTTTTAGAGTAAGCATTCTGCAACAGATCTTTTTTATGTTTTCAATTTTTGCTTGCAGGTCCATCGTATTATTGCAGCTCTATTGTAAAGCCTTCTTATGATGTCCTCTTTTGTTACCGCAGAATAGTTAGATCCCTGGTTGAGATATGTCTAGTGTGTGTAAGTTTTCGGTGCACTATAGTTCTGATGCCCTCGCAGATCGCTTAACGAAAATGTCAAGAAAGGCAAAGAATAATGTTTCTTTTTCTCCATTGTAAACTTAATATATGTTCTTATGCTATTCAAGTGACTAAAAAATTCTGAAAAAAAAAAGGATTGTTTTTTGCAGCCAAAAAAATAGTATCCACAACCCTAGGCCAAAATAAACTTCTGCAGCTGTATTTATTGCGTGCTCTTCAAACCACTTCATATAAGTATTGGCTACCACCACCGGAAAAAGGGATGACCCCATCGGAAGATCTTGTGAGTAAAACCTATCTTTCACTTTAAACTAGAAGTTACGGAAACAGTATTCCAAAGGTTTCATCCTTCGATCGTTCGAAGAGTGATTCGTCTTTTCTCAACTCATCACCACTTCTCACAATACCCTATATTAAGGGAACACCTGAAAAGATTCGGATTTCAACATCAAATCGCTTTGAAATCGGAAAATACGTTAACAAGCCTTTTTAAAAACGAAGCCAAAGGATATCGACAAGCAAAAATAATGTTTTTACCAAATCCAGTGTGAATGTTGTGAATCGTATAATGTAATTTTACATAGAGAGCAGAACTGGCAAAAACGAAAGTTTATAGAAACAACTTTGATAGAAAGGAATCAAGTCATTCGCAGTAAGCCTATCATCGCTTCTAGCTCAAATTGACCTCTTAAAACTTCAGGGTTCAGTTAACCAGAGGGCGGAAACTTCACGAATAACCGCACATGAAGAAATAAAAACGTCAATATTTAAATACTTCTGCTGGTAGCGAACTCCATCACTGCGACATTCTGTGGTTGAAGTGCTGTAAACTAGTATGGATCCTCCTTTCACTAACAGAAGGTACTAAAATTATTTCATGGCTCCATGGTAATACTAATTCGATCATCAAATAAGACATATAATATATACTGAATAAAGTACGCAATATTAAGAACGAAAAGTGAAATGTTCAAAAATAAAAATTTAGTTTTTTGAAACGGATGTGCATATTGACTCGATGTTAAAAATTCAAACATCGAAATTCCCGTGGAAAAACAAATAATGTCATTTATGTCAGATGGTATATACCTAACGTTGGTCTGAGGGATTTGATTACTCACCTAAATAATTCGTGAGTTTTGGCGATAAGCTTGAGAAACTGTATTGATGGATTGTTCACGTCGTAAGTAACGTAACAAGAATAAGATCTGTCTTGGCTCCATCTCATATACGTAAGGTACGTGAAATAATGAAACCCTTTGAATTCGGATGAGCATAAAATCTGCTATGGTTTGTTTGCTCTTCGACCACTAATAGACATTCGATTGCTTCATGGTCAAACAATAACAATTAAATTTACTTACTGAGGTAGTGCTACTAGTCTAGGATCAGTGGCGTAGCCAAGGGGAAATAAAATGTGAAAAGTTCTCCCCACCGCCCGCTCTTTCGCCTTTTGGGTCCCTCAGTGACAAAACTAAAACTTTATTAACAAATAGCTAAGTGGTCATTCATTATAACCAGGATTAAGATTTAAAGTCCTATGATACAGTATTATAATTCATATAGCTTGGGAACCGCCTCCCGACTCCTTTAACCTTCTGACGACTCTATTAGAAATTCGACCCTAAATTCTAGGAAATGATGGCCAAGATCCAAGGTGGAATTCTTCTGTGTAGCTTGTTGTCAGTGGATCTACCTGCTGTGTAAGCCCAACGGTTGGGATATAGAGGGTTGTAAATGAATATGAGGTGACTTGTGCTTAAATACAGATCACTACTTATAACATTTTAAGAAAGTACTTTCAACTCATAGGCGAAGAAAGCTGTTACAAATTCCCAGTTTTTTTATATATTGTTTTTTTTTATTAAACAGTTATAAAATCATTAGTTATTCCAAAAATGTAAAACAATTTTATAGTTGTAAATACTCGTATAAAACAGCACTTGCGGATAATTCACAATCAAAGCGGAATAACGAGGTTGTTAAATTTTCTAACAACATAACTTAAACTATAAAATGGCTAGCTCTTTAAATATCAATAAAAACTAGATTCGCTGGCAAACTACTTCCTGGGCAATGTCAACTTTTATTATTTTATAACTTTAAAAATTGCACCATTTAATTTTATACCTATTTCAAATTTTCATGACATACAGACATAAAAATACTTGTACCAAATACAATATTTTGGTTCATTTCGCTAAATATTAATTGAAGTTTAAAAGTTAACTAACCTTCAACCTAGGCTTTCGGCGTACGAAAAAACGAAGACTAAATAAAATGTTAACATTGTTTTGCAGGAATAAATTAGCGATTATTAGCAATCTTTAAAAAACAAGGAAATTTAAGATTAAATTATTCTTTGACTAACGCCTATAGACCTAAAGTAACATCTACAAACGTCAATCCTTTATACTGGCTTATTTAAAATATGTACTTTCATAAGATTTTAAGTTAAAGTTTAAGTACTAGTGTGTTTTCTTCAGATTAATTAGTTTTAAGCCTAGAAATCTAGCATAATAAGACTCACAGAAACATAATAATTTTACGTAAAGGGTCATATAAATAACGTTGTTACCATTTACTTAATTCGTTTAAAATACTAAGGCTCTAAACGATCATAAGAAATTAAATATATTCATTTGGTCCAATAACACCACATCTTTTACGACAATATTACGAAGTTAAAAAAATGATTTGCTTCTTGCATATTAAACAAAATAATTAATTCAAAAAAGGAGTATTATGTCTCTGTTCTATGTTTTTTTATCTTGTTTTCATTTTATCTGTTCCTACGCATTAGTAAATACTGAAAAGATATTTTGCAATCTAGAGCCTAAAAAAATTTGGGGTAACTCACTAAAGAACACTGTCAACAAAATATGAACAAGAATAAAACTAATTTAATAAAATACTTGTTAAATAGCCACTTTAGAGCACATTATGATCCCACCTTCCCACGCACATACGCATGTGAAAGGTTGGATCAAATTACGGTGAAAACTCCAATATTTAGGGTCTTAAAAAATATATTATTAACAAAGCAAAAAAGCTGATACATCTATGAAGTCGTGTGCGAGACAAGTCTACTGGAAACCATTAATTATTTATAGATATTAAATATAACACACTTAATAAATCAATATAATCAACGTAAATAAAGAATAGCTGAAGATTGATTTCTCCCCCTGTAAAATAACAAAATGAGATTTATGATTTTGTTTTTCTGCCGTGTAGTCTTCTCATACCTATTCCATACTTCATATGTGCACATACTCAATTTTTTTATTGATTTCCAGTATACAATATTACTCAGTCTTTGATATAAACTTCGTATTCATTACGAACTATAAGTTACCACTACTTTACAATTATTAGGTATTACCTTCACTAAAAAAAATCTCTATAACATAAAGTCACCAAATTAACCTCGAAGTTAAATAACTCCGGAAGCTTCAAATTTGTAATTTTTTTGCAAATTCCAGTAACTCAATACGGTCTTATATTATTACATTATTATCACCAATAATATCACTATTATTTCTAATAATATTAATATTATTGCTATTAATTTTATCATTATTATAAAGCCGGACGCAATAGTACCTAAAGTTAAAACGTTAAACATAAACCTATTTAGTAGTTCTTTCCAAACAATAGCAGACTTTTTGTAATGTTATTATTGCAGGACGAAGTTTTGAATTAATTCGTACGATTAAAAATCCCTCATGCGTTCAAAATCGCTTTCAATGTTAATATTACTTGTTATTATTTTTTTTTGCAATAGCAGCTGCTTTTAATTTATAAGTCTTACGTGCTCAAAAGAAATAGGAATATTAGACTATTAAAATAGAATTACTGTACTTATTTCAATATCAGTGGGGTAATTTCTATTTACTGGGTTTTTTTTTATAATTCGCCACCTCAAATATTGGCTTAATTTTAAAAGTTAAATGGTTTATTACGTAGTGTATAAAAAATTATTTTTATACATACAGAATGTCTTAAAAATGTGTAGCAGACCCAACGTACATTGGAAAACAACGTTTATTATATCAATAAAATAGGCATCTTCTTGATGATTACAAATATACCAAATTTGGTACCCTTATCTTTAAAGAAATTCGAGAAATTTAAGGAAATCCTCGCCATAAGAAGCAATGTATTCCCATTGACTCCACTATGTAGTAAGACGTTCTCTGTCTCTTTCTGACACATTGTCTCTCCTAGCAGAGTTTTTGTCAAATTTCTCGGGTGTTTTTGAAGATAAAGGTATTAAACCTAGTTTATTTATATAAGGGTGTTCTATTTCATCAAAAATGTATGTTGGGTGTGCTATACATTTTTATGATATCGTGTATATATAAATAATAATTCTCTATAAATTAAGTAATAAACCCTACAACTTTTATATTTAACTTTTTTTTTCTATCGCTTAAAATTAACGAAATTTTTGGGGTGGCGAATTATGAGGAAATACCCTGTACAAATAAGTCTCATAAAAACACTTGTTTACATTTGATTAAGGTTGGTGGCTGCTAATCCTAGGCTAACACTAGATTTAACTTAAAAATACCCTTGACGCAATACGTTAAGGACACATAATTTCTCAATGACATACCATTCTGTATAATCCAAAATTAGTACATAAAACTCCTCAGTAAAAAGAATATTTTTTTAGTTGAGGCTTGCGAGTCAAAATCAAACAGTTGCCTAACTATTAATAGTCCAAGAGCTCGTGGATCTTCTGGGTAATGGTCTTCTCAAGGCTAGACATTTTTCTAGTGATGAATCATAGCACGCTAAGTACGATAACCACTGCCTGGCAGGTAAATCGAAAGTGCACATAGGTAGTAAAATAAACTTTGTTGTGTTGAAATTTATATATACATATATATATATATATATATATATATATATATATATATATATATATATATATTCTGAATTAAGAACAAAGAAATAGATATACAAATCTTGATATCTAACAAATTAAATCAATCAATAATTTAATTATCTATATCTTAGTGATTAAACTTTTCTCTTATTAATTAAATACGGGCCTCCCACGCTGTTCTTGAACTAGTCCAGGTCGCGAAACACTAAATTTTTTTTCTTGTTTTTTGGATTCCGTTTACTACGATTCACCAGCTTTTCTTATAGCAATGGTCACGTACCAGCACTGAGAGGTACTTCTTTGCATTAGTTTATGCAGTTTTAAACCATGCTATCTAAAACTTAAGAATAAATCACACCATTTGCTTAAGATTTATACTAAAATTTATAAGTAATTTTCCTCACGAATTTCCTTGTTCCTAATTCAGAAAGAGCCTGAAGAAGAGAATAAGCATTCTCGAAAACTAGATCATACAATAAGAAGTTTCGTACACTAGGCCTGCTCTTTTATTTGACTGCATCCTCACAAAATCCAGAACCAAGAAGACTAAATTGTTTTTTACTTTTTTCTTCTTTTTTCTCTGGTTTAAGGTGCTATATATGCGCGAGATCCTACATTTAAAGATATTATTAATGTAATAAAATATTTTCCTCTTCAGAGGGCGAAACTAGAGGTGAAGAGTCAGATGATGATGAAGAAACTAATAGTGAAGAGTCGGATGATGATGAAGAAAATTATTTCCAGCTATGTTTTCGTTACGTATCTCACTCGCACATTTACAAAACAAAGTTTCTTTTACCTGATATATTGCGACGTAGCTGCAATTTGATGAGTGTAAATGTTTTTGTGTAAGTATCATTTTCAACTCAAGGTATATTGGCATACTGGAATGATACAGCATAATATCAAGTGATTTTGAAGTGGATATTCAAGCATTTCAAATAGAAACAGCAGAGGCTCAAGAAATAAAAATGATGTCAAGTGCAAGAGTTTCACAAAAAGAGGGTGATCTCGGAATAAGCTTCTGCTATATAGAGCTGCGATCAATCGTAATCAAACATGTAATGGATTTTTATTAGATCATTATGTTATTCTGGTCATTAAATCGACAACTATTATCAATGGGACAAAGTTTCAGTGTCAGTAAGAATTAGCCAACAAAAATTAAATATTTAGTTTTTAATTTAGGAAAAGATAGTGAAGGATTTAAGAATACACATGTTACTAAAATATCTTGTGAGTTACATTGTAACCTCCATATATATTTGTACAAGGTTTCATGTCATCCGCTTTTTAAGCAGATCACTCTCATGCTGCCAAGAAAATTTATATTAACATAAGGGTGTTAAAATCTTTTTATTCCCTGTAAAATCTTTTACATATTACATTTACATTACATTAGTTGAACGCCTCTTAATCTATTTAATCAAGGTCCAAACTGTTGGACCTATAGGGCTTAATATATAAAATGTAATTTAATCATTCGGCAAGCGGGTTTAAGACAATTATCACGAACACCATGTCCTTATTACATTTAACAAAGATATTCTTTCTGTTTTAAGCAATACCTTTAATCTACTCAGACCAACTCCACCAGTCTAATAATATTATATTTTTGTTCACACAACACAAAGCTATCTGTTCTATATATATATATATATATATATATATATATATATATATATATATATATATACTATTGCGAGCTAACTTTGCTTATTTACTATATACGATAAGAAAACAAAAACTAGTTCGTGATATTTTCATAAAAGAATACCAGTTTAATAATAACAGACAATGATTACTTCGTGGCAAAATGCATAAATAACAATAATTCTATTATAATGGCAGCCTGCGTGAGAGTTAAAATATCGATCATAAATTAGTCCGGTGGCAACCACACTTCACCGGTTAACATTTGAAATGCTGTAAAGCTCGCCTTCAAGTAGAGATAAACAATATCGATAATCGGATATCGAACATGAAAATAGATGTCTAATCTGAGATATAATCAACTAACATTAGTCTATGTTACACGAAGTATATATATATATATATATATATATATATATATATATATATATATATATATATATATATATATATATATAGGGTCAGGAGGAATTACTAGGTCGGTCGATTATTTCAAACGATATAAGAGTTATCAAAAAATGTCTTATATAAAACTTGTAAGGCTTTTAAAATTTTGCATATGTGCAATAAATTGAAATATACAGGTTCGCCCACAAAGTTGTGAAAAATTAAAGTTTTATTTTTGAAAGTGGAACACCCCGGATACTATTACTGATTTTGATTCAAATTCATTAGTTTCCTAGATATCGGCATTTCAAATAGTAACGGATAACAATGCGATATTCGAACGTAGGCGTATTTGCCTGAGCAACAAATCAGGTATGCCAGAATTAGGTAAAGAAGGAAATAACATGTCGTTTTTTTACTACGTTACTGCAACAGGGAGAATTGATATTTTAATTTTAAGGGAATATGGCGATAAACAGAGATCATATGAGGAGGTATGTGATATTTATAACTTGCTCCCGGGAAGAAAAATTAAAAAAAAACGCAGTTTTTCGAACTGTAGAGCGTTACAGAATGACAGGAAGTATAAAAAACCGAAGAACATCTGGAAAACCTAGGATTGCCCCCGCCGATAATAAAAAAAAGAGTTAAAAAATCGATCATAAATTAGTCCGGTGGCAACCACACTTCACCGGTTAACATTTCAAATACTGTAAAGCTCGCCTTCAAGTAGAGATAAACAATATCGATAATCGGATATCGAACATGAAAATAGATGTCTAATCTGAGATATAATCAACTAACATTAGTCTACGTTACACGAAGTATATATATATATATATATATATATATATATATATATATATATATATATATATATATATATATATAGGGTCAGGAGGAATTACTAGGTCGGTCGATTATTTCAAACGATATAAGAGTTATCAAAAAATGTCTTATATAAAACTTGTAAGGCTTTTAAAATTTTGCATATGTGCAATAAATTGAAATATACAGGTTCACCCACAAAGTTGTGAAAAATTAAAGTTTTATTTTTGAAAGTGGAACACCCCAGATACTATTACTGATTTTGATTCAAATTCATTAGTTTCCTAGATATCGGCATTTCAAATAGTAACGGATAACAATGCGATATTCGAACGTAGGCGTATTTGCCTGAGCAACAAATCAGGTATGCCAGAATTAGGTAAAGAAGGAAATAACATGTCGTTTTTTTACTACGTTACTGCAACAGGGAGAATTGATATTTTAATTTTAAGGGAATATGGCGATAAACAGAGATCATATGAGGAGGTATGTGATATTTATAACTTGCTCCCGGGAAGAAAAATAAAAAAAACGCAGTTTTTCGAACTGTAGAGCGTTACAGAATGACAGGAAGTATAAAAAACCGAAGAACATCTGGAAAACCTAGGATTGCCCCCGCCGATAATAAAAAATTAGACATTCTTCTTTCGACAAAAGAAAATCCCATCCCTCCAATCAGCTTGCTTTGGATCATTAGGTTGATCAAAAATCCGTAAGAACCATTCTCCATACTGAGAAAATGTATCCATACAAAGTTCATGTTGTTCAAGAAGTTTGTGACGTTCACTATGAACGAAGACTAGAATTTTGCGAAATAATTACGAGAAAGATTGAAGAGAACCCGCATTTTCCAAATAATATTGTTTTTTTTCAGATGAAGCGACCTTCACACTACACGGAATGGTCAATAAACAAAATTGCCTTACTGGCGAAATGACCCAAGCCGATGTGAAGAACTGCATACACAATTATCAGAAAAAATTAATTTCTGAGCTGAATTGTTGCGGGACATGTAATTGCACCCTTTTTTATCGAGGGAAATTTGAGCAGAAAACGATCTTGCTTCTACGGCAAAAAATAGTTCCAACTATGAACAATTTAAATCCAGATATTAACTTAACCCGGTATCAGCTAGATGGAGCTCCTCCGCCTTTTTGGATGTCACTTTCCCAAATAGATGGATACAAAGAAGAGAGCCTATCAAATAACCTTCATAGTCCCCCGATCTATCGCCTTTAGATTTCTTTTATTGGGGTCACCTGAAAAACAATGTTTATCAGAACCACTATCACAATTTAGAACAATTAAGAATTCAAATTTTAAATGAAAGTGAAAGAATAACAAGGGAAATGGTTCTAAATACCCAAAGACATTTCTGCGACAATTTATAATATCATGACAATTTGTATCATTTTCAACATTTATTAAGAAATAGTGCCGTTTTCCACTTGTTATTTTTTTTCATGTTAACTTATTAAATTGGTATTGAAATTTATTTTGTGTTTTGTAACTGATCAAAATGTAATGAAATCTCAGAATCTAATAAATTTAGGCATAACGTATGATTAACAAAAAGTGTTCTAAATTGACTGGACGATCAAAATAACTAATAATATACGGAGTGTTCAATTTAAAAAATATAACTTTAATTTTCCACAACTTTGTGGACGAATCTGTATATTCCAATTTATTACAGATATGTAGATGTTTAGAAGCCTTACCTGTATATATGTATGTATGTATGTATATATGTATCTAAGTATGTATGTATGTATCTAAGTAGAGCAGCAAGTTTGTGAAATATATAATGATAAATATTCTAATCGAAATCAATGCAACAGGACATGTGAAGATTTGTGCGATGTCTGGCAATCTTAAAATAGCGACAGATGACCATAAGGCTTTCAATATATCAGTCAGTTTGAACGAGAATCCCCAATTTGTTTGCAAGAAAAAAATTGGTCTTAACCAGGATATATCTTACATATCAATGCATCGACCACAACATGCTGAAAAATTCCACCCCCATAAAATAACACTAGTGCAAAAACTTTCTGATGATGACTACGCTAGGCGTTTAAAATTATGTAAGACGTTGAAGGAACTTAGTAACGCCAATCTAAGTTTCATTCGACAAATAACCTTTTCCGATGAGTCGAGTTTCACTTTAAATAGAACCGGCATAATTGATATGGGCGAGGAAATACCTAAACTGAATACCAGAACATTCCTCCCAATTCTCACAAAAACTTAAAATTTGGGCTGGGATAATAGATTGGAGAATAATTGGGCCTTAATTCTTAGAGGGAAATCTGAAGGGTGGCAGATATTTGCTATTTTTAAGAACTGAAGTTGTTCCGGCTTTGGCGCAATTGTTTCCTAAATCTAAAGTTATTTTTTACAACTGTAAAATATTCTTATCAAAATGTCTTTTTTACATAATAAACAGTAGCAAATAATTGGTGCGGCCTCACACTACGCTCAGGAATACCTTGACAATGTGTTTTTCGGAAGATGGATAGGATGCAGTATTGAATGGTTAGCTTGGTCGCCAGACTTGACGCCCCTCGACTATTTTTTGTAGGGACATATCAAGAATGTTGTTGTCAAAATTAAGCCGTTAAACCTGGAGGGACTGAGACGACGAATCCAAAACGAATATAGATATATAGAACAAATAGCCTTCCTAAATTTCTGAATGCCTTTCCGCAACATTTAGCTCACTGTCAAGTAAAAGTACGATACTTCAAGCACTTAATATAAATTGTTCAAAATCTAGTTTCATTATTCACATTATATCTATATCTATATATATATATATATATATATATATATATATATATATATATATATATATATATATATATATATATATATTTACCCAGCACTAAGGAAATTATTTTTCTAGTTATAAACCGCTCTACAAATGATTATTAACCGGTTCATTGTTTAACTACGATGAGATTTTACAGACTAAATGGCCAATTATTTACACCTGCAAAATAGTGCTTAACTTTTGTTTTGTTATGGCACCCATCTCTTGTAGCTCATTATAGTACCGAGCTGCATACTAAAACCAGCTTTTACACCAAGGTAATACATATCTAATATTAAATTTCGGTTACAAAATACCTGTATAATATCGGTAATATAATAATTATTGCAAACTGGTTTTAAACTGCTACTTACAGAGTGATATCAAGAACCACTTCATGTATTAGGAACTAACGAAATGATATTTGTGAGCAGCAACTACGTACACGGCGAGCAAATAAAAAACTTTATTAGCAAAAATATTTAAACAATGATAAACCACATCTAGTTATCGTTGACATCAGAGCGTGTTTTGACAAATGATTAAATTTAGAATGTTATAATAAACCTGAATAAGCAAATCTATTATAAAAAACAAAAGTTAGTGTCCGAGATTAGGCAAAAAAATGAATCATGAAAAAAAAAATGTAAAACTAAGCCCAGAGCGTGTTTTGACAAATGATTAAATTTAGAATGTTATAATAAACCTGAATAAGCAAATCTATTATAAAAAACAAAAGTTAGTGTCCGAGATTAGGCAAAAAAAATGAATCATGAAAAAAAAAATGTAAAACTAAGCCCTATTTAACCAACCAAAATTTAATACTCATTTATACAATGTATGCATTCTTGAAAACGATATAGCATAAATATCCATTGAGATAGTCAGCTAAATCAGTAATCATCTACCAAGCTTTACAGAAATTCCACTGAGTACTATAGGTTCCAAAATATGTAGTACAGATAAAATTAAATATTTGGGCGTTATTGAGGACCAGCACCTAAAGTGGCGAGACCACGCATTGTATATTACGGATAAAATTAGAAAATTACTACACATATTAAATTAAGGGAAGTCTTAGTCATTTTGAAAACAATGTATATTACACTAGTATAATCCTTACGTAGATACGCCATTATTGTATGGGGTGGGATACATGGCGTTTCTACAAACTGTATACATTATCCAAAAAAACATTTTAAAAATAATGCTACCGAAAAATACATTATATCCGAGCAACCTTCTGTTTAAAGAGGTAAACATATTAAATTTAGAAAATTTTTATATTTCCGAATGTGTAAGCTATGTAAAACAAAATATTAATGTGTATATTATTCCTAACCATAATCATATAACACGTACTGTAGTGAATAGAAATGTCCGTATTGCGTTGTACAGTAAGAATCAACAAGTAAAATTCTATAAATATCTTGGCCCATGATTACAACAAAATTCCCGCATGTTATAAAAATATTAAAAGCCGGCATAAATTTAGGAAAACCATAAAAAATTGTCTTCTGAACGATTTAATTATATTTAAATATATAATTCTATTTAAAGAAAAACTGCTATTTAGGTATCCCTTCTGTTAGCTATAAGAATAATGTTTATATTTTTGTACAATTTAGTCAAGCACATGAATCAATATTGTATTAAATTGGGTTAAGATATCTAAATACAAATTAGCGCAAAATACGAGCTATAGTTCAGGTGCTATTAATTTTTTAAGTAAAAAGTTTGTAATCCCATTGTAAACACTCCAAAATTTATAATAAATGTTTTGAATTTGAAATATTCTGTTAAAGGTAGAAAGAAGGAAAATGTCTAATTTTAATTACCAATAAGCTAACGCTGTTTTAGTGATAGTGTGGTAGACACCCTCTGCAATGCAATGATTTTCTAACTTAAACTGTATTTAAAATTAATTTCTTTGTACCTAATATGTGATATTTAGCTTAACATCCACACTTTTCATTTCAAATAGCATCAGGATTGAAATAAAATTAAATAAGATCAGTAACGTCTGTATGGCACGAATTTAATGTTGCATGCTAGTAGATTATAGGTTCTTAAATTTACGTATATTTTGTCACTTTTTCGATATATTTTACACTTGTCTGTGTAGATTTTTACCTCTAAAATAGACCGCACAACTTAACAAAATCTGCGCGGCCAGCCATATAATGGTACTACATTGTACTTGTATAAACTAGGCCCTGAATAACAAAATTATCTCGGACACATGTCCAGAAGAAAAAACCTCTATTTATTTAGGATACTTATTAATCATGTAGTTTAGCGTTTTTTAAAAATGCAATCAATGTTTCCGATTTAACAATTAAATATCCTGATTTCTAAAGTAAACCGGCCCTGCACGGCGATCTCCCTCAAGCTCACCATGATGACGACCGCGTTGCGATGGTTTCGTTGGGGTAGGTCGCAAATCGGCGGAGCGGGAACGGCGTTGGCTCAGCTGAGGATGGAGGGCCGGCAAGGCACCAGGGTTGCCATGTTATGTAGTTTTACACCAAAAGCCGAAAACATTAATTATTTAACGTTACGATACGATATTATCGGCAACGATTATAACCAAAAACAAGGAAATGAATAATTGTGTTGTTAAATTATATAATTTAATATTTATAGATGACCTTTCAATAGATATTTTACAACCTTAATTAATGCTTGAGGCTATAGGCTAATAGTTTCATAAGAAAATTTGGTAATTAAAAATAGTTCTCATACAAATTTATTTTAATAGCTGTGCTGCCCAGACAGGTTTTTCACGTTGTCCATATTGTTTTGTCGTCGACCAATATTTAATATTTATTACCACATAAATATTATATTTTGCTCTTTTTAGAGCTCATCACTCAGCCATATATTAACGAGCTCCGTGCAGGGCAGTCACCAAATGGATCGTCCTTTGACTAAAATCATTGTACCAGCGGAGTACAAAATGATGCAGAACATGTTCCAGAGGGATCACGTTGTCCTTGTTTTGACGTTGGTGTACGTGGTTTAAAAATATGTTAACATTATTAGCCCCATCATTAGAGACAATTTTGAAGGTTGTCACTGAAATAATATACTTTTTTTTCTAAACTCTTAATTCTCAACGGGCTGTTTAGAAATACGCAGTGCTCACACGTAGGCCGTCTGCTTTGCACAAAAAAAGATCAAAAAAGGTGTGTTTCCGCTTTTTAAAATTTACAAATAAATAGCGAAACTGTTATACATCTGCCAACTTCATCTTTATGTATCATTTTTATCTGAGCTGATTATGATAATTGAGAATACTTGTATCGTACAACTCGTTATATGTCTGTAATCGCAGGATTATTTAACCGTCATCCCCTCATTTTTTCTGTCTTCTTCATGAAAAATGAAATAAAGTATCAAATTGTGAGTGCAGATAGCCACGATGACATATAATCACACAACAATACTCCAACTTAAACCGTATATATTCTCATAGAATGCTCTTCATGGGATTCCGAAACGACTTCCGACCGAAGAAGAAATTCGTCTGTTTATATTGTAGCGTAAACCGGGCTTGGAAATGGCTTTAAGCCGAGATAAATACGGGCGCGCTTTTAAACAATAATGTGATTAAAAAGAAATACAAATCTGATGCGAATTCTTGTTATATCTTTATAATTTATTAAGACGGGAATTGTAACTAATTATGAGATCCAAGTTCCTTTCCAATGCCAAATAAACAAAATAATGACATAGTATCACACTTCAAGTTGGAGATCAGCTGATTTCAAGCCGGCCTAAAACATTTATGTCGCAAATTGAAGCGGCTTGGTTAAAGTCAACCCTAAAATATTTTTGGCTTGACTTAAATATTCCAAGCCGTCTTCACTGTAATGCACGTTTAATTCGCTCTTTTTAAACCACTTTCGTAAGCGTTAGCTTTTCATCAGAAATTAAACCACGTAATATTTTTAATAAACATCACCAAAAACTTCTTAGTTAAAATAAAAAATATGTGTGATAACAAAAGGTATGCTAACAATTTTTATAACCAATGTTTGTAAAAGCTAGACACAAGAATTTAACATTAGTGTAGTATAGTTTGCTCAGTAAACATACAACATAAATTTGCTTTGTTTTTATGGTTTGATATTGAATATAGAATCGTGTAAATATTGATGAAGTGAAATTTACAATTATAGTAAAATCCTATGTAGCCTGTCGTTTATTCGTTTTTACAAGTAAGAATGATATACAAGCAGCATAATATTAAATTTGTAAATTTTGGAAAGGTTCGAATGTCCAAAAAATGAGACGTCTATAGGTTGGCTGATGTGGGTCGAATTTTGACACAATGCAATCAATAAGATTTAATTTTCAGAACACAATTGTTGATGTAATATTCTGGGTACAAAACAAACCAGTGTTCGTAAATTTTAACCACAGGTTAGGTTTGATATTAATTAATTTAAAACAAATAAAACGACGAATAGATGAATGTGAATTATGTAATAAGTAATATTATTTTCATTTCATTCAAGAAATATTTCTTCTCTTCCCTATGATATAACTTATAAGGTAGATTATAGTTATGCAAGTGCTGAGAAGGGCTTATGGCTCCGCCCAAGATACAGAGATTTAGAACCAGATTTATCTTTTTAATATTTCCAGTTTCCAGAACACTTTTACGATCTAAATGTGTCGAGTAAAGACCGCTCTCACATGAAATATCACTTTTCAGAAATTACTAGCTGCTATCGTAAATCTTAAACAAAGTCACGCATTTTTAGTTCTTTCAGAAATATATTTATATTTTTGTTTAATAAAATGTCATGTTGTTATTACTTATTAATCAACAACAACTAACACAAGCACAACACTCAAGCTAAAAGTATCAAAAGTGATCCGGAGTGGAGGGAAATTTAAAAAGAAGGAAATCCCGATTGTATTAGGCGGTTGCTTTCTGGAAAAGAAGAAGCCACAGAAGAATCAATAGACCTTTACTGAAAAATTATTGTAATTAAAATTAAGATTACCACTGTCTAACAACTTACGTACCTCTTTTTTTATTTATTTAAATATAGATTTTCGTTTGACTTATCTTGTTAAACATAACTTTTTAGTATTGTGAAACAAGCTTTACGAGGGCTTTGATGCCACAAGTGTAATAAAACACTGGAATAGCAATATAACCTGGAATGTTGAACATTCAGCTTTTTATGCTCTCTTTTTTACTACGAGTAACTTTAACGCTGTCTTTTGTTTTCGGATTTATGTTGTCTGTTATAGTTATACATAAAGTTGATTTCAAAAAAAAACTAATGCAATACCGTGTTTTTAGATGTATCAAGAAAAGAAAATTCTACCTGGTGTTTGTAGGCAAAAAAGTGAATAGTATATTTTTTATACCATGTGTATTTTCTGTCGCTCTTTATGATTATTCTTCGTAGTCATTTTGTAAATAGTAATAGTAGTAATCTTAAACGAGGATTTACAGGGGGGTAATTATTATCCCCCCCCCTCAATGAAATATTTTTCTAGCAAGAAAAAAATCTGGGTTGTTTAGAAAATATTTTAAATTACACAATAATACAGATCTGTAATACTACGAATTTCCTAACTTATAAGACTACTATATATTAGATTTTAACGAGGTTTTAACAATAGTAGTTTTAATTTTATAAAATAAAGAACAAAACACAGTAATAAAATAATTGAATGAATTAGTTTTTAGAACCTTTGGGACATGGAGAAACTTGAAATAAGGTTTAAACCTGAAATGTAGCAAAATCACTGCAAAACTTTTTCTTTGACTAAAATTCACTCATTACTTCTTCAAATCTCCCCACATGTTTATCTGGAAATTTTATTTTAAACCACTTATATATATATATCTGCGTTTGTGTTTCCGTATAAAATATGACATATTTTTAAACATGTTCAAAAAGACTGGTTTTACATAAAGTTCGAAGTTAAATTGAATTCGATTTATAAAATGATGAGTTCTCCAGACTAATATTTTGGCCCAATCGTCACGTAAAATTGCCCCTCCTACGATAAAAAGCTATATTCGCCCTTTCTTAAAAATTTTAATAAGTAAAATTTTATTAGGGTTTGTGGAAAAAATACATTTTCAGTGAGAAGATACTTCTAACCAAATGCCTTTCAATTCAAACCACAGTAAATTTATTTATCGAATCAAGAACCAAAATTGTCATTGCAAGTGGACCAATCTATCTCGCCCTAGATCCAACTAAAACCATTAAAATAAAATTGATTCCAAAAATCCTGCTAACGGAATTTTGTGTATTCTAAAATGCAGATCCCTTGATAAAAATCGCTTAAGTGGCACATGATTTAACAGATAGAATTTTTCACAACTTAATGAAAGTAAAATAAATTAGCAGTTAACCAAATCTAATCTAATTTGTCCAAACTGATATTTTGGAATTAATTTACAAGTACTATAACCAATGTTTTGCCGACGTTACAAGAAGTTTGCAAAAATTGTTATTTGTTGTAAGAATAATAATATTATGTTAAACTAATTTTATAAGATACAGCTTTAGCTTTCAAATTACCATTTCTCCCTGTAGATACAAATAATAAAACTTAAAACAAATTGTTTATTTAAGTAACATAAACTACAATTTAAATACTTCCTGTTCAAAATCATAATAATAGCTCTATAATGTCCATATAACTTGAAAATGAAACTAAAACTACAAAAAAAAAAACAGTAATAGAATTAAACAATAATCGTCGTAATTCCCTTCCAGACAGAAAAATCTCATGTTACTTCAACGTTGCCGACTCGAGCCTTAAAATCAAAATCAACAGATACGACTGATTGCAGCCAAATCCAAACAACGAATAAAAAAGATTAAATTTACGTTTAGGGACCAAAAATGCACACCATACGTGACGCCTTGTCACGCGCTATTTGATAAGATGCGTCATTCGGCGGAGTGAGCCCCGTGGCTTAGTGGAAGGCTTCCACAATTTCATTGCAATTGATGTGTGTTCGAATCGCGGTCTAAGCAGTGACCCTTGGTTTTTTTTTACATTTTTTTTAGCTTTAGTTAGCCCTTTTTTGAAGTGAAGTAGTGTACCTGTATTAAACAAGGATATTTTTAAATAAAATCGATACTGTTTTGTGGATATGCCCCATTAGATTGGTCCAGGTTTGTCCATAAAACCATCGTTAAAGCTATAATTTAACTCGTAGGGACATGAGTTTCGAAGCCAAAGTAAAAATTGGCCGGAGAAGGCACTGCGTGTAGTATACATTTTTGTACCTTAGATTCAAGTTTCATATTAATATTATTAAATACGGCAGCATTAAACAGCAGGCAGCGATCGTATCGGATTTTTCGAACTTCCCGGACTGAGGCAGCAGCGTTGTCATGGATATCTCTCTATTCACTTTTTAAGGTACGTTTAGGACAAATAATTTCTCATTTCAGTTTGTTTTTGGTGCAGTAGTAGTAAAATTTGTATTTTATAAAATACCAATAAATAATTCCAATTCCTACGTAAGTAACTACTTTTTAGGCAAGTAGACGAACTTTACCTTACTTACGAGATACTATTTTCTCATTCACGGCAACTCGGTGTTTGTGTTAGCTTTCCTCCAGCGCCAGCGTCTTAAAATAATTTATTGAATTTTGGTTCTTTCATGTGAAATTATTACAATACAAAAAAATAAGTAGTGAGTGATATCACAAACACGTCTGTGAGTAGACCTTTAATTAAAACAAATAAAAAAATATAAAAATAGGTCAAATAGAAGCTGCGGTCGAAGCCGGTAAAACATGGCTTTGTGTTTTAAAAGCAATTTTCAAAACATTCCATACAATATATTATTGGAGTATTTTTGTTCTGCATTTTGAGAATTAAAAATGCTTAATATTTAAGGGTTTCTATATTCGTCAGTAGTTTATTTAGATTACATTAGTTTGAGTCCACAGTTCAGTGCTCCTCATCCATATGTTTCTAAGCATCTACAATCAAATTTAATACTAATGATATTTCAATGTTTACTCATTAATAACTTAAAATTATATTTAAAAATATCCGAGTGTGACTGTATATAATTAATACAGAGTTCAGTACGATATTTATTTTGTATTAGATGGGTTCATTCAAACCTAATACTTTCTCGTTTTCGTTGCCTAGTTGCCATTTTATATTTTAAACCAGATTGGTAATAGTGATTAATAATAATCCACGCAAACCGGTTTGGTGTCAACATGGAGAAACCTGAAAATTATCTTAATGATCATAAAACTAAATTAATTATGGAATAAAAGTTACTTTTTACTGTCGGACTAACCGGGGCAAGAATTTGCATGGTTCCAAATTTGGTACTATTTTATTAAATCGCATTGACTGTTTATATCGACATTGCAAATATAATCTGCTTTATTCATTATGATTTTAATAAAAACTTAAACTGAGTAAAATGTTAAGTTTTAGAGTTATTCCTGTATTCATATCATATTTATGAAATTATCCCGGATAATTTCATGGTTAGCCAGTATTTATAAAAACACCGGCCTTTGTGTTATGGCTCTAACGAACTGGTGCTAATTTGGTAGCGACCTATTAAGTGCCTCTGCGCTGCTGCTTTCCGGTTGATAACGATACACCTATATAATAAAAAACTGTGTCAAAAGCTGATTCCTACTTTAATAAATATATATATTTGTTCCAAACATTTATTTTAAGATGCAAATCATATACCAAAAATTAAAATATTAACGTAATTAACACAAGAAAAAAAAATCGCCTTTACTCAGAACTTCTCTTGTACCGAATTCGGCTACTTACAGATAACCCATCTACAACTATTAAATGACTTCTTAATTACAAGTTAGATTTAGTTAGATATTATTGAATACCTATGCAGTGGTTAATAGACATCATACCTTCATTACTCACGGGCTGCAACTAATCACAAAACACTTCCATCGTTTAACTGTTTGTATTGCCCAATACAGTATCTAATAGCGCGGTTAAAACAATTCATCGTGAATGCTATGAAAAAAAAACAAAAGAGCATAATCGGCGCGCCATAATTTTATATGCTAACCAGACAATCATTTCAAAAAAAAAATCATGTAAATTGGTGCAGTACTGGCACGAACTTGCTGAAAAATCTGGCTTATTGTTTTAAATATATAGATAACTTGTTATTGTATATTATTATTATTATTATATATTGTATATAAACGTGTCTCATTTATATTGTGTTAATGTGTTATAGTCGTAGAAAAAGTATAGTATTTTACTCACAAGTAATGCTTATTTTATTACTCACTTGATTACGACGCTTGCCTGCGGCTCGTGTCGCAAACTTCATATTCGTGAGTAATTACTTGCTCTTTAAATAATACATTCCTCTGCATTTGCAACTGTTATTACTCAAACGGAGGGCGCGGCACTCGCTACAATGTGTGGCAAACGTTCAATCTATTAATAACTAAATAGTAAAAAACAAACAAAAATTGTCATGAAAAACAAAATCCCTGTCAACAATACATTTCGAAGTAATATAGTATTTATATTTGACAATTTCATTCCAACATCATATTATATATAAAATTTAAAGTATGCTTTTTATCAAGTTTCTAGAAAAAAAAAATTTAAGGCACTTTTAATTTTAATTAAATAAAAACTATTTTAATTATTACTGACCTATTTTTTAATACGCATTTTCGACTTTTCTTTTTGTTATCATGAGTGGAATACGTTGCGGAAAGTTATTTTTAATTTTGAATCACCCAATGAATAATGTACATGTATCATTACATTCAACACTATTATGGATATGAATATTTGCCACCGAATTAATATTTTGTTGCTTTTTTCACATATCTGTTCCCACAATCTACGTTATTTGACTAGTCATATCAAATCGCCAAAACGCAATAAATCTTGTCTTGTTATATAGTGAGACAGCAATTAAACCTAGAAAAACGATTTCTAATAGAATGTAACACTATTATTGTATATATACACACACACACCTATTAATAAGACGTATGTATATTCTCGGCAATTTAAACATAGAATAATTTGTTTTGGTTTTAACATCCACAGCTACCATCGACCAATGACACATGAAGTGATCACATTTTTTAGAATCTGACAATATATGAAATATGTATGACAGACGACAGACGGGAGATAATTATTAGAACGGCCAAAAAAATAACTACTGGTCGAATAATATATAGTATTATCCTATTTTCTTTTGCAATTTGCATATAACCAGCATGCACAGAAAAAAGAAATAAGACCTCATAAATGGTAAGAGATAGTAATCAGCGCCATCCTTCGGTTTTCCTTATAAAGTAAAATAATAATGGCACACCCATTTTTCTTATTTTACTACCCCGAGGTTTAATTGCTTATTATGGCATGTCAATTAAAGCCACAGCTGGCAAAGCCAAGCCACTGAAAAAGTAGTAAATTTCGTAATGAAAATGAGCACATTTTCATTCGAAACAAAATTTAACCCAATTTTTTGACTTGGGGTAAAAAAATATAAATATATGCCTTGTAGTATAAAGGTGAAACTTTTGACATATTAAATCGTTTTTATCCCAGGTGGTAGCGATACGACGATACGGAGGATCAAAGAACGGCAAACCGAATTCAAAATTCACCATTAACACGATTCGATTGAATTTTACACCAGTCTCTAGAGGAAGTGTAGACTTTTCTTTATGTATTTACTTAAATCGCTTAGAATCAACCGTTCAGATGCTACAGGTCCAAACATAAAACACTATGGAAAAAAACGTAATTATATTTCTGAATGGCTCGCCCTGTATAAGCTGAAGAGTAATTTGGCTTCGTATTTTTTCAATCCCATTGGGAAATTTTGAGGCCAGATTCATAATTCGTTTGAAAAAAAAAGTGAAATGTGTGAAAACTGTAAAGGCAAAGAGTTTTTTTTGAATTCCCACCGCATTCGAGTTATAGGGATCCTAAATTGATTTTGAATCTCCTTCATATTTTCTTTCGTTTTTTCAATTGTCATTGTGTCCTGAGTTTTTTAATGTAACTTTTTCTTTTCGATGCGGTTTCTAGGACAGTGTAAAAATGAAAAACTACTATTTCAAACGTAACACTATCAATAAAAAAACAGACACAGCCAATTTAAGTAATATCTATAGTTACATCATATCAAAATTTATAAAGAAATAAACAACTTTATTTTCTTTTTTTAGTATTTTGTAACCGAATTTTGGCATATAATAATTTATTTCAATTAATAAAAATAAGTATGTATGCATCACAGATTGTGTTAGGTAACCCCATGAAACTTAAAATACATATATACAAATATGGGAAAAACTATTTGTTGAATGTTAAACATGAAGGTCAAAGGTATCAGTTTGTTTTTAGCGCTTCACCTACGAACGTATTTAGTAATAATAAGTGTTGTTGTTGTTATATTCATGTAACATTCGTTCCGTTTTAAGCCTATATATGACGAATACTGTTTTAGTATGTCTATAAATATTGGATTTAATTACACCCTTTTTATAGGTAAGTTTTTTGCACACTGTAATCATGGTTCATTTCTTGTAATTCAATTTATCTGTGTCTTTTCTATGTTATGCTTGTTACAATTTTTTTTACATTTTAGCTCTGAAGAAGGTTTAAATAAAATAAACCGAAACCTTAGCTAATTAAATAGTAGTTTTTCATTTTTACACTGTCCTAGAAACGCCAAAAAAAGAAAAAGCTCCTTTATATTCTCCATCGAACCCTCGTCTTACCTTGACAAAGTGGTCAGGGTTTCGACTCCTGAAAATTCCTTCAAAGTTTGAATCATCAAAATTTCGAACAAATTGTCCCACCAAAATTGCGTTTTCACCAACTAAGCACCTATTTATCCTCTACGATCGACCTACAATAAGATTTTTTTCCGACTTACTGCTATCGAGCTAGAGCGAATCGAAACATTAACAATAAATGCGTGTGGCTTTTATTACAAGGGTGGAAGTTTCGTGATACAAGTCTGAGAACTTATTTCAGTGAAACACAGGAGCAAGATTACCTGCTGTAACCCCATTGACTTCATATTGGTCAAAAATCAAGGATCATAACGGGATGAACTGGTTACATTTTGGTAAAAATCCAATATGACGGAACAAAACAGCCGCATCACAAAATGTAAAAAAAAATATTATAAAAAAATTGGGCAAAAATAAAGTGTAATATAGGGATACATTTTTGTTTAAATATATTATGGCGAAACAAAATGGCGGCTTAATCAAATGTTAAAAAAATCAGCGTCAAAAACCATTTATACAATTGGCTTTTTTTAGGCAAAAACGAAGGGTTAAAAAGGTACGCAAAAACCAAGGTTGGTACATTTTTAGTGCGAATCCTGTGTGGCAAAACAAAATAGCGGCCTTATAAAATGTTTAAATATTCGGCAAAATTCTATTTTCCGAACCTTCTTTTTATGGGGGAAAAATAATAAAGGACTTAATGATTTTTTATAGACTACGTAAATAATGTTATGAAAAATAAATAATAATAACAATAATAATAATAAATTAATTAAAAACTCACAAAAGCTGAAATAAGCCGGCGGCGGCAACCGGCATACGACGAAATATTAAAGGATATTTTTACACTGTGAGTTTGTGGCACCTATTTAATGGTAGATTGGCTAATCTTGTATACACATTACTAAAATAGGTAATCGTGGAAATGTGGATTTGAGGGAAAATTTTACAATAGAATTATAGGAAAATTGTACGGCAAAATGCCCGGCTATGTTTAAGATGTGAAGATTAAATGCGTCAGTACAAGTCAAGACCAGAAAGTATGTTTTGCGGAAGTACTGGTTAAACACAACAAAGTTTCCAAAGAGTATTGGTTCTTTCTCGATCCGAAACATTTTAGAGGACATTCTGTACCCACTACACATTATGCCGCCTGCAAATAATTTTATAACAAAAAGCTGTTCAAAATTTAACACCTCTACAATGGACACACTACAGATTGTATCGTCCAATAGTATACTTAAAATATATGCAGACAGATACACAACAGGCAACGGCGTTTGTTAATGTTTTATTGAAGTTAAAAATCTTGGTAGGATAAATATGATAGATGTCCCCGCAATGAACATTTATTTCTCGAAATGGCCTTTGTTACGTCTGTTGCGCGTAATAAACTCCCAGCTATAATGTCGCTTTAAAATTGGAAGATCAAATAGGTATGTTATGGTCTAAATGGCACTGTATAATATTAAAATTTATTGTTATTTTACAACGAATTTTAAGCGTCCCTCTGGCTTTGAAGCGTGCACTGTGTTGTCGGAGTTTGTCAATTATTCTTTAGCTTTAAGAAATTGCTTTTATTCGGCTACATCAATACGTTCATTGTGTCTCCTAAGCAATTTCATTTTTATTGGTTTTCTTTACTGCCTAGACATGAAAAATATTTTTCTAAACAACCGTGTCGAGAAGTTGACGTTTCTGTTGTCATTTTAGTTTCATAACATAATTTTAAACACTAGTGCAAAAACTGACATATTCCCATTAGTGCTCCCAAAAAAGAAATGAGTTTTTCAGTTACTTTATAATACTATCTAGATCGATGACAAATACGACAACTCACTCTCACATTATCAACAGTTTTATACTATTTTATTTAGAATACATTAACTTTTGTCTGCAACTTTTACGAAATTGATGTTTTAGACACTTCACTCTGCGTGCCTGTAACCTTTAACAGATCAATTCCGCAAATCCTAAATTGGTATTTTACCTTAACATAACATTTTTTAGTTATTTACATAGATATAGGCTCGAATATATGACAACAGCCATAACAGAATACTTTTTGGAATAATATACTTTTTTTAGAAAAACTTGCTTTAAAAATACGAAATTTTAGAATGCTATTTGAGTGAATAAATTTAACATGTTTACTAAATATTATAGTAAACAATCAGTATCTTTTTTGTGCATATGGGAGCTGATATACCAAAAGGACCAATTTACATAGCAAAAATGAGAATAGTTTGTGCCATGCCCTCCTTAAGCCTGTAGCTTAGTGCATTTCAAAATACGGGTAACCAATTCTGTACCCATTAATACTATACTTAAATGTGACCTACTTATAAATTCTTGAAAATTAATTACATATAGACTTTTTTAATTTACGCATCCAAAAAATATAAATATTATGGTAAACAATCAGTATCCTTTTTTGTGCATATGGGAGCTGATATTCCAAAGGGGCCAATTTACATAACAAAAATGAAAACACTTTGTGCCATGCCCTCCTTAACCCTACAGCTTAGTGTATTTCAAAATACGGGTAACCTTTTCTGTGACCATTAATGCTATACTTAAATGTGACCTCCTCATAAGCTGTTGAAAATTAAATACATATAGATATTTTTTTAAGTATTTACACCACTGACCTCTATAAGCCTCAAAGATATTTACTCCCCTCTTTTTCTAATTTTATTCAAAGAACATTTATTGTACTAAAATTGGGCCTATGACCACAGTGATCCCTTGATATTTCAATAAAAAATATTTGTGTTTAATTTGTTACAAGCCGAGGTACAACCATGACCCTTAAGATTGGTTTCCACGTGTGATGTAGACCGTAACCCGTATTTCTATTAAAATTTTTTTATGTTTAAAAATTTCAATAGATTCCCTAATTTTTTGTTTATAAAATACTGGAACCGATGCTAGAAGCTTGGTTTCCTTTACATTTATAATTTGACCAGTGGTATGCTGGTGTTCAGCTACAGCAGAATTTGTTTCTTTTTAATACATCGTTCATGTTGCTTAAGTTTAGTTGATATTAAGCGTCCCGTTTCTTCCACATACATTTCTCCACAAGTCCAAGGAATTTTATATACCACCTCTGTTTGAAAAGGTGCAATATCTTTCGAGGATTGCAAACATTGTCCAATCTTCTTATGTGTATTGAAGATTGCACGTATGTTGGACCGCCGAAGTAATCGTCCTATTTTGTCTGTAGTGCCACGTATATAGGGAAGAACAACAATACCTAACGGTGGCTCCTTATTCTCGCGGAGTTGGATTACTATATCTTTTAATTGAACGCGTAATATCTTCAGTGATATAGTGATTCTCTCACAAAACTATGGTCAGTTTTGGCTCTAGATACTAGTGAGTTAATAACCGATTTCGTGCTGGATGGTGATGGGAGTTTGCATTTAAGTATCTATTTGTATGCGTCTGTTTTCTATACACAGAATGTCCTAATTTACCATTTTCCTTCCTTTGAACACATACATCTAGAAAAGGAATCGTTCCTTTAGATTCAATTACCCTTGTGATCTTGATATTATGATGTTGTTGATTAAATGCAAATTCCCACCACCATCCAGCACAAAAGAAATCGGTTATTAACTCACTAGTATTTAGATCCATTTCAATTTCTGATCAAGATTTCCATCGGAAACATCGAAACTGACCGAAGCTCTGAGAGAGAATGGCTATTGCACTGAAGGTATTACGCGTTCAATTCAAAAATATAGCAATCCAACTCCGCGAAAGGAGAATGATAAGGACCACCGTTAGGGAGTGTTGTTTCTCCCTACATACATGACACTACAGACAAAATAGGATGAATACTTCGGCGGTCCAACATACGTACAATCGTCAATACCTCTTCAAACATAAGAAGTATATAAAAGTCCTTGCTCCTGTGGAGAAGTGTATGTGGGAGAAACGGGGCGCTCAATATCAACTAGACTTAAGAAACATGAACGATCTATTAAAAAGAAACAAATTGTTCAGTATTCTGTAGCTGAACACCAGCACACCACTGGCTATATTATAAATGTAAAGGAAGCCAAGGTTCTAGCATCGCTGCCATGATTTTATAAACGAAAAATTAAGAAATCAATTGCCATTTTTAAACATACAAAAAATTTCAATAAAGATAGAGGTTACGGTCTACATTACACGTGGAAACCAATCTTAACACAGTGTCACGATTCGGCGAGGACAAGTCGGGTACAAATGCCTGTCTGAATCTCTCCGAACTACTCGGTGTTCAGATCTCGTGGAGTAAAGATCCCTGAAGATGTCTCGCGCAATCGAAGGCGAAACGTCGGATCGTAATTCCAAGTCGACACGGTCTAATCCCAAAAACCATGTTTTCATAAAATAGCTACGTTCTTCAAAAAATCAAGTTTCTCGAATGCCTATCACAATGTGTTGATGTCATGATATTTTCTCCAGTTCACAACTTTTGTATTTTAAATTTGACTAAAACCGGTATGCGCTTTCTTAAGAAATGTTTTTGTAAAAATTTTATACACCCATTGAAAACATCTAAATCTATGCCCATGAACTCTATAATTTAATGACGGACCTATTATATTTATGCAAATTAGAAAGAATTGGTTTGACCATTCTCAAATCATCCTGTGGGCAAATTTCGTTTACACATACCCATGAAGTTATAACTTTTTTATTCTAAAAATATGTTTTATGCGATCACAACATTTCTCTTCTATATAGCCTATATACTAAATTAATAATGCATTATATACTATAGGATGTTATACAGGAAAATAAAACAAAATAAATTGGTGCTTCATTCATAACGTTGTTTTTCTAAACTAAAAATTACGGCTTTTTCATCTAATCTGCTTATTTCGCTCCTATAGTTTAGCATTCACGATGCAACTATTCTCAGAAAACCGATCAAATTTTATTTCGAATTAATAATGAATTCCGCGAAACGTGCATTTATTTTACTTGCGACCCAGCTGTACTTTACATCCTCCATTGTTTACCATGATGATGATGATGCATCATTGTGTTCCGAGTTGTTTTCTTGTTTAGCGTGGTATTTCGCGCAAGAGGCCTTGCCTTCTTTTGTTCTGGTGATACCTCTTTTGGAATACTTGCTCTCCTCGCATGGTTGCATGATACACGGGCTTTAAATAAAAAAAACATATTCGGTTTGTCGGGATTTGAAAACAGCCGGTTGATTGACGGTAAATGATGAAATTTTCTCGTAATATTGATGCTTACAATTTTGTTCAAGGACTATCTTATAAATTAAAACAGAAAGACATGGTTGTACATAGTACGAAAGCTTTCACGGCTGGAGCCAACTAATGAATCATAGTTTTTGAGTTGGTCAAATTGGAATTACTTTCCGACGTTTCGCTTGCGATTGCATGAGTTCAAAACGGCACTGCATCTTCACTGCACGAGATCAAAACACTGAATTCAGTGTGAACCAGGATTCAATTATAGTACATTTGATAATTTTGACAAACGCAAAGAAATGATTATACACTCTGTTAGTCGTAGTGTCTTCGGGTTTTTTTCTAGGGCAATATACAAAACAGCGTACAACATAGTTTAGTCCATAAGTGAAGTCGGGAGATATTTCTTCTTATTATTTCTTCTTAATTACATTTTTTTAAATATTTTTAGGTTGCCTCGAAAAATAATTAAACAAACTTTTGAAAAAGCCCGCTAGGAAGGGCGAAATTCCAAGAAGATAGCGTAGTTTCATTTCACCCAAAAAGACCTATACCCAAGAAACATAAGCATTATCGAATATATATATATATATATATATATATATATATATATATATATATATATATATATATATATATATTCATTTCACCCAAAAAGACTTATACCCAAGAAACATAAGCATTATCGAATATATATATATATATATATATATATATATATATATATATATATATATATATATATATATATATATATATATATATATATATTACGGGTTCGCCAAACTCAGTGGCGTATTAGAAGTATATGGAGAACGAGTAAAGATATTTACTTGAGATTTGGGTAAGGTTCATACTAAGAAGTGAACTATATTTTAAAAATATTTTCGAAGTTGCGGCGTTGCCAGCTCTATTGCAGACAGACAGGAAGTTTCTTTTTTTAAATACAATACCCTGTATATTATTGCATTGTCAAATTCTACGAACTATTCTGAGCATTTTTTATGTAGTATGTTCTATACCTATTTTGAGCAGTTCTGGAAATAAAAATTATTTTCTAATTTTTAAGGGTCAAATCGGCTTCAATGTAAAACACGATATATTTTTAGAATATTGTCCCAGAATTCTGAAATTTTGGTTGGTTAATTGACGGCTGAAGGTATTTTTTAATAAAAGGTTATACAGGGTGTATAAAAATATAGTTTATTCGCGAGGAACAGAATGTCCATAACTCGATTTTTTTTAAATGGAACACCCTGTATATTTTAATTGCATCAAATAGAGAGAGACATTGCCTTTCAAATGACATTAGGTGTTCCTATACCTATCTCTGATGGGTAATGAATTAAATGGCATTTAAAAGAAAAAATCGACCATTTTATTATTTTCTGGAAAAAAAATCTGTGTTAAAAGCACTAAATAGACAAGTAAACATTTTTGTCAATAATATATCTATCTTAATGACAACTAAATGAAAATACGTTTGTTGAGAAAAATCTATAGTTTAATATTTACAATATGTATTCACAAACGCTTTAGATAAAAAATTAATGATACAACCGAATAAAACAATATTACAAAAATATAGCTAACAACAGAACTATCCCCAAATGAATTGTCAGTAACTAAACTGTTTAAAGTGTCCTCCATTAACTCTGAGGCATTCCAGAACTCGTGTCATTACATGACTCGTTGCTTTTTGAATCTCTTCCGCGGATAATGCCAGCAGTGCTTCTCTTGTCCGATTTAGGAGTTCTTCCTTTGTTTCTACTGGCGTCTGATAAACTATCCCTTTTACCCTGCCCCAAAGATGGAAGTCGAGAGGGGTAAGGTCTGGGGACCTAGGTGGCCAAATCCATGGACCTCGTCGGCCAATCCATCTGTCTTCGAAGATTGTAGTAAGTTCCGCACTTACTTCGTTTGTACAGTGAGTCGGTGCCCCATCTAACTGATACCAGCAGCTCGGGAGTAAGTTCAATGGTAACTCGTCGAGAAAATCAGAAACTGTAGTTTTCAATATTCCCAAATATTTTTCAGAATTTCAATTTTCATCGTAAAAGCAAAACTTTATTTTGTCATTCATCATGAGGCAAAATACATTGAAACCGAACTTGTATTGAAAACCTTTTTCTCTGATAAAATAAGGATTTTCTTTGGACCAAAAATGTGAATTTCTTCTGTTAAATATCCCTTCTTTTGTGAATTTGCTCTCATCCGTCCAAATAACTTTTTTTAAAAAGTTGGGATCTTCTTGTGTACGCATCAGGATCATTTCGCAGTATGCGACGCGCTGAGGAGGATCAGTAGGCTCTAAAGCCTGGGCTGTTATAAATTTATAATTATGCATTCTATGTTTGTGCAAAATTCTTTCCACCGATTTGTAAGAAATGCCTAAATCTTTCTCTGCGCTATTAATTGATGCGTGAGGGTATGTATGGAAATAAGACAAAACAGTAATTTCATTGTCTTCGTTACCTGTTACAGGTTTGACTTGAAGTCTTGGTCTTTTAACATTATTGTACTCTCTGTAATTCTTCTCTATTCTTTTAAACTTTTTCTCGTTCATTGGGACAGAATCTGGATAAAGTTGATTAAATTGTCTACATGTTCTTGATATTATTTTATCACATTGACCGTGTACATAAAACAAATTTAGAATTTCTACACTTGAGTAAGAATTTGCCATTTTAAATTAGTGAATTTTTGACAACTATGCATATTCAAAACAAATGTTCTCTGTTTGGTTTCCTGGGAGATGACAGGCGTGCACAGCCTACTAGTTAAATAATCTTTCGTTTTACGAGATATTATTCGTGCTTCTACTAAATGGCATCTAATTAATTAATCATCAGCGATGCTAATACTATTGAAAGGTAATTTTTTCTCTGTTGGATGCAACAAAAATATACAGGGTGTTCCATCGTGAGTATTGTTTTATTCGGTAGTATCGTTAATTTTTTATCAAAAGCGTTTGTGAATACATATTGTTACTATTAAATTATCGATTTTTCTCAAGAAAAGTATTTCCATTTAGGTATCATTAAGACAGATATACGTAGAAATAACTTGCCAGTATTTGACAAAAATGTTTACTTCTCTATTCAGTGCGCTTAAAATAGATTTTTTTTACAGAAAATACTAAAATGGTCGATTTTTTTTTAAAATGCCACTTAGTTCATTACCCATCAGAGATAGGTATAGGAATACCTAATGTCATTTGAAAGGCAATGTCTCTCTCTATTTGATGCAATTAAAATATACAGGGTGTTTCATTTAAAAAAATCGAGTTATGAACATTTCTGTTCATCGCGAATAAACTATATTTTTATACACCCTGTATAACTTTTAATTAAAAATTACCTTGAGTCGTCAATTAACCTACATGTTCGGAAACTCGTATAAAAATTTCAGAATTCTGGGACAACGTTCTAAAAATATATCGTGTTTTACATTGAACTCGATTTGACCCTTAAAAATTAGAAAATAATTTTTATTTCAGAAACCTCTCAAATTAGGTATAGGACATACTACATAAAAAATGCTCAGAATAATACATAGAATTTGACAATGCAATAATATACAGGGTATTGTATTTAAAAAAAGAAACTTTCTGTCTGTCTGCAATAGAGCTGGCAACGCCGCAACTTCGAAATTATTTTTAAAATAAAGTTCACTTCTATATATATATATATATATATATATATATATATATATATAATATCTTTACTCGTTCTCCATATACTTCTAATACGCCACTGAGTTTGGCGAACCCTGTATATATATATATATATATATATATATATATATATATATATATATATATGTACATAAATATATATATATATATATATATATATATATTATGTATATAAATATATATAAATATATAAATATATATATATATATATATATATATATATATATATATATATATATATATATATATATATATATATATATATATATATATATATATATATATATATATATATATATACTGTGACTGGCAAAGAGTTTGCAACAAATGGGATTTTTTGTTGGTGTTTAAAGAAAAACACCCGCTCAGGTTTTACATATGTATTTTCACAATCAAGCGTCTTTATATGCCAAAAATATGTTTTATTAATTCCGTCGGTCCATCTGTCTGTATAGCTGTCAGCTCGTGGCATACCTTAAGGGCTACTTACGATTGACTTCAAATTTTCATCAAAAATTAGGAGTCATATGGGGATGAGCTGGTAATATTTTGGTAAAAATCCAATATGGCTGAACAATATTAATAACATTATTACTAAAAAAACTAATTATCCAATTTTGCACAAAAAATTAAGTGTAAAATCAGCCTGAAAATACTATTTATTAAATGAACTTTAATTTTTCTGCAAAAATTAAGTGTGATATAGAGATAAACTGTCTGTCATATCACAGGTCGAATGTACAGGGTGTTCGAAAAAATTTAAAATTAGACTTCAACATTCGTAAAATTTAAAAAATAAAAAATTTACTACAGCGGAGTTATAGGGCACAAAAAGGTATAAATAAAAATTAAGTTAATTAAGTTTTCCGATAGCTAGTGTAGGCAAAATGTGTGCACTAAAATCGAAAAATGCTTACTTTTTCAATTTTTAAGTCTAATTTTCTCTTTAACTAAACTAGATATAAGAAAACCTTTCTTAACTTTTTTTTATAACTTTCTGTGTTTTAAAACTCTGGTGTAGTGAATTTTTAATTTTTTTAAATTTTACGAATCTTAGAGTCTAGTTTTTAAAGTTTTTGAACACCCTGTACATCCGAACTGAGATTTAATGCAGTCAGAATTAGTTTTTCTTTAAGCACCAACGTTTATCAAGAATACAATTTTCTGAGAAATCAATAATAAAAAATTCCCATTTGTTGCAAACTCTTGTGACAGTCACTCATAAAAACTTTTTAGGAATTTGTATGACATGGACATACATAACTGATTTAGATTTCCCCTTTAGAATAGCAAAGACTCATATCTAGAAAAGAACTTCACGCTCTGAACTATTTTACTATTTTTTCATCTGAAATAACTGCCGGCTTTGTACAATGTCCTGACCCTGACTCTTGTCAACTCCCTGCCCTGACAAATAGTACATAACCAACACATCAATTTGTTCAATTAGTTTCTTATAAAACTAACCATTTGTAATACGGTTTTCCATTATGTAAAAGACAACTCAATCAAACTCACAAAATTTTAATATTAAAATCGACCTTATTGCCATTTTAATTAATTAAATCAGCCCCCACGCTAATCCTATTTAGGCACTCAAATATAATCCATCTATCTGGATTAATAAAATGATCAGACAAAAATCCAGAGCGTGTGAAAGATAGAAATGTAATTTCGGTACAGAATGAAATCTAAAACGGTGTAGGGATATGAAATATTAAAAAGTGCTCAAAATTCAGTAATACTCAGTTCAGTATTTCGTGGGTATTTACGAGCTTTTAAGATAATTGGCTTATCAAGGGCTACGGCTTTTTTAATTAAGATTTAATGAGCTACACAAAGCTTTTAAAGAGGATTTCAAGGGGTATTTTGAACAATTTCCTTTACTTCCCTCGTAATCGTGAAAAAATTACCCTCTGAGATTTTTGCAGATCTTTGCATTTGCCCCATTTCCATCGGTCTATTTGTCTGTCTGCCTATACGCGGCAGCTCAAAAACTACCTATCCGACTGACTTTAAATTCTTGTGAAATATCAAGGGTTATAAGAAGATAAAATGGTTAGGTACAATTTGGTAAATATCTAACAACGGCGGAACAAAAAGGCGGCATCACACAATGTAAAAAAATCATTATTAAAAAATTTGCGCAAAACTACATTGTAAGATAGGGATACATTTTTGTGTAAATCTATTATGGCGGAACAAAATGGCGGCTTAATGAAATGTTACAAAAATCAATACCAAAAACTATTTATTCAACTGACTTTTTTTGCACAAAAATAAAGTGTTAAAAAGGGGAAAAGCGGGTGAATTTCTAGAGCGAATTTTATTTGGAAAAACAAAATGGCGGCCTAATAAAACGTTTAAATATTCGGTAAAATTCGGAAATAGAATCTTTTTTTTATAAGAGGAAATCATAAATTTAATACTTAAATAATGATTATGAAAAATAAATAAATAATAATAATAATAAATTAAAAACTTAAAAAAAGCTGAAAGAAATTACAATTTATAGGATCTGAATAAAGTTATTATCAAATAATGTATTGCTTATGCACTAAATTATTATTACCTTAAGATTTATAAAACTATTTTGTTTCCAAAAGTCCTCATTAAGAAGTTTATTTTGCCTTTTTTTTGTGTAAAATTTCACGCCGCGTGGGAAGTAGTTGTGCAAAAAGTCAGTATATTTATTTACCCAGCGGGGTTCCGGATATAACCCTTATATTTAGATATATTAAACATTTCCGTATTTAGAAGAAAAATATTTTAAAACAGAAGATCATCAAAGAGAGAACTTTTGTGTTTATATTTCTGGCATTTGAAATAAATAGTTTGGTGTACAATTATGGTAAAATAATCAACGACTCTTGATTTGTTAAGTAATGTTTTTAGTAATTATTTTGAAAATCTATCCGATACGATTAAAAATTTACACATACGTTCTAATTTTTGCTTAGTTGAAGTATATCGAGCAGTATACGAGTATATTATAGAAATATGGTAAACTTTTCGATCCCAAAAATGAATTATTATTGACAATATATATAATGATTATTATACATTGCAAATACATATTTTTTAATATTTATGTATCATGTATATACTTAAATGCAAATTGGTATAACTAAAAAAAAAAGTTAAAAAGTGAAAACCTTTTCTTTTTGCGTTTCTATTAAATACCGTAATAAAAATTTAGAATCTAATTTTTTTGTCACTATACCCCCCATTCATTATAGATTATTTTTTAACATAAACCATAACAAAAAATGGAAGTCCTAATTGTTTAATTTGGTAATGGGAGTTTCCCTAAAAATGGACCTTTTCTTATTTTTATTCCTTAATGAGGTTGGGTGTCTTTCTACGAATGTTCTATGGTATATAAGGTTTTATGAAAAAGCATAAAAAACAATTTTCATTTTTAATAGATTACTCTATAATTTATTTGAAAATGAAATGGGGTTCTTTATGGCAGTTGCAAATTTCGCAGATTTAATATCTTTTTCGGGTCACTGGACCTGGTCAAAAATTCGATCAAAAATCAAGTATCATATGGGGATGAGATGGCTACAACTTGGTCAAAATCCAATATGGTGGAAGCCTCACAAAATGTAACAAAAATTATTATTAAATTTATCCAATGAACTTGGAAATTTGCGCAAAAACAAAATGTGATATATGAATAAACTAGTTTTGTGTAAATCCATTACCGCCAATTGACTTGAATTTTACACAAAAATTAAGTGTTAAGATACACCGGTAACCTTCTGGTGCGAATCCTATATCTCAAAACAAAATTGCGGTAGAAAAATATCTAAAGTTCTATTTATTGGAATAAAACCTTTTTATGGAGAAAAATAATAAAAGGACACAATTTGTACTTTGTAGACTACGTAAATAATTTTATGAAAAACATATAGATAATAATAACAATGATAATAACAAAGAAAAACCAAATAATAATATGTATATATAGACTATTTATCCTTCTCCTATAATAACATTTCTGGAAATATTTAATGTTTTATAAGTTATGTATGACAGATGCGGTTTCCATTGTTTCGCAATTATAACCCCACCTGATAGTATAAATAAACCATTTGGATCAAGAACGTAAATACCTATATCAGCTTATATGATTTTAAAAAAGAGCGAAAGTTATATTTATTTTAACACATTTGTCTTCATTAAGGTACATTAGTAGATATTTTATTATTTTTTTATAGTTTGTGTCAATAGCTAAATTATTACATATTGCGAATTGTCCTCTAATTTTGTTACAAAAATTTGGCACACAAAGGATAGTACTTTATGTTTATATTTCAGGAATTTCAGTTGGTGTACAACTGTGGTAAAATTACCAACGGAACTGAGCTTCTTATGTAATTTCCATTGACTTTTTAATTTGTGATTGATATGTATGTATGAATGTATGTATTATATATATATATATATATATATATATATATATATATATATATATATATAATATAAGTAAAGATGAGGAAATTACTTCTTCACCATCGGTTCAAGAAACGACCATAACATAACTACAATGTTTCCATTGTAGCTATTCTGCTACCGTGGTATCCCGTGTTATCTGCCCCGGCTAGGCTGATAAGGCAGTTTCCTTTGGAGGTATCAGTATTAAAACCGAAATACCCGAACACTGAAAAACACAAGATGTCAGGTCGTTCAACTTTGAAAGTCGATGAGGGAAATATGCAACCATTGGCGCCATCTGTAGCTACTATGATGCACTAAATCGCTTTAGATACAACCCACTTGGGAGCACAAGACGACACATCTGTATATCATATATAAATATATATCATATATAAATATATATATATATATATATATATATATATATATATATATATATATATTTATTTTTAGAGATAAGTAAAAAAGACCATTGAATAAAAAAATACGGTGTGTAGCTGCTTTTTCGTCCCATTCACCACTGTGTTTTTAAATAAAACTCCACTTATTATTTCTTAATGGCTTTTATATTTTGAAAACAAACAACTAATTTGCTACATAAAATATGGTAAAAATTAAAAAAAACGAAAAATAATCGGTAAATTCGCTTTACCCAGAAAAAGGAAAATGAGGGAAGTTTTGGATAAAGCCAACCGTTTTTACACGTATTCTAAAGCCAGGATATTTATATAATAACTGAGAAAAATACGTGATAAATGAGTAAACCGAAAAATGTGTTGTTTGTATGGTGGTGTTGTAAGATGAAGTTTATATCATGCGTTAGGTAAGGAGTTTGCCAATATTATTTCGTAGTTTTTAAAATTTAATTAGTGGAAATATTAGTATTAACACACAAGGACCTTGCAACCGGTGTACTGCCTATAAATCAATCTCCGTATCGATTACCCCAGCAGCAAAAATTATTTTATTGTGCGATAAGCGTACACACACAAGTATGCAACCGTGGCAATGTTTCAATTATTTCAAAAGGAAACAATTAACTAGATGCCGGCAAAAACCGTGGTTTGACCTTGTGCCCAAAACGGCGGAAAGTGAAAGCGATCCATGCACATGTTTTAGCTTAATTAATTTTTGATTTTGCTATTTTGTTTGTGACTTGGCAGCGGCGCTTTAGTTGACGTTGATCTTGAAACTGTTCCCGACCTATCTGCCCAAAAGAGTTTAATAGCTAAATTTTTAAGCCAGAACTATTAAGGTGACATCCGATTAACTTTAAAACGCCTGGACTTTTCAGTGCAGCGAAGCGACTGAACTGTTTTTTTTCGTTTAGAATATTGAAATTCAGTATTTTCTCAGGTTTATGTTTTTTTCTGTTTAAAAAAAAACTGTATCCTCTTGTTTCAACGTTCTGTTACAAAGTTTAGATATGCTTTATTTCAAGTTCAGAACACAACGGCACGTTTTTCAAGGTAAACCGCCACATTTTGGAATATGCTGAACAGCAGGTTCGTTTGCTAGACTAATGAGGTTCCTCGATAACCCATATCCACCTGTCACACTGCAGATAGAATGAAATTTATGTGCTGCCACTGGCACATTTCAAATTTGTATTAAAAATAAATAAACTTTATAATAAAACACGATGTAACAAAAAATATACAAATTAAATTTACTTACGAATATTAACAAGGTTACTAAAATACTTCGCAATTTGTCAGAAGCAAGATTTTTGACAGGCATGGGCCACGATCACTGTGATTAACGGTCTTTTCGCTTAGATAGTGAAAAAAGGAGATGGGCGTTTATCGATACGTCAGCGGCATATCAATTAACAATAGGTAAATAAAAAAATATCGATATATCGATAAGTGCCGACAGGTGAACAATGATACTTCGATAGATAACCGAGAACATCGATAGTTACTGATAAACGGATTATATATCACTATGAAAGTGAGAACTTTTTTACTCTTTAATAAATTTTGTCGTAAATATATCGATAACTATCGATATATCGAAAATAAAAATATATCGATAGGTGTGCTATCGCATATCGATAGGTAAAATCTAATATAACCCATCCCTAGTGAAGAAGCCAGGTAAACTTAAATCAGATACATACTTTTTAAATGTATGTCTTATGTCTAATAGACTTTGTTCTATGTTACAATTTGAACATTTTTTTTAAATTCCATTAATTTGAATTGGAGAGGTTTATAAATATCTCCAAAGGCGCCGACCGCGTTTACTATCTAATTTTTAGTCGGTTATTGGTCCTACCAGTTTTTTGTTTGATTTAGCTGTTTTAATAGAGGCAAGATTTTTATACCTAACGCTGATGGAGAAATAGTCTACATCTTTTTTCTTATAAAAACTTCCTGTTCAGCAACAATACTTTAAGTGAAATAAGGGCACCGTTTAAGAGGTGAATTTAGTTTCTCCAGTTTTAAAAAGTGGAAAAACAATACAGAGGACTGCAAGAAAGGGCGATCGCGTTCCTTAATAAATTAAATAGATTCCTTTTGCAACAACGTAGTCCGCTTCTTTCACAATTTTGAATTCACATTTGGAATTTCTAAGAAAATTCTCCACAAAACTTTACGAATTTCTTACACTCTGTTAATTTGAATAACACACTAAATAAAAATAAATATATCGATCATAATCATTCATTAATATATTTAAATAAGTAATATTGAAAACCGCTCTCTTGCGAAAACAGGAAATTGGCAACAAAAATTCGCGCTAAATTTAAAATATTCTGGAATTGCCTTTTTGGTGCGTTTAGCTATATTTTCTGCGATAAAAGATAAAGTTTCATTTTCAATATTCAGATATTTTCTTAAAATGTGCATTTCGGCCAACTGTCTTCGGCTAATTGACTTTCGGCCAATTGACGTAGATCCCTAAATGTGTGTTATATATGTGTGATGGAATCTGTTACAAGGAAAGTTTTTGGAGAACCCAACTTAACGACTTGTGTTCATATATTTACTATTTTTACACAAAAAATACCCCAATACCCCGGAATATAATCACTGTACTATCTAATTCCAATAAGAATTTATTCCATATTTTTAATTAGCTATTTATATATATATATATATATATATATATATATATATATATATATATATATATATATATATATATATATATATATATATATATATATATATATATATATATATATATATATATATATATATATATATATATATATATATATATATATATATATATATATATATATATATATATATATATATATATATATATATATATATATATATATATATATATATATATATATATATATATATATATATATATATATATATAGTTAATATATATAATTTTCTTGGGTATAGGTCCGAAAAAAGAAAGTAATTGTGACTGAAGTTTTGATAGTGTCACATATATTGTCAATTTTTAAAAAAATATCATTTTTGACGTTTCGGCAGGAACACCCTTTCCTTTATCAAAATATTTTTATCCTAAAACCAAAAAACAAAACTCTACATTTCACAACAAAAACCTATCACTTTTAACTTACCATGAAACGTAATTAATCATTTAAAATTAAAATCTTAATAAAGAACAAATTTCACTTATTCTTACGAACATACGAAAATAACAAAAAAGACGACAACAACATATCGTTTGCTGCTCGCTCTTGGGCGATATCACACTGATTTGGATTTTATTATTTTTAAAGAAAATAACCCATCGTTGGTATGGAAGGGAGGGGCAATATTTACTTTAGTTATATTATACCGAAATAGATTTTATTTAACACATCTATATCCTTTTTGTCATTTATGGCATGTTTGTTTTTTTTTATTTCTATTGACTCATAGATTTCCCTTTTCTTCTTATGTAACTCAGTTTTTAGAATCTTTGTTCGGTCAAAATCGAAAGTATGATTATTTTGTTGTGCGTGTTTAGATAATGCAGTTTGGTTTTTCTTATCGTACTTGTGGCCATGTAATCTTGACTGTAGATATTGTTGTGTCTGCCCAATACAAACACCATCACAATCCTTGCATGGTACCTGATATACTATATGTGTTTTTTGAAATTTTGAATTTTTTGTCTTGAGTTTTGTGTAATGTTGATTTAGCAAATTATATCCCCTATGGGCAACTTGTACGTTATATTTAGAGAATAAATGATTAAATTGTTCGGATAGCCCCTGTATGTATGGTAGTGTCAAGTAATTTTTTTTTGTTGTTTTATTTGACTGATTTGTTTTTTGGTGACCCAGATTGTTGTAAAATTTATTGATTCGTTTTTTGAAAACTGAATTGATTAAATGCGTAGGATAATTATTTTTTCTAAGAGCTTCACTTGACGAATTTATGGAAGCCGTAGAGCTAACACTAAATTCGACATATTTGCGCGCAATATCTTGCAGGTGCAACCCCTTAACCTTTATGCAAAAGAAACTTGCAGCATGTAAAACGGCCTTAACCTTTATTTAATATTATTGACAAGTGTTGCCCAAATTATTAACTAGAATTTAAGTAGGCCATGAAAAACAAATTGTCTAGAAACTGTCAAACAACTAAAACATATCGGCAATTTACTTATTCGTTTTTTAAGTTTTACAAATTAAAATAATTATCGGATTTTTCATATAGTGGTCTTTACCTTCTACGTAGTTCATTTTTCGTTTGTTTGCGTCACTGTTTAGAAGTTTTATTTGAAAGTTCTATCGTCATGGAGTACACCCGCGAAGAACTGGTTGATATGGTTTTTGTGTTAGGAGAATCGCATAGAAATGCCTTTTTGGCCAGTAGGATTTATGCGCAAAATTATCCAGAACGAAGGCACCCAGACAGAAGGAGCATGACGAACTTATTAGAGACATTTATGGCAACGGGAAATGTAAATTATACAAGACCAGTTAGAAATAGGCCCGTTCGAACGGAAGAAAATGAATTAGCTGTGCTATTAGCTGTCACGGAAAATCCTTCTGTTAGCCAAAAAGCAGTCGGGGATGCCGTAGGAGTAAGCGAAAGAACTGTTCAGCGAATTTTAAAGAGCCATAAATTTCATGCATATCATATTCAGTTGCATCAAGAACTCCTTCCAGCAGATTTTGAGAAACGTGTTGACTTTTGTAATTGGGCACAAGCTAAAATTAGGTTAAGCTTTGATTTTTTTGATAAAGTTTTATTCTCTGATGAGGCCACATTTCATAAGAATGGATTTGTAAATCGTCATAACTACCATTACTACGCCGACCATAATCCAAGAATTTTTAGGCAGCTTGATCTACAACACAGATGGTCAGTTAATGTGTGGGGGGGAATTATTGGTGAACATGTTATTGGTCCCCATTTTTTTAATGGACATTTAACTGGAGCCATGTATCTCGACTTCCTAGAAAATCACTTGCCAAATTTGTGCGAAAATTTGCCGGTTAATCTGAGAAATACAATGTGGTTGCAACAAGATGGTGCTCCAGCACATTTTTCGTTGCCAGTTAGGGATCATTTAAATAATAATTTTCCAGATCGATGGATTGGAAGACAGGGAGCAAGTGCGTGGCCGCCCCGGTCGCCTGATCTAACGAAATTAGATTTTTTTCTATGGGGCTACGTTAAGGAAATTGTTTACAACAAACCTCCAACAACTCCCGAAAATATGCAGCAACGGATTAGAACCGCATTTCAAAGTATTACGCCCGAAGTATTAAGAATAGTAGGAAGATCTTTTCATACCCGTCTTCGTTTATGCCTCGAAGAGAATGGAAGACATATCGAACATATGTTCTAAGTAAAAATTAATTTTAGCAATAATTAGATATTTGTTAATAATGTTAAATAAAGCTGTTACACCTTAAGTCGAGCCTTAACTCTTGGCAGTAAATTAAATTTTATGCAGCAAACGTAATTAGAAAAAATGTTAGGATTTTAGGTTTTTCCCCATAGCTAGAACTACGCTGACCTATCTAATATTTAAAATCGCGAAGGTATGAACATTACTAGTGAGGTTATTCAATTATCGTACTGAAAAACAAAGTACAACATTAGTTTTTTAAGAATATTTCAAAAACCTTCAGGAATTTTGAGATAAGTAAGAATAATAAATGTTGATCTGTTAATTCTGTATCGGACAGAAAAAAAATATATATAGGGTGTTCCATTTTTCCACATTACTAGTGAGTTTATTCAATTATCGTACTGAAAAACAAAGTACAACATTAGTTTTTTAAGAATATTTCAAAAACCTTCAGGAATTTTGAGATAAGTGTAATAATAAAAAATGTTGATCTGTTAATTCTGTACCTGACAGAAAAAAAATATATAGGGTGTTCCATTTGAAAAAATGGAGAAAAATAATTTTATATTTTGCAACGTTTGACATGGAATTTGGGTCACCCTGTATAAGTAAGACTTATAATACTCGTAGCAGAATAACTATAAACTTTTTGAAGTAAGCTACTAGGTTACCTTAGCTTTTAAGATTTTTTATCTAATTTTTATAAATATTTTAAATGTAGACTATAATTTTTTTTTTCTTCGATTTTACCTTTTTTCTCCGAAACTATTAAAAAAAGAGAGATAATAATATATATATATATATTTATATATATATATATATATATATATATATATATATATATATATATATATATATATATATATATATATATATATATATATATATATATATATATTTAAATATGGAAAATTAATTTAAAGTACAATTATTTTTTTACAACTTTCTTGATAACTAATAATAACTAATAATATAATATAAAATAATAAGAATTTATATATATTTATAAATAAATAAATATATATATATATATATATATATATATATATATATATATATATATTTACATTTATATAGACGTGGTAAAGAATGTCGCAGGTTCCAAATTGCGTCCCGCAGTCAGAAAAATGTTTACATTGCGCCCGGGGTCCTAAAACTGCCTGACCAAATTCCTTTGTGCGCAAATTCATTCCTTACCACAGTAGAGCTAAGTTTGTTTCTGTAATGCAGTAAACAATGTATGTTATTGGTATATGAAGTTCTAATAACCCACGCATTGCTTATTAGGGTGCAGCGGTGTAGTTGCTGTAATGCAGTATACAGAAATATATCCCTTAGCGCGATGCAGGAAAACATCATTCTACGTCACAGTAAGCAATGAAACTTAAATAATAGCCCGAGAATAATTTATTTCCTAAGGCTATTGCTTTGCCGTAAATCTAAAGTAATGCCACTCAGAACACCACCTTTAGACAAATAAAATAAGTTTTCATTTTAGATAATTTATTGCGTAAAACAAGTATAATATTTGGAAAACTGTCAAAATTGACTTACAATATTTGGTTGTTGGATTGACATACAGCTAGTTAGATAGGTGAGACTTTAAATAAAAGCTTATAAAAGTAACTTAACTCTATAACAATATTGAACTATTTCTCTAAATATGGATCGTTTTTTATACTGGGAGGAAGTTTTTTTTATCAATAAGTAACACTTCATGCATCCTTCATCACGAATACGCGGATCAATTTATTTTTTGTTTGCTTCGTCAAAACTGTTATGTTGGGATTTGAACACTTTTCGATACAGGTATTTCTTAGTTGAGCTGCGGCTGAGGCATATGAATATCTTACGATTCACTCTGGCTTGTAGCGCTAAACTTGTTTATCCAGTCACCACATCATTTACGGTGATAATTATTACTATCCCGTTTTCCATTTTGGCGCGTATCATAGAATGAGAAGTTATTTTTGTAGTCATATTTTAAAATCAGATATTTTTCGTTACGAACTGATCTAATTTGTTTTAAAATACATGTATTTGACACTGAAATGGCGGCTGTAAAATGAATCTTTACGGTAAAACCTTTGTACGTGGCTCAAGCTCAACGACGATAAAGTTTATTCTGCATTAACGCGCTTATATGCTTAAAAAAAAGTTTATTGTGTCACAGCAGAATGCACTGCTGTGCCATAGTAAACAATGCATTACCGGTTACTATACAATGCATTATTTACTGCGTTACAGAAACGAGCTTAGCTGTATCGAGTTAAGGAATGTATTTACGCGTCCGGAGTAGATTGACGGGATTTTAGCGCTAACTTTAGTACATTTTCATAAACTTAATTTTGTATGTAATCGTGTTTTATAATTATCAGACTGCGTTTTTGCATAGTCCAGGTTAGGCATTCTTTTTATGTAGTCGTAAAACGAATTTTATCACACATTTTGTGTCTTCACCTCATGCGTCAGCTTGCCAACGCCATTTTACAAACCGGGGCCCAACTGGGTGATCTACGGGCAAATGTTTCGGAGTCAGACGCAACTCGGATACAGCCTACAATGTTCTTGTTCAGTCTATGAATCCTATGGTAAGCAAAGTACACTTGACTGATCTATATTATATTCGGCCTCGTCTCATAAATAAAGACATATGTAGTACCTCCGCCTCTGGCCAATACGTCCACAATCTTGAAAGCTAAGCAAAAAAGAATCCCTTCGTACCCTTGCCTAACTCTGCCGATAGTATTCAGTCTTCGTTTTTGTGTTGTTACGTTCACGTCGCAAGTGAATCATCGAAATCGATAGTGTAAATTCAGAATTTTTTTTTTTGTAGAAAAGCGTAAAAATTATGCCGAAACATAGAAAAAGAAGTCGTAGTCAGTCGGTAGAACGGTCGGGCTTTTATAAATTGTTTAAGAAGTTAAATAATAGGCTTAATAGTCTTGAAGAAAAATGCAAGGTTAAGAAAAGTCGTGGTCGTAAAATACGGGCACCTGTACGTCGTGTTATCAGTGACAGCGAAAGTGAGATAGACCGTTCTCGGTCTCCGTCTCGATCTCGGTCTCGTTTTGTTTGTAGAGAGAGAGAGGTAGACAACTATACGTCTGTGACTTCATCGGATGAGGATAGCAAAGATGATGGTGACACCGTACAGCCTGTGAGAGTTGTTGTTGTTGATTCCGATAGGGAAATAATCAATAATCCTGGTATTAGCGCGACGGCCGGCGGCGCCTGCGTCTGCTTCAGGGATAAGTGGAACAGCTGATAATGACGGGCACAGGGAAAGTAAAATATATTTCAATTCCAATGTTTTGTGAAAAAGGATAAGTCCTAGAAGGGCGCATTGAGGGAGAAGAGTTGTTGCTACCCCCCCCCCAAATTTTTTGTTTAAAAGACACCTATTTTTTGGACAACATTTTTTTTATTTTGTTTGTTGTCTAAAACCTACCTGCCTGTTTGTGATAACAGGTATAGGTATCCTCCAGTCTTTCTGTTAGTGATAACGGAATAAATAATATTTTTTTTGTATTACCTGTTTGTGATAGCAGGACACATATTTTCTGTTGTAATGATAACAGATTCCCTATTATGTGTATATCGTTGTTTTACCTGCTTGTGATAGCAGGACGCATATCCACTTGTGGAAAATGGATTATGTGGCCTTTTCTTTCCCATTACTTGATAATAGTTTTTATTGGTTGTGATATCAATGAATACATTTAAAGAGAATTTAACTAAACTGGTTCATTCTCTTGCAGATGAATCCAGAAACAATTTAAATATGGAAATTTTATCCATTTTGGGAGAGGAAGGGGTAGCCAAGAACTCGTATGGAAAACCCATCCATGCAGATATAGCTTTGCGATGGAATAATATTTTAACTGGTGGCCTGGATGACGAAACCAGAAATTGTCTAATTGAAAAATATTTGCCTCCAGAAAATTGTACCTTAATAAATCCACCTTCAATAAACCCCGAGGTAAAAATTGCTATCTCGGAAAGTATTTTACAATTACTCGCAGAGCAACCCGAGCAACAGAAGGCGCAGTCATCGCATATAGACTTTCAGGTTAGTAAACCATGCGGACGCCTGAGACATTTTGTACATAGGTGGCAGAGTTTATTTATAAATAGGACAGTGAGGTCTTATATTAATGGACTGTCAATTCCATTTACCAATAATCCCGTGCAAAAGTTCATTCCCACAGAGAATAAATGGTCTCAAAAAGAAAATTTAATTTTAAAAAAGTTATAAAGGCGCAATATCAGCTGTCAAGAAATGTAAAAAACAATTTATTTCAAATTTTTTTTTTTGTACCAAAACCTGATGGGACCTATAGATTAATATTAAATTTAAAAAAACTTAACTCCTTTGTGGAAAACAAACATTTTAAAATAGAAGATAATAAGGTAGTTGCCCGGCTAATAAGAAAACATTTTTTTATGTGTCGCATTGATTTAAAAGATGCTTATTATCTGGTCCCAGTACGAGAAGCACAACAAAAAATACCTAAGATTTATATTCCAGGATGTAATTTATGAATACAAGTGTCTACTTTTTGGGCTCAGCTGTGCACCTTACATTTTCACAAAAATTTTAAAACCTGTAGTTAGTATGCTAAGAAAAAGGGGGATCCTTTTAGTAATTTATCTGGATGATTTTTTGATTTTTGGAAAATTATATGATGAATGTAGCAGAAATACAAATTTAGCAATTAAGACTCTAACATATTTAGGTTTTTTAATTAATCATACAAAATGCAGTCTAATACCTAGCAAAATATGTAAATTTTTGGGTTTTATCTATAACTCTTTTTCAATGGAACTATCATTACCAACTGAAAAGCAAGTTAGAATATCTTGTATTTGCAAAAAATTTTTAAAATTAAAAATATTTAAGATTAGAGACTTTGCAGAATTTATTGGCATACTGGTTTCAGCATGCCCAGCGATAAAATATGGGTACTTTCATTTAAAATCCCTAGAACGGTGTAAACATATCGCTTTAAAACAGGCTAAGGGTTGCTATGATGTACAGATGAAAATACCAGAGACGTTATTTTTTGACATTAATTGGTTTATAAATAACATAAATACTTCCAATAATATTAGTTTGTCTAAATTTTGCTTAGAGATATTTTCTGATACATCAAGATCAGGTTGGGGGGCTTTTTGCAACGGAAAGAGAACGTTGGGATATTGGTCAGATAAAGAACAGGTAGAGCACATAAATTATTTAGAGCTTTTGGCATTGTATTTTGGATTAAAGTGTTTTGTTTCAAAATTATCAAACTGCAATATTTTATGTCGTGTTAACAACACTACAGCTGTAGCCTGTATAAATAAGAAAGGGAGTGTTAGATTTAATAAATTAAATGAAATAACAAGAAAAATTTGGATGTTTTGTGAAAGTAGAAATATTTTAATTTTTGCTAGTTACATAAATACAAAGCATAATATAGAAGCCGATAGGGCCTCTCGTCAGGTGCACAAGGAGACGGAATGGTCTTTATCAGATAAAGCCTTTCAAAACATTGTAAATTGTTTTGGACAACCAGATATTGATATATTTGCTAGTAGGTTGAATAGAAAGTGTCCTATGTTTATATCATGGTTGCGAGACCCAGAGGCACATAAAGTAGATGCCTTTACACTGGATTGGAGCAAACTAAATTTTTATGCGTTCCCACCCTTTTGTATGATTTAAAGGTGCTTCAAAAGATAATTGAAGATCGAGCGGAAGGGGATAGTAGTTGTTCCTCTCTGGGTCTCACAACCATGGTATCCTATTTTTAAGTCAATACTAGTTGGTGAACCATTAATCTTTAATCCTAAAAAATTTTTTACTTACCTTTAATAGGTTACCACACCCCCTTTGGTAGAACCTTACCCTGGTGGCGGGGAGACTATCAGGAGGGCGCTATTGTTAGGAAAGGTGCCTAGAGATTCTTTAGATATATGTTTAAGCTCAATTACACCCGCAACATTAAAGCAATATAATGCTGCCTTAAAGTTATGGTGGGAGTTTAGTATAGCAAATAATTTAAATCCCTTTAAAGTTGAAGTTCCAACTGTCCTAGAGTTTTTAACCACACATTTTAAGAGAGGGGCTTCATATGGAACTCTTAATAATTACAGATCTGCAATTGCACAAATAGCAGGGCCGGACTTGGGGCAAGATTTTAGGTTAAAAAGGTTTTTTAAGGGAGTTTTTGGGAAAAGACCAACCTTGGCTAAATATGAAAATACCTGGGACCCAGGTATTGTTATAAATTATTTAAAAAACTTTAAAACTAGTGAGATTAGTTTGGAAATGCTTACCCAAAAACTAGTAAGTCTGATGGCATTGGCAACGGGACAGCGTATTCAAACCTTAAATCTGATTGATATTGACAATATAATAATTCAAAAAGAGAGAATTGAAATAAAAATTCCAAGTCGAATAAAGACATCAGGCAGAAATAAGAGTCAGCCTTTTATAGTTTTGCCATTTTTTAATGAAAACCCAAATATATGTGTTTCTAGGACTCTCCTAGAATATTTGGAAAAGACAAAGGAATTAAGAGGCTCTTGTAAATCCTTGTTTCTCACATATAAGAAACCATATCACAAAGCCACCTCGCAAACCATCGCAAGATGGATAAAACACATTTGCGAATTTTTACAATAGACCTTTGATATCCAACCAAGAGTTTGCCCAAACAATTCTTAGTTTGTAAATTAAAATAATAATTAACATAAATAATAATTTGTTCGTTGGAAAGATGTTTGTTATTTGGTTTGTCTTGTTTTTTACCAAAACCTTTATATTATATGTTATGATATTAATTTTTATGTTTTCCTTGTTGTTGTAAGATTAGTGTGTTATAAACAAACATAAACAAAATATGTAAATTTTTGGGTTTTATCTATAACTCTTTTTCAATGGAACTATCATTACCAACTGAAAAGCAAGTTAGAATATCTTGTATTTGCAAAAAATTTTTAAAATTAAAAATATTTAAGATTAGAGACTTTGCAGAATTTATTGGCATACTGGTTTCAGCATGCCCAGCGATAAAATATGGGTACTTTCATTTAAAATCCCTAGAACGTTGTAAACATATCGCTTTAAAACAGGCTAAGGGTTGCTATGATGTACAGGGTGTCCCATTTTCGTAGGTTTTACGGGGTTTCCAGCTTATGAGTAGAGATAGAGAGATGCGGTTTTCGCGACACCGTGCTACTTTTCGATGAAACTAAAGAGGCTCCAAACAGATTTGCCCTAACCATTTTAGTTTCCGTGCTACAGGGTGATTTTGAAAATTTGTCATTTTCGGACACCCCCTGTAACTCAGCTATCGTAAAATATATTTAAAATGTTTCAACTGGTATTTATAGATTTTTTCACGTAGAATTCAGTGGCATACTCAGATTTTTGCTGAGAGTCATAGTTTTTGACATATTGGCATAACCTACTATTTTTTAAATGGGAGACCCTATATATTATTTTTTCATCTTATTTTTCGTGTCGAGAGCTTTTCAAAAACATACCATAAGTCATATTTATTTTCATAAATAACATGAAAAAATGCATTTTTCTTTAAACGGATTTATGGCATAGCAGATCAATCGAAATAAGAGAAGGTGGCTGTGGTAGCCATGGCAACGCCAACAAAAATATGATCAGGCAGCCATTACTGCTGTCATTTTTGGCATTATTGCGTTTAAATTTTTCTTGACGTCTATTATAATCATTGTTTTTAATATGGCTCAGAATCAAAAATTTGAATATTTTGAAAAATATGATATGAACGCGTGTTTTATATTGTCTAATGAAGATGCAGATCAGGCGGCAGAGCTTTATCTGAACAGGTTAGTTCTTTTTTATCTTCCTGCATTTTGACTTTATTGGTTCGCTTTATTTTATCTTAGATATCCCGAGAGAAGACAACCAGAAAAAAGAATTTTTCAAAAAATTAAAAATAATCTTTGCCAATATGGATCTTTTAACAAGCCTCGATCGCGAACTTACAATAAAGACAACGAAGAATCTGAGGTCAACGTTTTAGCCCTCGTTCAGACAGCTCCTGAAACATCTTGCAGGAAAATAGACGAAGAGGCGGGTGTACCGAAAACCAAAGTGCAGAAAATTTTGAAAAAGCACAAATTCAAACCCTATAAATACAAACTTGTGCATGATCTGCATCCTGGTGATGCAGAGCGCAGATTGGAGTTCTGCAATTGGTTTATAAATATGAAGGCAGAAGATATCGATTTTGAAAAAAAGATTATTTGGTCAGACGAGGCACATTTTACTAGTTCAGGGATTTTAAATAGACACAACACGCGATTTTGGAGTCAAGAAAACAACCATGTTATTTTTCCTAGGGAGCGTCAGGGCAGATTTGGATTCAATGTCTCCTGTTTTATTTTCAACCGAAAAATAGTTTACCAAATATATGAAGGAAATCTGAATTCGATTAGTTACGTGCGAATCCTAGAAGACGCATTAGGAATTTTGGATGATGTTCCCTTGGCTCAACTAAATAGGATTTATTTCCAGCAAGACGGAGCTCCAGCCCACAATGCCAGAATAAGTCAAAACTGGCTTAACGACCATTTTCCTGGAAGATGGATAGGAACACACGGACCTGTTCGATGGCCACCACGATCCCCTGACCTCTCAGTTTTAGATTTCTTTTTGTGGGGTTATTTAGAAAACAAGGTTTATGTAAGGCGATACGAAAACTTAGAACAACTAAGAATGGCCACCGAAAACGCTTTTGCAGAGTTACAAACACAGTCATTTACAATAGAAAATGCATTAAAAAGAATTTTTAAAGTTTGTCACATTTGTAGGACACATAATGGTCTACAATTTGAACAATAATTGTAGTTTTAATGAAATTATAATTATTACCTTTTACCTACTTCCTAATTTTTTCTGATGCTGTTACTTTGTTATTTCGTTAATAAATATTTGTTAACTTTTTCCATGGCTCCACAGCCACCTTCTCTTATTTCGATTGATCTGTTATGCCATAAATCCGTTTAAAGAAAAATGCATTTTTTCATGTTATTTATGAAAATAAATATGACTTATGGTATGTTTTTGAAAAGCTCTCGACACGAAGAATAAGATGAAAAAATAATATATAGGGTCTCCCTTTTAAAAAATAGTAGGTTATGCCAATATGTCAAAAACTATGACTCTCAGCAAAAATCTGAGTATGCCACTCAATTCTACGTGAAAAAATCTATAAATACCAGTTGAAACATTTTAAATATATTTTACGATAGCTGAGTTACAGAGGGTGTCCGAAAATAACAAATTTTCAAAATCACCCTGTAGCACGGAAACTAAAATGGTTAGGGCAAATCTGTTTGCGGCCTCTTTAGTTTCATCGAAAAGTAGCACGGTGTCGCGAAAACCGCATCTCTCTATCTCTACTCATAAGCTGGAAACCCCGTAAAACCTACGAAAATGGGACACCCTGTACAGATGAAAATACCAGAGACGTTATTTTTTTACACTAATTGGTTTATAAATAACATAAATACTTCCAATAATATTAGTTTGTCTAAATTTTGCTTAGAGATATTTTCTGATGCATCAAGATCAGGTTGGGGGGCTTTTTGCAACGGAAAGAGAACGTTGGGATATTGGTCAGATAAAGAACAGGTAGAGCACATAAATTATTTAGAGCTTTTGGCATTGTATTTTGGATTAAAGTGTTTTGTTTCAAAATTATCAAACTGCAATATTTTATGTCGTGTTGACAACACTACAGCTGTAGCCTGTATAAATAAGAAAGGGAGTGTTAGATTTAATAAATTAAATGAAATAACAAGAAACATTTGGATGTTTTGTGAAAGTAGAAATATTTTAATTTTTGCTAGCTACATAAATACAAAGCATAATATAGAAGCCGATAGGGCCTCTCGTCAGGTGCACAAGGAGACGGAATGGTCTTTATCAGATAAAGCCTTTCAAAACATTGTAAATTGTTTTGGACAACCAGATATTGATATATTTGCTAGTAGGTTGAATAGAAAGTGTCCTATGTTTATATCATGGTTGCGAGACCCAGAGGCACATAAAGTAGATGCCTTTACACTGGATTGGAGCAAACTAAATTTTTATGCGTTCCCACCCTTTTGTATGATTTAAAGGTGCTTCAAAAGATAATTGAAGATCGAGCGGAAGGGATAGTAGTTGTTCCTCTCTGGGTCTCACAACCATGGTATCCTATTTTTAAGTCAATACTAGTTGGTGAACCATTAATCTTTAATCCTAAAAAATTTTTTACTTACCTTTAATAGGTTACCACACCCCCTTTGGCAGAACCTTACCCTGGTGGCGGGGAGACTATCAGGAGGGCGCTATTGTTAGGAAAGGTGCCTAGAGATTCTTTAGATATATGTTTAAGCTCAATTACACCCGCAACATTAAAGCAATATAATGCTGCCTTAAAGTTATGGTGGGAGTTTAGTATAGCAAATAATTTAAATCCCTTTAAAGTTGAAGTTCCAACTGTCCTAGAGTTTTTAACCACACATTTTAAGAGAGGGGCTTCATATGGAACTCTTAATAATTACAGATCTGCAATTGCACAAATAGCAGGGCCGGACTTGGGGCAAGATTTTAGGTTAAAAAGGTTTTTTAAGGGAGTTTTTGGGAAAAGACCAACCTTGGCTAAATATGAAAATACCTGGGACCCAGGTATTGTTATAAATTATTTAAAAAACTTTAAAAATAGTGAGATTAGTTTGGAAATGCTTACCCAAAAACTAGTAAGTTTTATGTTTTCCTTGTTGTTGTAAGATTAGTGTGTTATAAACTGTTGTGATAAATTACATATTTATTACATTATTATGCTTACATACCCATAAGAAAAATTTTCTTTTTTTTTAGACTGTTGATTTGCATATGTTTTGTTTTATGTTCCTTAATGTTGCATATTAACTTAAAAAATAATAAATATATATATATATTTTTTTTTTTTGAAGTAATTAGTTGTTGCAACTTCTTTAAACATCTACATATGTCTTTATTTATGAGACGAGGCCGAATATAATCATAAGATCAAACGAACTTACCAAGTGATGTTCGATCTTGATTATATGAAGGCCTCGTCGAAATAAATAAAGTCCCAACCCAACCCAATTTTTTATATTTAAAAAAAAAAAAAAAAAAAAAACCCAAATTGTGTTGCAACAACGACTTTAAACTAGACTGAATACTATCGGCAGAGTTAGGCAAGGGTACGAAGGGATTCTTTTTTGCTTAGCTTTCAAGATTGTGGACGTATTGGCCAGAGGCGGAGGTACTACATATGTCTTTATTTATTTCGACGAGGCCTTCATATAATCAAGATCGAACATCACTTGGTAAGTTCGTTTGATCTTATGATTTTACTGTATAATAACTGCAAAATTGTGTATACCTTAAAATTAAACTTTAATTTGTTGTTTTCAATAAATAGATCCACATACACACCTCTACAAAGTTTGTTGCATGGTAATAAACCTTCTTGGTGAAATTACAGTATATCAATTAAAATTAGGTGTTTTATTTGACCTTGGTTCGTCAGTTGTACCCTACGAATCTTAAATAATAGATGCTAGCAGCGAAAAATCTATATTATATTTTTTATTAATTGTACATTTCATGTAAATATGCAATCACGTTACTGATAAGTAATTATTATTTTAAAATTTCCTTAGTACAACAGACCAGCTGAAACTGTTTTCTAGGTATATTAACATTATCTAATTATGCTCAAAACTCACACATATTTGATTGGAGTATTTTTTAATGGAATAAGCTATATTTAGAAGAACTTTTAAAACTTATCACTTCGTTTTGTAAGTTGGCTGAAATAATCACTATCCTAAAACCAACTACTGAAAAATTTTGATATGCACACCTTAACCTTTTATTTGAATAACATCTAAATAAAACTAGTGGTCATGTTGTTTATAAGTGATTGTGACACCATCACCTTGATATTTTTCCACCTTGACCTAAAGTCATATCATATATATATATATATATATATATATATATATATATATACAAAAATCGTCTTAGGTTTTGAAAATAGATCGTTAGTAATATTCTACATAACACTCACGATACAAATAAGCAAAATAAGCACTTATCACTCCCAAACCTAACACTTTTTACGAAAAGAAACTTTCAAAGCGACTAGAAAACAAAAAGTTATATCAACCAAAACAAAAAAATATATGCAGTTAGTATTTGGTAGCAGCTGTTTAAAAATAGGTTTCGCAGCACTAAAAATACTTTTTAATCAGATGATTCCAAAGCCAATTTTTTTTGCGTCACTATAAATTTATGAATGTTTACGCCATATTCTTAATATTCTTCTATTTTGGAAATTCTGGTGGATATAGCTAATTTTTCTATTTTACACAAATTAGTGCTTGATACTGAATGATTTCAGTTATTTATTTATTTAGTGTTTTATACATTTTATTGATTTCTCTATAACAACTTTTTGTCAGATATATAAATATCTTAAGAGTACAGAGTCCTTTGTTTTGATTCCCCAACTCCAGTATTGGCTAAATTTTAGGAGACAGAGACTATAGGTATATAGGGTGTTTTTAATTTATGGCTAAAAATGCAGGATGTACTTTTTTGGCCAAATTCTGGGTTTATAAAAACATGTGTCCGCAAGACCTTCCTTCTTGAGATACATGGTGTTAAAGTTTTATTAAATCTACAGGGTTGAATTTTTTCTCAGGTCGCGACCCCTTTTACACCCCGAAATTTTTACTGCGACGTCACTGGCCATTTTTACAACAAAATGAAATTGCCATTCTATTCTGTAACTTGATTATTTTGATTTAGCAAATTGTAGACTCATGCATGATCTCAACTTATGGAACACGGAAAAATGGTAAAATTGCATGAAGTGTCTAGTGCACGGTCCAACGTACCGTGTACTACCAAAAATTAACTCGATCGGGCGATAACTTTTTAAATTTTTTTCGAACAAAAACTTATAATTTTGTATGGAGTTGTATTTTTAAAAATCGGACTACGTTTTGGTTAGCTTTGATTACGCCTTTTCCAGTTGATGTATCTATATTAAATCAATATTAAAACAAGGAGCCTGCCGTTGGACCTTGACATTGTGCTTAACAATTTCTAAACAAATAATAAGAAATTTAACAACACAAATTTTTTGTCAGTTCCGTCGGTCTGTCTGTCTATCAGTTTGCAGCATAGCTAAAAAACTACTTACCCGATTGACTTCAAATTTTGGTAAAAAAATTAAAGGTCTTATGGGGATGACCTGGTAACATTTTGATAAATATCCAAAAATCAAATTTTACATCAAAATGAACTAGTAACATTTTGGTATGAATTCAAGATGACGGCCTGATAAGATATTTAAAAAATCAGCCTGAAAAAAATAACTATTAAATTTTGTGCAAGCATTAAGTGTGATAGAGATAAATTAGTAAAATGATGGTACGAATTCAAAATGGCAGAATAAAATGCCGACCAAAAACAGCGTTTAAAAAATCAACAAAAAAAATTTCTTATTTAGTTGACTTCAAAAATTAAATGTGATATAGGAATAAACTGGTACCTACGAATCCAGCATGACGGAACAAAATGACGATCTTAAAAATTCAGGGTAAAAACTACTTATTGAGTCTATTTTAAATTATGTATGTCCAAAAATTAAGTGTGGCATAGGTAGAAACTGATAAAATAATGGTACAAGTCCAATATGGTGTAACAAAATGTCGCCCAATAAAAATGTTTGAAGACAGTATATGTATATGTGTTATTATTATGTGCTAAACTAAATTGGGACACACTTCACTTTTCCTAATAAAAGAAAAATTCATAACGAAGGAAATTTGGGATAAAGGAAATTTATTGATTTTTTAATTTTGTGTAGTTATAAATTACCCTAAAAATTCTTAAAACGTTTTTACTAGTAGTAAAGGGGAAGTATCGTAATCGTGAAAAAAGATCCTACCAGGTTTTTACACATCTCTGTATGTCTTAGAATCTTTAGATGCCAAAAAAAATGTTTTCTCAATTCCGTCGGCTTGTCTGTATGACTTTAAATTTTGGTTAAAAATCAAGGGATGATAAGGGGATGAATTGATTATAGCGAAACGAAATGGCCGCCCATAGTTAAATTTGCACAAAAATAAAGTATTACGTAGAAATCTACAGGTAAATTTTTGGTACGAATCCGAGATGGCGAAAACAAAATGGCGGATTAATAAAATTTAAAAATCTACCAGAAAAACTATTTTTAGATTGATTTTAAATTGTGTGCAAGAATCAAGTGTGATATAGAAATGAACTGGTAAAATTGTGTTACGAATTCAAGATGGTGGAACAAAATGGCCGTCAAACAAAATGTTTGTAATCGTAAAAAAAATCCCCTTAAGGTCTTATGAGAATGTACTAGTAACATATTGGTAATTATCCATTATGGCAGAATACAATGGCGGTGAAATTATTACCAAAAAAATATTTAATTAAAAATTGTGAAACGAATTCAAAATGGCGACTAAATGAAATATTTAAAAAATTTTCTTATGCGACTGATTTCAAATTTTAAACAAAAATTAAATGTGATATAGGAGTGAACTGCTAAGAATTGAGCAAAATGGCCGTCTTAAAAAAAATCAGTGTAAAAACTACTTACTCAATTTATTTCAAATTAAAATTAAGTGTGGCATAAATAGAAACAAAAAATATTTGTACAAATCAAATATGGTGGAACAAAATGGCACCCAATAAAAATGTTTGAAAAGACAGTATATGTATATGTGTTACTAAATGACTATGTGCAGAACTAAATTGAGTCACACTTTGCAGCTCCTATTAAAAGTAAACCTTCAAAACGAGGGAAGTTCCAGGTAATTTTAGTTAAGAATACAGTGTATTAAATTTTTAAGTTCATTTCGTTAATTTATTTACATAGAAATCAAAGTTCTAATTTTTTTATTTAGAATGTGAGTTTTAAACGCATTTACTTATTTAAACTGTTAAAAAAACTGTGTAAAATGAAATCTTTAAAAAAGAACATTAATCTAATAACATGTATAAAAAACATAGCAAAGAATACACTGAGGTAATAAAAAACAAAGCCAAAATACATAATACGTTGAACGTTTAAGCATTCTTTGGAAATAACAACAGTTAAAAAACTATTTGAAACAAAAGACACCTTGATAGAAACTGAGATTTTGTCTCCTTACCGCCTTTATTTTTTTATTCTAGGCCTATTCAAATTCATCGAGAAAATATATTTGGTACCTTTGTAACTAGAAGTAGTTATTTTTATGTTTAAAACATGTTATACAAATTTATTTCAATTATTAATTTTTTCCAACTTTCCCAATGTGTGAAGAAAAAAAAAAACGAAAAAAAATTTTTTTTTTTTCTCGATTTTTCCAGTTTTTTTCTGAACTGTTAAATCTCCGATTGGATATTATGATAAACTAGTAAGTTCTTCATGTTTTAAAATGTAATTATATAGAAATGTATTTAAAATATAAACACAAAACTTGCGGATGTATCGTAGTAGCAAGAAAGTGTGATTTTTTTTGTCTGTCTAATTTTAATCATAAATAATTTTTATATATAAAATGTATCAAAATAAATTTAGGAAAATAACCATTTTTGTCTCCTACATATGTGATTTAGCACATTTATCTGAAAAAAAAAATCTTTCTATATTTTTTGATTGACTCTCTACGTGGAAAGATTTTAGTTTAACAAACAAGTGTGCAAAGGTTTACAATTTCGAAAATATGGTTATTTTTTGACTCATATTAAAATGTAACAGAAATAAATACGTAGTAATACGAATCCAATACCACTGAAAAGGAAATTAACCATATCCTTCGTTATGCAAAATAATGCCTTGAACCTAACGTCCTTCATTTGAAAACAATCGGTCATTTCACGCATTAATCTGTTGAATATTTTCAAGCAGAAAGTTTAAAATTGCTTTATTTAAATCGTGAGTGCTGGAATGCAATTAAAATAAACGATTTTAGACAGTTAAACGCATTATACAAACAACCACTGATTTTGTCTACCCTATAACAAGTTTATTAAATTTTAAAAGACCAATATTGGCATTGTATATTTCTGACCTACAAAATGAACAGTAGTTTATAGAATTCATTGAACACATTTCTATCATGAGCCCGAATATTTCTCTCAGCAAATGTCTGAGTCACAATGAGCATTTAAAAAGATTTATTAGCAATTTTCATAAAATACTTAATGTTCCTATTCTTAATATGCAGCTACTTTTTCAAAAACTCAATCATCAGTATTTTAATTAACACATTTAATACAAAATGAAAAGTAGGACATCGTTGTAAATATAAACATATAAGCCTGTTAAAAAAATAGAATTTTTCGTTTAACATTCGTAAATGTAATATAGCAATTTCATTTTAAGCAGAATTAAGCAAAGGTAGGCTAATCCAAACAGTTCCAACCTTCAAGATTATTTGCTATTTACTCCAAACAAGAATATCTGCCCAATGAAATTAGTCTATCAAAACAAAAGCTGATAAATTAATTGATAAATGGTGTCACATATTAAAGGCTGGGTTTTATACTTTTAATTATGAGATCCAGCAAAAAAAAATAACTAAGCATCTCAGTTGTTTTGGTCCATCAGAATATGAAACCGAAACCAAAATAAATAATTACATATCAAGACAAAAACAATTCTAAAACCCTATAAAGTTTAGTAGGAATCTATAGTTTATGCAAATATAAAAAATACCACATATATTGGTTTTACATTTTCTTTTTTGTTTGGTCGGATATTTTTCATAAATCAAAACAAATACCTTTTTCTTGATTTTCCGGCTTTTAAAGTTTTCGAGAGTTTCACGCTTGAGTAATACAATTTTATATATTGTAGTCGATATAGATATATTTATTATACTTTTGTAATAAAAAAAACGCCATATTTTTTATTTAAAGTTAAATTCTTTGTCAGCTTTCATATTCGGATAACTCAAACAAAAACCACATAAACTATACTAGACAGGCAAGGGAATTTACCTCTTTGGCAAAAAAATTAATAAACGGAACTCCTGATCACTTTAATAAAGTAATATGTTATTGAAGCTAATACATTGGAAATAGTTCTCCACTGATCTACGTTAAAATCTGCTTTTAGTTAGGTATCTATCCACGTCCACTGCTAACGTGATTTTTATTTTAACATGTTAATTCCAACTCTCTGCCAATTCGCTGAACAACAATTTATTTTGTATAATTCAGATTACAGATATTGCATAACATCTACGGCAAATATTCACATTGACTAACTTACTTAGGTCTTCTGAACATTATGTATCGAAAGTTCTACACTTTAGAAAGGAGTTGGAACTGGCACCTGATTATCACAATGGAAGTAAATCTTGCGTAACTGTTGTAGTTAATATAACACTAAAATAATAAATAAATCAAGTTCAAATTTTTTAACTGTAAAAAGCCTTCATGGCGACACAAATATGCTTATCAATTTTGCCGCCATTCACGAAAAGATAAACGGATACACTGGATTGTTCTAAAAACATTTTTAATAAAATTAAACGCTATTATCTGATAAAATTTGTAAACCCATATATTTACAAGTGGACAACATAATTTAAAATTGTTAGAACGACCTAGTTTAAATAAAAATAAAATAATTAGTTTTAAATTTTACCCCCAAACATTGGATTTATTATTCAATATACACAGATAACTCTTAGTTACCCAGAAACGTGTTAGAACTGTTTAATAGAATATAAGAGAACGCTATATATATATATATATATATATATATATATATATATATATATATATATATATATATATATTATTATATATATATATATATATATATATATATATATATATATATATATATATATATATATATATATATATATATATATATATATATATATATATATATATAAATATATATAATATATATATATATATATATATATATAGTTTGGTGTCTATTGAATGTATAACACACGTTGCCACCGAAATAAACAATTAACTTATTAAAAACACTAAAGCATTTTCCTTCTCTAGTCGATATCAAGACTATACAAAAAACCTATAATCATCAGTATATTATTAGTTATAATAAAAACATATTTTTTTATTTGGACAGACAGATAACTACAGCCAGATCTCTATAGAAGTAGAAGATACCGTTAACATCAGGCGACAGGTAAAAAATACTCGATACATTTTAACTATCGATAGTTATTGCTATCTATCTATAGTCTATTGCTGCCTATCTTGCGACAAAGGCGGTTTTGAGAGACATTCCTGCAAATAAATCAGGGAGTAAAAAAAGGCCTCACCTGTCATAGAACTCATAAATATGTAACCCATTTAATAATTTTATACCTATCGATAGTTCTTAGATAACTGTAGGTATTATCTGAGGCTTATCGGTTCTTATCGTATAACTATAGATATTTTTTTTCTTACCTGTTGATATTCGATCGACATGTCGATAATCTATTGATAACTGTACAGTGGTTAATAATCCTTTTCCCTATACAAAGTCTTACACAAATTTGTTTGAAATTCAGGTGACTATTTTTGATAAAAATAATAAAAAATTAAATATACATAATATAATATACAATAGCCTAATAGATGGAGCCGTTTGTCACTACACTAGACACCCCTACTATCCTATATTTTAAAACTTAAATACACTATTGATTAGAAAAAAATATATATTGTACCATTATATATATATATATATATATATATATATATATATTTATATATATAAATATATATAAATATATAAATATATATATATATATATATATAGTTTGGTGTCTATTGAATGTATAACACACGTTGCCACCGAAATAAACAATTAACTTATTAAAAACACTAAAGCATTTTCCTTCTCTAGTCGATATCAAGACTATACAAAAAACCTATAATCATCAGTATATTATTAGTTATAATAAAAACATATTTTTTTATTTGGACAGACAGATAACTACAGCCAGATCTCTATAGAAGTAGAAGATACCGTTAACATCAGGCGACAGGTAAAAAATACTCGATACATTTTAACTATCGATAGTTATTGCTATCTATCTATAGTCTATTGCTGCCTATCTTGCGACAAAGGCGGTTTTGAGAGACATTCCTGCAAATAAATCAGGGAGTAAAAAAAGGCCTCACCTGTCATAGAACTCATAAATATGTAACCCATTTAATAATTTTATACCTATCGATAGTTCTTAGATAACTGTAGGTATTATCTGAGGCTTATCGGTTCTTATCGTATAACTATAGATATTTTTTTTCTTACCTGTTGATATTCGATCGACATGTCGATAATCTATTGATAACTGTACAGTGGTTAATAATCCTTTTCCCTATACAAAGTCTTACACAAATTTGTTTGAAATTCAGGTGACTATTTTTGATAAAAATAATAAAAAATTAAATATACATAATATAATATACAATAGCCTAATAGATGGAGCCGTTTGTCACTACACTAGACACCCCTACTATCCTATATTTTAAAACTTAAATACACTATTGATTAGAAAAAAATATATATTGTACCATTAAAAATACAGTTTTTGTATTTCTAATATACTTATTTGCTTATTTTATCACTAGATGACTGTAAGTTGTGCTGTAAATACTTATACTAATATATTTATAGTAGGGAAAGTACGGGTTTCTTGGAAAAGGCAACTTTCGGTCTGTTACTTTGTAGTCGAAAAATTAACTTTCTGAGCAAGTGTGAAGAAACCAAATTTCCATCTCCCTTTAGGTATAAACTTTTGCCCTTGAGTCACTGTGTAAAATTTAAAGTTATACTTGAACAGAATTTCTACAACTTCTTAAGCTTTTGGTGAAAAAAATATTCTAATTATTATTTTGGGCAAACAAATTTAGGTTATATTAGGTTAGTGAACTTAATGAAAATGCTTTCACTACACAAAATGTAGAGCACCATTATTATTCCCCAAAATATTTGTCTGTATTTTTCTTATAAATAACTCGATAAACAACGAATCCTGGCTAAATACCCAGAAAATTTTACTCATATTTACCTCCAAAATAACATAAAATGATATTATTGATAATATACAAAAAACTTACTTTCAAATACACTTAATACAACATTTGCTTAATATGCCACTTAAATTCCATACTTCCGCAGGATTATATTTTTTAGATCTATCCAAAATTAACTAAAACCTTATTAATATACATAATATATAGACAAATAATGTTTTCAATCACACCACAAAACACGAAGCAAGCAATGAAACGCAGTTTTCATCAAAGGAAAATTTCGTTCCTGGTCTTCACAAATAAAAAACAAGGGAATCAACAGAAAAGACTCACAAACGTGGTGAGATCGTTTAACAACAGCTCCGGGGCTCTCTCAACCGTGGCACTGCCGGATATATTTCAAATATCCTCAATCTCGGACCTCAAATATGTACAATATTTTACAAAAAAAAATATTTTTTACAATAATGATATTGCAGATTGTATTATAATATTAGATATTCTTCCAAGCATTTTAAAAATTGCCATGCTTTTTTATTAATCGCTCAAAATTAGTAGAAATACATGTCTTTTTAATGTTTACCATGCATTTCAGTAAAGCAGTATATAATAGTTGCCTTTAATAATTTATTTTAGCAAACATTTTTAAGTTTAGATGGAGATACCATGGGTTTATTGAAATTTAATATTTAATTTAGGAAAATTCACAAAAACCTTTCGAGTATTTTACTAAATTATATAATAAATGGCATTTTCTAAATTATTTTTTAACCATTAATACATATTTTTATAGAAATCTAGTTTTAAGAGTTTTTCGTAAGAAGATTTTACTACAAATAATCAGGAATAGGAATCAGAGCGTTTTATAATTAGTGCCATATTTTACTGAAAAAATGCATATAAAATTTTACTAAATTATTTCAATTACAATATACTATAAATTTTTTTCCGGGTAGTATTAAATATGCAATGATCCGTTTAAGGGATTAAACATCGGTGATATATTTTATTAAACATTTGAAATCTGCAAAATTGAAAACATATTTCATGTATAACCTAATATACCCAGGTCCACATCTTGAGAATTTCAGAATGTAAGAGGCTGTAAAATCTAAATAGTTCGACTTAAAAAAATAAAATTGCACATTTCTTTCTTATTTTATTTTTCTTTTTTATAGAATCTAACAAGTAAAAGTTTTTCTGTTTCTCTGAAAAAAGTCGAAATGGTTTGGAAGATGGCACAACAGGAAAGAATATAAAAAAAACTAATACAATACAGGATTCGTTTTGGCATAAGCAAATATCTTGAAAACACCTACATATAAAGGGTGCTTCAAACTCAGGGTTCTATTAGAAGTGTCTGGAGAACCAATGAATATATTACGTTGGCTCTGGCCATAGATGAAATGAACGTAAACTCTCTTTTTGAAATATTTTAAAACGTGCAGTGTTGCCGTTTCTACCTTAAACCGGAGCAACATTCGTTTTGTAAATGAAAGGCCCTGTATACTATCGTATTTTTGTACTTTCCTAAACATTCTAAATACTTTTTGTGCTCTGTTTCCTATACCGAAATTCAACTCTGAAGTTCTGTAACTCTCAAACGACTTAACTTGCAACGAAATGGATTTTACTTTTTATTTTAGTTTTTAATTACCGATTTCCCCACACCAATTTCTGGTTTGACAGGCGGTGTCAAAATTTGACATTTCCTGTATATGCAGTGATCCGTTTAAGCGAGGTTCAAAAATGTAAATTTTCAAGCCTCACTTTCTCGAAAACAGTTGAATTTAGGTATAGGAAACATAACACAAAAAGTATTTAAAATGATCATGGAAAGACAAAAATGCAATAATATACAGGATTATTCCATTTAGAAAATGAATGTTGCCATTGGTTTAAGGTAGCAGCAGCAACACCGCACAATGTAAATATTCTAAAAAGAGAGTTTATGCTCATCTCATCTATGGCCGGGGATAAATTCTCAAAGTAATATATTCATTGGTTTTCCAGATATTTCTAATAGGCCATCGAGTTTGTAGAACCCAAAAAAAGAGCAAAATGTTTATAATTACCGGGTTACCACCAACTTCATTCCTTAATTTTGTAAAATAACAGGATGCAATATTGAAATCACGTATGGGACTCTATCAACTGTTAACCCAGTTTGACATTTTAATAAGGACTGGTGCCACCTTTGGCTTTTTAAATGGGATCTACCGCATGCTTGTTAAGGTATATGAATGAAGTATATCTGTACAAAAATAAATCCTATAGAAGCTTACAATTTTAAAATTTTAATAGAATATCCTGTATTTTATTTTCTCATTGGAATCCTCGTGATTACCCGATTTCAACAATATACATATGTTGTATAATTTACTCTAATCGTTTTGTCAATATTTTACATTAAAAAAGCGGATTAATTAAGTTTCATGTACGGTAGTCTGGTTCCATATACACAACTGTCATACCTATTAGAGGTGACTTGCCGATCGCGGTTATCCTACGATATTTCCGATGATTTTCGACATTATTTGCATAATTTGTAAAATTAAATTGCACTATGTTAAGTGTTTCTTCAGTTGAATATCCCGTAATATAAAAAAATAAAAATTAAAGATTAGTTTTGATAATGACAGTTAATTAATTATCATTCCCTGCAGGTCGCACCAGTTTTTAAGACAAGTTTATTTTTTTCTTTGATGTGAAATATTGAAAGAATGGTTGGAGGAAGTATATATTGTAAGGATTCCAATAAAAAAAAATAAATATGGTATTCTGTTTAAGAAAACATAGGTTGGTATTTTTTGGCAGATGTGCGATGTTTATTTGTTTCAGGTTCAGGCAAACCAACACAACTTTTACTTTTAAAGTGAAAACGATATATCGATAGTTATCGAAAAGTTCCAGGCACCCAATAATGCTGATATGTATCCAATATTGACGACAGGTAGCCGATAATATCGAAAGCCATGGATAAATGGATGACATATTTACGAAGGTGAGGACTTTTTTTTTGTTGTTCTATATATTTGGCGCCTAAACCGCCTTTGTTGTAAATATCGATAAATAAGAAGATAGTAGATAGATAGCATAATTATAAAAACCTTGTCCAACGAAATTTAAAACTTCGTGTTCTATTTATAAAACACCCTAACTATAGACCAATCTCATTTAATTTTTAACAAGACAATAAACTAAGCACCAGCGAATTATCAAAATAAGGTAATATTGTAATTCGTTACCTTCATTTTGAGGTCTTGATGTGATTAAAAAACAAACGAGATCACTACCTTCCTCTTCCTATTTTCTGCCTAATTTACAGAGGACTAGACAATACACTACTTTTTTATATCTGAGCAAACCACGAAGGCCCAGGAGTTAAGTACTAGGTACCGTGGTTGCTTTAACTGAAAACAGGGATAGTTTATTAATGCGGGATCTAAAGACTTTTAGAGGGAAAGTCCTTTGGTAACAAACTCTATAATCGGGACACTCTGGGAATAAACCAGCGAGCAAAGTGGGAAGTCCTTGTTCTTTGCAGTTGGACGGTGTAGGGATGCTCGTATCTCATTGGCAGGGATGACTAGAGGGCATAATGGATATATTGAGAAGTATTGTAACTAATCCGAGTGATTAATAGCCATTATATGAGAGTATTTTTATACCTTTTCTACGACTGCCCTTATTTTGATGGATTTTCAATAAAATTCAAGTAACAGTTAAATTAGATGAAACAAAGTATTCAGCATCACACATTAAACTGACTCTGCTTTTAAACGTAGTTTTATATATGAATGTCGGATTGCTGTTTTAAGTTCGGACGTCATACGTTAACAATGACCATACTATTAGTTTAAACGAGCGTGAGTAATGAATTTGAAATAACGTTACTTGTTATAGACAATAAGTAATATCATGAGTTATTGGCAGGGGTAATAAGTATTTTCACTTGACCAAAAACATCCTGTTAATTTACTATAATTTAAATTATTTATTTAAAAGCTAATATTATTCGTCATTCATAAGGGAGCTAACTACTACTGACCTAAAGGATATGACACAAATTAAACGTATTTTGGGTTCCGGGAAACCTCTTTTATTATTTTAGTATTCGTTATCGTCCATATAAAAAAACTTTTTTGTTATTACACCAGACCTCGCAACAGGGTGAGTCAGAAATCAAAGGGCAAAACTGGTAGATTTTATTTTTTAAATTTTTCCAAATATATTTCGGCCATCGGAAGTTGTCTATAACCGATTTTAATATATTCAAATATTTCATCGAAATATAAATCAATATTCTAAGACATCTTGTCATCTTTCACACCTATACAGCGTAACACATAACTTATAGTGCATATTATATTTAATTAATAAAAATATTGGCAATAAGTTAAAGTTCTATCTACTATTTCGCTAACTACAAAGTAGGGAACAAAATTCCTATTGTTAAAATAAGTTCTCAGTTGTTCTGGTTTATGCACGCAAATCAAAAAATTAACAAACGAAAGTATTTGTTCGTTGTTTTTTAATGTGACATTATTCTTATAATAATAAAACTATTTTTAATATTACTTGTAATAGGTGTTGAATTTCAAGCTTCTATATTTATTGAAATCAAACACGTTGCGTCGAATTTTCAGTACAGACTGTCTTTATTATTTATCTCAAAGCAGAGTTTACAAGAATTGCTGATGCAAGCAAAAGCTTATAGCTACATTAATACTAAATAGAAACAGTGGTGTAACATAATATTTTGAGCTAATTTCAACACTCCCACTAGCACAAAATATTATTCAAAATTTACAACTCCTAACTCATCTAAAAATTTATAATGTTTCACTGAACATAAATTTTTTGTTAGAATATCAGCAGGCATGTCGGCTGTCTGTAAATATTTTATTTCAACTAAGTTTTGAGAGATAGCATCTCTAATAAAATGGTGTCTTACATCTATATGCTTAGATCGTCTATGAAAAGAAGGATTTACCGACAGCTTCTGCGCGCTCTGGCTATCATTAAACAAAACAACTGAATTTGAAAAACCTGTTAATTCATTTAATAAGTTTTTTAAATAAATAGCTTCTTTAGAAGCCTCTGTCAAGCCCATATATTCGGCTTCGGTACTTGATAGTGCCACAGTTTTCTGTTTTCTACTTTCCCATGACACAGCAGAACCAGAAAATATAAAACAGAAACCCGTAAATGACTTTCTATCATTTATATCGCTTGCCCAGTCGGCATCCACAAAACCTTTCAAGTCTTGCTTATCTTTATAAAACCTTAAACCGTAATGTTTAGTCTTTTGTAAATATCTAAGAATATGCTTAGCTTGCTTCCAATGTGTTTCATCAAAACAATTATTAAATTGACTTAAATAGCTTACTGAAAAAGCAATATCGGGCCTAGTCAAAACAGCTAGATACATCAAGCTCCCAATAAGTTCTTGATATGGCACTTTAGCACTGCTAGCATTTTCTTTCTTATAAAGATTTAGTTTCGTTTCCATGGGCGTACATACTATTTTACAATTGGTCATATTAAATCGCTTTAATACTTGATTAATATATTGTTCTTGATCTAAAGTAATAACATTTTTATTTTTATCGATATGAACCCTCATGCCTAAACAATTTTTCAATTGACCCAAATCTTTTAACTTAAACATCTGTCCTAATTCATACTTTAATAAATTAGTTTCAACATTATCGTTTGAAAAAATAAAAAAGTCATCAACGTAAACTGTTACATATGTGAAACAATCTCCAGTAATTTTTGTATACAAACAAGGTTCTAATTTTGATTTTTTGTAATCCAACTTTTTAAGAAAATCATCAACCCTTGTATACCATGCTCTTGCAGATTGTTTCAGACCATAGATTGCTCTTTTTAATTTTAACACCTTATTTTTAGAATTGGAAGTGTCAAAGCCTTCAGGCAAATTCATATAAACATCTTCTTCTAAGATTCCATTAAGGAAAGCAGTTGTCACATCCAAGTGTGTTATTTCTAAATCTAACTTAACTGACAATGCTATCAATAATCTTAAGGTAGAATGCCGCACAACGGGTGAAAAAGTTTCGTCATAATCTATACCAGGTTTTTGAGAAAAACCTTTTGCCACTAATCTAGCTCTATAACGCACTTTGTTATCACTCTCACTTTTTGTTTTGAATACCCACTTGCACTGAACAATTGTACTCTTCTCAGGAATGTCCACTAACTCCCATGCCTCGTTTTCTTCGAAGGACTGCAGTTCTTCCTCCATGGCGCGTCTCCATTTGTCCCCATCCGCTCTTGATAAAGCACTCTGCACCGAAACTGGATCAGCACTTAAATCAGGATCATCTGGACAAAAATAACTAACACTGCCCTGAAACTGTCTGGGTTTTGGGATTCTTTCTGATCTTCTCAACTGTGTGGGAATTTCTTCGATTTGGCTACTGTCGTCACTATCGTGATTTTCCCATATTTCACCTGAACTTTCAGAAGATCTGTCTTCTTCGTTGTTTATTTCACTTTCTAAGATATCTCCCACTGGAGCTGGTATTTCGTTACTATTGTTCAAATTTGCATCTGTTTCATTTTCCACCATAATGCTGACTTGGTTATCCTTGTTTTCCATCACAACTACGTCCCTACTGGTGTACACTGTGTTTCTCTCTTCATCATAGATGCGATAACCTTTGATATTATCATCATACCCTACCAAAATACATTTCACCGCCTTTTTGTCCCACTTTAACCTTTTCTCTTTAGGAATATGAACCATTATTGTGCTCCCAAATATTCTAAGGTTAGAGACATTTGGCTTTTTGCCTGTCCATTTTTCGTATGGAGTTTTATTCAAATCTGAAGCCAACGATCTATTTCTTAAATAAACCGCAGTGTGTACTGCTTCTGCCCAAAACTTCTTTGGTAAGTTGGCATCAAAAAGCAAGCATTTTGCTTTTTCAACGACTGTTCTGTTCAACCTTTCCACCATTCCATTTTGCTGTGGGGTGTATGGGTTAGTTTTCTGGTGAATTATTCCATGGTTATTTAGGAATCTTTTAAAATCTCCGTTACAAAATTCACCACCATTGTCCGATCTAAATATTTTCAATTTTTGACCAGTTTGGTTTTCTGCCATCACTTTAAATTGTTTAAAACAGTCGAATACTTCGTCTTTGGTTTTTAAGAAATATACAAAAGCCATTCTCGTGAAATCATCCTCGAATATTAAAAAATATTTTGATCCGCCAATGGAACGATTTTCCATAGGACCACATACATCAGCGTGTACAATTTCTAAAATATTTTTTGCTCGAGTACCTCTATGCGTAAAAGGTAATTTGGCTTGTTTACCCTCGCAACAAATTTCACAATTGTTTTGGCCACTTTTCAATAAACCCTGATAATTTAATCCATCTACAAGTCCATTTTTCATTTTGTTTAAGTAATCGCTATTTATATGTCGCCGATGCCATGTTATACCGGTTACTACAGCTGATCCTGCCAAAAAATGTTTATCAGAACTCACAGTATTTAATTTATAAACACCATCTTTTAAATTTGCCATACCAATAAGCTCGTTTTCTTTATTATAAATCAAGCAACGACTGGTATCAAATTTCACAACATTTCCGTTCTTTATAAGTTGGCTTACCGATAACAAGTTTGTCGTTAAACTAGGGACACATAAAACATTATTAACTATTACGTCATATGTATTTTGACCGACAATAGTACTTAATTTTACATTACCTAAACACTGGACTGGAATTTTCGTCTTATTTGCAACCATAATTTCTCGCAATTCAACGGGATTTCTAGAGTCTTGTAGCCATTCCTCGTTTGCACACAAATGAACACTCGCACCCGAGTCCACGTACCATTCTGATTTGTTAAATGATCCATTCATAAATGCTACACTGAATGCATGAGAAGTTTGTTGGTCACCATTGTTTTTCTTGTCAATATAAGGACATTTATTCTGAAAATGCCCTAATTTTTTGCACTTAAAACATTTCACAATTTTCTTATCACTATTTCCCGTTTTCTGGCTAAATCCTGCGTTACGAGTACCACGCCAACCTGGTTTACTGGCAAACGCACCTCCTGTACTACCAATGTCGACTTCCATATCTAATAATTTAGTTTTTATCGAATCCGTCGTAATAGCAATGCCAGAATGCTCGATTGCCATGATCATTGGCGAAAACTTTTCCGGCAATCCAGCCAACAGCAACGAACCGATCCACTCATCGTTGATACTGAACCCTGTGCCTCGTAACTTCTGACTTATCTCTACAACTTGGTTTACATAACCTGCCATCGAGTCGCAGTTTTCTAGTCGTGTAGAAATTAAATTTCGTAGGAGACTAATCTTTCTTGCAAACCCTTTGTCGTCAAACATCGATTTTAATTTATCCCATAACTCAACTGTTGACGCCGCATCTTTTATATGGATGTATAAAGATGTGTCAATAGTTAAAATTATTTTTGCTTTCGCTTTTGCGTCATCTGCAGGCACAACTTCCGTTATACACTTGGACAAACCTTCCAGTATAAGGAAATTTTCCACTGCGAACGCCCAATCACTATAGTTTTCCCGTCCCTTCAATCTCGGAACATTAACCATGTAATTGGCAGCCATACTTGTACTTTCACTCGAAAATTATACTAACACTAAATCGCGTATTCCGATAATTCACGCAGGCTAAAACGGCCTGGGCCCATAACCTATTGAAATCAAACACGTTGCGTCGAATTTTCAGTACAGACTGTCTTTATTATTTATCTCAAAGCAGAGTTTACAAGAATTGCTGATGCAAGCAAAAGCTTATAGCTACATTAATACTAAATAGAAACAGTGGTGTAACATAATATTTTGAGCTAATTTCAACAATATTAACCAAATATCACCCTGTACAATATCTAAAGACATGACCAAGCATTGTTTTTTTATTCAAATTTATTTTATGCCATGCATATGGTTTATTTGTATTTTGATGAATAGTTCAACGTAAACTCTGTTATAAAAAGTGCTGTTTGTTTAATAATATTAAAATTGTATTGTTCAATTTTCTAATAATGATTAACTGTTACATTTTATGTGATCATGAAAACATTCCTAATATTTTACATGGTGGTCCCAAAAATGAAATGAATTATTGGCATACCAAACTAGACTTGCTCGTCTCTACAAGAATATATTCACTTTAGTAGAAGCAATCGCTACATCTCAATACGCGGCTATGTGTAAGTTACAAAAGCCATCTTCGTAAGGTGGAGGGGAAGTAGGGACAATATTTTATTAACACAATGGAAGCGATATTAGATGCTTGCACACATTTTAAACAACATTAAATATACAATGCCATCGAACATATGTTGTGAAGGCCGTTTGATAACTGTATTACGAAAACAATTTTTTATTTCAATCAACGTTGTAGTGATATGTTCCGCTAGTCAAACAAAAAACTAGAAAATATCCGCTGGATGCAGCAAAACGAAATTAATATACACGAAGATGAAAATAATCGTATGCGTCCTCATGCCATTATACCAACTGTTTCAAATTATTGGCGAGATATCCTGTATTAATGCCTGTTAAACAAAACTTTTAGCATAGATTCGTACCAAGCCACATGCGTTTTGATGAGTAAGCATTAATTGCAAGACCAGTTTGATGAGCCAATATATTATTCTTTTAACTGTGTAAGTTCTAAGCAATTTTTAAGACTTACATATTTGACATTACGAGAACTTTCATGATCATATATTATTTAACAGTTAACAAAACCGCAATCGCAGACTGAGCTTAATTAACTGCAGAATTTCTTTTCCAAATGTGAAAATGTACACTAATTAATGATTTACACTGTATATATACGAAAAATGTCTGATAATATCAATTTAGGACTTACGATTTCATATTAAAATAGGCTTGATTATAACTTTCGATGTCCGAAATATGTCCATGTAAATTTTTAAAAATGAAAATACGAGTTTTGACCCTTGATTTCTGCCTCACCCTGTTGTGAGATTTGCGCATAGCAAAAAAGTTTCATTACAGCGTGGACAAAGAGATACTAAAATATTAAAGTGAGTTTCACGAAAATAAAAATGCGATTAATTTGTGTAATGTTTTTTGACTTTGTCTTTACTTAACAATGAAATGCACATCAACTTCATCAATTGCAATTTCCGAACATATTTTTGCAATGTGGTGTAATGTGGAAATTTTTGCTAAAATTAATTTGCTCAAATTACTTTATTACTCATGCACGATATTTCAGGCAACTAAAATCATCACTACGCTACATCCTTATCCTCGAGGGGTGAACGCACACCAAGACGGTCAAAAAACTAAGTAAACTGCGTTACAAAATCCAAACGGAGGTCGTCAACTGCTTCTACGGTGTTGCCAATTTGGGAAAATTTGACAACATTTAAAGAAATTATCTCAACAAATTGCTGAGTTGTTAATAAATAATTAATTTAAACTATCTTATAAGTAACACGAATAAAAATAGTTCAAGTTGTTTATGCTAAAAAGAAATTACGCCGCAACTCAAAGTCGTCAAAATCATCATGTACTGTCACACATATAAATTAAGGTTGAACGTATTATACGTCCTACATCCAGCAGTCAAATCCCAAATAAACTGCGTATAATAACAATAAGCCTTGTTAATAAATAACCGAAGTTTTTGTCAGTACTTATTGAGAAAACCCAATTCTAGTGTCGGTAAATAATGTTTTTCTGCAGAGCGATGAGTTAGTCGAACACTCGACAGATAAAAGCTTTATATAAAAGGTCGTTCATACCAGCAGATGAATTGCCAAGCAAAAATATTTTTAATGGCTGCCGTTCAAGGTCGAGAGAACGCGAAATAAAAATACGAAACGCTCGCCCATTTGTTATTATAAGTAACTTAAGTGCAGGCCGATTTTCGTAGAGTTAGCTTGATGCATAGCTGTGACATCACGCTTGCTTTTTAGCTTTTATTGGACGTAAACAGTAGATTAAATATTCAGGTAGTATCGAGTTTTACATCAATGGTCTAGCACGGCTGCTATCTTTTTGTCTATACATTATTTGTGTCCTGCTAGAATCTGAATTCAGTGCAATAATTAAGACTGATGGCCGGGCTTCTTATAATTGAGCGCACTTGACATGTTGATGCAATTCTGACTTACTAAAATACAACTATATTAATAATTTATAAAGAGTAGTACTAGAATTTAGTATATGATTTATGAAATATTGTTAGTATCTTGAGTACGGTGTTCGTTCAGTAACTTAAAATTCAAGTTATCTCGGTCTTTAAACATTAATTATTAAAAAAATTAAATTTTTTTCTTTATCGACTGAGCATACCATTAGTAATTGGAAATATCAAAAAATGATATTTCGTGTACCATAAAATATTCAATAACTATCCCAACACCCTACCTCTTATTTCATAATAAGGATAAAAGTCCTAGAATTTTAAAAATCTCAATTTTCCAGAATTCATTAAATAGACAAATTACGACTAAGTAAATCCAAAACTAAGGACTTACAGAGATGATGCTTAATATCCTAATAGAGAAAAAGGTCTCCTTGTTTATTTCTCTATATCCGAATATATAGCAAAGCACGTTATGAAATGCCAGTTCATTTTGGCCTTGTAGAATTGAACCACTAATTTAGAGCCAGGTCTAATATGTATATTACCTTTTTTTTTGAAGTTAGTAAGTACACAATGCTGTAGTGTGATTATGAAAAAAAAAACTGTCTTGTTGGCACTGATTTTATTATTAATTTTACACATTCGTTCAAGTAATATCTATTGTCGTATCCAATCTCAGTTTGGCTAAATTACCTGAAAAATGAAGAACAAACGTGTAAAATTACCAAAAGCAAGTCCACCAAAAAGTTTTTTTTATTACTTTTTGCTTCGCAATAGTTCATAATTTAAGTAACATTAATCTATTTTCAAAATTTGGGAAATATATTCTGGTCAAAATTACAAAGGTATTTATTTTTATTTAATGGAATTAATTTGTAATAGTCATGTTAATCAATAGATTCTGACTTTTTGAAATTTTGATTGAATAATTATTACCCACAAGTTTTTTTTTAACTGTTGACGCCGAAGTTTAAATATAAAAAATACTTTTTATATCCCAAAAACGCGAGCAAAAACTTATGTATTTTGAGTAATCCTTTGTACACCCTGTCTAACACCATCGCTGACCTTAAGGCATTAACTTTAAGGTATCGAAAATGATTGGACAGCATTCTCTTCTTATCTTAGACCACCAGATGACAGCCGCCTCATACTCGGGATTTTTTTAAATATGGTGGCCTCTTGGCTGCGCTTCAGAATAGCTGATGGTTAAAAAAAAGTCCCGGATCTTGTATTTCGCTGATAAACTACTGCTTCGCCGCTGCTCCAAGGCTCGCGGGGCCCTCACCACATGTGGACCCTTCGTCTATTCAATAATAAATCACCGCAAAAATATTGCTCCATCCCTGTGCTGGGGCCTCTGTCTACGACGGGGCCTAGGGCTGTAGACCCCGTAGCCTTCTCTTTAACGTTCAAGTAAACGTGCGGCGTTGAATCGACCGCCCTTGATACATTTTTGTTTATACAAATTTGGATTATTTTCGCCACAATTGTTTTCGTCTCAAGTAGCCACATTATAACATATAATTCATAATTTGGATATTTGGAAAAGGATTTGTCTTGCCAAATTGTCTTATAATCCTAATAAATTTGTGTAAGTTTTTTACATTTTACAATTTTAATTTTATTTTAATGAATAAGTAAAATTTATGTTGTCAAATTGTGACCCATAATCCACAGCAAATGTGACTTTTTTAATTATTATTTTATTGCAATTACTTAGATTAAAATATTTTTTTATAATTAAATAGTTTCTTAACCGAAATATAACTGTTTTAATTATAAAAAATAAATGATTATTTAAATATTTAGTACTGAAAATCTCAAAGGTACTACAGGTTACGCGCGATAGCTGCCGTTCCAACTGGCCACGTGCTTACCTAGGGGTTAATCCAGACTAGGAATGGGCGAGATTAGATTTTACCTATCGATAGTCGATAGCACAAGTTCTCTCTCAATCTCACTTTCATAATGGTGCATAATTTTCTTGTTGATATGTGATCCGTTTATACATAATTATCTATGTTCTCGGCTACCTAACGAAAATATCAGTTACCTATCGATATCATCGGATACCTATCGGCACTTCTGGATAACTATTGATATATCAACAAAACGTCGATCCCTAATCCAAACCTATGTTGCCTTTGGTAATGTTTGTATAAGATATTTGAGATATTTTACTTCTGATGCAAAGTACAGAGTCAGTGTATAGAAAAAGAGGACCAACTCGTGTCTTCCTGGAATTTATTGACAGACTGCGCTTGGTCAGTTTTATCTAAATTAAAATAATCCAAATTCCCCTCCCCCATGCCACCCAAGTAATAAATTTGATTATAACCTTGCTTGGTGATTTACGAGAAAGAATAAAACTAAGAAAATAATTTCTGTATGGAGTATGAAAAAATATATCTTATTAAGTTTATCGTCCAAATTTGCATGGACCACCCATTGTGACTACGGGCTGTTTAAAATTCAATATTCAAAATTACGATTTTCTATATAGACGCTGGAACACTGCCCGAGAGCTGTTAATAAAGTATATATTGTAAGCAAGAATTTTTTAAATGAAGTCTTTTAAATGTAGTCCCAATTCACAAATAAAGTAAGAAAGTTACACTAGCTTATTTTCTAATCAAACATGCCTCCAACACACGCACCATACGCAGTTTTTTTTGCCAAAATGATACCAAGTCATATTGATCGCTCGTCAACCATTACTGACTCATCGTTGTATGGACGATCTATCTCGGTTTTACAGATGCTACTTTGGATTGATTTGAAAATCTAGTAAACCGTAGATATTATAATATAGATATATGCCGCCTAAGTAAGTTTAAGTATGTAAAAATGTATAATGATAACAGGTGGGGTCAGATAAAGTAAGAGAAAAGATCATATTTTGCGAGAGTCGTGTGCATATATATATATATATATATATATATATATATATATATATATATATATATATATATATATATATATATATATATTATATAATATATATATATATATATATATATTATATAATATATATATACAGGGTGGCCCATCGAAAACGTACCGCAAGGCATAACGGCCAGGGTAATTTTTTTTTCAATAAATCCAAAAACACGACAATTTTGTTTGTGAGGGGGACAACTTTTGCCCTTAAAATGATCGCAAAATTTTCAACCCTCTAAGCGGGGGTGTCATCCCCCAAACTTTTTCAAACGGGAAGAGGGGTCAAGTGGTACCGCAATGAAAAGAGCTTTCTATTCTCTATACATTCCCGCTTTGGTTTTGAAAATCGGTCAAGTCATTTAGAAAATATGAAGGATTGAAATTTGAAAAATACATTTTTCAAAAAACGCATAAATTGAATTAAATAAAAAAAAACTTACCGTATTAATGAAGCAAATGCTGAAAATGTTGCCCGTCGACCTCCATACAGTAATACAAATTAGCTTCAAATCGTTCTCGAACATTCTGAAGAACTTGAGGGGTCACTTCGCGACAAACGTCAATAATTCGTGTTCGCATATCTTCTAATGAGGCAAGTGGAGTGCTATACACTTTACTTTTTATGTGTCCTCATAGAAAAAAGTCTAAAGGAGACAAGTCGGGTGACCGGGGAGGCCACTCAATGGCACCCCTTCGTCCTATCCACCGCCCGGGAAAGTTAGTGTTTAAATAATTACGCATATTTTGAGAGTAATGTGGAGGTGCACCGTCTTGTTGAAATATCAGTTCCGCTTCAACGTATCCGGGATTATTTTCGATGATGTCAGTTAGGGCTGGGTCGATGGTATTTTCCAGTAAATCTAAGTACATATCACCTGTTAGAGTTCCAGGAAGAAAAAAAGGACCCACAATAGAATTTCCAAAAATACCAGCCCACACGTTCAATTTCTGAGGATGCTGTGTGCACCTCGTGCCCAGTACCACAGTTATGCCGATTAACTACACCGTTCAAAAAGAAAGTGCACTCATCCGAAAAACACACATTGAATAGAAAATTATTATTATTGGCCACTCGTTCACTAATAGTTTCACAAAATTGCAAGCGGCGATCAAAATCGTCTTCGTTGAGTTCTTGTACCAACTGAATTTTATACGGGTGGAAATGGTGTTTTTTCAATATTCTTTGGACACTTGTACGATTCACGCCGGTCTCATTGGCTAATTTTCTTGTACTCAGCGTACTATCCATGGCAACTTGGCCCAATACAAAGACCTCCTTCATTTACTACAGGATTTTCCATCTGCCTCTTTTTATTCATAAGGGATCCAGTTTCGCGAAATTTTGCTACTAACTCGCGAACAATTTTGCCGGAAAGGTGTTTTTCAGGATGTCGTTCATTAAATATCTGCGCAACCCGATTGCCACATTCATTATTTTTAAAATAAAGTTTCCACTTTTTCTGCAAGTGAGTACACCATAATTATTGATAAAAAATTTAATGATATTGAGAAATTTAAACGCACAAGTTACAGAACAGCTATCTAGCAACTACCGCACCTGATCGTTGTGGCATGTCAAATCACTAAAATCAGCAGTAAACATCTAAAATAACAGGACAAATATAGCGAATTGGTCGAAGGAATTTATCCTTATCATTTACTCTGATAATTTGTAAATAAACATTTTAAATTCAATCCTTCATATTTTCTAAATGACTTGACCGATTTTCAAAACCAAAGCGGGAATGTATAGCGAATAGAAAGCTCTTTTCATTGCGGTACCACTTGACCCCTCTTCCCATTTGAAAAAGTTTGGGGGATGACACCCCCGCTTAGAGGGTTGAAAATTTTGCGATTATTTTAAGGGCAAAAGTTGTCCCCCTCACAAACAAAATTGACGTGTTTTTGGATTTTTTGAAAAAAAAATTACCCTGGCCGTTATGCCTTGCGGTACGTTTTCGATGGGCCACCCTGTATATATATATATATATATATATATATATATATATAATATATATATATATATATATATATATATATATAATATATATATTATATATATATATATATATATATATATATATATATATATATATATATATATATATATCGGTTTAATCGAGATTGTTTCCCGGTTGCCATTTTGGTATTTTTTAGCCAATCAAAACGATATTTGGTAGGTATCATGGGCTATTGGAATGACAATTTTTGATATACTAGACAGATTTGTGCGACTTCCGGTTTGACCGGAAGTGACTACTATTTCTTTTTTTTTAAACGGAACACCCTGTATATTTTTAATTTTCAGAATCTAGACTTTTTCTACATAGTATAGTAATAAAAAAATCAACTTAATCCGCAATTTTGAAATTTTTATATCTATTTTTAGTTTTTAATCTAGTGGGCCGTGAAGTGCCTTAAATTACTCTGGCATGTTCAAATAAGCTATTAAAAATAAAATCGAAATTTTTTTTCGCTAATTTGTGTTACAGAGTATCTCAAAGTTGATAGAATCACTTTTTTGGAAATTACTCGAAATTTTAAAATGGAAGTATACCAATTTCATACTAGAGCAAAATGCACCTCTTCAATACGAATCTAACGAATATAAACACATTAGGTCAAATAGTGGTCAACTAGTGGAAATAAACACTTTTAATTGAAAAATAAATAAATAAATACCAAGTACCTAACACAAATCGAAATACCTATTCCTGAAATTGTCACCAATCAAGATTGCGAAATATCCTCCGTTGACCTCATGGCGTAGGTAATATAATTTTCAAAACCTTAAATCATCAAGATTGCCATGGTAGTCTGAATAATTAAAACATATGAGTAACAGTCAGCCATCCTGTCAGTTTCAAAATTGTTATATAGTAAAGTTTGGTTCCGATAGCATTTTCAAAAATTTCAAGACATCAAGTTTTCTATGAAAGTCTAAATCAAAACAAATGAAAAACAGGCAGCCTTTCTGTCATTCAAATATCAAGTACATAAACACGTTTATGTCGGCGACTTTTAAAGAAGATTGGAATACTGTAGCTGCTTTTTACAGAATAATAATTTGGCACTTTAAATATTGTATTCCGATGAATCCCGGCTTAATAACAATGGAATGTTCAATAATTAGGGAAAATACTAAATACTGGTCAACAGAAAATCAACACCATAAGAAAGAAGGAAATTTCCAGTTGTGAATGTTTGGGATGGGATATTAGGCGCGTGTATTATTGGGCCGACCATTTTTTTAATGATATTTAACAAGCGAGCTATATGTTGTAATCTTAGAGAACTCCCTTGAAGAATTTTTAGAAGGCCTACTTTTGGCGGAAGAGCAAAAGGACGATACTCTATTCCACAATGCGCACATAGTGATCAATCATTTGCAGCAAAGGTTTGGACAACCATTTATCGCAAATAATGGACCAGTTTGTTGGCCTCTCCGTTCCCCTGACCTGACACCACTCGACTTTTTTTTGTGGGATACAATCAAAAATTTTGTTTATAATACATCCCCGGGAACTTTAGAAATACTACAAGACCGTATTAGAAACGCATTAGCTAGTTTAACTGAACAGCTTCAAAATGTTGTGAAGCAAAACGTTTTTCGCTTGCGTCAATGGAGAACACTTAGACAACCTGATGGGGCTAGATTTTAGAAAAATATCTTTTGATTTTTGTTTCGTATTAAGTACTTGTTATTATGTTTTTTAATAAAAGTTCTTATTTTCCCTGATTTGACTTAATGTACTATGAAAGCTGTAGTATAAAAATAATATACTTCTATTTGAAAATTTCGAGTAATTTACAAAAAAGTTTCGATTTTATTTTTTGTTGCATATTTTAGTATGTCAGAGTAATTTGAGGTACTTTAGGACATACTAGATTGAAAAGTAAAAATAGCTGACAAAATTTCAAAATTGAGTTGATTTTTTATTACGATAATATGTAGAGAAACGTCTATACACCTAAAATGGAAAAATATATAGGGTTTTATAAATTAGTTGAAAAAACTAAGTTCATTTTTGTAATTATTCGAAATACTAAAAAATATATTTGTTTCGTTTTACTTTAGTTGAAGATATACGGGAACCAGGACCTCTGCCAGAAAATATTGCAAACAAAGTATTATTAGATACAAATTATAAATTTGTTTTTAAATAAAAAAAAACTAATTATAATACGTTAATTTGCAGGAATACCTTTTTTAAAGAATTTTAGTACTATATGCGAACCAAACACCTTTGATTTCGTGAAGGATTTAATTTTTTTTTCAGAAACATCTGAACTGATTCTTATATTTTCAAAATATCAATGGATTCTTAAATAATAATTATGTCGCTTCCAATGTTTTGTCAAGAACCGAATCGATGTATGTAGCGTGATAGTTCGCGTGCGCCATAAAAATTGTAGAGGCATGTCCAGGCATTAGTGATTAAAGGAAAACTTGGAATCGTTTATTAAACTTTACAGGAACTTTGCTTGTTTATCGAACGTAAACTCGGAGGAGTATAAAAATCCAAACCTAAAAAATCGCTCATATGAAAAATTGTTTTTAATTTTGTGAACCCTTAACATGTCCAGATAAAAAAATACAAGGTATTATAGGCGAGGAATTAAATAAGTGAAACCAAACAATTCATTTTTGTTTGTGTTAAATAAATCACACAGACCTGCACAAGCCATTATAAGAAGAATCTTTTTTCTTATACATGTTTTGGTTTATGTTACACAGTAAACTTCGAATGTTAAACAAAACTTTCCGGCTAGATGAAAACCCCTCACCACAGTGTGCACTCGCTTTGCGCTCACAAGCAAATAGTTATTTTCCTAACAAGTGCGCAAAGTGATACTTTCTCGCACACAAAAGCAGTTAGACGAACGACGAGAAGCGGAGTTCGGTTAAGCTTTAAGTACGGGAAAGACACCTTGCGCAAGTGTTAGGAACCATATTTTTTTCTAAGAGTGTTACAAATTTTTTACCTATTTATCGAGCTATTTATATAAGTGGCGCGGCAAAAAGAATATTTCTTATACTCATAGAATTCTAAAAAACTTTTTATTTTAACTTAAAACAGAAATAATATTACTTATTATTATTAACAATATTAATATTGCGTACAGTTTGTGGCATGCTGCAAATTTAAAGCTGAGTGCAACTGGTTTCTTGGGAAAGCTAATGAAGATGGTTCGTTATCCGGCGTTAATGAATTACAAAATTTTTTGCACTGCCACTTAAAATATTGTTGCATAACTCTTTTTTGTCTGTAGTAATGCCACAATTTCTGAGGGCATCTTCCCGAAACTGTTAATACCGAGAGACTGTGTTGTGCGGGAAGTGCACTTTTAAAATTTATAAAAAAAAGTTGATGTGTTGTTGATGGCGGTCGTAAGGCTGTATATTTTCTATAAAATAATAGATACTTTCCATTGTTAATTTCGTCAGATATAACAAAAGACCATGAAGTGAAATTTTTTGAATCCTGCATTTTGACCACAATTAAATTTCCCTTGTCTTCATTGTCAACTGTTGTTAGTTTTGCTAATTCCTCTCTTCTGCAGGCCCCTGCAAGGCCAAAAATAGTCACAACTTTCAACAAAAGATACATATCATCAGGCGCCTTATTCATGAAATCCGATATGTTTTCTTTTGTAAAAATATTTGCTTTCTTTGGTTTGAAGCCAACATTCTGTTTTTTGAAAAAAAGCAGTTAATTTGTAGAATTTGCTTGTATCTATATTTTCTTTAACTTTTAAAACGCTCTTAAGCATTAAGTATTTAGCCCACAAAGTTTTTGGTCTAAATTTTTTTCTTAATTCAAGAAAATAAGCTAATAGTACCTATTTTTTAACCGTTTTCACACCTTTTCACACGTTTTCGGACCCTGTCCCAAACAAGTCGTACTGCTTTTCAGACTTCTGCTTTGATTTTACCGGCAGTAGCTCCAAATTTGCGAATTCCGAGGCTTCTAGTACCTCTTCTGGTATTTCTTAATCCCAACTATCCATTTTAAGCAGAATTACTTTCTCTGAAGTTTTTTTCAAATTATTCAATGTTTGTATTCTGGTTGACACAGCAAAAAGTCTAAAATTATCAAAATTGCAAGATGACAAAGAGAACTAATTATTGTCTTATTTCACACTGACAAGTAATGATACAGGTCGTTTAATTATCAAATTATGGTAATCTAATATGGAGTAAATTTGGCAAAATTCTCTACAACAATTTACAATTTACTGAACACATTAAAATATCTACAAGTCCTGTTTAAAGACGATAATTCTGCGAATAAAAAAGTGTGTGCAAAGAGTTTCTGTGCGCAAAGTTCAATTTTGTTGCACGCAAATGAGTAAACAATGTAGTCACTTCGCGCACGCTCCTAAAAAAATTGTTACCAAACTATTTTATATTACTATATTACACATTCCTATTAGAAAATAATGAAGCTGGGATTAAAAGCAAGAGAATTTGGTTTGATGTATTGCTTTATTAAAGCACACAATGTCAGTCCTTTTAATTCGAATTTTTACACTTTTTACGCCAATCCAAGACACCAAGAACATTTTGCTTTAGCTGGTTTCTGCTAGTTCGACCACATAACTTTATGTAATTATTTGTATAGTTCTTGGTATTCTCAAATAATTTATTCAAAGCAGCAAAAACTTTTAAGTGAAACCAATTATTAAACATGAATTTAATTTAACGAGTACGGTCGTTCAAGAATGTCACTTTAACCAAGAGCAATTTAGCATTTAGCTGATAAGAAAAACTTATTGTGCCCTGTTTGGTGCAGCTAAACAAGCCCAAATATGTTAACCGATGTATTGATTAGGTTGCGTGCTCGAATTGTGGTCGACTGACTACCAATCTACACGAAACATATTTTCCTAAATGATTAGATGATTAGCAAGGAAATTGTAAATCAAACATAATACTATTTACATAAGCGATGATCAGAACCCAGGCTTTTTAAGACTGAATTAGGCATTTTTATATTCCAAACACCAACTAGGTAATAAGATTATCAAACTAAATAAGACTTCAAAAATTTCGACGCTATGTATGTACTTTTTTTGTTAAGTATGCATACTACTTACTCCGTGATTGTCTGATCAATTTGGACAAATTTTCTCAGAAAGTATTCAGGATAGTGCCAAGGTGATCCTATAGTAAGCATATAAAAAAATCCAGCTGAGGTTTATATGCTTAAAATATAAAAAAATAAAAGGTTCAGAAACAAAAAATATTTTCGCTTTTAAAAAGCTGAAGATTAATGATCGCCTTATGTAGTAGAAAAAAATTTAATATACAAAAAATAAAACAAAACTGGCATCTTAAACCCTTTAAAAAAACTTAAAATTACAATTTTGTTTTTTGAGAGCTGCTTAATTCAGTTAAAGTAAACCTATATAATGGAAAAAGTAGCTTTTGTATGCAATGAAGTCCATTAATTTGCCCCGTTTTACCTTTTTTTAAGCTAATTGTGGAAATAAAAAATAATTGTATTTTTCAGGCATTCTTGTATGCCCTAGGGCTCTCACTCTAGTGAAAGACATATTATATATATAAAGAGTAACTTGAACTGACATACAGACTAAGCTATGGCGCGAACTGACAGACCGACATACGGACCGACGGAATTGATAAAACGTATTTGTTGGCATCTAGCGACGCTAAAACGTAAAGATGTGTAAAACCTGAGAGGGTTATTTTTTCACGATTACAAACATTTTATTTGGCCGCCATTTTGTTCGGCCATCTTGAATTAGTACCACTATTTAGTAGTAGATCCCTATACCACAATTAGTCCTGGCAGACAATTTGAAATCAAACCATTAAGCAGTTTTTTCAGGCTAAATTTTTAAATATATAAACAATAAAATTTGAGATAAACTGATGTTTCGTCATTTTGGGTTTTTACTACAATGTTACCAAGTAATCTCCATATGACCCTTAATTTTGAAGTCAATTGGGTAAGTAGTTTTTTAGCTACGCCGCGAACAGACAGAGAGTCCGACGGAATTGGGAAAAATTGTATTTCATCTAGAGACACTGAAACGTGAAGACCTGAAAAAATCTGATTTTTTGACGACTACAATGTTTCCATTTTACGAGGGAAGTAAAATCAGAAGAAATTTGAGGTGTTTCACCGTTTGATGAAGCCAAATGCTTTCTTTTTTGTTTCAGGGGGCAATTTCATCCCCATAGTGCTACCGTGTATAGAAGAAAACATTTTTATAGAAGAAAATAATAAAAGAAATTTTATGCTTCTAAAACTGTGAGAAAAAATTGCTCTCTCGTTTCGACGAGACGTGGCGAGTCAAGAGAGTGGTCTTCGCTCGCCTAGGATTTCTCGTTTCTCTCCAGCTCGTTCGTGTTTCTCGAGCATAAAAAACCTATAATTTTTATATTTTTAATATTAAATAAAACAAATTATTAAAAAACAAAACCGAATTGCTTTTATAAACTAATATCAAAAAATCAAGTAAGTATATTTTTAACATAACCGAAACTTCAATGTCTTGTGTCTTTCTTAAAACACAACTTATTTTAATCTGTAATATGAGAATAAAAATGAAGTTTATTTGTCTTGTACGGTAACCCTTTACAAGGACTTTAGACTAACCAAATGTCAAAATATGTGAAAAGGTCTTATCCCATGTTACAAAAAATTTTGAGACAATTAGTAAGCAATAAAATTTTTGTTTTATTATTTGGTTCACCAAGGTATTAATTACCCTTGAGTACCTAGTTAAGAGGAAAACACTCTATTTTGATCTTTAACTCTTTTGCAAATATTTATTATCTAAGATCTATTTAGAGATATTTTCCAAATCAAGTTCAGTTTTCGATCTAACATTTAACAGGTTCAATGTTACACTTGGTAAATTATTATTCACTGAGTATATAATAATAAATTCAAAATCTATAAATTATTTTTGTTGTGATGCGATTTTCAAAATAAAAATTATACAGAAATATAGTACTGTTTGTATTAAACAATTAATTAAAAATATTACTAATAATAACACAACAAAACAAACTGAAAGCTGAACAAACTAATAAAGCGTTATTACCCCTTTTTTTTCTACGACATCCCGTATTCAGTGGTTTATGTTTCGGACTACTGTCAAATTTATCTTGATCTAAAACGTCTCACAAGTCCGGCGTAACACACTGAGGATCGGAACCCTTCGGAGCTAGAGATTAACTCTCAATAAGTGATCTGATTCTGATCACGAGGCAGCGATGGTAAAGACAACAGTTCTATGTTGGAGTTCTCTTGATGTTTATGAGAAACTTTCGCTCTATGTGGAACAGCCCCGCATGACCAGCCTTCTGGTTCATAAATCTAATTCCCGGTTCTACGTTCCAGCGGTTATTTTGAACAATATCGTCAATGATGCCTGTAGCATAAATTTAGCAATTCAAGCCATACTGGCACACAAGCTCAAAAACTACCTAAGTATATCCTACGTATGCTCAATGAAATTTTGATCAGGATGCAGCGATGGTAAAGACAACAGTTCTATGTTAGCGTTCTCTTGATGTTTAAGAGAAACTTTCGCTCTATGTGGAACAGCCTTGCACGACCAGCCTTCTCGATCGTAAATCTAATTCCTGGTTCTACATTCCAGCGGTTATTTTGAACAATATCGTCAATGATGCCTGTAGCATAAATTTAGCAATTCAAGATATGCTGGCACACAAGCTCAAAAACTACTTAAGCATATCCCGCATATGCTCAATGAAATTCTGATCAGGAGGCAGCGGTAATACGTATTTCGTTTTTTTTTCTAATATATATTATCGAAAAAAATGCCAATGAAATCTAAAACTTACTTAAAACGTTTTAAATGTTTAAAACGTCAAAAAAATCTAACTTATATTTTTCGAAAATCTAACCTAACCTAATCTATATAATTTATTAATAATACAATATTGACCTGTTATATATAATGTAAATAGTAAAAATGTGTCTAATTTGATGCAAAGTTTATCCAGCTTTAACAATTTAATATAAAATATTTATAAAATGTGCTACTTATTAAATTACTACATATTTATTTACAAAACTGCGAAAACCCTTTTTCTTAGTGGCATATCGCTATTTCTAAACAAAAAATAGAAACAGTACTGAAATAACCAAATAAAGCCAAACATATAAAGTGGCCTATGTAAACACCTCTTTCTATTAATAAAAGTGTAGTGATAGGTTAATTCAGGTTAACCTTCGGTGGGATTCGATTATCTCTTAGTAACTTTGTCATTTTACACTATTTTTTAGACAAAACATTCTGTAAACTCAATTTTTAGTGGGGTTAGTTGTTAAAAAATCTCATAAGATCATGGCTTTATTGGTCGCATATATTGAGAAGGGGGGCGCCCTCCCCAAGTGAAATCTTATCCCGTTCTTCCAAAAAATATGATCACAAGGACAGTGTGAAAAATATAAAACTTAGCGACCAAAACAAAAAAAAATTCATATTATTATGATATCTATCGTAATCAAGAAAAGGATTATACATGTGAAACTATTATTAGGGTCGTCACAATTATATATGGGCATTTAACTACGGTTAGGATCGGAAAACACGAGAAAAACGTATAGGATACGAATTAGATATACAATCGTACTAATATAGAAGAACCAGTTTAACTACATAACCTCTTACTTAGAACCCTTAGTCAAATTACTAAAAGTTGATAGATCGGATCACCTTAATCCTACTTAGACAAATAGAAGAGAAATAAATATAGAAAATTTCCTTTGAAACCGGGGCTGTCTAATGACAGTTCATGAAATTTTCGAGCATGTGCATTTTGGTGCAAGTATGCAATGTAAGAACATTCTAGACAGAATATATTTGTGAATATTGAAAACGAAAAAAAACCTCATTATTCGAAAAGCTAGCATTTCTACTGCCTTCTAGAATCCTTCGTCCGAGTTGAAACATGTAAGAGATTTAAGGAGGGATCTCTAATTAATAGATACGTTCAATAACAAAAGCATGGCGTTGTAAAACATAAAAAGTCGTAAGAAACATATAACGAATGTCATTTCTTGTAGGTTCAGTAAGTATCGAATATTTGAAAATATATTTAGTCTATTTCTAAATAACGTTTTACCATTCTTTAAAACCTATTTTGTCGCTATTTTACCTCTTATATTACTTACACGTCGATGTCTAAATAAGGACCTAGTACCAATATTCGCTTACGTCTACATCTTGTTCTGTATTTTCTATAATTCAAATCGCACAACTCACCTGAAAAGAAAAAGAAAATCTTCGAAATTATCCATGTAAATAAAAATATTAGTTATAATAATTTTATCACATTAAAGCTGTATTATAAAACGCCCTAATACCTCATCATTTACAAAGAAATCTCTATTAGAAATTGGAATGGTGGGGATGATCAATGTAAAAAGTATTACATGCAATGCCGATGAAGAAATGTCAAGTTGACGTCGCGCTAACTTTCTCTGTTTCCGTTATATACATCACAGTGGGTTGAAATACCGAAGTAACCGACTGGCAAACATAAGATATACGCATTAGAAACATACTGCCATTTTTCAGTAGTTTGAGGATACTAATTGAATTTTCTCATTATTATGTTTGTGTCTTGTATGGGCAAAAAATTGTCAAAACATTTTTGATAAAATTTATTTATCAAAAAAAACTTATTCAAAATTAGTTATAATTACAATTTAGCTATAAAAAACCAAGTATAAATACAGTACATATTTAAAAAACAATTATAATTTAACCATGTATCCATTTTATCCCGTACTTTTAATGAAGAGGTCCGTCACTGCAGGTAACAGAAAATTTCAAAGCTCAGCTAAAACGGAAATCAGTTTGAATTATCTAAAAGACTTGATAAACACACAACAATCTGAAACGTATTGCAGGTAACAGAAAATTTAAGCTTAAGGGGCTTGATAAACACACCGAAAATTTGAAGCTTATATGTAAATTCCTGTTGTTATTATTAGAAGGGATGGCAAATGGTATTCCCGATGATTCGAATTTTTCTGGCAAAATTGGTTTCTGATTAATTTTTGAATGCAATATTGACAATAATATATATATATATATATATATATATATATATATATATATATATATATATATATATATATATATATATATATATATATATATATATATATATATATATATATATATATATATATATATATATATATATATATATATATATATATATATATATATATATATATATATATATATATATATATACACATATATATATATATATATATATACATATATATATATATATATATATATATATATATATATATATATATATATATATATATATATATATATATATATATATATATATATATATATATATATATATATATATATATATATATATATATATATATATATATATATATATATATATATATATATATACATATATATATATATATATATATATATATATATATATATATATATATATATATATATATATATATATATTCACAATCAAGTGTTGGCCGATACTTTCCTGACAAAAAGGAGATTCTATTTGTTGTCCTGAACCCACAAAAACAACCTACACCTACCAGTTTAAATGGTATAAGGCCATTACACTGCTAAAAAGATTATTATTATTACAAAGTTTATAAATCAATATACAGTCGGACCAATATATATATATATATATATATATATATATATATATATATATATATATATATATATATATATATATATATATATATATATATATATATATATATATATATATGCGGTGTAAAAGAACGCGAGAAACTATCAAAACGATGCCTCACTTGCTGATTGGTTGAAAATGCCTGTCGTTGATGTCAGAGGAGTGTTATCTACCTCTCCCTTTTGCGTTAATCTGGGCGTATTATATGCAAATGTTATACTTTTTTACAGTGTACTTTTATTCAGTGGCCGTTTAATTTGACTAGATGTATCATCTTGCCTGCGTTTGAACAAAACACAGTTCTATCTGTATATACCGACCCATTGGGAGAGTATTTAACAGGACGCCAACTATTTCCGTAATTATTCTTTCATATTTACTTTGTAACTTAAACACTTTCTTTTAAGTTAGAATTATACCTATGTCATATCGAATTTTTGAAATATCTAAACACATTTATAATAATAGTTCAAATATCATAATTTATTACTACGATTGAATAGTTTAAAAATGTTTATAATCCAACGACAAAGGGCCCTTTAATGTTAACACTTTATATACAAAGAAAATTTACACTGAAAATCTGCATAGAATGCAGACTACGTTAAAGATGCCCAACGAATTGTCGAATGGTTTAAACGCCGCATATTCATGGAAACTTATCTTACAAATTACGTCTTCCTGCCTTCCTGTACGAAGTTTATTTAATTAGGCGAAAATTGTTTATAATTTCGAAAAATTGTTTTACCCATCACATTGATTTATTCCACTCCGGATCTTTTGGTAATAACGATTTGATTGTTGCGTCATCTGTAAAAGAGTTATGATGCCTTATTTTAAATGCAACACCCCTTTATTGATACTTTTTTCACTGGAACATTCCAAACTCATATTGGATTACATCAACTGAATGTCAATATTCGCCAACTCTGTTCAAATCGACATTGGACACCAGTGTCCAAATTAGACATTTTTACCTAATAGATCAAGCCCCCGGTTGCACCAAACTTAATTGATGTTTAGAATATTTAACCGAGTTTTCAGATTTGACAAGCTGCTTACAGAAATTTAGGACCCCGCTGTCAAATTTGACATTCCGTGAAACATTCTAAACTTTAATTGAGCTTTCTGTAACCGGCCAATAGTTAAGATAGGGAAGTGAAAGTCATTTCATTCTAAGTGACCCAAAATGACAATTTTGAGACGCCATTTATTCGAAATTTAGGTATAGGACCTGTAACAGCTTTGAAAAAAGAATATATGGATTTTGCATTAAAAAAACTGGTATAACGCCATAACTGTTACACATATGATGACGTCACAATTAAATTGTTATTACCAAAAGACCCGGAGTCAAATAAATCAAATTGACGAGTAAAACAGTTTTCCGTAAATATGAACAGTTTTCAAGTTATTCCAGTTAAATGTTCCACCCTATATATTATTTCATATAGAAGTATTTTATCAGTTTTTACTGTGAATTTTTTTTTTTAGAAATATTTTGTCGACAGTAAAAGTTATAGTACGAGCAGGGATCGAACTCGTACCTCTGGAGCTGTAACCAATTGCGCTATCGTTTCACTCATAATCAATTCGTTAAATCTTGTACATATTAAAACCCACCAATATCATAAACATGGCAGGATCAACAATGGTTTTGATACTGGTGGGTTCTAAGGAATTATTTATCAGTGGTACGATAGCACAATTGGATAGAGCAATAGGCTAGAGATCCAGAGGTGCGGGTTCGATCCCCGCTCGTACCATAACTTTTACTGTGGATCAAATATTTCTAAAGAAAAAAATAATTCATATGTTTCGGGGTAACAAAAGATAAAAATATTTAAGTTAGTTCAGCAAGGAAAATGTCACCATATGTCTTAAAATTATTTGTTTAGGTATTTCGTTAATACACATAATGAACAGTGCGACAGAAATACTGCAGCATATAAGATCATATATTTGTTTTTGTATTCATAGCTTGTAGCATTATTAACTTAAAACTTGAAAGATTATCAATAAAATAAAATCTTAAAGTTTCAGAGGGAAAAAAATATTTTTTTCTCAATTTAAGACCGTTATTTGTATAGGCAAAGATAGCACCAGCACAAAATTAAGAAAGCAGAAACTGGTATCAAATCTGGGTTATATAAAGTGCGAACGTCTTAACAAATAGGAATCATGTCCCACTGTATGGCAGTAGGCCAACTAAGGAATACTTTTTACATAATTTATTATGACTACTTGAAGGCAAAGGCGAGTGGACACGATGGTGTGGCTCGGAAAATACCGGTAGTTATATCAAACTTGTATGGCAACGTTACTTTTTCTTATATATGTATTTTAGTTCAACTTATCGATTCATTCGATAACCGTCTATATACAGCTGATAATTTTGTTAGAACAAGCACATGAGCTGTGAAAGATCAAAAGGAAACTAATAGGTTATTAACTTACAAATAAATGTTAATGGTAATAAAAATAATTTCAAACCTATACACTATTTAAATTTCGCAATAGTTAGGCATTTTAACAGTATTACCAGTGAACAAATGACCCGTACAGTGATATACGGAAACTCAAACGATTAATCATTGAAACATTTCTAGTCTATAGGTTAACATTAAATGTCCTCATGCAAGTAGTTTAGTTTGGTTAATCATTAGTTTAGCCCAAATCCTCTCTTCAAATCCCGTTAAAGAGTAAAGAAGCTGCATATGTACCCAACCCAAATAGGGTTTGAAAATGGGGTGCCTCTAACAGAAGGGGCAATTTTCTTTGCGCACGAGATGAGAAGGTGCTTTCTCCAGTCTAGAATTTGAGAATTAACAATTTAAAACATATATGGAAATTGAGAATAGTGAAAAGAATACTTAATGGAAAAAGGAGTGTTATCGTTAAGACGAGAGACCCATATCGACATCGACCTTTATTATCTAAAAAGAAACAGTAACTACGAAACGATAACGCAGTATCTCTGATAGAATAATCGGTAAATTGGTTTTACCCAGAACTTACCTCGTTATGAATCCTTTTATTTATTAAGATTAGTGAAGTAAGTGAAGTATGATGCGCTGTTCTTTACTAATATGTACACCAACAAATTGTGTTATCTTGCATGGATCAGAAAAAGGATTGCCTAGGGGGAAAGTTCCGGCAAAGATCGGTTTTTACCTAATTAGTACGAGAGAAGTAATAAGGTTGCCCTCCCCCCTTCGCAGCTTAATCTCTTGACATTTGGAATTGTGTATTGCCGATACAGATATAAATATTAGAAGTGCAAAATTTAGTTAGTTTGTAGCCGATAGTTAAGCACATGCGATAGGGATACTTCCAAATTAATGCTCTTTGTAATATTAAAAAATTTGACTTTTACGAAGCGTGTTTGCGGGTCGTCCTAAAAATGGTAAATTACAGTATCCAGAATTCGATTTAGTTCGTTTATACGGGGGTCTGGATAATTTAAAGAGATAAAACGTAGTTAAATGGAAATAGTTTTACACAACTTTATTACGAACCTGCGACTGGAATATAGCTATTGAGGGGTCTTGAGATAGAACGGAAGCTTTTACGGCTTTGGTCAATTAATTCAATATTCAGTTTTCGCGAAGCAAAGATACCCTGAAGATTTCTCGTGCAACCGTAGGAGAAATGCCAAATAGTAATTCAAATTTGACATGGTCTAATCCCAAGAACCATGATTTCTCAAGGGTCTTGAGAGCTTTAGAAAAAAAAACAAATATTGCACTTTTGAAAATATGCCGAAATTATATTATTATATAGTCAAATACATTTTTTTGCGAATAAAAGAATCCGTCTGAAATTGTCTAAAATTTAACCGTTTCTCTATGTCTTATAATAATCGAGATTTCAATATACTGACGAGAACCGAAATCCAGACACACTCTATTATTTTAATTTCCGCTTAGAACGTATTATATTACAAGAATTAAAATACACTAGAGTGACCGGTCAATCAGAGCGATTCACAACGGCTGACTGCCTAACCTTTTAATATTTATTATTTTATTAAAGATTATTTATTATGGCCTTATTGAAAAACCTGGTGCTAACCCGGGAGGATACCAGTACCAGTTTTGTTGAAAAAAAAACTAAAAAGGTCCGACTCTTTGTTTTAATATAGTTATAATTAATATAATTTAATATATTTTAACATAGATATATAGACACTAAGAAAAACTGAAATAAAATTTAAAACATACATCGTTTGCAGTGCTATTCGGTCACAATACCACTGAGCTAGCAGGCTTCACAATGAAATTTTAAGAAACCTTGTTTATTCTCCCCCCAAAATAAACCTATATATTATCAGAAAAGTTTGATTAACAGGTGGAGTGAGAACTGTACGGCCCGCAGGTACAAGAATGGCCAATACGTCACATGACCCCATTAGGGATTTTCGTTGGAGAGTCACTCTGGAGTAATTAAATGTCCGTAACTATATTTATTTACGACATTTGTACTAATGCCAAAATTGATGGAGACAATTTTCGCCAGGGTTCATTATTTTGGAACGCAAAAAACAAAGATTACATAACTATAAAATGCTTTGAAGACGACATAAACCCGGCATGTATTTGACAAACTACTTCCTGTTATAATACGCATACGAAAAGCTTGGAAAAAAAACCATTTTTACAAAGCCAAAGCCGTTTTAGCACAAACTACAAAGAACACTTGCTTTGGCACTTGCACGTTAGCCAGACTGAACACCGGATGCAATTATAAAATAATTAGTGGCCGTATGCAGTATACACCACGAAACTTAAGAGTAATTAAAAAAATACCCGTAATTTTTCTTTTTCCATCGTAATAGATGCTATATCGGTTCATCACAAACGCGAATTATGACGAAACAAATATGTATATTAAAAATCGGTGGTTTTTACGTTTAGAAAAAATTTTATTGGATATGCTACGGAACTATATCAACAAACAAATGTAATGTGTGTGTATATATAGTGTACCGTGGTAACAGAGTATCAAGTCCGGCGAAGATTTCGGATGTTCTCTTGGTAACCACAAATGTCGGGTTTGTTCCTGTTGGTAACTCTCGTTGACTGTACTGATGAAGACCTTCAGTCAAAAACACAGGTCTATAGTTGGCCAAATTTAAAATCTTTTTTCTTCCATATAGTTCTTGCCGCGATAATTTTTTTTTTACTTTCGATTTAATTACTCTTAGGTTGTTAGTTTCGCCACAGGTGGCTAAATGCTTCTCTGAGGTAATAGAGTAACTCCAAATGACGGTTTTGTTCCTGTTGGTGACTGTTGTGTTAAGTTTTTCTAGTTGTACCAGTTTCTCAAGTAGTTGGCTGTACTGATGAAGACCTTAAGTCAGAAACGCGTACATATATATATATATATATATATATATATATATATATATATATATATATATATATATATATATATATATATATATATATATATATATATATATATATATATATATATATATATATATATATATATATATATATATATATATATATATATTTATATATATAAATATATATATTTATATATATATATACATATATTTATATATATATATATATATATATATATATATATATATATATATATATATATATATATATATATATATATATAAAATGCATCTTATGAGTGGTTGTCAGTGTTGGACATTAATGACTAGAATCTCTACATAGTTTACAAAATCGTATACACTTTGAGTTTAATTCGAGAAAATGTAACGCGATCGAGAGAGAGAGTCACAATCAAAAAGCAATCAAAATCGGGAATCAAGGGTTGATGTTCGATTTGGTGAGTTTTCTAATATTCTTAATACCTATACCAAATATTTTAAATTAATTAAGTCACTAAAAATATCTTTTCGATAGATAATTTTAATAAGTCATTTTTGAATTGAATTTACATTTTTAAGATATTTTTCAGACACTCCTCCTCAACCTATTATACCGTACGAAAGGTAAGTTTGAACCAGTGACATACAAGGTTTATAAGACATGTCTCAAGAATTTCATTTCATTTCATTACTTACAGGTTCTATACTTGTTTTTGACGTTCATAAACACTTATATTATTTATATATGAACTTTGATCTAAATAAAAACTTCAGTTTTTTTACAATTCCAAACTAAAATAAAATTTAATTAATCAAAACAAATTTCGAGTTAAATGTCTTAAAATGTAAAAAGCAACGTTATTTAACTTCGGTTTTATCCTTTCATCCCTGAATCATGTCTGATTTTTGTCCCCAGGACAGACAGAGCGTTAGAAATGGGAAAACCTGTTTCGGCATTTAGAAACGTGAAGTTCTGCAAAAATCTTCGTTTTACGAACGACACAATACTTCCCTCTTGCGAACAGAGTAAAAATTGCCACATATTTTTACAATTCGTACAAACGTTTAAGATTTTATTGAAACAGACACAAAAAGCCGTTCGACAAAAGTTTGCACATGTCCACCGAGAATCTAAACATGTTAGGTTGGGTCCCCACACAAATCGAAAACTATGCCTCCAAGACAAAAATTATTTTACATGTAGTTTAGTAAAATTGCTAAAAATGTAAATTAAAAAATTCCCCTGTATGTTTGTCGTTAAACTACCTTTTACAACATTCATATCTGCAAGCACGCAAAAACGTCGTCATACATTGGACATGAATGTAAGGCTTTCAACTCCTCAGATAAATAAAACAAAAATGGATGTATTTGCTTTATTCATCTTGTTTATAACACATATAATATATAGAAACACATACAATCTCACAAAGTTGCTCGTAAGTAGGGAATCTGATCTAATATATTATCGAATATAACCCTAGAACCGACTATGCATATGAAGGCCAAAAATAGCTATTGAAATAAAACATATTTTCGAATCCTGTTCTAAAAAATATATAAAATTGGCATCGCCGCATGTTTACTTGACAAGGCAACCGATAATAAAACGTTGTCGCAATTCAATGATAATACGTCTAGTGAAGTATGGCTCAGATTTAAATGTTATGTGAGTAAAATAAAATATTGAAATATAATTGTTTTTCAAGGGTCTTTAAAACAGTTTCCATCATAAAAGGAAATAGGTAAAGCTCCAGAATTAAAACCACTTATTATTATTGATATTTCTATAAAATACTCGCTTAACGCACTAGAAAGTGAACATAAAAGCTGTTTCAGAACATTTTAATTTTTTCCATCAGATACGAATTCTAAAAATGAACTTCTGCATATATAGTTAATTCAATGGATACTTTTTTTTCACTAAACGATTTCAAAAATACAGGTATCTGATTTAAAATAATATGTCAAGACAGATTCTACTAGTTCTTGCCTTTATTCTCATTTACGGTACGATATTAAAATGGCCACTTTGGTCTATCATAATATGTCAATAATCAACTGATTGTCTAATGAATAAACATTGATTCTACATAAAAAAACACCAAATGTAAGCAAACCATATCAGTCTTTGGGGAAAAATGTTCTAATCATATTAGTCAATTTACTTATAAGGTTTTTACAGGTGTTAAATTTTTACGTCGATTGGTACCAACAACTTTCTCGACTACTATAGCATCGTAGCGTATCCGAAGGAGAGAGGCAAATACCCTTATCAAAGTTTCTTCTAACTAAACCGAATATTAATACTCACACTGACAAATTCGGTAATTTATTGTTCCAATAATTTCATTATAAGCCTTAACTGTGAAAGAAACCCAGAAAGTAAACATCCTACATGAACACAGTATTCAAATGACATTTTTAAATGAGTAAAAGTAAAAAAATCTCGTTTAGGCTATGAAGATGTCAACCGTTAACTTCATACAGAATTTGGATGAATTCTTGCAGCTTCAGTCTCAAACTCAACTTTTTAAAACGGTAAACTTAATTAAAGTTAGACAGAGCAGAGCAACCTAATAATTATCAATGAAATATTTTACCCCCACAAAATACGTTTTCTTTAGTATAATACGTGATGCAGGTATGAAATAAACTTAAACAAGCAACAGTTTTAATAAAATAAATAGTTTTCAGGTCATGAAATTATCGTATTTGTTATTTATTAGTATTAGTGAATTTACAGAGCAAAAAGTTATAAATACATTTAGACTATGTCTTTTCAAGTTCGAATTAGGAACAATCGGTTTCAAATTAAGAATACCTTGAAATTGGTAATACGTTTCTTTTTAAACTATTTTTAAATAATACAATAACAGAATAAAATATAACAATATAACAAGTCATGCCTAAATTAATTCACCCTATAAATATTAACGTAACAAAGAAGCAAAAAAAAGTATTGGCATCGAATATTAACTATTTGATATGTCCAACAATCTGACCAAATCTGGTAGTGTAAGCTTGGTATTTAGATTTGAATTTGTTTACAAACGAACTCTGTTTGAGTAACATAAATATTATTTTTCCGTAATAAAAAAATTCTTATTTAACACCCTATTTCAAAATCGACCATCCATGTTCGATTGCAGTAAACTATAGGCTGTATCGAGAATCATAACAAATAGGATTATTAAATATATTTTCTTGAAAAAACTCTTCTATAGTATTATATCCCCGTGCATTAACTACTATTATCACAAATGGTGATTTGATAGCCTGAGTATTAAGCAGGTGGTAATAGCGTGCAAATTGTTTAGTTTCCTCTTCCTTCAGCTTCAAAACTCCCATTCCAATCTCATTCTGAATTAACCCCATATTATTATCAGCCTTATGCTGTGTGTCTTGGATGTTTTTACACATATATGTAGTTTAAGGCACATCTGAGAAGTTTGACTTACGCGCATAAAACTTACAATAAAAAGTATGGCTCTACGCGAATCAAAACGGGAATCTTTGCACAATGGCAGACACGCATACCAATATGCTACGCACATATGTATATTTTATATTATCTATGCAGATACTCCTTAGTTCTGAAAATGAATAGATTAAAACTTATCTTATCCATATACGGGATAGGTATATTATTAGCTTAGCATTCAACGAAATTTCAGCTTACTCACTTGTTTACGTTATGTTCTCCAACTGTTCGTCCTCATACCGTACGTACGGTTCGTCTTTTACCACCTCGTTTATCCATTTGATTTTGACAATTATATGACTTTGGCATCCAATGCATTTGCAAATACTCTTCAGTCTTCATTATCTGTCATGTTCTATCACAGCATAGGATGAGTTTTTTAAAAAATTACACCTAGATGCGCAACTTGACCATAGAAAAAATATATATGCAATATTATATTTTTCTTCCGTGAAAGAATCATATGCCCAGATATATGCTCTAAAAAACTTGCAATGCCTTTGTTCTATAATTTAATTGATTTATTGCGCTTTGGAATTACAATTTTATTTCCTTACTATGTATATATTTACATAGTAAGGAACAACAAACTCCCATTTTTAGATGTTCTGCTTACAAAACGGGACAATGGACACATTGAATACACCGTTTACAGAAAATCAACACATATTGACAGATATTTGAATGCTGGATCACACCACCATCCATTATAAATTCAAGCCATGGCCAATACTCTCATATCTAGATCCGTGCGATTAACTAATACACAAACGAGACATGATGAACTTAATATAACATCTAGTGCTTTAAAGAAAAACGGTTACACAAAGCATTTCATAGATAAAGCCATTAATAAACAGGGTTCCCGAACAAAACCATATGTAAAAGGTACCACAGACCGTATTGACAGGATTCTTAGAAAACACAATATACAAACAATTCATCAGCCACAAAGAACCATAGGTAAACTACTTGCAAATCAAAAACAAATAGACGAATATCAGCAAGAGTAGAAGAACATAAACTCAGCATCAGAAATAAACAAAGAACCTCGGCCTTATTTTTACATCATCAGGAAACGGGCCCCAAAATAAACTTCGAAGGGTGTAAGGAGATTGCCAATATAGAGCACTATAGGACCAGAATAATCCGAGAAGCCTAAGAAATAGAAAAACAAGGTGATTTAAACAAAAGGGACGAATCATTAAAGCTACCAGCAGTATGGAAATCAATCATATATAAACAAAAAACCACAGAAAATCAAAGGGCATTAGTCCAACAACAATGTCCCGACAATATAAACAATGACGCACGACCGTTTAGATATAACCTTCGGCCAAGGGTGGGAGGAACCTCCGCTGTCACTAACAATTTCAGTCTTAAATCGGACGCGAAACAGAAAGCCTCGAAAATGCCAAATGCGATTTTGGCGAAACATCAGCAAAATTGTTCTTTTCAGAACGAGAATCATGAACGGATGTACACCCGGAATGAAAACACATCATATATATATATATATATATATATATATATATATATATATATATATATATATATATATATGTGTTTTCATTCCGGGTGTACATCCGTTCACTACTGTCGTTCTGAAAAGAACAGTTTTGCTGACGTTTCGCCAAAATCACATTTGGCATTTTCGAAGCTTTCTTTCTCGCGTCCGAATAGAGACTGAAGTGTTGGTGACTGCGACGCTTCCTTTTATACCCCCACTCGGGGCCGAAGGTTATATCTGCACAGGCGTTGGTCGTTATTTATGTTTTCCAGATGGTGCTGCTGTTGTTGCGCTAATGGCGCTTGAGTTTTTGCGATTTTAGATTTGTCGATTATTGTCTTCCATACTGTTTTCTATGGCTTCTCGGATTATTCTGGTCTTATAATGTTCTATATTGGCAATCTCCCTACACCCATCCAAATTTATTTTATGGTCGGTTTCCTGATGATGTAGGAATAAAGCTGAGGTTGTTTGTTTATTTCTGATGCTGAGTTTATGCTCTTCCACTCTTGCTGATATTCGCCTGTTAGTTTGCCCTACGTAGAACTTTTCACAGTCCTGGCACGGAATACTGTACACTCCGTGGTTTTCCAGTTTGATTTTATCTTTTGGGTTTCCGAGTAGTTTACCTATAGTTGTTTGTGGCTTGTGTATTGTTTGTATGTTGTGTTTCCTCAGAATTCTTCCGATTCTGTCTGTTGTGCTTTTTACATATGGTAAGACTACTCGTTGCTTTCCCGGCTCATATTTTTTGTTGTTCGTTGTTCGGGAAACATGTGCATTAATAGCTTTCTCTATGGTGCGATTTGTATAGCCATTTTTCTTTAAAGCACTAGATATTACCTTAAGTTCGTTTTGTCTCGTCTGTGTATCAGTTAGTCGCACGGATCTAGATATTAGAGTATTTGCCACAGCTTGAATTTGTACTGGGTGATGATGTGATTTTGCATTTAAATATCTGTCTGTATGTGTTGGTTTTCTATACACGGTGTATTCGAAATGTCCATATGTAGTTTTGTGACCAAAACATCTAAAAATGGTAGTTTGTTGTTTTCCTCTAGCTCTAGAGTAAATTGTATTCTGGGGTGGATTGAATTTACGTGAGTCAGAAATTTTTCGAGCTCTGTATGACCATGTTGCCATATAATAAATATGTCATCCACATAACGAATCCATAATTTGGGTTTTAAACTTGCTTTCTCAAGAGCTTCTTTCTCGAAGTATATCATAAATAAATTCGCGACTACTGGTGATAGCGAGGACCCCATTGGAGCACCATCCATTTCTTTATACATTTACCCGTCGAAAGAAAAATAAGTATTTTTGAGACAATGCTCCGAAAGTTCTATTATATGTGCCTGGAAATCCTCGTTCATAGCAATCTTGTCCAATGCTTCGTCGATGGGAATACTGGGATATAACGATTTGACATCTAGGCTTGCTATGATATCGTTTTTTTCAAGGACGATATCTCGTATAAGGTCGATTAGTGTCTTCCATACTGTTGGTAGTTTTAATGATTCGTCCCTTTTATTCAAATCACCTTGTTTTTCAATTTCTATTCTCGGATTATTCTGGTCTTATAATGTTCTATATTGGCAATCTCCCTACACCCATCGAAATTTATTTTATGGCAGTTTCCTGATGATATAGGAATAAAGCTGAGGTTGTTTGTTTGTTTCTGATGCTGAGTTTATGTCTTCCACTCTTGCTGATATTTGCCTGTTAGTCTGCCCAACGTACAACGTTTCACAACAAAACTCAAGCGCAATTAGCGCAACAACAACAGCACCGTCCGGAAAACATAAATAACGACCAACGGCCGCGCAGATATAACCTTCGGCCCCGGGTGGGGGTATAAAAGGAAGCGTCGCAGTCACCATAAAAGGAAGCGTCGCAGTCACCAACACTTCAGTCTCTATTCGAACGCGAGAAAGAAAGCTTCGAAAATGCCAAATGTGATTTTGGCGAAACGTCAGTAAAACTGTTCTTTTCAGAACGACAGTAGTAAACGGATGTACACCCGGAATGAAAACACATTATATATATGTATATATATTGGATTATTTATCATTTTAAATACATCAACTATAATCAATACAGAATAAATTTAATGACAGATAGTATTCAACATAAAACTACACCAAGGACCATACTGTGTTCAATTCAATTAAAAACTTGAAACCGATAATATAAAATCAACCATTTCATGGGGCATAATATAAAAAACCATATCGGTAGAACATAGTAGAACTATAACGATGGTGTTCTATATTTTTGTTTTCTTTATTGTATGCTAATGTGTTTTGAATTACGTGTTGTGTTAATTTACTGTAATTGTTGATGTAGCATTCTAAAGTCTCCAGTATGTTCAAATTATGTTAAAAGTATCACGACTCGTCATAAATGCATTTAAATAAGACAAGTTTCAGAAAATACTCAAGCGATTTGAAGGCAAAACCAACAAAGTTGGGCATAGGCATATTTCACTTCCCTTGATAAAAAAAAGGAATCGTTAAGATCAGTGGCGTAACCTTTATGACGGTATCACGGGGCTATATAAATAATTTTTTAGGAAACAGCATTTATTATTATTGTATATTATTTAATTATCCATTTAAAAATATAATAAAAAAATGCATTGTTTTTTGTGAATTGATTTATGATTTTGTATTTACGTAATTAAAATTATTAAAAAATCCTAAGTTTTGCGTTGGTCCTGGCTAGCACTTGATTATGCCAATAATAAGCAAACATTTTTAACATTTGAATGCCATTGTGTTCGTTCTCAAGTTCCCTCAATCTTCACTCAGTCCATGCGACGATCTAGATCTAGAGCAAAAGGTAAAGCTCAATAAAATGATAACAACAACAGCAAAACGAGAAAATTGTGGTTGTGTTTAGTTTGGGTACAAATATTTAACATCACATCTGATCTAAGTAGAAATAATTACTGCTACTAGATATAACTTTAACGAGAAAAATAAAGTAGCTTTCGCCTAACAGCTTTAAGCTTACGACGATTTTTTACGTTTTTTTTTGCTATTAGTAGATCGAAGTTATGGCAGTTAAAAATATGTTTTATGTAATAAAATATTTATGTTTTTGTCCAATTAAAGCAAATGCCGTGATAACTATTGGGGTAAGCTGAAGGGGAATCTAATTATTATTTTCCCGCTATGGCGTTAAAATTCGATAACCTAAGTTAGTGCAAAAGAATCGAACAAATAACACAGTACATGCATACTGCTATCCAAAATCTGAAAAGAAATGGAATATTTCATTATTTGCGATTTTAAAAGTAAGTGAAGCGTTTGTCTAAAAATTATTTATTACTTCGGTATGTAGACATACCGGAAAAACAAGGATTAAATATAAGAGCTCGAAATGTAATTGACTTGTAAAACACGTTTCTTCTTGATACTAAAATATTATTTTTTCCAATTTTAAAATTGAATTTTTTATACAAGTTACAAGTTTAACTTTTAAAGATATCAAAAAATATTTGCACAAAAGTTTTATGGTTTCTCTGAATCGCCTGGATTTGGTAAAAAAATAAACAAATGACAATTAGAAAGTAAAAAAAAAACGATCATGCACTTTGTTATTTTAAATGGAACACCCTGTATAATATTATTCTAATAAATATACATCTTTTTGCTAAATATAAAAAATCCAGGTCTGGTACTTTTGTCTTTAAACACAACCGACAAATTTGACAAAAACCCTATCATAAGAGGCAATGTGTTAGAAAGAAAGATAACATGCACATAAGTAAAGTCAATAGAAAGGAATACACTGCCTCATATCGCAGGGTTCTTATCTCGGTTGTCTTTAAAGTTATAGTTATCAAACCTGAAATATTTATAATCAGCAAGAAAATGTCCATTTATTGAAATAATAATATACAAAGTGTTTCATTTAAAATAAGCAAGCCGATGCTCATTTCTTTACTCTCAAATTGTCATTTGTTTATTTTTATAGCAAATCCTGACGGTTCAAGGAAAACAAAAAACTTTTGTATACACTATATTTTTGATATCTCTAAAAGTTAAGCTTGTAGGCCCGTTTAAAATATAGCAAGACACCCTGTACATCCAAGATACTGAACACTAGATTATAAAAAAAAGCTAGTTGATATTATTTTTTTTGTATTTGTGGTTGAAAAGTATAAATTAATAATAAACGCAAACACGGGAATTCTAATTTTATTATATAAAATATATGTAGGATACTAAAATTCATTTCGAACATTTATCTTAGATGTTTTTATCTCATAATTAGAAAGAACTACCCGGAATTTACAAAAATAAATAATATTCAAGTAATTATACTAATTATATTGTTTTAATTGGTTGCACCAAACAAGCCAAATTGCCAGTTAAAGAGAAATTAAACTATTATTACATGAATATCGAAGTTAATTACCTTATATTAAGCACGGCAACAATATCTTAATTGAGCAGGTTTGTTCAAACAAATGCAAACATCTTTCATTAAATTCGACATATTTCTGAGTATTAATTAAAATCCACCAATAGCCAAAAATACTTATCAAGAGGAATTACTGACTAATTACTAGTAAAATTCAACGTATCCTTATGCCAAAAATTTTCTCAGAGAATCACTTAACACTGAACCTACTTTTACGCAATTAAAGCCATGACCCCAAGCTTTCATCATTCCTATCAATAACTGCAACATTATACCTCCGAAAATCTTCCTACTCTCATTAAAATCTCAACAGTTCCCAACATCTTTCGCAACTGCCTTGCAATACTGACGCTTTCTCCCTATCTGGGGTTGGAACTTGGGGCTCCAGACACAACATGTTTTCATCTGGTTATTAGCTTCCCTTAATTTTCTGACTGTAAATATTCCGGCAGTTTATATGCAAAAATGCCTTTCATTAATTTATAGTTTATAGTGTGTTTTGTGGTAAACCCATTCCTCGAATTAGGTAAGTATTCCTTTAGACTAAATTCTAAAAATGTAAAATTAATTTTATTGTCATACAGCTAACCTGAATGTTATCAGTACCATATTTTGAAAAAAAAAAGAAGCAATATGCACATTAGAAAACAAAGGAACATTGTATAGTAAAATGTACTTAGAATAGAATTTTATTTCCTTAAAAAGATCAAACAATTGCACACAGATATATTTACACACTTCATAATATTATCAACAATATACACTCAAAAAATAGTAAAAAATAATATAGGTTAAAAATACATGTTCTAAGGTATACAATGCCCCATCAGCAAAAAAAATCACTTAGATTATAGTACGGTCTTATCATCAGAAGGTCATTCCGTTTTCTTTTGAAAGTATGATTTTCGTTATCTTTTTAAGTTCGGTTGTGAGCACATTATATATTTTGATAGACATGGCTTCGGGGTCGTTCAAGTGTTCCTGTCGATACTGAGGGTCATTCAAATCATTCTTTGTCGTGTATTGTATGTATTGTTACCCTCTAGAACCGAAATATTTTATGTTTTTTACGTATCTTGAGCAATGCAAAATGTATATAGATCTAACCGTTAAAATTTTCTGATATAACAAATGACAGGATTATTATTGATATTTACGAGTGAAATCAAGCTGCAAATGTGCTCCTCCGATTTCACGAGCAATATCCTCGATGATTAATCGTATCACGAGTTATATTCGACGAGAGAATAGAGAAGAATAAAAAAAATTCAAATTTCACCCTCACCAACGTCTCCTCAAAATGATTTCATTCATTATTTTACTTTAAAATATAAAATTATATTTGTCAAAGGAAATTAATCATTTTATTGGACCACACCGAGTCACGTGACACATGAATTATATTCTCAAATTAATAAAATGAGGCTTACATGATTCACGACGTGAGATTATTATTTAGCAAATAGTATTTCTTAGAATATAAGTGCTAACTCTGCAGATGAGGCATTGTCCCCACATTTTATAACATGGCAGTTTCGTATAAACCTGGCCATAATATAGGGTCAGTAGTGAATTTTGGGTAACGACAGTCTTTAAGTATCGAAAGAAAAAACATGAGTTTATTTGTTAGAAATATCTATATGCAGGTTCCAAGATAGTTTATATCGTTCATTTGTTGTATGCTTTTCTGATCTAGAGTTCTTATGAGAATTCCGATTTGATTTTTTTTATTTACGGTCTTGTTTTTTGGAACAAATGCTACTGAATATGACTTGGAGAAGTTGAGAGTAAGGCTGTTATCACTTGACATCCTCTCCACACCCTCGTTGGATGTATGCTGCACCTTAATTAACTGCACTTGTAATAAAATTGGAGTCATCTTCCTAGAGAAAAGGTGTAACTCGGAGACTAGCTAATGAGGAATGGTCGCTATTATATACAGGGTATCCCAGACGACACTGAAGCATTTTAATAGTCTATATCTAATAAACTAAAGTACTAAAAGGATGCGGTTCGCACCATTGTTTTTAATTACCCCGTATATTTTTTGATCTCATTAAAAATCTTTGATCACACCGGCATCACCCTAAATACGTAAAAAATTAATCCAAACTGTCAAACCATCACAGAATAATCGGTTTGCAGTCTGAGGAACCAGTCACGGGCTACAGCAACCATGTGGACAAAAATGTTCAATGCAAATATTAAAGGCTCCCACAAGTCGAATAAACCGACAAATATATCAAAAGTAACACCACTCAAGGGGATGTGTTTTTGTTTTCATGGGTTTTACCGACCGGTCCCTTCATAACACAGGTCGGTGAAATATTAACAGAATTTGTGGTATTTCACTGTTTAAATTTTTAAAGGCTAAATACTGAATCCATTATCCGTAATTATTCATTCGGTAAAATAAATATATACTTATCACTTATACACACTAATATAGATTAATGCGGCAAGTGAAGGCGGAAAACCATAACCGGTTTCCCCGAAAACTTCAGTTCAGATGAGATATTTTCTGAGACGCTTAATTTCTCATTTATTTTACCCAGTATTTACCAACAACTATCCTGCCGAGTTTTTTTTTTAATTTTCACGATTACCTTAAATAAATAAGTAAACATTAATTAGGAAAACCGAAATCTTGAAAAAGCTGAAAACTTTTTTTTTCTGTCTTATATCAACGTATTTTTTTCTCCTTTAAATTAGATTGCATAAAGCTTCTCGTTTTTACATTTTTGACACTTTCATCCATGCATTTGACATACATACCGGTGAAAGATTTTAAATAAAGCATCCTGGGTATACCTAGTAGCATGTGAGTTTTTATGCTTTCTTCAGGTGAAACCATTAAAAAGTACAATTTCATGCTGGAAAATTCAAAACTTCCTTTTTCTCCATAAATGATTGCTAGAAAAATAATATAGTTCCTAAAAAACGCTAACAACAAAATGCCTTTGTTTTTAGCTGTTGTCCAAGATTTTGGTTCTCCTAATTCATTTTTATTTATTTATTTAGACTCTGCAGGATAGGTGGTGAAAAATACTGAATCTCCGAAAAATCGGATTTACAAAATTTTTTTTCCCATGACTAAAAATCCGCTTATCGATGCGGTATTCCGTAATATTTGATTTTTTTTTTGTGAAAAACTGTTTTATTCTAGATTTTTAAATGGGTGATTACAAAGAATAAAAATGGCCCATTTACTTACCGATGAAAAGACAATTTCGAGCTTCTTTGCAAAATTCAAACTGCCGCATCATAGTTAAATAAAGATATTTTTCAAATTCTACAAGAAAAACCAAATAAAAGTCACAAATATTTAAAAAAATTAATCTTAGCGAAATTTTACGCACAATTAAGAAACTTCTAGAAATGTCGAGTAGTAGACCGGGGTTGTCATATCATCTTCTTCAAATGTCCCTCCTATCGAAGTTTGGTGATCATAATTGCTATTCTCACTTTGGAGACTGCAGCAGCGTGAAAGCGTGACTGTTCATGTCATATCACTCCTGCAGGTTTTTGAGCCATGACGTTCTTCTACCTCTGCTGTACTTGCAATTTTGCCCTCTATAATGATCTGAAGGAGTTGATATTTCTCCGATTTGAGGCTTTGGGTAGTTATTAAAGAGTAAAGGGGAAAGATCTCTTAGGTAAATTAAAATACTAAAAATATGCAAGAAACCACACAACTAACTTTAAGTGAAGTTTGGAACGTATTTAATCCAGAAATATATTGACTAAAATTGGCATAAAAATGTCATTATAACATACATCACATGCAATTTTAACTAACTAAATATTTTCAAATTAAAAAATATACTAACCTCACTTTATTAAGAGGTTTCTTTAGTATACTGTTGAAGTTTTCTATTTTAGAGTATATGATATGAGTGCAGTGACAAGTAAATACAGTCTTAAGATTCAGAGCTAACAATTAACTCGGGAGTGTCATTAACCCCTCGATGTTTCTTTACCTCACGGATAACTTTTAAGGGTGCTACATGAACTAAACGCGGGAAATCTTGATCTAGTCCACCCTAGTCTAGATTTGATACGTAAGAATATTATATTTAACAACCTATATGGAAATGCTCTATAATGTAATCAGAAATAATGGATTTATAAGTAATAAATACATAGGGATATACATCTATGTGAACCAGTATTTAATCACTGAAAGTTTACATATTCTGAGCATAATTTTATTATTTAATGAATTGAACAAGTTATAATATATAGAAATTTCTACGTAATTGACAAAAAAAGTAAAAAGTAATGATGAAACTATTCTCTGAATTCGATCAGGAGACAAATATCATATTTATTAATATGATTACCCTTGAAGTAAAAAAAACACAGGTTTTTTCAATATTTTGTAAAAGCTCAATAACAAACATTTTCATTAATAGCAAACACTGGTTTGTTTAAAAGATCAAAAAAAATGTATAAAAGAGTGCTATCCAAACATTTAGTATGAATAAAAAAATATATATCTCCTAGCCTAATCTTAAGTCCAGTATACACTATTCGTTGATTCGTCCCCATAGTTTGGAGGGTCCGGTTCGCCCGTGCTATTCGTTGAGCGGCAATCCAGGCTACAGGCCGAATCATCAAAGTAGCCTTTGCCTTCGGCGAAACATGCGTCTGCATGAAATCTTTTGTTTTCTGTGTATTGTCAAACGTTGAAAGGCGCGAAATTCATGTGAACGTTACAAATAAAAATTGATGAATAATGTGGATGAAATATGCGTCAATTCGTGTGATTCGTTGGGGGGCAATTCCGGCTTTTGAGTGGTTCAAAGTGGACTTTGAATTCGGCGAACCATGCATTCGCATTACATTTTTTCTTTTTTGTTTACTGTCAAACATAAAAACGCATCAAATCCCTGCGCATGAATTAAATCAAAATTGATGAATAGAACTAATAAATCGAACCGACGAATGCTTTAATCAGCTAGTAATAACAATGGCACAAGAGAAAAACCAGAAAAAGTTACCTTGATAAACGGACATTATATATTTTATTTAGAACTATTATTAACAATTATTATAAAATAAAATTAAAAAAAAACAGGATAACTTGGAACGAGTGGTGGAATATTCTTTACACTTAAACAAAAAATAGTATTAGAAGACCCTGGGAGTCAGGCTTAAGCAACTTGTTAGAAATTCTAGAATTCACGTTTTTGAACAACTTACTGCAGATTAGACTAATGTAAAAAAATTTCAAACAAATACTAGCACCCCTGTTTCCCATTATTTCTCAATAAGTTAAATTATCTTTTCAAATATTTTTTCTTAAAACATATGTGGACTAGTTTCCAGAGAGGAATTAGATGAGACTCTAAAACTGTTTTAATAACTATAACCAATACCTTTAATTTACCGTTGAAAGATAAATTAACAACAGTGTTCTTTTGTTTTGGAAACTAAACAGATTGGGAGAATTTTCATTCTAATGATTCTAAAAAAATCAACTTTACACTAAAATTATGTGAAAAACTAATATTTTGAACAGCTTTAACAGAAACTCCCCAATAATCAGTATTCCCTTCTATCATCCAACAATTAAAATATTTTAAATTATGGTTAAGCATTAATTATTCTAATTCTCAGTGTTAGTTAAATATCAACATACTAATGGAATTTCCGTACATGATAAATTTAGCTTAATTTAAGTTGAAAAGCCACACTATTAAATTCACTTTCATTGGACACTAAACAGATTGCGAGAATTTTCATTCTAATGATTCTAAAAAAATCAACTTTACACTAAAATTATGTGAAAAACTAATATTTTGAACAGCTTTAACAGAAACTCCCCAATAATCAGTATTCCCTTCTATCATCCAACAATTAAAATATTTTAAATTATGGTTAAGCATTAATTATTCTAATTCTCAGTGTTAGTTAAATATCAACATACTAATGGAATTTCCGTACATGATAAATTTAGCTTAATTTAAGTTGAAAAGCCAGACTATTAAATTCTTGACAAGAGTTAAAAAAGCCAACTAAAAATGTATGTTCTTGTTTTTCGCAATAAAAAATCTCGAAAGAATTGCACAGCAGTAAGTTAAAAATTTCTATTGTTTTTATAATAAATGCTCATACTACAGCCCTGAAGAAAGTAATAAACATTACTAAAAGCGAGTTAATTTAGAACCCATCAGGACCAATACCAATTAAGATTTTTTTGGTAATTGGAACATAATTTTGATTATATTATACCGTAATCATGGTTGCCATATCTTCTTTTCCTTCCGAATTTCTGCCTTTAACTTTTGTTTCTTAAATGGGACATTTTCACTATTATGACATTCAAGTTCAACCATATGTGAAGATAGAAACCTTGACATACCATGGGTGTCTAGATATTGTTTGACACTTAAATGCCTATTATGGCCTTATTTGACAATTTTGTTAAAAACTGCAAAATATCAGTATTAAAAAAATGTCTCAGCGATATTTAAATGCGTATACCAGGTGCTTAGTCAATAAGAGAAAAAACATCTTATTTTTTCCCGTTTTTGTTAACACTCTAGACTGTGCAATAAAAAATATTCTTGCGTGCCATTCAAAATAAATTTATTTAGTTCAAAGTTCACCAATCTTCATTAAAAATGCATCCTGTCGAAAACCAAAGAACACTAATCTAATAATACAACACAATAAACATTATGGGAAACTCAAGGTGATTAATATAATAGAATTTATGACTAAAATTCGGAGTTAATTGATAACGGTACATTATACAATTATTGCTTTTTTATTCAAAGAGCTTTTAACTTGACAGCAGATGGTCAATTGGTGCAGGTTTATAAGGTTCTATAATTATTATTTGCAGATTAATTGCTCAAGTATAAAAATAAAAAAAAATATAATGATATTATTAATTTCTGCTTACTAACAGCGTTACCCAGTAATTTTTCAGAACTTAGATTTAAGTTAACCTTGAGGCAAACTTTCACTTTGATGAAATGTTGTATCATTCAAATGCATTAAATGCAGAATATTTCGGTTTATCACATTAAAAAAAGTGTATTATTTTCTAGGGCAAATGTTCAAGGCTTCAAACAAACAAAAAATCGTTACCTTTACTAGTTGAGTTTAACAATATTTTGCACAAATAATTCCCCAAACAATCATTTGAAAATTAACACTTCCATAATAATTAACAAAAATGTTTAAAATAATTGAATCTCAACGGTAAAGAGCCCGGACTGTATAAAAGAGATTTATATAGTCGAAATATCAGCTTACATGCTCACACGGAAATTCCCCCATATACCATCTAAAAAATAACCCATCCGGCCGAAGGACTACATTTCTGATGTGGTCTATTTTAATCAGTGTTGTTTAAAATTTCGAAATTTGTTCATTTTAACCAACATGAATAATTTAATTTTGCAAAAAGAAATTACAAGACCAATTACTTACTACTAAGACGAAAACATTCACTCATGATTTTTTCATTCTCTAAATTTGGAGTGGGATATAATGACCATTTTGCAATAAAAGTCAAAGTAAGACCGGATAGACGTTAAAATTCTCCGAAAAGACTTTTATGTTTCTTTTATATAGTCAGTGCTCGCTGCCGTAGAGATTTATAAGGCCATTATTATTGGTTTACAAACTTAAAATTAATAGCATTACCAAGTTCGTCTCACTTCTTCACTCAAATTCAGTCATGCGTTGAGTATCCATGCCACAGCGTGACAAAATTCGATACATTATTGTTCGTGATCTTTCGACTGACGATTATTTGTATTAAAAAAAACATAGTTTTATTGTTAAGTCGAGTCGACCTCATTTTTCAGTTATACCTTGAGTTTAATGATATTTCGAATAAATCAAGAGCAAATTTCATGTTTAGTTCGTTACAAGCTGTGAAATACTTCTAAATTTCAATTCAATATTAGTTTGAAAAAGTATAATGCAATTTAAGGTCAATAAGTATTGCATTATTTATTACTAACCGTAGAAAATGGTTTAGCAGACCACGAAATTAACTCTAGGTTTGAAAATACAGTAATTTTTATTGTAATTGTACATAAGGCTTTAGTGTCTGCTTCATAATGATGCTTTAATATATTTTGCTATATACCTTCATCAATCCTTAGATATGGAACTGTTTCTTATGCAATTAATGCACCAGATAGTAAAGTATTAACTGATATAAAAATAAATGATCACCTTTTAAGAAAAGCACATTCATGAAAAGAAAAAAGGTATTGGAAAGTCCCAAAGTGTTCGGTAAAGCGTTGGTATAAAGTAAATCGGGTGCATTTTTATATCTAATAATTTAATGTGTTGACGCCACTAGAATGATTACTGTAGGAGTTCACTAGTAAAATAATATAAACACATTTGACATTTGGAACTTTGTTGTTGACATGTTTGCTGCCAGTCTGGCAACTAACCAACTCGTTTAAATCAATTTCGAAATTGAAGCTAATATACAGGGTTGTTCAAAAGAAATGCACGCAATTAATATCTTCTGTATGAGTGATTTTTCACAAAAACGCTGCAACACTTGAAGTGGGTTAAATGGTTGTTCGTCTTTTTGTAATATTTTCAGCCCCCTTCCTGCAACCCCATAATTTGTAGGCACCCCATTTTTTTTTGTTTTAGTTCATCTTTCAGTTTGATCATTGAATTGTAACTTTGACATTTTTGAATTATGGTGCTCTCAGAAATGCAGCGTATTACATTTTGATATTCTTGGGTTGTGGAGTCAAAGTACGGAGACAGAATGAAGTTTACGTATTGTTCAATGAAAAATATCCCGAGAATATAATTACGCGGTCAAGTGTGAGTAGGATATTTCATTTTAAGAGCATGGGACAGTTAGGAAATTACTTAAAATGAGCTAAGAGTAAAAAACTTGATATATTCCTATCTGTATAAGAAAGTCCACATTCTTCAACTAATACCTTAGTGTTAAACAACGATATCAGTAGAGCTTCTGTACCGCCATTATTAAAAAGCCAGAAGTATCACCCGTATAAAGTGCATGTTGTACAGGAACTTATTGAAGATATGATTAAAATAATATATTTTGTTTAAATATTATCTTCTCCGATGAGGCTACATTTTATTTGAATGGAATGATCAATACATATAATTATCGATTTTGGTCTGATCAAAATCGACAGTGGATACGTGAGCGACATATACAACATCCCCAAAATATCTAATTGTGGGCTGGCATAATTAATAACCGAATTTTAGGACAATATTTCTTTGAAGAAAATCTCACTGCTGAGAGTTACTTAGATTTCCTCTCATTCGATTTAATAAGTGCGTTAGCATTACCGTTTCCTAATAAGGGTGATCCAGATATTCCCCATGAAAGTATATGGTTTTAACAAGTTGGCGCACCACAGCATTCTGGTATAAATGTTCGAAGGTACTTGCACGACATTTTTCCAAATAGGTAGGTCGACAGAGTCCCACCGAAATCTCCGGATCTTATACGATTAGATTTCTTTCTATGGAGGTATTTGAAGGAAAGTATTTAAAAATAAAACAAACAGAGTTGATGACCTACAGAATAGAATAATAATAGAGGTTACTAATTTACTAGCCGAAAGTATTCGAAGTGCGGTTGATAGTATTTACCACAGACTCGGCGCATGTCAAGTAAAAGGTGGAGATCGCTTTAGCATATGTTACATTAGCCGAATCAGATAAGTGTTAAGGATCCCTCTCGAATATTAATTTTAATTAAAAAACTTATGTGTACTCGTTTGTAACGAAATGAGCAGACCCCCTAATTTGTTGCTAGTATCGGATTCAGTTTTAGAAGACCTTCTCATAGAGACCTCACACGACCTAGGGTTCCATTTAAAAAAAAAGGTGGGGTGCATACAAATTAAGGGGTTGCAGGAACATATTACAAAAATACGAACAATCATTTAAATCCCTTCACGTTTACAGCGATTTTGTCAAAAATGACTCATACAGGAGACATGAATTTTGTGCGTTTCTTTTGAACATCCCTATATACCCCGTTCACTATTTAAATCCATCTTTTATAGTCTTGATACATTTTGTCAGGTTGGTATAATTAAAGGAACGATTTAAAACGCTTACAAAAATTCAGAAGAAAATATCAGATTCGTGTACCTCGACAAACCCTGGATCTGTTTAGATGGGTTCCAATTTAGTCGATAGGTACATGATTTTGATATAAAAAAACAACCTATCCAAAGTACAATCAGAGGGGAGGCTGTTTTAATTTTTACTTGAGGGTATTAATTTAAGCTTCTAAGAAGGGTGAGATGTACTTCCAAATTCGAGTAACATTGACCCAAACTACTATAAGACAATGAATGCCAACATTTTTCAAAGTTGAGTCGTTAAACAGCTTATTCCTGCATTGACTAACTTTCAAAAAAAATGTTAGTTTTTTTTAATATAAAGCCATGGACAACAAAATAATTGTTTTCTTTAGTACGTATATGGTTTCATTAAACGTAACACCAAATATGTATAAGACACAACTCTAGTCAAAACCCTCCAAAATACTGCTAAACTAGCTGAAATATTTTCTACGTCAATCATATTAGACTTAAGAGGATGTAGAATAAATTCCTCTTATACCAACATCACTCTCTTTCTAAGGATTTTCTATATGAGATAAGGCGATATTTTGAGCTATGGAGAAATTTCAATCGAGGGCAAACCATGCATTGCTTCTGATTCTGCATAAATTATTGAACAATCTTACCAACCTCACAAAGGTTACACCGATTCTTTTAGTACATTCTCTAGTGAGATGCAAGCACAGGACACAACCAACTTTCCCAATTTCTAAATTTCAGCTCTATCGGACGACATAAAATGTTCCTCATTTTTTTTTAACTTCGTGCTTAAGCATTTGGAATCTGTTATGATGCTGAGCTATTATTATTTATATTTTATTACATAAGCTATCACTAAAAAAAAGCATTCGTGTATTTGATGACCCTCCTCTTTATATAAAATTCTTTTAGTATTGTAACTCTAGTTATCTCAATAATCCGGATTTCCCGGCTCCTGGCAACGGGATTCTAGTAAATGGAAAATATTCTGAGAAGCTATACATTTGCCTTTTACTTCTTATCGCATAAATTGTATGCTCCTAAAATGACATTACTTGAATTCTTTTTTTTTGTGAATCTTATGACCCCTGTTAATGTTGGCAGGTAAATTTCATACATTCGGATTTGTGACAAGTAACTGCAATTTTCATTATAGCCATTTTGTTTGGTTATCAAAAAAGCAACGATTTCGTTTGTGTATCTTGCGACCTCCCTTTTCTTGTAGTCGTCGCTCCGTCTGTAAAAAATGTGTTCATATTTCATTATATTTCATACGAACTTTTAATAATCTCCCTTTTAGTTTACACAATATAATATAAAAACAATACATATTCCCAGGTGTTTCGATTGAAAAAGAAACGCGGATCTGAAATACATTTTACTAGTGAGTGAATATAATATAATTCGCTTTTCCGAACCATATTTTTTAAAATAGTTTTCAGGGAATAATCTGTCGAAGATTCTGATTTACTCTCATTCCGATTTATCCCGGTTTTATTCAAAAATAAAACGCCGTTTCGCTAAAATAAAAACTTATTTTTTACCGAACTAGTTGGAAAACTGAGCTAGTAAAAACATCATTTTTTTTTGGCGGATATCCAAATTTCTAATACGTTTCAATACCAAACCAAGTCCAGTTTTTAAACTTCTACGTTTTCTTACTTTAATTATAATAACATTCGTGATTCATCTATGCATGTCAAATTTCTTGATACTCCTTTAGTTTTAAAATCTTAAAATAATGATATTATTAGTAAATTCGCAATAGCAAAGCACTCTCGGTTAGCATCCTCAAATGTTAGTTTAAGAAAACGAAAAATGAAAGCTCGGTTCAGACGATGCAAACGCACACAGTTAAATGTAGTATTATGTATTAAAAGTGTATAATATTGAAAAACTAGTTTCGTAAGGCATGATTTTATAGCACGACCCTAGGTTAGAAAACGGACCCCAAGCCAGATTTTTTATAAAAGGCGAGTGAGAATAAATGTCATACTAAACGAGTATTTTAGACAATTTTTTCTATTTTGTGCACTATATCTTTAAAAACATGATCTTTAAGATGGTGACAATGCATGCCAAAAGTGCCAATTACATGAGAACCATTTCTGTTTTTCGGTTCTGAGACGTGACCGGTTTCAGATTTAAGGTGGTCATGACTTAGCAAAGCCAACGTTGTAGAGAAAAAAAAGTTGTGTCGAAAAGAGGGCCAATATGACACTACTTTGCATATCGAAAAGACCTATTTGATTGCAAAATAGCAAAACAATATTTTGCTGGCAACCCCTATGACACAATGTTATGTTTCTTACCCACACAATATAATATGTGACAAGCAATATTTTCAAGTTTGTAAATGATACCACCTGTCAGGTGATAGCAGACGTCATACTCTATTTAACATACCATCGAAATGATTAATTGATTGATTGATTGAATGGAAGAACAAAATCGTAAATGTATATACCTGATATTTAATAAAAACAGATAACTCGACAAAATACTACAAGTAAGATATTTTCGACTCCAAATATGGACAGTTTTTGACAAAAACAGTTATAATAGACTATATTAAACCCATACAAATTATTAAAACATGTTTGTTCTCCAAACCTCCTGAGTAAATTCTAACTCCACATGATACTCCACGTGATATAATTTATAACAGACATAGGTGAGTGGTACAATAAAAGACGTGTCGTAATTTATCTTAAAAGTTATATCTGATTTAAGAACGGGCTATTTTTAACTATATATTATAAATGGCCTTACCTGTTACGAAGAAAATAGCAGAATAATACTATAACGTCTATAACATATATTCCCACTCTAAGCCAGTCCCATATACAAGCTTGCCTATAAACCTGTTTTAGCCAACTTGTAAATTATGACCTTCCTATACGCCGTTCGACTTAGCGGAATCAGCGAAAATTTCTTAAGGTAAAGTACTAATTACTAGTAGCTGGTAATTGAGTTTATGGGTGTTTAAGTTATTGTGCTTTTGGGCGTATTTCTGCTTAGGTTATAAATTACGCTGTCTTGAAAGGCTTCCTTGATTTTCTCTTGGTAATCGCATTTTACGTTTGTTCCGATTTACCTATATCTCTAGAGTAATAAACAGAAAAGCGAAAGGCGAGGGGCAACTTCTATATGAATATATATCGTTGCCGCTTTAAAAAGATCACTGAAATGACAGAAAAACCATGGTAATGAAGTTGCAGTTTTCAGTTTAATTTTAATTTACGTTTTATGAAAGAAAAAAAGTCCAATACTTCCCAAAAAACACTATCCGACAAGTCGGCGGTCATTATCAAGGAGGGGGTAATATCTGTAAGTGATAAAATATCATATAAATATGAAAAATATAGTTTTCTTTTACTTACAAATACCATCTTTCCTCAGAAGCAAGCTCAGAAGTTAATCATTAAATGGGCGCAAATAAAAAACAGTACTTAAGTTAAAACGCATTCACAAACACAATTTCTTTTTTAAAAAAACTTATAGACAAAATGCACCTACATTGTTGATAAAATATTGAGACTGAGGCAAGAAAACATACACTCTCTAAAACGTCAAAAGTTGGCAGTAACAAACAGTTGCCGTGCGCTAAGAGGAAGTTGAAGTTGAAAGTATCAATTTAAGATAATTAATATAATAAGTTTTAACAAGATGTTTTTTCTTTTTTTGAATTACATCACAAAATGTATTAAAGAATTTTGAGATGAAAAACTAAAGCCAAGTCATTAAGTAATAAAATTAAATCTATATATTGCATTGGATGATCATCTATCCGTAAATTTATCTATATTAACATATATGAAAGTTTGACAAAATGAAGTAAATTGAACGGATTAATGCATATAAACAATCGTGTCAATTTTGCCGCTTCTTATCTGTGCATATGGTCATTTAAACAGGACACATTTCGAACAGTTTCTAATTTAGCTATTTCAATATTTTCCAAAGGCGGAAGGAAACATTGGGCAGCATGATGACGTCACGATTTATGTCCAAAGAATGAAGCGTCTGGCCCAAGTGTAACCCAAAGGCTAAACGCTTTGTCATCTGGTGGTTTTAAAATGTTGAGATTAAATTTGTCTCTGTATGTTTACTACGGTTGCATAAATTTAACAGTATTATATCAAATAATGAAAACATGTTCAGGATACATGGCGTTAAAACATGTTTTTGTATTACCTATATCTTTTGAACTTGATTTTCGTATAGCATTTTTAATGTCAGAAACACACAAAAATATCTAAAATATTATTAAAATATAAAAAATAGCCATCTAACATTTATTGATTTAGAAAAAGCGTACCATTCTGTTTAAAGAAAAAAAATCCTGGGAGGTACTGTAATAACTGTTGGGTTAATGGTATCCTGGGTGTTGGTGACTTATAGAATATCCTGAACGTTGCTTTACATGATTCAAAGCGTTTAAGAACCGTCGTTTTAAGTTGAGAATATCTTAGTCTATTCAAGCAGTATTGAAATGCGCTATATTTGCTATTTTTACAGAAGTTGGAAAACCGGAAGTTTCATAACATTTTTCGTCCTACTACATCTTCTTTTTATACGATACCTTATCGGAAAATTACAGAAAAATATAAACATATATAAATGAATGAAATTTGATAAAATGTGCTTGTTAGCCACTTTTTTGTACTTTTTCTCATCGAAAAGTAGTATTAGCTTCACTAACGACTCTTCCTCGTAGCACATGGACGGGATGCATCTGATGAACTACGTGGTAAGGGGGAGTGTCTGATGATTAATGGGAGGTAGAGTCAGCCAATTAGTTATCCAAATGGATAGTTCCTTGTAAAAAAAATAACTGTTTAATGGTTTCGTGTCAAAGTTTGACCTTCAAATTAACGAATTAGCATATAGCAAAATCGTGAAAAAATTACCCTCCGAGATTTTTGCAGACTTTTGTGTTTTCGGGTCTCTGGACTCCAAAAGACATATTCTCCCGTCAGTCTGCCGCTCTGCCTGTACGCGGCATAGGTTAAATTGGTAAAAAATTTGTATAAATCCATAATGGCGGAACAAAATGGTGACCTAATAAAATGTTAAAATATTCCTTGTTTTCTTTATAAGGCAAATAATAAAGAACATGATTTATTTTTTGCAGACTACGTAAATGTTATGAAAAACAAATAATAATAATAATACATTAAAAACTTAAATAAATTGATATAAATTATAGTTGATAGGAGGATATATTACCAAATAATTATACGCATATAAAGAATGTGCATTGCAAGAAGTTCAATTCTGAACAAAGGAAGTTGTAGGTAAAGGCGAATTTACCGATTTTTTTTGTTTTAAGTCTACGGTCCGACTAAAGCATTTAGTTTACTCATACTCATACAACTATGAGGACTTTATGTTTGATATTGGGAATAGTAAACTCCTCTCCCCAAGCATCAAAGGTGTGAACCGCAGTAGCTCATCATACCACAAATATTCGAGAGACCGTTAATGTGTAGCTTTATTTGACATTAAAGAAAAACGTATTAATTTCAGAAAAAAATAGTCGGTGCCCATTTTCTTAGTTAAAAACGTTTTTAGACTTGTTAACTCCAACACGCATATCCTTGATAGAAAACTCTTTTTTATTCATACAAGTATCCAAATATTAACTAAAATATATTTTTAATACCTTGTATATATTTTTTTAAATGGTAACCTAATAAAGGGAGAAATATTATTGCCCACTTAATCGACATTTACCTGTCTGACAGATATGCGTCAACGAAATATTTCAAGAATTACAGTCCTTTTTTTTACTATTTAGAGCCACATCCTTTTATTATAAATAATGAAAATAGGTTCAATAAAAATGTATCAAACAACTCCATAATTAATTACATTAAAAATATAAGGAAAGCGCATTTGGTAGTTTTGTAATAAAATGATCGAATATTTATAGCAAATAAACCAGATAAAAAACCAACAAATATGTGTTTTTACTAAAAACAAACGAAACTGGCGGCTATAAAAACGCCCATAAAAACTAAATAACGTTATTGTTAGATTGAGAACGGCGTTGTTAATGAGTCTGTCAACTAACTTATAACAAAATACTCACCAACAAAAGACGTCTGGCCCTTACTCACCTAAAACAAAATAATACAAGTTAAAAAGATAGAGAGTTATTATTAAGAAAATATATTAGAGATATATGTAAAATTAAGATCTTGCTATTAAGAGCTGTTATAGTAAACTTCGTCTATATATACAAAATAAACTAATAAACAAGCATTTAAGTACGTTTTTATGTAATATGAATTTCGGAATATTAAACTAATTTAATATCAATAATTAGCATCTTTATAGAAAGATGTTTTTAATTAAGTAAATTATCGTGCATTCGATTCTAAAGGAACTTCTTGTATTTTTAGTTAATAATTAATCTATATTTGTATATATTTTTAACGCTGCAAAAGAGCCAAACAGTTGCTCTTGAACAGATAAAAAATATTACACGGCGCCATTTTTAAAAATGGTTCGAACGTGGCGCGGTCTCTAATGAGTGTTCAAACATTCAAAAGAAAAAGACCATGTTTTCCTTTAGTCTACTCTTATTTTCACCTCGAGCATTTATAAATACATTAGGCAAGTAAAATATTTACAAAGACCTATTATTTCAGCCAAGAGTCACGCAGATAACTTAAATGTGTTTGGTAAATGATTTTGAAACAATCAATAACATTTTAAAAGTTCACATGTACAAGGCGGAATTTAGCGATGGATTGGATAGTTTTCAATAAATCAATCTTAAAATGTTTAAATATGTAAACAATAAAGAAACATGTAAAAATATTCAATACCTGCGTAACCTCAATAGAGGCAAAAACAAGATTTAACAACAAACATAATGTAAAAAGCTTAGTTGTATGGTGAAAATCTGTAATGTATTCAACACAATAACATTTAGCAGACAGATTACATGATGGTAATTAAATTTTTATGCAGAAATAATCCAAAATTTTCTTGGAATGTTGCCTTATCCAAGTTATAATTATTTATTTATATAGCATATCGCAGCATTAAGGGGCTTTCGGGACTGTTACGGGTTCCATGCTCGATTTCGTTTTTTTTGATTCATTATAAAATTAACCGCTGATAGGCCTAAAAGTACTCAATTCGATCGAGTTACCTAATATATATATATATATATATATATATATATATATATATATATATATATATATATAGTTCTATGCCACTATCTTCCTTTAGTTTCTATATTTTGCATTTAGTGCTTCCCGTTTAGCTTTCCGCACCCACTCGCATGGTTAGAACTAAACAATTAAGAGAAAATTCGAAAATTCAATAAGACGATTGTTGAAACGTCACATCTACACGTTCATTTAATACAGAAGAAAGTATCACTTTTGCAATATATTCGAAAAATAACAGTTCTGTAATTAACAGGTTAAAAAGAAGGTTGACAATTTTAGACCAGCTGCAATCTTTTCTAGCTTCAGTAAAATTTTATACTGCCCTTTTCTTGCTAGATTGCCAATCATTTCTTTACAAATGTAAAATATGCAATTGTTTAATCGCTCAGGGCAAATGCCCGTCCCTCTAAGCTGGAGGTATAGAGAGTGCGAGGATTTCAAAGAGATTGGGTACGAATGCGATCCTTTTTACCTAGAGGGCAGCAGATAGTCGATATTAATGGGGTTACCTGGGAAATTTTACCCGCAGACACTGGGGTACCGCAAGGCTCCATTCTGGCCCTCTACTTTTTTTACGTCAATGATCTGGAATCTTGTTACAACAATGTATGTAGATGACCCTTTACTAATGGTATCGCATCCACAACGCGATACCCCCCAGGAATACTACAACCTCGTCTGCAACAGCAATCTGCTGGAAGTATATAAATGGTTTAGTCGCAATTATCCGAGAGGTAATACCGATGGGAGAATCTAATGTATAGTTTGGCGCACGAATCTATGAAGCTATGAAAAACATGCAAGTATCTATGGAAACTGTGCATTACTCATTAGTGATTGGCTAAAACTCTACATAATAGAAACGGTCTGCTTTTGGCAAACCCCCCCTCGTCCCGGCTTCAAATCCCTGTGGCGTACTGTATAACTTTTGTGAAATCTTGTGTAATCTGTGAAATCTGTACAATTCTATTTGATTAAACAAAAAACTTTTAGAACATGTCTATATCTGATTAATAACAATAATCACAATGACACAACAAAATACAAGATTATACAGTTTTTATATTGCTATGTTATAAGTATTATTCTCAGAATGATTTGTAAACGCTGCTAATTTCTACCCCGAATGCGCCACAAGGAAAGAGTGCCGTAAAGGTATTCCATCCGTAATCCTTGTAATCTTAATCTTATCACTTTCAGCTTTCGGGGCCTCATCAGCATGCCGAAAAACGCAATCACAAATGTTTAAAAAAAAGTAAGTAAATATAAGAATATATTTTTTCTTGAAAAAGATTTTGGTAAATATATTTGCCACTATATGGATTAAAATATGGTGTAAGAAAATAATTTCTATAATATAACAAAATACTTTCTATATTAAAGTTTATTAGGAGGGTATACCCATTTTGTAGCCTTAAGAGTCTATACCTATATTAACTGTACATTCTGAATTACTGTTCGAGCATAAGTTTCGTCTGAGTTCGCCGAATTGGTTGAAAACGTGTTTTTTTTAATTACACTTTTATTACTTCTTTCTTTGGTATGTATGTATGTATGCAATTTGTAAATCTAGTCCAAATCTTCTAATCTTCACTTCCATTTAATCGATTTAAATAAAATTTAGCATGCATTTACAGTTGGCGTGATTATACAATTCGACACATTCGCATATAAAAAAATTCAACACGTCGGCTCCAATAGGCTGCTACTTTTGTTATATGTAGTCCGACTCGACTGACAGTTGGCATCTGGGATATTTAACAGACATTTACGCAAATTTGCCTAAAAATCGATATCTGGAGATTTTTAAGGATGCAAGTTATGAATCTTTAGTCATCATCTCCAAAACTCAAAATGGCACCAACATGGCGGACGAATTTTGTTATTTGTGCAATTTAACCGAAAATCGTTATCTGGAGGGTATTTAAGAGTGCATGTTATGAATTTTTAGTCAACGTTTGATGACCCCAATATAGCCGACAACTACTTATTGTTATTTGTGGTCCGATGCGTCTAAAAATCAGTATCTAAGGGTATATGACGAACGATTTTTGTACAGAACTGACTACAAATCGGTATCTGGAGAAAAGCAAATTATGTATCTTTAGTAAGCATTTAATAATTCAAAATAATGCCGTCAACATGACGGTCGAATTTTGTAATGTTTTCAAATGATAATCGTTATTTGGGGATATTTTAGAGTGCACGTTATGAATATTTTATTTTTTTTACAATTTAGTAAACATTTGAAATTTTAAAATGGTAGCCCCAATATGGTTGATAACTAGGAATGGTATCTGAGGGTATTTGAGAGTGCAGTTTTTAGTTAACATTAAATAATCTAAAATGCAGCATTAACATAAGGGATAAAGTTTGACATATGAACAAATTTGACTGAAAATTGAATCTTGAATATTTAAGAGGGAGAATTAGGATTTTTTTAGTCCACACTTAGGTTTTTACAATAAAAATTATGCAATACAAACGTTACAACGATTTTTCATCCTGGTGACCTCTTTTTACTGGCGTAGTCAAAGTAAGACAGAAATAATACAATTACAATTTCTTTGCGAGCAATATACATATTTTAAAAAGTACTATAGTTAAAATAACTAGCGTAAGAATTTTTTTCATTCCAAGTTAATTCTATATTATCTGGTTATATTTTAAACGGTATCCTAGATTACAAAGTAAAAATGTTTTTTGGTTTTATCGGATCGTTAGAATTTACAAAAAAAAAAACAAACAAAAGACGATCAAACTTATTTATCTTTAAAAGAACCGATAAAATTGACAAAAGCCTGGCCATAAGAAGCAATCTGTAAGAGAGAGACGGAGAACGTTCCACTACATAGTGAAGTCGATGGAAATAATACATTGCCTCATATGGCAGGGTTTTCTCGGATATCTTTAATGACAAAAATATCAAACCTAGTATATTTCTAAACAGCAAGACGGGACCCATTTGACGAACATATATCATTCAGGGTGTTCCATTTAAAATAACGAAGTTGTTGCTCATTGGTTAACTTTCCGATCGTCTTTTATTATTTTTTTTCTGTTTGTAAATTCTAAAGAAAAATCCAAAATTGTTTTGTATTTAAGGATTTTTAATAACTCATATAATAAAGTCTCTAAGGTAACGTTTAAAATATAACGAGAGACCCTGTATATCTTATACATAAAAAATATTGATTCTTTAGTTTGATTTGTAAATTACAACTTATATACAGCTGTTTATCAGGTATAGTAAAGACTAAATAATATAAAGTATAAATATTAGGACCTATAAAGGATTGTTTTTATTATAGTAGGAACAGAAACTATCGGAATGATATATTATATAGGAAATTAATTAACAGTTAAATCGATATTAATACTATGATAAATGAAAGTACCTACTATTAATTATGACACCTAACAAACTAAAAACACAACGAATACTATCATCATAACAATCTCCGCAAATCACATGACACCGCAACCATTTTACCATCAACAAGAATTTTTCAGATCGCCTTGTAAAACCAGAGTCGAGACCTTCGTCGTTATTTAGTCTTCGTCTCACGAAGCAACGGCAAATTACAATATATGTGCGACTTATCGTTCGGTTTTAAACGAATCAAGCCGAAAGCCGTCCGAATCCGGTTAATGTAGGTTTATAGTATGCCTGTATGAGTCTTACTTTATTGCAAGGAATTGTATGTTATTACAAGTCATACTGACTTGTTCTGTTTCTGTTGATTTATTTTTTTTTTATTCTGTTTCTACTACGTGTAGATAATTTAACCAGTACATGCTTGTATAATCGTACTGAAAAACGGACTGAAGATTTTTGTTATTATGGTAATGGAATTTTGATTAAAATGTATTGCGAACATTGTACCCTAAAATTTAGGGCTAGGTTTATGGACAAACATTCTACATAAATTAGACCTTACTTTACAAACAGGATATCAATTGTTATGATTATTTGCAGAACTCTGGCTGTAGTTGTCAATCTTATTATTAATCGAAATTTAAAGCTCGTTTATTTCTGTGTCAGATGGATGGATGTATTGAATTTAAAAATAACAGCAAAATAAGCATCTTCTTCTTGCCTTACAATTCTACATGTGACAATCTGAGTCAAGGGGTAAACCACTGAAGCAATGTGGTAAACAAGTATCAGAAAATGTCAAGGCAATGCAAGCAATACTAAAGCAATACACAAGATATAAAGCAATAAAATCAACACTTTTACATAGCTGCTACATACAATGTTTATTATTGATATGATGAATGTCCAAAAATAAAAAATGTTCAGGAACTCAGTTTTTAACTAAATTTCACATTTTTAGTAAGTTTGTTATATATTTTTAGCAAGTAAGAAAAATACAAACTTACCTTCATGGTATCTTCATCTTGGAGACATTTTTTTTGCCTATCAGATTTGCCTATCTGAAAATATTCCTCAAAATGCAATTCAATTACATACTTTTCACGGGAAAAATGATGAAAGTCCGGTTTTTCTGTAAGAAATTTGCACCTAAAAGTAATGCAACTCTAAATTTTTAACTTTTTTTTCCGCTAAAACAGTACATACCTTGCTTAATATTAAATCAGGAGTCTAAATTCACTACCTTGGCATGTGAAGAAAAAATTACTTATGGGGCAAATTCATGAGAAACTCCTGTGACTTTTCACTACAATACTTCGATAACTTCTTGATATCTGCGTATTTTTCTTTAGACAACGGCATTAAATCTAAAAACAAATAGTATTTTTTCTATCATGGTTTACCTTTGGAAATACCCTACCGTAATCTAAATGATCCGGAAGTCTAAATTCACCACTTTGATTGGATGTAAAAGGCTTCCCAACAATATCAGCGGACTCCCATGGACCATTGTATGAAACGCGATAATAAGCTAGTCTAGGATGGTCAATTGAAAATCTTATTTCCCTTATAAACCTGCAAGAAAATGGACATTTTTTTTATAAAGCGGTTCAAGGTGTTTCCCCCACGAACGAAAATATTGTTGATTTGTGTCTTCTACATCGAATGGGGCGGTTTTATCCTAGATGATCGCAATACATCAATGCAATCGGAAGGAGTCTCCGTTTTTGTTTTACCAAACCAAAATCTTTGTCGCACTCTATGTATGAGTAACCACGTACTGGAAACGTTATCTGAACCTCATCTAATCATAGTGTATGATATGGTGCAAAAATCTAAAAACACAGTAATTCTTGTTCTGCCCTCCACAAGAATCACAAAATCTCTGAAGGCGTTTAATGTTAGTGGGTAAGTTGTGGTAAATATAATTATGGAGAAGGGAACAGACGTCTTTACTTCCTTTTTTCTCTATCATTTCAGTGTATGCATAAAATACGCTTTGTTGATTTGAGAGCACATGCAAATTAAACAAGTACAATAATAGTTGCCGGCTATAGTAGACATCATTCGTTGAGATGTTAGGGATAGGCAAATTTTTCGAGTAATCCATACAAATTGACTCAAAGTCTGCTTGTTGTCTTGCAGCTTTCTTACATGACATTTTCCTGTCATAAAATGTGGTAACTCTAGCAAAGTGTAGTTTTTTTTTCGGTCTCAATTTTTTTCAATTCACTTAAAATCACTTTCTTGTCATTTTCGTTTGCTTTAGACAACTTTAATTCTAGATTTTTTACTTTCACAGTTATTTCGTCACACTGCGAGCAAGTGTCTGAGCGTGGGTAACCGAAGCTAATATTAAAGTTTTCATTAAATATTTATCTATAACGATTATATGAAATGTTAACTTCCGGATGCTTAATGTTAAATAAGTCACACATTTTTGAAACATTGAGTTCTTCAGAAAGGTTTTTTTTTTTTAGTTTTAGCTATGCTATACTGGCTAGATCTGCCTTTGAATAATGAAATGTGTTTACATACCTTAGTCATTGTAGCCTTTGTAAGTTTATGTGGTCTGTTTTCGTAACTTCCCCTGCCATCCTTAGGGGCGCTCCCACCGTGTTTCAAACTGGTCTGTATTGTTTGTATTCTGCGAGGAGTTATTCCATGCAACGATATAAATACCTTATAACATAACTGAATGTCTATTATATTCTCATTTTCCCCTGCCTTGCATCTTACTCTGTAAGTATATGAGGCGTCATTAAAATCGGGTACTTGGGCTTCGGCAAACCTGGGTCTTCGCCTTTGAACAGGCACGACTGTTATAAGACCAGTTAGATAGGAGTTCTGTTCGTCGAAGGTTTCAAAGTTATTAAAAATTTTAAGAATTTCTTTTTTATCACTATCACTTATCATTGAAAAACACTTGTAACGTTTACAATGACAATCAGGTCCAGTTTCATGACTATGTACTCTTAATTTCTTCGCAACATCTACCATTCTTCCATGTTGTGTACGTTTCCTGGTTTTTTCCTCCATAGCACCAGAATATTATGTATTACTAAGACTAATAACAGTTTATGCACCAAACATAACCTTAAAACCTCACGTGCATGCAACAGCTGATTTAGAACCAACAACTAACGGTCGTCCCTTCTGTTGGAATTATAAGTGGACTCTCATCATTATTTCAGATTTCGCATGGACTTTCATCGTTTTTCCCGAGTATGTGATGCGCATTTCTATATGACTGTCATGATTATTCCCGTTTATTTGGGCACCAAAAGATGCAGCTCTTTAAAAGGAAAAATTTTATCTATTAAAATCATTTTGCTAAAAAATGGACTTTCATCGTTATTCCCGTGTGGTCTTCATTTGTTCTATAAAAACCGAGTCAATAGCAAAACTAAAATTTTAGTTTCCATATGTGTAGGTATTACTTCTTCTCAATATTACTTGCTAATACCTGTTGCTGTGAGACCCCTTTAGCTGATTGATGTTACATCCCTATTTAATTTTTTCGTTAATCTTTAACAATAAAAAACCACTGATTATAGTTATTAGTAAATTGATTTTATTATGCTTTAAAAACAACAGAAAGTAATGATAGAATTGTATAAAAATGCGAGCAATACCCTGCAATATTAAGAAAATGTAAGCAAGATTGTACAAATATGCGCAAAATGTAGGAATGTTTGAAGCAATGCGCAATATTCTGCAGTTAAACTAAAGCAATACTGAACAATACTGCAAAAGGTGTAGAAAATTCATACCAACGGTTTACCCCTCAATATAAGTTTTAAATAAATGCAAATTTTGTTAAAACATTTAAAAATCTCATGCAAACTCATAACCGTTTTAAATAAAAAAAAATATTTACCTATTATTTAAGAAGTTTCGTATTTATTCCTTGAATACTACATTGTATTAAAATTGATTTAGTACTTTTTAAATTTTGTAGGGGTATGTATTCTTCGGGTAGTAATGTATCTCTTGTATAAAATCGGAATGAGAGACCGTCGAGGAGACCGTCACTCATCGAACTTATTCCCTCGAGCGACCGCGACATTCCAAAACCCAAGTTAAATTTTGGCAAAAATTTTGTTTTATGATTAATATTAAAGCCAGGAATTTGTAAAGGTATCTCAATTTTTTTCTTTAGAAGGCAAAATAACTTGTATTTGCCATTTTAACATGTAACCCTTAATTTTAATGGAAGGTATATTGAATTAAACCAGTCATTTGGATCATCAGAGCCGTCTGCACAAGGTCCAAACACGTAATGAAAGAGATGCAAAAAACATCTGCCTTCTTGCCAGGAAATGCAGAAATATTTTAAATAACCAGTCTTTGTCGAAAATAATTCGATACAGCTGCTTGATCTTTCCCTGAAAACAAAACCTAAAAGGTGTTTTACCTCGTTTTATTTCCCTCGTAAAAGGGTAGTATGTATTGTAACGGTTAAAAAATCACCCTCCGAGATTTTCGCTGATCTTTACATTTCAGGGTCCCTAGATGCCAAAAAACATGTTTTCTTAATTCCATCGGTCAGTCGTCTGTTCACGGTACAGCTAAAAAATTACTTAATGAATTACCCGATTGATTTCAAACTTTGGTAAAAAAATTAAGGGTCATATAGGGATGACCTGGTAATATTTTGGTAAAAATTCAATATGACGGAACAAAATGATGGTCCAGAGAAATGTAAAAAAAATTAATTATCTAGTTTACTTACAAATTTTACACAAAAATCAAGTATTATGGAGAAATCAACTAGTAAAATTTTGGCACGAATCCAAGTTGGCCCGATAAAAACATTTAAAAAATCAGCCTGCAAAAACTATTTCCTAGATTGGCTTCAAATTTTGTGCAAGAATTAAGTGTAATGTAGAGATGAACTGGTAAAATTAAGGTCCGAATTCATGATGGTGGAACAAAATGGCGGCCCTAAAATAGTAAAAATCACTCACTCAGATGTTACATATCTTCACGTTTTAGCGTCTCTAGATGCCAAAAAACACAAAAATTAAATGTAGTATTAGGATAAACTGGTACGAACATTGAATCAAAATCACCATCAAAAAGGCGATCTTTAAAAAAAACACCATAAATAATAATTAATGAATTTATTTAAAATTATGCCCAAAAATGAAGTGTGGCATAAGTAAAAACTGTTTAGTATGAACCAAAAGACAATATATAATGACTATGTGCGGAACTAAATTCTGTGGCAATTCACTATTCCTAATAAAAAGACGCATTCATAACGGGGACAGTTCCGGGTAAAGAAAATTTAGCGATTTTTTTCTCCGTATGTCCGCACTTTCTTGAATTATTTTGACGACAAGTGACAGATTCTAGTATTTATACAAGAACAAAATTGCCACAATAGAAACATTCGAACAAAAGAGGCAATTAAACGAAATTTTTCAGAATGTCAATACCATCAAAAACCTTGTATCTACTGGATTTATTAAGTGGATATAATATTAGGCCCTCTTCACGATAATTTAGAAAGACAGATGATAAGACCCCATGTCGAGCGCAAAATTGAGTGCTTTTCATTAAACCATGTTTATTTCATGTAAATTGCTTGAGTTTCTTCCTAATTTTGCCATTTGCCTTTTGAACAAACGAAGAAGCCGCAAAGCAATCAACAAGTTAATTAAAGTAGCGAATTGAACTTTATATCTTGCGAGTCAGGAAATTAACCGCAGAGTAAACAGCCTGATATTATAAATATATATATATATATATATATATATATATATATATATATATATATATATATATATATATATATATATATATATATATATATATATATATATATATATATATATATATATATATATATATATATATATATATATATATATATATATATATATATATATATATATATATATATATATATATATATATATATATATATATATATATATATATATATATATATATATATATATATATATATATATATATATATATATATATATATATATATATATATATATATATATATAAATAAATAAATATATATATTTATATATATATATAAATATATATATATATATATATATATATATATATATATATATATATATATATATATATAATATATATATATATATATATATAATATATATATATATATATATATATATATATATATATATATATATATATATATATATATATATATATATATATATATATATATATATATATATATATATATATATATATATATATATATATATATATATATATATATATATATATATATATATATATATATATATATATATATATATATATATATATATATATATATATATATATATATATATATATATATATATATATATATATATATATATATATATATATATATATATATATATATATATATATATATATCATATGGTGCTAGTGCATACTTTGCCAAATTCCTATGGGATTGCAGCCGGAAACCACCGGAGCCCCAATAGGTGGCGCTAAGTGTTATACTTAGCATGTAGTACTGTTTCAGTATGATAGACGTTTCGTTTTCGATTTTGTCATATCGAGCAATCTGTAATTTCAGATCTCCCTGGGTACAAGCCTGCCTGATGAGGGTAAAGGCCCAGAAATCATGATCGCAGGAGGGTACCCTGTGACATAATCGAAAGCAATTCTTCTTGTAGCCCGTTTTGCACCTGCAGAAATTATATATTTCTGCTATTCTACATATATCTTTTCCGGCCAAGAACTTTTGATAAAGGTGTGTGAAAGCGCATTTTTATTGATTTTAGTATCTACTCTATATATATATATATATATATATATATATATATATATATATATATATATATATATATAGGGAAGACTTTTAGCCTAAATCGATTTCTGTTCCGAGTTCGACTAGACACTGAGGTGTTAATTGCGAAACTTTCTTAAACGAGCCATCGTTTTTGCAAAAGACAATACTATAGCAAGCCTAAATGTCAAATTATTGTATCCTAGTACTCTCAACGACGTGTGGTACTGAAAAATCGAGAGAAACTTTCAATATAGCGATATTTAAAATCACCTACTGAGATTTATACCTTGGTGAAATACTCTAAATATATAGCTCATCAAGAATAAATAATCTTTAATCACTAAACAATTAAGGCAGGCACTGTACTGTTTAAATATTTTTGATTCAATTTTGTTATACTTGTTTCTTTTATAGCTCTCGAGGGCAAGAGTCATAAAATATTTTTTTTTACCAATAGAGTTTTGAGTATATTTTCGAGGATATTTCGCAAAATACAATGTATATTTTGCATACGCAATATGAGGCAATTGATTTAAATCTGATGAACGGTACTTGAACTTTATATAGTATACATTACAAATTTATTTAGGCTATGAAGAAAATATTCGTTGCGAAGAAGAGTCAGAAATATAAAATTTTTCAATGTAAATAATTCGTTTGAGGTTCTTAATTCTACTAAATACACACCAGCAATCAAATAAAATCATCACAATGTATATAGAATGAACTACATGATTAACAGAAACCACGAAACGGGTTTTTGACTTTATCCATTAACGAACAAAATGTAAGTGTGCCCAATAATGTGAATACAATTTCTAACGACTGATGTGTATTTCCCAGAGACCGTGTTATCATGTTTGTTCCACACCATTGATATTTGCTTATTCTCGCTACTGAATAAATACGGACACAGCAAACGAAATCAGAGTCATATGTAAAGTGTACAAGTAATGTAACTCGTAATGTAACATGGCAAAGAAGTTACATAATATTGTATGATATGCTATAAATATACCCAGGAACGATTTTACTCGAAAAAATATACATAATGTAACTACAATTTTACACAAAAAACAAATGAAAGAAAAAATAAAGCTCTTTTCCGATAATGGTAATCAGAGGTTTAACTCTCTAAATCTATTTATTGAAATTCGCTATCTCAATCGTTTTCGAGAAAATGTCAAACTTATGAAGTATCAAAAGAGCAACAAAGGGAAACATTCTCTATTTTGATATTTTATTTCCTTATATTTTACAGTTTCATCCATCGCTCTGGTACCTCATCAGCCATCAAAATATAATAACATCAAAAGGAAAATAACAACAAAACAATTTAAAAGAAATTCCCAATATTTCAAAATTTTTGACACGCTGCCTCCGTATTCACAAAACTAGATATTTTACGAAAAAGCAAATTAAAAAACTAAATCAAGCTGTTTAATATAACTCGAAATCGATAGAAAACTTGAGAAAATTCTCAAGAAATTAAAAATTCAGATGACAATAAATAAAATTTTGATTGCTTAGAGGTTTTTCGGAAAAATTGTAATTTTTAAATATTTCAAAAGTACATTTCAGTTGCTAACTTGGGTCAAACAAAGTAAAACAAGTATTAAATTAATGTCATTTCCGCAGTAAAATTGGAGCATCATCAATAAGAAAAAAAAAGCGGTATATAAAGCCAATGTTTCCAAAATTGTTATGGCAAACAACCACGTCCTTGCTTCTGAGCTAAGCTCATTGTTCAGCTAAGAGCTGAATAAAGAGATTCCGAGATATGTTACTAAGTGCCCTGTTTTACGTGCACCTTGCATTATATTCTCGATCATATCTTTTTTTAGGAACGTTTATTTTCGAGGATTATTTTGGAAAAAAAAATTTAATATTTAAATAAAAATTATTTTTAGGGATCCTCAAAAGAAATGAAAATTTGTAAAAATGAAAGATTAATTCTATATATCTTACCCTCAATTCTAGACTGGCGTCACAGTCAAATCAGAAGACTAAGGATTCAATTTGCCAAACATGCTTCAAAACCTCAACTCGATATCTCATTTAGATAAATATTTCTTACCCAAAAATTTAAGAAAATTGTTTTAAGTGGCCAGCAGCGTATTATATTTGTCATTTTAAATATCGATATGCTCCTTGTGTAAACTCTAATCATCTGCCTTTGTGGAACCCGCGGTGGAACCTAAATAAAAAAATTAAAAAAAAACCCTCTTTTTTTAGTTACATGAGTTATCATTTTTCTAACAAAAGTCGGATGGCTAAACCCTATCCGACTATCCATCTGCTGGACACATGAAGATATTCCTGCGTGTGCAATAACAGGGTTGTCTATCCGATTTAATATACACACTCTTTCTTATTAGCAGTCTTCATTTGGTATTTGTTAAGCTAACTTGGCTGAATTGATAGTTCCTATTCTTTTCAGAAAATTCCTTTGGTGTGAAATATCCACAAACCTTTTGGCCAAGATTTTATATCCCGACGCACGGATCTTGGGCTGCGACGTTTGATGCGACCGGGCGGTAAAACGCCTAAAAACAAAAACACTTCGCTTTGTGTGTTGTTGCACTCGATATATTTTTGTCGGTTTATTCAACTCGTCGGAACCTTTAATATTTGCAATGAATATTTTACCCACATAGTGTCTCTAGCCCACGCCTTGTGCGTAGTATATTTTGTATTTAAGCTATGAAGCAATTTTAAAGCTATGATCTATAAAAAATTAACTTTTTATTGACCACAAAATTCAGGTGCTATTATGAATTCCTTTCACTTAAGTTTCATGATGTTCGACAACAGTTGCTTCAATAAATTTACGTTTTTGCCAATGTTGCTAGTTGTGTAAAACATTTGCTTCTATAACGAATTTATCCGATTTACACATGGACTTATACCCATGCTCAGTTAGATCTCGAATCCATTCCTGGATGTAAAAGGTTCCTTACCTATAACAGAAATAGATCTTTTGGTTCGAGGCCGATGGAGGCTATATTTGCAGGAGAGCAGGCCAGCCGATTTTATTGTATAATAATAAGTTTCGAAATTTGTCAAAATAAAACATTTCCCTCATCGTTCGGTACACTACAGAAATCCACACATCCACATGTCATGACATATTCAAGGCTAGGAAAACATATTCATTGCTTTTTTTTTAAAACGATAAAATATTTGCCAAAGCAACAATTCTGAAGTAGGTCTCGGGAAACACCAACCTTGTGGGGCTAAGTGACGGCGTAAAATTAAGTTTTATGATCTAATTTCTCCGAATCACGAAATTAATATTTTAAATGCATTCTTTCAGTACCATAAAGGAATTGTCCAATGCAAAATCGAATTTGGCAAACCTAGGCAGAAACTATTTGTTATTCCCGCTTGCAAATGTAGTTGCAATTGATTTTCCAGATACAATCTGGAAACTATTAGGCGATTACAGTCTGTTTACGACATTTTATTGATTAACGTTGTTTCGGTGTTATTCAACCCATTCGTTGGCGTTTACTCAATTCCATTTATTAGTATGCTTTAACAGTCAGTCAATAAACCTTTAAACATATTTTCTGAACATTGTTATATATAATATGTACGAAGGATTTGAAGAACCATAAAAACACAAAAGATTATTTGGTAAATTCTGGCTTTTATCTCATAGTTTATTAAAGTGTGACTATTATCTCGGTTTTTTTTTAACTAAAGTAATTGTTTGTTGCGTACGAAATTAAATTAAACTTTTCAGATTTTTTGCAGCGTAAAAAAAAAAATATATTATTTGAAATATATTTCATTATGTGGACTAATCTATCTGGCCCACGATCCTTTTAGATACACATATAAACTTTAACGTCAACAAAAATATTTTTTTAGTAAAAAATTAAATTGTGATTGACCCTAACTTTTTATAGAGATGTATGTAGTAAAACAAAATAGCAGCCTAGTGAAATGTAAAAAAATATTACTAAAAAACTACTTACCAAATATTTTGTACAAAAATGAAGTATTATGTATGAATCAACTGGTAAAATTTTGGACGTATCCAAGAAGGCGGAACAAAATGGCGTCTTAATAAAATATTTAAAAATTCAGCCTAAAAAAAGTACTTAATGGACTGATTTCAAATTGTGTGCCATATACATTCTGGAATACAGATCAACTAATAACACTGTGGTATTAATTCAAGGTGGCGAAATAAAATGGTGATGAAATAAAATATTTTGTAATCACCCTCTTTTACATATTTTCAGTTTTAGCGAACCTAAATGCGTCTGTCAGTTTGCGGCGTAACTTCAAAACTACTCATCAGGGTGGTAAGACAGAGGCGCGCCAGGGGACGCTTCACCTACATTTTCCAATCAATTTACTTAAAAATAAAAATATTTTTAAAATATTAACCATTTTAAAATCTACATTTTTATTATAAAAATGTAGTATATTTTATATATATTCACATTATCTACTTAATTATACCATTATTTTCTATCGAAACTAGTGCGTTATATACTCAAAAAATCATAACGACTTAAAACGTAGCGGGCTGAACACCTTTTCATAATAGAGACTCGTTAGGGAATCATAGGCGGTAAGAAATTTTGCATCCCGCACGCAGATTTGTTTACGGCAGTTGCTATGGCAACGCAATGGTGAATATCCGTAAGCCAAATAGAGACGGGAGCGGCATAAACCTGCTGCTGCAGGCGCTTGTTCGCTTGTTATAGAATTAATCTCAATTAGTGCGTTCAAATCATTGGAGGCGGAAGCAGTTTTGCATGGATCGAACCGAATCGAAATTAGCTTTAAAATATAGGTACATACAGAGCTGTCAGACTTAAAAATATTTAAGTCATTTATTGACTTAAATCATTTTATTGACCTAAGTCTTTTCATTTAAAGCCAATTTTCAAAAATTGTGTTTCGTGTTTCGATCCTCCCAAGCTATGCGAAAACGTGCGTTTGTACTCCGACGTTGAGGAAAATTTCTTTACCTATCCACATATCCAGGTATAATATTGGAATATAATATCAATATATTATACAAAATTATATAGACTCAAAGACTTAAGGCATTTTCTTGTTTGACTTACATTTCACAAAAATTTTCAAATCATATTGAAACAAGACTTAAGACTTAAGTCATATATCGTTTAAAGGAAGACTTGATTTAAGACTTTTAATTTTCGATCGACTTATGACTTAAGACTTGAGTCTTTTTGAAACTGACTTGTGAAAGCTCTGGGTACATAATTGTTTTTTAAGAACAAACAAACATATTTAAAATCTTACAAATTCTTCTATTATTTCCCCTAAGTATTAAAAAACGTTCCAAAGCTATGGGTAATTTGACACCATAAAATGGTTAAAAAAACAGCTACGCGCCTGTTTTGCCTGCAACTCTGTGCACCTAGCTACGCTGCGCTTCCCGATATAAGATAGCAGAACAAAATGGCGGCCCAATAAAATATTTAAAAAATCGGCCTGAAAAAACTACTTGATTAGATTAATTTCAAATTTTATGCAAAGATTAAGTATAATATAGAGATAAACTGGTAATATTGTAGTACGAATTCAAGATGGCGAAATAAAATGGCGGCCAAATATTTTTTTTAAATCAACGTAAAAACCAATTATTTAATTGAATTTAAATTTTACAGAGAAATGAAATGTGATATATGGATAAACTGGTGCGAATTCAACATGACATAACAAAATGGCGCTTTGTCAATTTAAAAAGTACTTATTGAATTTGTTTTAAATTATGCCCAAAAATCAAGTGTGACATACTTAGAAACAAACTGGTAAAATATTGGTAGAAATCCAATATGATGGAACAAAATGGCGCAAAGAAACATATTTGAAAAGATAGTATACATGTATTACATGATTATGTACTGAACTAAACTGGGTCAATTTCACTATTCCTGATAAAACGAAATATTCATAACAAGGGATGTTCCGCGTAAAGGAAATTTACCGATTTTTTATATTGTTAAAAAGCCAAATAATTTAATCTCGGATATCAGTTGAATTCCGACTTTTAATTCGGAGTCGAGCTCGTAGTTAAACATCGATATCGAACTCGGAATTTATTAAATTCCGTCTTCTATTTCGGATTTTTTTAGTTAAATTCTGAGTTGTAACTAGGAATTTATTAAATTTGGCTATTCAACCAGGAATTGGATAAAATCTAACTTCGGAATTTAGTTAAATTTGTGTGTTAGTTTCTTGTGCGCTGATCAGTTGACGAGTTAATTTGACCACGGTCAATTATTAGACGGTTAAATTCGGTCAAAATGTACGGTGGGTTGCAGCTCATTGTCGAAACATTGAGACTGGGCGCAGTGCGGCGTTTTTTATTAATAATTTTTGTTTTTGTTTTAAGTGTTTAGACATTTTAATTTGTAGTTCCTTTAGTTTACTTCATCTTAGATATAAAGTTATTTTTGAGAAATAATACTATATTTCAAAGTAGTTTATTACTTTGTGTCATTTTTATAAAATTTAATCTTTATATACATGTAATTCAAGTCCCAAGATCAAGGATTATTAAAGTATTTTACTTTCAGAAAAAAGTTATTTTCATTTAAAACGATATATGGTCAAAAAAGTTATTGACCGGTCTAACGCACAACCCTACAAAAATATATCTTATACATTTTGAGACGAAATCATAATTGGCCAGATATTTGCAACTTATACTTGTTCACATCTTAGGCAAAACTTTAACAATGGCAAGATAGTTTGATGACTACAGATTAAATTAAAATATCATTTGTAATAACTCAAAATTTATTTTAACATGTCTTCATTTTATAAACGATTATGATTAAAACGAATTAATGAGCAACAAGCATATTAATTATATTTTTTTTTATTTATGCACAATTTCAATAGAAATATATTAAGACAAAAACTGGCCATTCATACCATTTCGGCCACAGTTTATTTAGATAAAAAAAATAAAACATTTCAATTATATCTTGCCAATTTTATTGTTTATTAAGTATTTTGTATAAAGTCAAGACTGAAACAACTATAAATTGTTTGTGAGAAGCACATTCCACTGTATTGGCAACAATGCTTTTTTCGCTTTTTTCTCATTAGCCTGCTTCTGGAAGGCTGCCAAAGAGCCGGTCTTTCGAAGCCGAATAGTTTGACGAATATACGCTGCTGCTTTGTTGCTAGCTAGACCAAAACTCGTTTTGTCGATTTTAAGAGTCATTCTCTGAAAAGTACACAGTATAAAAGACAGCTGGAGCTAGAACCAGGCTTCAGCTTTTGCAGGGAGCACAAAAGAGCCTCTTAACAAAACTCAAAGACCGGGCGTACCTCGCCAGATCTCCCCCAGCACAGGAGCCGCTGAAGGGTGAAGACATAGCTTTTAAGTGAGATATCTTATGTTAAAATTTCTTAAGTCATTGTTTAGGTCAATTTTTAATATATGTATGTATGTATGTATGTATGTATGTATGTATATATATATACTTGAAAAATGATTCCTTGAACCAATAAAATACATTCTTAAAGTAGAGTTTCTTGCAATTTAATAGTTAAGTTTTTTTTTTGAAAAGTTTAAAATATGTGTTTGGTTCGACTCACCTAATGAAGTAATCACTTAAAAATCCTAGTGGTTTTATCGTTGTGCTCTATTAAAATAATAAAATAACATTTAACACAACATGTATACAGTTTCTAAATACTGTGCCCGTCTTTGTTTTGAAACTATATACATGTTGTGTTAAATGTTATTTTATTATTTTAATAGAGCACAACGATGAAACCACTAGGATTTTTAAGTGATTACTTCATTAGGTGAGTCGAACTAAACACATATTTTAAACTTTTCAAAAAAAAACTTAAGTAACAAACTGTTGTAGCACTGATGAAGACTAGATTCTAGTCGAAACGTTTGGTAATATATAAGAATCTCTACACTTATATCATGTCTTAAATACCTTCCATTAAAGAACCAAATACCCAAGAAACTCTACTTTAAGTATATATATATATATATATATATATATATATATATATATATCGTATATTTTTAAATTAAAACAGGAAGAGATATTGAGATGCGGTCTTCAACAAATTTTATTGCCGATTATAAACGTCAAACTTACTTAAGCTAAAAGTTATTTATACAGGGTGTTAAACAAGGCTGCAAATTCTCCAATATTTTATTTGTTCCGAAAATTTACAAAACGATATTCGAGTTCCAACTGCGATATGAGCTTAATCCTTGGTGATATTTTAAAAAACAATTTGAAGATTTTTTTTTAAATTAGATATTTCTTTGACGTAAAGTTTTCATGATAGAAAGCCCTTAAGTCTTAGGAAGGAGCGAAAATATCAAAAAATATTAATAAAGCTTTTAAAACATTTTCAATTATTGTTTTACAATTTCACTATAAGATTTAAGCTGTTCTAGCAATAAGAAATTAAAAGTCGTTTTTGTACATTTTCGTTTAACACCTTGTATAAATACTTTTTAGCTACTTTTTTAGTATTACGCATAAAATCGGTAATATCCAATAAAATTTGCAAGACATAGCTGAAAACCGCGTCCCATTTAAAAAATATTTGAATTTAAATGTTACCCAAAAATTCGCGTTTGCTCTGTCTAGCAGTTTAGATTAACAAATAGACAGCAATTTAAATACATATGTAATTTATTTTGTACTATATCACATTCCATTCTCGATTCTCGCTATATTTCATTCATATACCTTTTTTACGAATTGCATGAGAGTAATTTTCTACCCGATCCATAACATCAATTAATTAACACCGTGTTATGTAAAAGGTAATTTATCGTGGTGAGTGCCGTTTTAGAACATTTGAGGATTATTCAAGATTCCATTCAAGATAAAAAATGGTTTGACTCGCCGATTTTATCTGATTTTTTTATTAAATTGTAGAAATATTTTTCAATTTTCATTCGTCAACTTTATTTTTTTTTTATTTAACCACCTGTCTCCTTTTCAAACGTTTTTTGTAGATATTGAGGCTCCAAAGGATAGAGTCAAATTGATTGCACATTTATATCTTAGTTTTTTTTGTAATTTAAGCTATATGTATCTTTGCTCGAATCAAACCTAAAGGGTTTTTCTGCTTTTCAAGAAGCAGGGAGAAGTTTAAGTAATTCGTAATTTGTAAAGTGACAATAATGGTCTCATTTCTTGGAGAACGCTCCAAAACAATCTTCAGCAATTCGACATGCACAGTCTGTTGTTTTTGCCTGCTTTTTTGCTCGGGCAGAACGGTTTGGTATCTAGCCCTCCATCCCGGGCATAAATTTCCATTCGTCGCGTTAATTACCGTGTTGATTGCACCTTTTCTTTTTTGGACATGAATCGTCTCGAAATTATTCACATTTGCTTTGCAGGAATTAATTTTTTTCTCCAATTATTTGCCAACTTTAAATAATAAGACCAGCGACAGTGTCCTAGTAATACACTTAGTGTACATCTGTCAGTATTGCGTACGTCTTTTCGTCATGTATAATTCGATGAGCAAACAATGACGACGAAATAATTTGAACTACCATCTTTTTGCATTCTAAAATTGATATAGTCGAAGAACAGACCTAGAGCATCTATTTCTTGCATACATTAATCTACTAAACTTCTATATAAAACTACGTTTTCATACTCTGCTATCTATAGTACCATTTTAAATATTTAATTGAAAATAAAATAACCCCCGAGATAAATCCTGTTATTTTTCATTTTCTTCAAACAAAACAAGGCCTTAATGCCAATAAAAACCTCGACAAAAACCAATATTATTTTTTACACAAAATATCTTAGCTGTACACTCGTCAGTTTAAAACGAGCTTTAAACCTAACTCAAGTATAACGTAGGAGTGCGAATTTTGAGAATAAACTAATACTGAGCTGCCTTAACATCTCTGAACTTAAACTACTTAGGTCTTTTCTTTCCTGGCGTGGTTATTTATCCTGAGAAGTTCCTGGGAGGCCAGACCGTCTAGTCTTTAGTCCCATTGTAGGGCCTACTCCTGTAAAGAGGCTCTTTATTGCGTCCTGCAAAAGCTGAAGACTGGATTTACACTCCTTATGAACGACAATGTTCGGAAAGTTCACAAAGACCTGAGACCTAAGTATAATGCGAGTTTCACTCCTCGAGAAACGTAAAGCGCTTCCAGAGATAACTAGAATTGCGGTTGGGCGAAATTATATAATTTAAGGCGAAATCCTGAGATTTCTGATCGATTTCGGGGATGATTTCGGGCTTGATTTCATAATAATTTAGGAAAAGGCGATTTCGCGGCTGAAGAGTCACTCGATATATTGTGGTTGCCTTAATGACTCAACACCACGTAATACCCGTACTGATTTTATATCGATAATTTACAAGTTGTACCAAATGCTAAAACGTATCTTTCCTTAATTAATCTTACTCATTCTCTTTAACTTTAAATGCTTCAAATAAAGTTCATAGCAAAGCATTTCAAGTTTCCAAGAATTTCCGGACTTGAGGACTGGGTTGGCAGACCAAATTCAATTACCTAAGTATACCAGGATACTAAGAAGCATTTTGAAAAAGAATGCAGAAAACTGGTGCAGAGCTTTAGACAAAGAGCAATTTAGATGCAAATTTTGTTTTTTTTTTACTTACGTTACACTACAGAAAAGTGGAAGCTATTTCGGAAATTAAATAAAGGGCATACATATGTGGCAAATTTTGTTTTCCTTAGATTGTACATAAATCTGGAATTTAAATTAGGTAGTTAGAGAGGGATGATGAAATGGAGTAGTATAATTAAATTATTTATGGTATACGTAAACATTTTCTAAGGTAATAAAAAATACTCTACTATACCAGGAAAGTAAAAAACGAGAATATTATAAAAATAAATTGTAAGATTATTCTTCGTAAAGACTATGCCGAAGAGTAAAATGCGGTAAATTACTAGCTTGTAACTATTGCACAGATGTATGTCTCGTGCTTCGTTTGTAGGTCGCAACTGGAATGATTTAGTACAAGAGAAGGCAGATGGTGCCACCGCATGTCTTCTCACCTTTTTAGTACTTGGGAAATTAGTTCAACTGTCTGATAGAAGTGCAAAATATGATACTCTCGAAGTCTCGAACAGGATTGCCAACTTAGGCGATTTTGCGTAAACTGGGCGATAGAAAATCTAAAATTTACTTGTGGCCTAGCATTACAAAAGAAGGGAATTTGTTGGAGCCCGCATTTTTCATTCTTAAACATTTGCACTAGTTCCCACAGTTGCCGAGTCTTTTGTTTGACAATGTTTGTTTTAATATAGATACACTTTTTATATAGATACACTTTTTTACATCATCCCAAAAAAAAGAACCTAACCAGGGCTAACCTAAGCGCAATACGCTTTTTAAAACATATTTTTTTTGGGCCAACAACAAAAAAAAATTCAACCAAACCTGGGCATGCGGATTTTCAAGAATAAAATATTTGCTGTTGGCAGGCATTTCCTTGTTGTCAATTGCCAATATCGTCATTGTTTTCTTTGTGAAAAAAGGTATTCTGTTTATACACGATTAAAAGAACATTGCTTAAATTTAGAGCTGGTTAACTGTAACTGTGTGATTCTTTTTATTTTTGTTGTAGTAAAGCAGCAGCTGCGTTACCAGCTTCTCTGGAGGATTCCTTATGTAAAGAAATTTATAATTTTTTTTCGGAAAGTGCACTTAGACAGGAAGTATATAAACAATTTTTTGCAACCCTAAATATCAATAAGAACAAATCGTATCACAAGTTTATTCAATTAAGCGAAACTCGCTGGCTGGCGAGGGCCAATGTTATAAAGGTGGAGAATTTACTCGCCCAATTTTACTTTCTAGGCGTATTTTTTGGTTGAGCGCTTGGGTTAGGCGATTTGGGAGATAATTTATAGACCTTTCGGCGACACTTGCTTCCAAAGAGTTGGCAACCCTGCTTTCGAATACTTGTAACTGTTCGTTATTTTACACTCCTTACTCGAGTACTCGTTTTCTTTGGGACACTTCGTTCAGGTTAATATTCACTGCTAAGCTTTGTTATTGTCGTTACTAAGTTACTCAGTACCGACAATATGACAGTTTAGATGCAGATATTAACATTATAGGTATGGGTAATCTGCCTTCTCCTCTCTCACGTCAACAGATAAATTAAATTTAAACAAATGCATTGTTATTACATTGTGACTTACATTTTCGTATTCTAACAATTGCAGGTACATTGTGAAGAGGTTAGAACATAATTTATGTTGGTCCCTTTTATTCCTGAGAGTAAAATATATATTATGATATACTAATTACATGAAAATAAGAAAGATACACCGAGATTGATCTGACGGCAAACATGCAATATGGACGGATTTATTATAATATATTATTTATTGGTAGGAGGTAAAGGAGCAAATCAGTTTATTCATAGGCCTTTCCACAAACTGCCGGTGAAATTTTGAGCACTTCTTGGGGAGGCGCTTTTACAAAAATAGTTCCTTTAAGGTAAATTCCGAATCGTCTAAACATATTGTTTATTAAGTTCTACAAAAATCAATAAATATTCAGTTCGCGTTGCTGTTTCTGTTTTTTTGAGTCGTCAGTAGATGACACTACTAACTGTTGATCCGTCGGAAATTAAAAACATCGGAATTCGTTAGTCGAATCGTTTTCTTCCTAACTACTCTATTTTCGGCTTCGGTTGTGAAACTCTAGTAACGATATCGCGGATCATTTGTATTCGTTACTTCGGATCCCGGCAAGTAACCAATAGTTAGTTTTTTTACACCTCTACTATCAATTATAATCTATATATATATATATATATATATATATATATATATATATATATATATATATATATATATATATATATATATATAGTAGAAACACATTAACGCGGTAAGAACTATTACTAGAGTACAGAAAGAGAAGATTTTTATCCCGGTTTTGCCCCTGTTGGGGACTCTGGTGTGGTTTTGATAAATTAAATTTTGGCACTAATTGTACTCGTCTCTCAACAAGTTGACTTTATTGATGAAGACCTTAAGTCAGAAGAAACATGTCTATAGTTGCCCAATGTGCTTTAGCAGTCGTTCCAAAAAAAATCCTTTTTTACTTATAATAATTCTTACCGCGTTAATCTTTTTCTACTTTCGATTACTCTTGGGTTATGAGTTTCGCCACAGCTAGCTATACAGCATAGAGCAGCCTCCATCGTAATAGACTATTAAGTCCGGCGATGATTTCGGATGTTCTCTTAATAACCACAAATGTCGGTTTTGCTCCTGTTGGTGACTTTGGTGAGGTTTTGTTGTATTAAGTTTTGGCGCTAGTTGTACTCGTCTCTCAACTAGTTGACTGTACTGATGAAGACCTTAAGTCAGAAACACGTGCCAAATTTCAATATGCTTTAGGGGTCGTTCCCAAAAAATCCTTTATATAAGCTGATAAAATAAAATAAGGATTTTTAAATTAAAATATATTGGACATATCCTTTCAGAAAAATATTGAAATTAAATTCAAATTTCAAAACCCAGAAAATTATATCAACTAATTAAATTAATCCACTACGCCGAAGCTCCGCACCAAACTTGATTTTTCACACGAGTTTTTAGGTTGAGCAATAAAAGGTAAACAATTCCTGGCCGATACTCCGCACTGACTCTCAGATAATTTTAAACTGTCTAGAAATTCATAATTTTGTTTACTAAAAAAAATCTACTTATATTCACTTGCTCAAACAATTCCAAACTAAATGTTCTGAGTTATGTTAGGTTACTTCTAATTGCCAAATTTAGTTTCTCTCGACACACTCTGGTCCATTTAAAGTTATACAGTATATATTCTAAAAAGCTAGACATAAGTAATCGAGTAAGTAAATAGTATCTATTTTTAAATGCCCTAAAAATCTGATGGCGCATATCGTCCGTCTACTTCATCGAGGCCCACTTTATTGCTGTGTAAAAAAGCAAAAAAGGGAGCGATAAATTGCGTCTACGTCAAAAGAAAACAGATATATCTAATACAAACTTTGTCTAAACCAATTAGCAATATTTTAACAATTACGATCGGCACAGAAATCGCCAGTAATTTTGACTGAGTAACTCAATCAAATACAGAATATAAAACGTGGCTTGGTCTTTCAATGTGGACTTTGACTTTGAAACTAAGTAACGCGTAACAGTCATGCCGATAGATGATCCAAACAGGTTATAATTTCCGCTGCCAAAAACAAAATATTTAACATTCGGATCGACTCTGTTGTTCTAATAGTTAACTAATACATAACTAAACTATTGTTTAATTGACACGCAATAACTAATTTTTTACTTTCCTCGTCCTCTATTAAAAAAATCTAATACGTATAGGGTGATCCAGATAACTCTTTAAAAATATCTCGGTTAATTGATCTACTTTTTCATATGCTTATATTTTAATGTATACATATGCTTATATTTTAATATAAAAGCAAGGCAAGTACCAACTTTGTTTTTTTAAACGTAATATACCATGTATCAAAAATTAACGGTTTCGAGATATGAAAGGTTTTAGAATTACGACATACTACGATTTTTCGGATATAATTGCTTACCTATTCAGATACATGCGATTACCCGAAGAGAAAGATTTATTTTTCGAATGTCATGATTCTGATGTTTGAAGTCTGATTTACTGCTTAACTTATTTTTATTTTGTGTTAATATTCTGCAAAATATTTACGGAATAATATTAAACCTTTTACATAGTTTTTAAATTCTGTTTTCTAAATTTGGTGATAACATGTTACTAATTTAAACTTATAATCAACCATAAACAAGAAAATACTTAAATAAAACCTATCATTTCTAGCCTAAACGAAATGGTCTGCATGTCCCCCATTAACCTTGTCACATTTATCGGAAAACTTTTTTGGGGTTCCAGTGCATTTATATTTTGTGTTAATATTCTGCAAAATATTTACGGAATAATATTAAACCTTTTACATAGTTTTTAAATTCTGTTTTCTAAATTTGGTGATAACATGTTACTAATTCAAACTTATAATCAACCATAAACAAGAAAATACTTAAATAAAACCTATCATTTCTAGCCTAAACGAAATGGTCTGTATGTCCCCCATTAACCTTATCACATTTATCGTAAAACTTTTTTGGGGTTCCAGTGCATTTATAATTACTTCGCACTTATTTTCGTTTAAATTTCTTATTTCTTCAACAATTTTTCTCTTAATTTCTCAATATTATTATTTGTTTTTCTATAAACTGTATATTTCAAATAGCCCCAAAGGACGGTATCCATGGGCGTTAGACTTGAGTTGTTCACGAGCCAGCTGATTATTCCATATCTGCACCCGCACTTGATAATTATTGTAAAGAAAATCACAATATTATGCTCCGTCTTGTTGCCAAATTATATTTTACCGAGTTTGAAGTGGTAGTACATCGACAAACTGCTCAATCTGATTTTCCAAAAGTTCCAGATATCTTCACCCATTTAAGTTGCCACCAATAAAAAACCAGACCTAATATCTTATGCTCCAAATATGGCAGTTTTTCCGATTCTAAATACCGGCAGTGGTAAATACCGACTCATCGGTCCATAAAATTGTACTGAAATAATCTGGATCTTGATTAAGACTTGTTTTTATATTTTAAACAAATTCATGTCTTCTTTTTTGTTCGTCATTTATTTGTTGAACTAGCCTAATTTTAAAAACCTGCCATCCGCTTTGCTTTAAAGTTCTCTGAACGGCTCCATAACTAAATCTCTTATTTCGTGGTCCATACCTTACATCTCTAACACAATCTCTGAACAGATTTTCTTGAAAATAGGTGAAGTAATATATTAAAATCTCTTAGTTCATTTCTTTGTATCGTCCTTTTCCTATTTCGTAGAGACACTGTTTCTTGCAATAACTTCTTCGTATCAATTATAATTATTGCTACAGATGGCATTCTCTGACCCTTTTGAACATTTTCCCTACACTGTTTTTCTGTTTTCGTGGCGCTATTATTATTGAAATAAAACTCGACCATTTTCAGCAATCGAATAGCTCATTTGTTAAGTATTAGCACAAAACAAAAATGAGACAAGCATTAAATCAGACTTCAAACATCAATGTCATGACATTTGAGAAATAGACCTTAATCTCCAGCAGGTATCTAAATATATCAATATGTAACGCAAAATAATTATCACAATTTGCTTTCATAATAAATCGGAATTTCTATAATAATCCGATGATGATATTCTTCACTAAAGAAGTTCCTTAAAGTAACTTCCTATATCCAATTTACTGAGGACTACTAACCCGTATATTATCATTTTTACACAATACAATAAAACACATTTTTTACAATGCCACGAAGGTATTAGGCTCGGTATTAGGTATCACAACCTTTCAGAATAATTTTATGAATAAGGAAATTAAGCCTGTCAACATTTTATATCAACTTAATAGAAAGTTAACATCAATAAATGTAAACCTCTATACTAAAATGATTACACCCATGTGTTTACATATTTAGAAACTAGACAATTAGGGAAATAGTCACTTGTTTAACTTAAAAAAGATCCAGTCATATTTCGAACATTTTATTTAGATAATGAATACCTTTACTACAAGACCTCAAAAAATGGTTAAATGGGTAGTAAAGAACCATGTTCTGTTCAATACCATTAAGATATAGTTATGTATATTAATCCACAAATTCTCCTTTAGTGCCTAAGATCAAATCCTTGAAATTAAAGCTTTCCAATAAAAAAGAAAGAACTTTACCTCTGAAATAAAACATGGTCTGTGATTCATAGGTTTGTTACGAAAATGTTCTTTTAAAAATAGACACATTTAAAAGATGAAACAAAATGGAAATACATGAACTTTCAAGATCGACACACTCAGTCATTCAGAACTGATATTTCTGAACCGATAAATGGTTTAAGCGTATAAAAATGCCACAAATAATGTTTTTAAAGATGTTTTATGATTGCATATTATTAAATAAATCAAACATCAGAAACTTCTAAAAGCAATGTGAAACTTTAAACTGAGGACGCTAATATCAACTTTAATTTTGCCAAAATTATAGAAACCATTGAATGGTCCAGCAACGGATTTAATAAAAGCATTTGTGCTCTACTGCAATTCCTAAAAGTTAATGCTTATCTGATGAATTTGTCTGTGTTAAACAAGATAGCTTCTTAATGACATTCAGTATAAACTTGGTTTTTAAGTCTAACTGTCAATAAATGTTTGCTCTTATCAATAAAAGATGTAAACGAAAGGATTCAAATCGTTACCTGTTCAAATGTTGTACCCAACTAAACATAATTTCAAAAGTTATTCTATGATTTATCAGTCAGTGATATAATTTGTCTTCTTTGTCGAGTTTTTTGTAAACACAAAAGTTAACAATATGCAATATTCAATAAGTTCACTATTATGGCATTCATAGTGAATTGGGACTTGAGCACAATTATAATTACAACTAAGATCGCAACTCTGGAGATCTTGCTATTCTAATAACAATGTATACTTATAATACTAATACTCGGTATAGAAACACAGGTTGTTTAATTTAAGATACAAACTTAAAACACCTGACAAATTAAATATTATATTAAAAAAACAGACCAGAAAACTGGATTTAGTTAAATAAACAAACGTAGAAGCTAATCATCAAAATTAAAATATATTCACCCACCGTGTATAGAAATCTGGAAAGAAAGACGCGTCGTCTTCGTAAGGGGGAGTAACGTTTAGATACATAGCACTGTGTTCCAACATACTATATCCAAACACAGCTATCACAGCACAGTTACGCACTGACTAGAGCACTCATTTTTTGTTATTTGTATCCTTTCTTATCAATCGCACAGCCACGGTTATCAACAATAAATAGTAAAATTAAAAAATAATTGTTGCACTTGAAACACAAGTTAAAGTATATCCATTAGTCAGAATATGTAAGGTAGTAGTCACAAAATCCACTGACACTATTTCAGGCTAACAAGAAATCTAATCCAAGGCAAAGTACAGCGGCCATAACACCGAAGCACACCAAACTAGCACTTCACAACACGGTAAAATCAAGTTCGCCGGGTGCGCTGATGTCAAGTTTCCTTGGCGACCGGCTGTCGTCGTCGGCGAAACGCGGCGAATCTCTTCAAACCGGCTATCGCTTTTAAACGTTGTTCTTCTCTTCGAGACCGTCGCCGACTCAATGGTATCGGCCGCATTCGCAGTACTTCGGCGCGGCGAGCGCCAACACCACAACAGCGCTGCGAGGTCCGCTAATGAGGTTAGTAGGTCGCGGTGACGCAGGCGAAGACGAGCGAAAACGATCGAAACGAACGGCGACGCTCGTGCGCCAAGGCGACGTTGCCGGATAGCGAGGTGGTCTGGGCGGAGCTGTATTAGGACAGACTGTCGTTGCCGTGAGCTCGTTGCCTGTCGCTTTCGTTGATGATAAATCGCCGATAGAGGAAGAGGAAAAGGAAGACGATAACGACGCAACGGATGTATCAAAAAATAAGACTGACAAAAAAACAAGCATAATTACCAACTTCGAGTTTTCAAAGTATTTAATGCAACTGATTTCAAATTCGAATATAAAAAAATTCCATCTAATCTAAGACTACCTAATAATCCACCCGAAGTGTTAACAGGAATCTAAGTTCTTTGGTTCTAAAGTCCCAATACCCATCTAAAATTCCTTCCGACATCCCTAGTTCTCTCCTTAATCCCTCCTTTTTAAATATACTACTGGATTTGGGATATTTAACAATAATAGAAAAAATCGCAATACAAGGACAGGAACTTGTACAGGAGGTGACATTTATGAAGTCTATTTCCAATGCCAGGTTTGCATTCATTTTCTGCCTTTTAATAATTAATTTCCAAAAGAAAAGGCCAGGGCGAAGTACAACAAAACACTCAAAAGTCACAGATACTTTTATTTATAATATATATTGCAATCCCGGTGCTAACGTTAAAGAAGGTATCTTTTTGAGACAACAAAAACAGGCTTAAAAATCCTTAAGAGCAGTCGTGCATGGATTTTTGGGTAGCAGGTAAGCAGAAAATTACAACGACTTGGTGGACGACCTTCTGAAAAGGTTCCAAGGAATAAACTGCAATATGTGCCTCAAAATTCAGTTTCTGCACTCTTAACTTCATTTCTTTGCAGTAAACTGCGGTAATGTCAGTAACGAACATGGACACCCCTTTCAACAACAGATCTCTTGAAAAATCATACCATTCTACGGAATGTTTCCGATTACTGCAGTATAGTGATCAGATCTGTGAAGACCATAAAGAAAAAGTACTAAAAGTAGTAAAACTGTAATATAATTGTAATAATAATATAAAAAGTATTATATACATTTAATATATAATGTTTAAAAGTTTACATAATAATTTTCTAATTTTTTTTCTACGTGCGTTCCTGTAAAAGTGTCAAAATTACTGCAAATTTCAGAAATAGGAGTTACACAAACAAATTCAGTTGCATTTTTCGTAGTCCTAATTTAGCAAGGAAGTACTAATTTTATTTAAAAGGCAGAGAAAAAATTGGATTTGTAAAATAGTGTTATTAGGCAAATTTCATACTAATTTAACAGGGCTTTTTGGACGATACAGACAACGGAAATTAAAATATTTAGAAAGGTTATTATTAGAAGTTGGTTGGAGAAAAAAATACTGAAGAATATTAAGGATCATAATATGGAAAAAAGAACAGTTATCTCAAAATGGTAACAATATCTGCTGTGCTCTGGACCTTACGTGAAAGAAGTGTATAAAGAGTCGAGCTAGTATTATAAGAATTTGTCATAACTGTTTGAGTCAAGTGCATTTTGTGGGATAACATTAGTATTATTCGAAGCGAGTATACAGTAGAACTAGAAAAAATTAAAATGGAATTCATTCAAGTATTCTAATATTGTTTTGTAAACTCGAGATTCTAGAAGTGAAAACAACTTCATTGCCAGAATTGGCTGTTATTTTGATAAGATATGACTACGCGTGTGTTAAAATAATTTTTGACCTGAGATATACAAATGTTTTGATTTGTGCTTTAAAAAAGAGTTTTTGGTAAAGTTGTAATTGGTTGACAAGTAAATTGCTGAGCAAAAGTACGTATGCTATTTGACAATGTCAGACACTGACTAGAATGACGATTTTCTGCTCTTGTGATTGGGGGATTGGATTAATCCTAACAGACCTTCATTATATATTCAACATTAAAATCTCCGAGAGTAACCATTTTAGAAATGAATTAAGAAATTGTAAAGGTTGATTCACCTTTACAAAAAAAAAAAAAACAGGCAAAGAAAATTATATACATTTAGAGAGGGTGGTAAATGCAAGAAACATATGACTGATGAAAACTATAACAAGTTTTAGACAAATGCTGCGAATTTGTTGGATCTAATCAAGGTGAGGGATTCGCGAATGATTAACTGCTGAGAAAATTGAAATAATACTGGACTTCAACAAATATCCATATGTCACCTCCTAAAGATCTGATGAGTCTTCAAAATAGAATTAAAGAGCGACACTTATTAAATATTTGACGGTGGTTTGAAAAAAAAAACATATTAAGAGAAAACTACTGTGTAAAGCCAACCAGTATTGGACATAACAGACAACATTTGCTTGCAAAGTTACTACATGTTTCAATAGTGAAGTAAGTAACTAATAAATAATTTTAATTACAGGCAGGTTCTTGTTGGCTTTTCTTGTAGTGAAATTTAAAAAAAAATAAAATAGATTTTGCCAATGCACTGATGAATGAACGAGCTGCAGTGAAAGCATAACTAACTATATACTAAAGAGACACTAGTAACACTTATTAATGGGTTTCCTAGGGTAAGTACATTTTGGGGAAAGTTCCTGGGAATCTTCCAGAGGACCGGACATTCCCAAAACTGGAAAACTTGCTATGCTACTTTTACTTTCCCATATAACAGTCAATATCTCGTATATTATTAATACACTACAAAAATGAGTTTTGGCAAACAAAGTACATCCCTATATATGTATGTACGTCAATGGTTTTCTCAAGTTTTAAAAAATAAAATTTTAATTATAATTTTAGGGAGACGAAAAAATGTTTTTATATAGAAAACTTTAAAAAAATTTACAGTATGGCCCAAATTGGGTTTACATGTAAGTAAGGGTATCTTGGAAACTAGAAGAGATAGAACAAATGAAGAAAGTTATATACCATTCAATGCCGCTTTGAGAACGATTCAATTTCAGTTTTTGAGATATTTTGAAGAAACCAAAAAACGACGTAGTTCATTTTTCACTGAATTGGCCTTAATTGTGTTTTGACGTACTAAACAATAATTGTTATGGTAATTAAGCGTAATTTAAGTATTTTATTAAAAAAAAAACATTGCATTCAACTTATCCTGAGATGCAACAGCCAAGTGTAAGACTATTCACCAAGCTTATCACGAACCTAAGAACCTAAGTTTTGAAGAACCAACGCCAAAAAATTATCAGGACAATCAGACCTGTGATATCATTAAAGGACATTTTGAAGCAAACGAGACGTCATCGATCCGAATAGCTGTAAGATATATACTTACTTATACTAAGAAGAACTATTATCAGAGAGTCCTTAAAGGAAGTAAATATCGTCGGTATAAGCCTACTATTGTTCAAGGTTTAAGAGGAACAGACTACAAAAGGCGATTAGAATTTTCAAACTGGTTTGTAAGACAATGTTAAGTAGTACCCAATTTCAGCAGGAAAGTCATTTGTGGATTATTTAACAGGCATAATCATCAGTTTAGGGCTATTGAGAATCCTCGTAGGCTTCAAGTAAGATTTGGATTTAATGTACGGTAAATTATTCTAAATTGAAATGGTATAATTTGTTTTTAGATAATCACCTTAGATTTTTATATATTTATTTATAACCCTACACTAACAGGCCAAAGGTATTTAAACCGGCTCTGATAGCTATAGTGCCTGGAGAATATGTGCTGAATGATGTGTGGTTTCAATAGGACGGATGCCCCGCACATAATACTCGGGAAGTTCGAAATCTATTAACACAAGTGTTTCACAACAAATGGCAAACCGCGTTCGTGTAAATTGGCCAGTTAGGTCCCTGGATATTAAACCCTCGATTTTTATCTTTGGGGAAATGTTAAAAATGAAGTGTACGAGTTTAAGCCCCCTGCAACTATAGAACAATCATTAAAGGAGAGAGTTCGGGATGTCTTAAATAATATAAATAGAAACACCATTCGCAATATAACCAGAACTGTTTTTAAAAAATGTGAAAAATTACCGTCATTTTAAATAGTTTAGCTTAATATTATAGTTAAAGGCAATTTATAGAAAAGTCAGTAGTTGTAAGCGTTCATAGAACGATACAGTTAAGAAATGGATAATAATTGTCCTGTGCCACAAATCACTTTCATAGCATCGCGGTCATGGCTAACTCAAGATTTGCAAGTCTAACGATATTATCACGATATCATCATTGTCGTTCTGATAACAATCCTTTTCCTTTAGCTTTTCAAAACTTCCCTAATTTCTTAGATTTCTGGCAAGCCTCGCGGATAATCTTTGGCTTGCCTGATGGCTTCTCGGAATAAAATTCCAAATAACTGGCGGTGGTAAATTTGTATTCCTATAACATTTAATATAACATTCTAACATATAGAATTTTTTTTAATGATATATCTAAGGGGTCCTTTTAAAAGTAACAATTAATAAAAATTATTAAAAAACAATCACTAACAAAATAAAAAGTGAAATCAAATATTTATATAATCAATGTTTTGCAGAGTTGTCAATAAAATGACTGTTAAGCATTAGGTAAGTGTTTGTACGGTAAACGCCATCCCCAGTCATTGCCAACTCAGCGAAAAATGAACTTTGTCGTTTATAGACACGAAAATAAATAGTGTTATACATCATAAGGAAAGAAAAAAAAAAGTTGACTCAGCGAAAAATAAACTTTTCGTTTTTTTTCTAAGTATCTCAAAACTGAGAAAAGATTTTCAAAGCGGCATTGAATTGGCAATTTAATAATCAATTTTCCATCTCTTATAGTTTCCAAGATACCCATACATGTACAGCCAATTTGGGCCAAATTGTATATCACTGTATCTAAGCAAGCTAAATGTTTCTGAAGTATATTTTTTAAACTTCAGAGGACAAAATAAAAGAAAATTGAGGTGTTTCACTGTTTTTTAAGTAAGTTAGATACTAATATAGTAATTAGAAAATTCCATAAAATGAATTTTTACACGACGCGTTTCACTAACATTGTAGCTTCGTCGGGTGCATGCTACATACTAATTTTACAATGAACTTAAAATTCATATTATGGAATTTTCTAATTAATATATTAGTATATTACTTGTGTAATGGAATTTCATCAACTAACAGCCACTAACGTTTACTATTTCTAAGTAAGCTAAATACGAGGCCAAATTCTTTTTAACACACACATTTCTTTTCACGAGGCTGTTTCATCCTCCTAGGGCTACCCTGTATAGCTTAAAAAAATATTATATATATATACAAAAAAAAGAAATTTGACATGTTTTAACGTTTTTTATTTCTTTCTCGTTTTTAGAGTGCTGCCTCATACTTTTTGTGTTACCCTTTATACTGGGTATTTTTGGCAACAAATGTAATCGAAAAAAAATCAAGTACCTACGCTAATAACTTCGGTTCGTGCATTCTCAAAGTATCGACGATCTATGCCCATGATACCCTAAAATCTAATCCCAGACTATATTTGTTGCAAATTCGAAACGAATCGGTTTGACCGTTTCAAGTTATCGTTCTCCAAAATTTTGTTAACACACACGCGCGCGGCCACGCTCCACGCTTTTTGTCATAGTCATTGAAATGCCAAGGGTAGAATGCATATATCCTAATAAAATATTGTAATTTTGTACTTTTTAGTGCGTTACTGACAAAAGCGTGTTTTCTTGTTTTTGTTTTTGACTATAATTTGTTTTTTTAGCCTTATTTTTACCATATTACTGATAATGTATTGAACTCGTCCAGACAGGCCAAATGAACACAAACTTTTTTTTCAAGGTACTAAATTATTGTATTTTCATCAGAATTACATTTGGTACCATCGATCTGATCAGAAATGGCAATTAGGAGTAGGTTAAAATCGATTTCCTAGATTTGTTTACATAAAGATCTTGAGCTGCGACGTCTGAAGGGACCGGGTGGTACAACGCTTTATGCATTTGGGTGTTGTTGACAAGCACTCGATATTTCACTGGTTTATTCGACTCATTGGAACCTTTAATAATTGCAATGAATATTTTTTCCCCGCATAGTTTTTGTAGCCCACGATTCGTACGTCAGACTTTACAAAGTTAGTTTTGGAGTCTCTAGAATAAGAAAAATACATTTTTAGAAAATATGTCTATAATGTCCCTATGAAATATTACCTTACAGTACTGAAAGTGATGCCTGAATTCTAGGTCCTCAATAAAGATACTTTAGGAAAGAAAAGACTAGAAACTGCAAAAAAAAACTAGTTTTCTTAAACTTATCGAGGAAAAATCTACCCCCGTATTCACCAACCAGAAAAAGTACTATATATCAAGCCTTTCTGTGAAATATTTGATAAAAGACAATTCTTGATCCAGTTTTTAAAAAGTTCGGTCGTTGTATCTTCATGATAGTCCACGTAGGAGTCTTAATATTCTTTGCAGAAAGCCAGAAGGCATTTGGGACCCAACCGTTTTCTGACTCGGCATGTAAAATGGTTATCATTTTCCCTTTATTTGCCGAAACATTTGTTTTACGCCTACCGGAAGAATCAGAGCAACTTTTTATGGTGTTTCATGCATGTCACACCATGTTTCATAGAGTTAATTATTGGTCGATTTTCAGAATGGTATTTTTTTTATCGATGTTGCAAAATAGCATTATTCGTAGATGGTGTAGTCTTTTTGCGTTATAAAGTCATTGTCGCATTCTTCAAAACATTTGATGGAACCTTTACGCTTCTTTCTTGATTCGAATTTTTTCACTGCAGACATCTAGGTTATCTCAGTCAAATCACATGTTGCACTCGAAGCAGCACTATAGCTTTAAGTTCTCTGTTAGGTAAAGAACTATAAATAGTTTTTACAATATCCCTAGCATCGACCGATATATACTTTGTCTTCACCGCAACACGAAAAGGAGCACAATCAATGTTTGTCCGGGGAACGCTATTTGTACATATAATTTTCATGAAGTAGTATCGCAATATAACTAATTCCCCTAAAAAACAAAAACCGACATTCAATTTCTCATAAATGTATTTAAAATTCCTGCTATAGGTAAACATTGAAAACATTTAAAATTATATTTTTATACCTGCAACTATTACAATCAGGCCTTTCATCTATTTTTGTTAATGTGTTGTCAAATTTTTGAGAAAGAATTTATAGAATAATATATTTGACAGCGTTACAATAAATGCAACACAAAAACAACAGAGATCAACGAAGAAATATTATCTCAATAACTTAAAAATATTTGCTTCAATAATTTCAATTTTACCCTGACATTAGATAGATCGATATAGTTAGACTGGTATGAATTGAAATAAAAACTTTCAGAAATAACTTGCAGTTATATAATCATTTTATTCTTTACTACAATAATTATTCTTATCCATTCCATTTTGGCTCACATTGCAGCATGATAATTATTCATATATTTGTAGTCATATTTTACAATTTTTTATTAGAAACGGATTTAAGTTGCACGAAAACTGTCACACCTGGAGTCAATTAAAAAATTATGATTTCCAAGTTTAGATCGTGTCAAATTGGAAATATTTTTCGAAGTTATGCCTGTGATTGCTCGAGTCATCTTCACTACACAAAAAGATCTTAAAAGATTCCTAAAGAAGCCTTGCACAATTCCAGGCGAAAGATCGGAAAGTAATTCCAATTTGACACAAGAAACAAATGTTCTTAATAAATGTAAGTGTTTTACAAACATTTGGCTTGTTATAGCATTATATTCCTTGTATACGTATTATCCTCTGCATTACAGAAAATGGTAATTGATGTAGGTATTTACGCCACCCTGTATAAAGCTTTCCATATGACAGCATATTGGAAAAATTAATTGACAGAAATCTTAACGGGATAACATATGCGGCATTTAAAATAAAGCGTGGTCGGTAAGTAAATATACTTTACACTTTCACGTTTTACTCGTATATCCACTAGACGTGTATATTCATTAGACGTGGTTTCCCAAGCTAAATAAATTTGCATCGTTGGCAACACCGGCATATATGATATGCATCTATCGAAAACGATCGGTTTTTTCGCGACCCAGCTGACCTACATGTAAATGGAACTTTTCTTATTACGTGTCCGCACTGGGTTTGGTAAGATCTATTAGGGTATCCGTAATGTTCTAAACCAGATAAATATAAATTATTCAATTTTAAAATTATTTATGAGGAGCTGTAGAAGTAGGAATAACATGGTTCCTTTTTTGAAATATTTCGTATCTTTGTCAACCCCTAATTCCTTATAGCACTACTTTTGTGAATGTGTTCAAATGTTGAAGCTCTATTTGTGTTCTATAATCTGACACCAAATTCACAACTTCCACACATAGATAGAGACACGAGATTTTGCAGGGCCGCCTGCAAATAATTTTGCGGAACTACCCCTTTAGACAATTTCAGTGAACAATTGACTATCAAAAAGTCCTGTCGTTCGTACCGAAATGACAGCAAGAAGCGTCTACCACAATAGGATGACTAACAAGAAAAAAAAACCGGTAAATTTTTTTTACCGGGAACTTCCCTCGTTATTTTTATATATTTCTTTCTATTAGGAATAATGAAGTATGGCTCAATTTAGCTCCTTACATAGACATTTAGTAACACATACATACTGTCTTCATTTTTATTGGGCTCCATTTTGTTCCACCATATTGGATCCGTTCCAATATTTTATCCGTTTCTACCTATGCACCACACTTGTTTTTTGGGCATAATTAAAACAAATTGAATAAGTAGCTATCATGTTGAATTCGTACCACAATTTTTCATTTATAACACTCTTAATTATTGCCAAAATTGTAAATCAATCTAATAAGTAATTTGTTCATGCTGATTTTTTAAATATTTTATTAGGCTGCCATTTTGTTTTGCCACGTTGGATTTGTACCAAAATGTTACCAGCTTATTCCTTTGTAACATTTGATTTTTATGAAAAATTTAAAGTATATCAGATAATTAATTTTTTAGTAATATATATATATATATATATATATATATATATATATATATAAATATATTTTTAATTTCACTAGGCCACCATTTTATTCCGCCATATTGGATATTTACCAAAATGTTGCAGCTATCCTCATATGACCCTCAGTTTTTGACCAAAATTTGAAGTCAATCGAGAAAGCAGTTTTTTAGCTATGTTTAGAACTGACAGACACACCATCCGAATTAAGAAAACACGTTCTTTGCGATCTAAAGATACTAAAACGTGAAGATCTGTGAAAACCTGGGAATATAGATTTTTAGTAATATTTTTTTTACATCTCACTAGGTCGCCTTGTTGTTCCGTCATATTGGAGTTTTACCAAAATGTTACCAGGTGATCCTCATATGAACCTTAATTTTTGACCAAAATTTGAAATTAATCCGGAAAGTAGTTTTTTTTAGATAAGCCGCGAACTGAGACAGACTAAAGTAATTCAGAAGACATGTTTTTTAGCATCTAGGGATACTAAAATATGAAGATCTGTATAAACCTGACAGGGCGCTTTTTATACGATTACAATATTTCCCTTTTACGAGGGAAATAAAAAAGCTCCAAAAAAAGTCATGCTATTTGTATTACAATAATGTCTTCAGTAATCCAGTTTATCCACGATTCGGTACTAGGGATAGGGACTTGCGGCCAAAAAGAGAAAAATTGTATTTTATTTTATCTTTGGGTTGGAAATGAATTATTTTCAAGTATATGGAGTAAAAATACAATTTTAATGATGTTTTGACTCTTTATATACAGAGTGTGTCCCACTTAAGATGAATACAATTCAATATCTCAGTTATTAATAATGTGATTTCGTTGAAATTTGGGTGGTGATTGTATGTTGGGAAAATAACATTTTCCACAGTAAAAATTTTTATTTGTCATTGGCGTGCAGTGTTAGGAGGTGAAGAGGGGTCGATTTTTAGGAAAAAATATATTGGAGTCAATTTCAGATTTAATTTTAAATTTTTAATAACACAAAACATTAAAGTGTAATGGTTATCATTACTTGAAAATGAAGGTTTTTCTTGAAGCAATTTATTCTTCATTACTTAAGGTACAAAAGTGCTTTTTAGCTCTTAGCTGATATCTAAAAAACAAAACCATAATTAGATATTTCTTCTTCCAAAAACTTAATAAATTGACATAATTATTTCAATTAATGATTGCTTCAAAATGTAGATAGTATTGTGCAGAGTGGTGTGGTGATAAGCGATGTGAAATTAGACATTTGCTTGGGACTTGTAGAAGTGCATAGATCGTTTTTGTATCAATAGTTTAAAACCGAAATTCAGTTATGCAGAAAAAAAGTATATTGCTTACCTTTCCAACACTACAGGATATTATTTATACAATTAAAAGTTCTTTGGCCTCTTGATCTAACTCCATATGTTTAATTTGTTTGAATTTGTGGCGCAAAGTTATCAAATACGGATCAGATGAAATAAGAAGAGAGTGCAAAATATCTTCATTGGTTACAATTCTTGAACATTTTCTACTACTGTCCTTTCTAAATATTTTGAAGTATTTATTTCTCGCTTCTGCAGCTTCTTCACTAAGCTGGCCGATTGGTAAACAAGAAGATTGAATAATGGCAGCTCCGTGAATTAAAATTTTGTGTATAGATGAAGGCATATAAATCGACATAAATTTGAGCAGTTTCATAACAAAATATTCTAAATTTTCTATCATCAACAGGATGTTCGCTACGCAAAACTTGCAAAATGACTGACATTTTGTGAACCAATTCCCGACTGACTCCAGTTACATCCGAAACAACGTCGATATTTCTAAAAAATCTTCTGGCAGTGTTGCCGTCGTTTGAGCTGCCAACCCCTTGCCGAGGTAAGTCATTTGGTATTTTTCATGAGCTCCTTTTCTTCTGAGCTACGAGCACTCCATTTCTTGAAGGGCAATCTATATGCAATGTGCAAAATACATTCCATGAAGCGAATTTGAGCGTGCAAATTCGATAAACCATATTTGTAAGCACTTTCGTCCACAGGTCTTCTAACAACTTCACTAAGGTTGTTCATTTCTGAAGGTTTAACTTTGCAAATGATACAGCACGATGCAGAAGATGTTTCGGTAAGGACTTGGGCGACTTTACCATCTATCATAGTCAACGACAAATTATGAGAAATATGGAGTTGTATATCAGTAGTTAAAGAAATGATGGTATTATTTAAATTTTTAATTTCATTTGTGTACTTACTGGCAATTAGTTTAGTATTTTCTGGTGTTTCTTTTGTAAACTCAAAAAAGATTGGCCTGTAATAATTTGGAGATGACGGGTGAGGGTTCTTCCACAAAACAACGTTATTTTCTGTAGATACTAACTGAAGAGGAGCCAAAGATACAACAAAAACGCTTTCATCAGAAATTGTTAAATCAACAAAATTGTCCTCTTTCAGTAATAACAGCATTCAATGGATAACACTCCGCTTTAGCACTAGAAATTTGATAATTGGAAAAATAAGCGCATTTTTTTCTTTGCACTTTATTCTTAGACAATTGTACTCATATCTTGATAGTCTCAAATATACGATTAATGCTAAAGCCTCATGTTTAGAGAAGCTATCACAAAAATTCGTAATTTATAATTACCAATACCTTTGGATAAAATTTCATCAATGGCATTCGCCTCTTTCTTCCTGCCCTCTGCAACCAATTTTTTTAAGAAAATACATTTAATTTCGGCGATACTCATATCATCAGTGTTCTTTTTAATCTGTGCTAGTTTTCTTCGTTTGCTCCTATCCGAGCTGTTTTCGAAAGTTTTTGATGGTCTTCCTTGCTTAGGAACATCAGAGAGATACTTGCTGCCAATAAGAAAGTCTTTATCAAGCCAAGACACATTTTTTTTATAAAATACTGCCTTAGTCCTTTGGGCTGCCTTCCATTTCTGCCGTAATTGAGGTAAGAAGATTTTCTGCAGGTTTCTTTTTATCATTTTAAAACCATCAGGGGTACAATTATGTTCTGTTTTTAAGCGTGAAAAAAAAGTTCCTCATTTCCCACACACTCCAAGTACCTATCGGCAAGATATCTTCTACTAACATGAACCATTTTTTTAAATTAATTATAACTTAAACCAAAAACAACAAAATACTCAACACTACAACTCAACACAACGCTACAACTCAAAAATACCGAATTTTTAACTTGTTATGAACGGGTTGATATGGACATTAACTAATAAACAGACTATCTGTCAAATCAACAAAACAAACGAATAGGCGAATGAAGGCAGCCAACTTTGTTTTTGCTGCACATATCAGGGAACATAATTTTCACTGCAACAAGACTTAGCACCATTTAGCTCGTATGTTTTTTTTTCTTCCAATATTACGAAAATATACATAATAAATCCGCTTAATCAAATGGAAAAAATAACATTTTATAAAGACTACAGGAATGTTCTTATACGTATACCAGAAACAAGAATAATAAGATTTTGAAGACAAATATTTATAAGTAACACGAAAAATAATTTTCTTATCTTTGGACAAACCTAGAAAAAATATGTATTATTTTAAATTTATTTCACCATCATAAATGACATACTAACTATATTGTGGATAGGGGTCACATTAAATGTATGTAATTATTTTTTTGGTAATCTATTATGAACTTTTTACTAACTGAAGTCTCTAGCTTTGAAAAATATGAAGTAACTCAAAAATGCTTTTACTTTTTAAAAATCACTTTTGACCGGAATTTAACATTAGACGCGCCAGTGTGCGGCGCCGGCGGGTTGAAACGCGAAATTGCTTCCACAAACTTTTTGAGGTTTTTAATAACCTACATCAGGAATAAGCATAATCATTGATGAGGGGGATTGTAAGTATACACTTTTGCTAACAAATTTTCAACTTTAAATAACACAATACTTATTCTGCGTCATAAAATTATAAAATGTTTACCATACTAAAACGCACTTAACAATTAAATACACATATTTAAAACACAAAGCGATTTTATATCCGGTTTCGCCAGCAGCATCTACTTGACTAATTTGGATATTTTCTCCTAAATTAAATCTCTCCACCGATAGACACGTTTTCACTACTATTTATTTTTATTATAATTTTCATATGTAAAAATTAATATTCAATATATTATTTAAGAAGCTGACGCGCTGCTTGTAGAGGGCCATTGCGGCGTTACCGCCTACATGAAATAATATCCCGTGCATGAGCTAAAATTTTTCTATATTGGTTTAAAAAGTTTCATCAAAAGCAGTTTTTTTTTAATGAATTTAAATATGGATTTTTTTTGTTATTTTATTAAATACAAATTCTACCACTATATATCTACATATCCATTTGTCTTTAGCGTACCTCAAAGGTAAACCGGTAATCCTTAACACCGAGCAACACTAATTGTGCTAACTTGACGGACAGGTCTATATGCGACTAATTATTTCCTCTACCTTATAACATTCGTTATTTGAATCTGGGTTTAAACGTCTGTAGTGATTTACATTTAAGGGCTAAAACAGTGTACATGACGTTTGTTTTCTCAATTAGCTGTAGAGGATATTATCAGAACTTTCATTATTGGTAATATATTAGTTATATTGATAAGGTTTTAGTTTTATTGTACTAGGTTATAGGATTATTATTAGGAGGTGATTATTTATTCTAAGATATGCAAGTTGAAATATATTCTAGTATAAATGCTGCCTGACTTATTTGAAAAGTTACCAAAAGTTCACAAATTTGTAAATATCAAAATATCCCAACCAAGTCCTGACGGAGTGTTACTTGTAATTTTAGAACGTCGACGGTAACACGGTCACCCTCGTAAAATATTTAATAGCACAAAGAAAATTAATAAAAATAAGTTTTAATTTCCTTTTTCCTTTCATATGAATTTTTTACAAGACTAATCAAAACTTATTAAATATCGCAGTTTACAACTTTTAATTTATTGTTTAAAGTTTGGCCTTTGCCGGTGTAATTTTTGAGATATCGGTATTACCTATTGTATTTATCGCATTCAAGCAACTGGGGTTATTGTTCGCCTTCAATTTTTTCCCAAAGTTTAGCGAACTATTAGAAAGTCAAATTTGGCATAACTGAATAGTTGGTGTAAGCACTATAATGCCATCTCTATTATATCGTACAATGGAAAAACGTGGAGTATCCCCTCAAACACCTATATGTCTATCACCGACATAGGTAGAGGAAAGGGGTTGCAGTAAGGTTGCCCAATGTTCTGAGTATCAAATACATTTTCCTAACGGAATTTTGCGAGGGGAATAGGCTGAGCCGCTTGATATAATAAAGCGTGTCAATTCCTTAGTTACATGAATTTAAATTTTGTTTAGGCTTTGACCAGGACCTAATAATGGTTAATTAGGTACTATTTTTCTCTAAAGATATTTTTACTTTCTTTGTCTACAATTTCGCAATCACATTATGTAAATATGTTTCGAAAAGAAAGTCCAAATTTTATGATGGTTTATACATTATTATTGTCAAACAAGCAATGACCATATAGTTCTTTAAGTTCCAATTAGGGTTGTGGCTTTGACCGGTCAATAACTTTTTTGTTAATTGACCGGTCTCAAGGAAAATAACTTTTTCCGAATAGTAAAATACATTAATATTATCTGGTCTTAGAATTTGAACCATGAAGGTTAAATATTGTAAAAATCTTATAACACATTAATAAACTATATTTAAATCTTTCATTATGACAATAGTTATAATAGTTTATTTTACAAAAGTGACACCTTTAAATATAAAACGTTCAAATTTAGCCTGTTCAAACTCTTTATGTGAGATAAGAAATGATTTCTTGTAACTCGGGGTAAAAAGAGTCGAATTATGTTTTTTCTTCTTTTTACAATACATTTTGAACTAAATACGTTTTTAAAACAATTAATGGATTTTAAAAATAAGTTTCTGGATTTTTTGAAATCCCACCCAGGATAAAAAGGAGTGAAATGTTTTTCTTACTTTAAAATATCTTTTCAGCAACATACGATTTTAGGGCGATTCTAGCTTAAAAAAAACGACTCGTATAAAAGATGTAAACTTTAAATATGTTAAAGCACTAAATGTACATTGGCGCATGAAAGTATGTTTTGCCATCGAAAACTAAGATTCAAGGGCCTACTCTATAAACATTCTTTTTTAATATCCATATTTCGATTTGTACGTGAAACGAAGTGTACGGGCTCAGCTAGAGTAATATAAAATAAACGAACTAAATTGCAAATTAAAACACTTAAAACAAAAACAGAGATGATTTATACAAAAGTCACACTCATTCGACAACGACCTGCAACCCACAATACATTTTGACTGAGTATTTGACTCTCAAATATTTGACCGTGGTCAAAATGACCTGTCAATTGACCAGCTGATTAAATTTTAAAATGCTACATGTAAAGCAACTGCAACACAAAAGTACATCAAATATTTGTTAGGGTATTGGTAACACCGCGCCAATAAATACATGGTCAAACAATTTGCGCAAACTTTTTTTGTATAACATTACAGTATATTGTACAGTGGAAAACATTATTTTTATTGTATGTTTGAAATTATGAATATGATAATTTATCCAATCCCGCAATATTTATTTTTGCGAAAGTCACTTTTAACCTTCCATAACTTTGGGAAATACATTCTCGCTAAAATTCTTTATTATTAATTGTAGATGAGCCGTTTTAAAACCTATTAATTTCCAACAGAACACATACAAAACCACTACAGAAAAAAATAAATGTCAAAGTGTTGTATCATATAAACATACACGTTGGTTGTACAAATAATTTCAAGCAGGTTTGAAATTACGAAAACTCAAACATAAGCGTACACCAACAAGATGCCTGCACAACACAATTCGTTGCGCAAATTGTTTGATCGTGTATGGGGCCCTTAAGATTTGTGCTGTTGGCAACGCTTTATATATTCAATTTTATAATAATACAAAGAACAATTTCTTTGTTAATAAGTTTGATCCGTATTTATTAAATACATAATTTTTCTTCCACTTGTTTATCTCATAATTTTTTTTGAGCTTTTTTATTACACACAAAACGCCACACATGAGTTACGTTGAACCACAACCCGCTGACAGCAGCTCTTCACTCCTGCCCATTTAAGTGGCGCATTTTATCTGTGACTTCAGAGCTGTAATAAACTGGTAAATTCTTACTGTGGCCCATCATATTCTTTTCTGTTGTTATTGGCTCAAATTTATATTGTTATTGTTGGCAATAATGTGTAGTTTAACTACCTTTTCAAGTTCAATATTATTTATTTACGCAATAAAAATATACAGTCCACTTTTTCTCTCAAAATCCAGAACATTCCAGACGATCATTCTGATACCTAAAAAAGTTACATCAAAAACCAGAGCATATGCTGTAAAGCATTGGATATACGTTACAGGACATATCAGATTTTAGAACATACGAGATTATCGTAGGACATATTAGACCTGGCCGTCGTTGTTAGGAAGTGGGTATATTTCCTGGGTAGGGAACCTTTTTGAGAAGGTAAAAATAAGCGCAGTCCACTTTCTCTGAAAAAGCATGGCAATCGTAAATAGAGTATTCTTAAAATATACAGATTTAGTAAAATATTAAGAGTTAATTAAAACAATGAATTATTTCATAAGGCTGTTAAAAATATATTGAAATAATACTGAATAGCGCATATATGTGGAGAAGACAACCGTTAACATCGACCTGAAAATTACCTTCCAAAATTAAATATTTTTGGGAATAGCTTTTGTCTTTTGCATTTTTGTTAAGAGTTCGATTATACCAAGTAGTTTCCCAAATAATAAAATTATGTCTCCATATGCAACATGCACTTCATAACTAACACTTTATTATCTTATAAATTTATATGGGAGTAAGTTTGTAAAAACATTAAGGCAACAATATTATAGACCCATCTTTTACTCTCTGCATTCTTGCCATGGTTATCCTAATTGGCTGACCTCTACTTGCAGCTAAAATATTTTTTTTAACATTTTGTTTATAAATTGAACTAACTGGACAAAAGTTCAATAAATCCTAATCTCTAATTAGTTCTGACTAGAACCACGACAATAATAAAATTCATTAATGATGAGCCTCTTAGCAGAAAAACTGGAAACTATATGTCCCTTAAATGGTAATAAACCTACTAGGAATGATACAATCTTTAAAGACATCCGAGGAATTTGAGAAGAATCATGCGATTAGTGGCAGTGTGTTAAAAGAAAGACGGGAAAGGCTTTACTACAGATTGGTATTATTGAGAATACATTGCCCCCCATAGCACGGGATCTGCTTAAATTTCTGGAGCGCCTTTAAAGATAAAGGTATTAATTTTAGTAAATTTATAATCAGCAAAAACATACACATTGGATGTATACTTAATTAAGAGGGCATTCTAATTTAAAAAATGCGACCTTGTTTTGTAGTTACTTTATGACATATACCGTATACTTAGTTTATGTTTACTTTTAATTTTTAGAAACCCAAAAATTTTCTATAAGACTGCTAGCTCTACTAAAAATAATACCAGCGACCATGTAATATTTAAATATTTGTTTATCTAGTTATGAAAAATAATAAAAATATAAAATTATTTCTTACATTACAGAGACATACCTCTGAGTTCGAAAATTACAGGCAGAGAGTCATTCAATGAGGACTGAGCATGGCTCTTTTTCAGCTATCTTACCTATTAAAAAACTAAAATAGCCATTAGATATAACTTTTTCTGCAGTATCGGAAAATGCTAATAAAAAAGCAGTTAAACTCAAAACCAATGAGCTATCGTTATCACATCTGTTGGGACATATTTTTAAAATAATTACTTCATTTCCAGGTGCGAGAAATAGATACAAAATTAAAGCAGGTATTATACACTATAAACAAAACTATGAGTCTCTCTTTCAACGAGTATTTCATAGTAAAAGATTTAACAGAACTTTCAAAATACGTATATTATTATATTTATGTTTGACAACCAAACTAATTCTGTATCCTACTATTTTTGACTTTGAATTTCTAATATTAAGTAAATAAAAAATAGGACTGCGTTTAAAAAATACTAACTCAGTTTTTAGTTCAATGGTTTTTTTATTGGCATTTTTCTGTTGAGCAGAGAAAGCTACATCAAATGGCTATTTCAGTTTTTTTTTAAATAGGTAAGATGGCAGCTGAAAAACGAGTTCTGTACAATTTATTAAGACATGTTTATTTCAGTATCTTATTAGCAATGTAGCATACTACAAATAATTTAAATAAACATTTGTTGGAAATAACGGGTCCTATATATTTTATAAATTGACAAAGACAGCCAATTTCTTCGTTACGTTTATTCGATTGACTCACAAATAAAAATAAATATCCTGCAATACCCATATTTGTCTACACTTCCTACTCCAGATAAAGAAACTAAAAATACCAGGCACGGAGTGAGGGGGCCAATTCAGCAATATATTTGTCCATGAGAATCTTGTGAAATGTGATTTTTTTTACATGATCTCTTCAACTAAATGTAATATTAAAACATATTTTTTTGTTAATGGCTTTGAAAGATAATTTTCTAAAAATCGTGAGATTCGACCCTTAAGAGGATGAAAAGGGGTGATGTGTGCCTTTGCTTTTTATTTTAATATTCCTTCAACTAAATGAGATTTTAAGATTATTTGTTCATCAATGGATATCAAAAATAATTATCTAAAAACTGATGTTTTCGAAATTCGACCCTTAAGTGTGAAAATGGTTGGAATGTATTTTTACTTTATTTTTTTTTAATTCTGCTTCAACTAAATGAGATATTAATCAAAGACTTTAAAGAAAGTAAGCGAAATTATAGAATTTACAAAATTTCACTCCCATTGGCTTTCAAAAACAATTACCAAAATATATATTTTTAAAATGTCACCCTTAAGGGAGTGAAAGGTGTTTTAACTCTTTTTTTGCAGTATGTCTTCAACTAAATATGATTATTTCGTAACGGATTTTTAAAGTAATGATTTAATAACTATTACTAGCTATACTAGTGAGAAAAATGCATGTTTAAGGCACGCAATCGCACGCTTCGCCCGTGCCGCAATTCATATGATTGAGAGCCTTAAAAGCACGAATATCATACTTTTTACATTACACATTTTTTATGAGCACACTGAAATGGGTGTGAGAAATGTCACTTTGGCACGCACATAAAAAAGGTATTTTCTAGAATTTTCACAATTTTACCCTTAAAGGAGTGAAAAGTGAAGAAACCTGTTTTTAATATTACATCTCTTTACCTAGAAAAGAGTTTAGGGCGATTCTTTCGTCAATTGCTTTATAAAATAAGTACGTGAAAATAAAGTGGATTTTTTCACTCTTAAAGAGAGAGAAAAAAAAAGAGTTAAAATACGTTTTTAAAAATATCTTTTGCTGCTCATAAGTGGATTACTAGCTTTTTAGGGCAAAATTGAGTCCAAATATTTTGAAAACAAAAAGAGTATCGGCAGGGGCCTGTTAATTTAATAGAAAAATTATGTGTGAACAAACTAATGTCACATATTTTCAAAATCGATAGGTTAATTTTCTATTAATGTGTACAAGAAAAGCATGACTTTTTTCTCCATTATTTATGACTTCCAGGTTTCTACTAAAATTTTTAAATATTTTTTATTCTAATATTTTTTTCGAGAGGGTAACTTAAAATAAAAAAAAGTTACGTAAGGCTACCATTTCAGAAATTGTAAGAATAATTTTAAAATTTAAATACAGAATGCCTTTTGATGCGTCTGTACTTTTATTAAATATTATTTTTATATAGTATTCGTTTTAAGAGAGAACCCTTAAGATTTGTAATAATATAAGGTGTAAATTAGTTTATGTCTAAAACTCTCACTGGCCATAATTTTAAAACCAATTCAAATTTCTCATCTGTTATATAGCTCTCCGGTTTCTCAGATATTTTTCGATAAAATAATAATAATAAATCTACGAGGATTTGGTGGTGTCGAGACTGGTGTTAAACTACAGTTGCGATTAAGTTTGTCAGCTGAACAGAAACTTATTCTGTCTATTCCAGATTTGAATGTTAAGGGTGATTGAAAAGCTTGTCGCAAAGAAAAATAAGTGCACTTATTTGTTTTTTACAAGAAATTAAAACTTATTCTTTTATCATGGACTTTATTATGTGGATTGTAGACCATGAACAGCGTTTTTTAAATTTTATGTTCACTTTGTTTGAATATTGCGAGGCATATTGTTTACCGAATGATTATCAATAACACTGACAGCTGAGTTATTTAAATTAGTTAAATTATATATTATATTTTACTTTCGACATAGCTGTAGCCTAAAGTACTGTGTCTTTCTAAGGAAAAATGCGACCCCTGAATAAATAAAAACTAAATAAAAAAACTTCAAAACAAATAATTTTTTGTAGCTAAATTTTTTCTCTCTTTTATGGATCCAAGATAAAGGGATTAGGCGTCTTATTTTTGACACCCTGTATAAGTTTAACCCTTTGCCAGACAGTTTTTTTTCCCCGGGTTTGAGCTGTCAGACTTGCGCGGGTACTTTTTACGCCACACAATCTACTGATTGATGTGATTTTCAGCCGTAATCAGAAAGGGCAAATTTGTCGATTAGCTCCCCCAATAAGAGATGTAAAGTCTTCCTATATCTTCATTAATATTAATTTAAGTTATACGCACTTTCCATTGCTCTCCATATATACTCTTAAAAAGAAATTTTGATTTTACATAAATGCATAATCATGTTACAAACCAAATTTTACGTATTTTTACTTAAAACTTTAAAAATAAGCATGTAATTGTAAAAATACATTTCTAAAAAATTATAGTGGAAATTATCGTCATATTTACAGTAAACATTCGAATATTATAACCGTTCTTTTAAAGTACTATTTTAGTATATTTTCGGAATATGAACTAAAAAACCACAAAAATCAATGTGTTTTTCCGTTTTTCATAGCAATATTTTTCTAGCATAAAAGTAACTTTACATATTGAAATGTGTATGCAATTTATGTAAAAATACCTGCTTTCTCAAGTAAAATCATGGAAAAGAACATTACTTTATATAGATTATTATGAAATTTGCAAAACTAAAAATAATAAGTCTTACGTTAAAGTTACGTTAACTTAAAATCTCAAAAACACGGCGCGCGTCTCCGTTTATTTTTTTAATGACACTAATAGAGAATAAAGGTCAGTAAGGTCATTATAACGTTATTTATTATTTTATTTTATTTATTTTAAGCGTTTTAGTCGTATGCCAGAAGCTATTACTAAAAAATGCTACTTTATGTTTGGTTTTAGTTCTAGTTATCCATTTGTAAATATACAGCTCGAAAATAAAGATAGCTCTTAAACAAACATAAACATTATTTCAATATTTTATGTTAGGCTATTTCTAAATCTAAAAATGTCTGTTTTCTTATGGAAGCTACTTCAAAAGTTGGAATATGTTAACAGCATTGTTTTTGATCCATTCAAAAGAAAAAAAATGCTTTAAATAGACTTCATAAATATATATATTTTTTATGCTCTAAAGTTTAAGCAAATAAACAAACACAGTTTTGGTATCATATAGAAAATGTTTACATATTTTAACATAATTTAGAGCAAACAATATGTATGTTACTTGTGTTATGCCATATTTTTTATTTAGATTGAATACACTTTATTCTCTATATATCAGCCCAGCGCCAGTCCAGACCTGAGAAATGCAACGCAATGTATCATCTGGCTGTTTATCCAGTGACTTGCAATCTTTATTTGAACGCGACCGCGCCGCAACAAAGGGACATTCAGGATAACTTTTGCGGATTTTGAGAAAAAATCCCAATACAATCAATGCGAACAGGGTCAACGTTCGATTATAAAAGGCTTAACTCCCTAAGAGAATTTTGTACAACCTAATTTAAAAAACAAACAGTTTATTTCTAACTGTGAGACATTTTCTATTTATGACTTTTGTGGGTTAAAAATACTGACCAAATACAATTTGATAAATTTTCTAAATTAGTAAAAAGTCATTAGTGCAATTTATTAAAAATTTTAATTGCTCAAAGAACTTTTTACTCTATGCTTTATGAATGAATTCTTTTTTCCGATAACTAACCATTTTTATATAATACTACATTGAATACTACCTATACTACTAATAATTTTACCTCCTCTCAAATTTAAAATCTGTTCCGGCATGGCACTAGTGCCAAAATACTTACGGTGTGATATAAAAAGCGGGTATCTAAATGAGTACTAACTTTGTTTTGTGAAAATTACCGAGGAGCTCAAGGGCTAGAGTTGCCCGTTCGCGATATGTTGAAACTCGTGTATACACTATTGTGCAATTGAAATGCAATTTTTTTAAATTTTATCTAAATTAAAATGGCTATAATTTGTAAACAAAATGGTATGTTTAAAAACTTTTTTTTTTACATTTTGTAGGTTTATGTTTTGTTAACATTTTTGTGGTATGCGTGTTTTATGGGTTTTTTTGGTATGGTATATACGAGGGATAAGACAAAAGTACTTTTTTTCACATGAACTTTGTCAAGAGCGAAAATTTGAAAATCTGAAATTATTTCGATGTTATATGTATGTACTTAATAAATATTGGTTCTTAGGAAAAAACTTATTTCTTAAAATTTTGATATCTGATTTGCTTCTTTTTTAATTATTTTTTTTTCATAAAATACGCATTTTTTAACATTTGTCTCTCTAAATTAAACACTCTTATTAAAAAGACTATTCTTTTAATCGTTTTGGCTTCTCTAAGGACGTTTTGAATAAAAGTAAATACAATTTTGCTTTTCCGAATTTTAACTTTACTTCAGGGGCGTACTAATTAATTTTTTCAGACCGTTATATATCTTTCTTATTTCCTTAAATTAGATCTTGTCTCCTGAAATCCGTAAAAGGTATTTTTACCTTTTGTTATTATTTTTGACAAAAGTGACTTCAAACCTTTGGACGGTTTTTTAATTTAATAGAATTATTACCCGTAGTCTGGATAATTTTGATTATTTTTTAAACTTAATTTTTTAAACATAAACTGCTTTACTTTAAATTGCCAATTCTAGGCACTTTTTAAATAAAGTTATGCCTAGTTGAGTATGTTTTCTTCTTTATTAGTAAGTTATTGTGTCCAAAAAATATATAATTATTAAAGCCTTTCTACAGGGTGGGGTACAACTTACATGTCCGTCTCTAACCACTGAACCATACTTTCTCTTCAAATGAACCTTAATTAATTCTCTGAAATTACGCTTTTATCCTGAATTTTGCAAATTGTATTTTTACTATTCTTTGTATATTAAAAAACAGTGGTTAATAACTTTTTAAATTTAATGCAAATATTAACCATAGGCAGAATATATTTTCAATATTTTATTAAACTCAGTTATTTTAATGCATACATTTTTTTAAATTTAAAATTTTAGGGATTTTTTTAATGATGTATGTTATTTATCACTAGTTTTGCAATACCGCTTGAATAAAAAATATATAAATAACATAAACTTTATACAGGTAACTCGACGCTCATGCTCATTAGAATCTCGCAAAAAAGTAGGAGGTAAAAAAAAGTTTTAATAGCGACAATGTTACGCATTTTAAAACTTACTTTTTTAAGACTGTGGAAAACGAAAAGACTGAAAGATTTTAATTTTTTACTCACTACATTTGAGGCGTTGCATAATTAACATTTTCACTGCAAATTTTGCCCATCACATCAAGTGGTATTTTTTAACTTCCAATTCGGACGGTTCGGTGCCAGTCACCAATCACATGAATTTAAACATGATACTGTATGTTCTATAGTATTTTCTAAAGCTTTTGATTTTCCAAACGAATAATTTATTCGATTAGAATAAATAGTACTGAACTAAAAATTGAAGATACCAATGCATTGCGTAAAAAATTGTTCAAAATATTAGATCCCACAAAAAAATTAATAATAAAACAAAGTCTACAAAATGAAAAAAAGAGTTTGCAAGCAAACCATTTAAATTAAAGTTGAATTTTAAGAAATTACACTTTAAAAGGCAATTTAGGGTTTTGTAGTTATATCTAAATCCAATAGTTTTTTAGTAAGTGGAATTATGCCGTCAATAGGTATAGGCAACCTTTAATTAATTAAACTTTGCCCTAACCTTACTTTTATTCGAGAATTCAAATATACAAGTACCGTTCAGTATTTAGAGACAGACAGGTAAATTGTGCCCCAACCCGTATAGTGGTTTTAATAATTATATATTTTTTGGAAAACAAGAAAGATATATAATGGTCTGAAAAAATTAATTAGTACGCCCCCCAAGTAAAATTAACATTCGGAAAGGCAAAACTGTATTTACTTCCTTTCAAAACGACCTTGGAAAACCGAAAATGATCTAAATAATAGTATTTTTAATAAGAGTTTTTAATTTTTAATAATGTATAAAAAATGGGTATTACAAGAAAAAAATTAATAAAAAAAGAAACAAATCAAATATCAAAATTTTGAGAAATTAGTTTTTTTCCTAAGAACCTATTTACTGAGTACATACATATAAAATCAAAATAATTTCAGATTCGCAAATTCTCGCTCTTGACAAAGTTCGTGTAAAAAAATACTTTTGTCTTATCCCTGGTATATAACAGACCAAAGCAATCTTTAAAACACACATACCACGAAAATATTAATAAAATATAAGCCTACAAAATGTAAAAAACCGTTTGTAAACAAACCATTTTGTTTACAAGTTATAGCCATTTAAATTTTAAAAAATTGCACTTCAATTTCACAATAGTGTAGATCAGGTACATGTTATTACGCGACAATGGTATTTGTCTTTAAAGCGCAATTTTTGTATTGTAATTCTAAACAACTAATACTTGCACGTGGCGGTAATGGAATAGTAACATTTTGGTAACAATCTTATATGATGAAACAAAATGGTGGTCTCACATAATATAAAAAACATTAAGAAACTACTTACCGAATTAACCTCAAATTTTGACTAAAAATAAAGTATGATAAAAGATAAACTGGCAAAACTGGTATACAACAAAATGGCGCTTAATGTTTAAAAATTCAGTACCAAAAAAACTACATCCAATTGACTTGAAAATTTTGCACAAAAATCAAGTGTGAAACAGGGATAGCCTAGTCAAATTTTAATACGAACCCTATATACCAAAACAAAATTCTCGGTAAAATTCCATTTTCTGGAATAAAACCTAAAAAAGAAAAACAATTTAATTACAGTCGATCTGTTTAAGGTTCTTACCAAATAATTATTATATAATATATAAACTGTGCTATATCTACGTAGAGGAATTCTGTACGGGGGAAGTTGTCGATAAAGAATATGTTTTAAGTTATTATTAAACAACTATATGGATTCATAAAATGTGTAATATGTGTGTAGTGGAATTCTGTACGAGGAAAGTGTGTAAAGGCGAATTTACCGATGTTTTGTTGTTTTTAATTTATTTTTATATTCATATTATTATTGTTACTCCATAACTTTATTATATAGTCTATAAAAATAAATTCTGTCATTTATTATGTTCTTCCATAAAAAGGTATTATTCTAACAAATGGAATTTTACCGAATATTTAAACATTTTATTAGACCGCCATTTTATTTTGTCGCCCAGGATTCATATACAAATTTTACAGTTTATCCTTGTATTATACTTGATTTTTATACAAAATTTTAGTCAATTGGATAAGTAGTTTTTGTTACTGAATTTTTAAACATTTCATCAGGCTGCCATCTTGATCCGCCACAATGGTTTCACACCATAATATATAATATATATTATACCATAACCCTTATATCACACTTGATTTTTGTGCAAAATTGGAGGTCTATTCGGTAAGCAGTTTCTTTCTTAATATTTTTATATTTTGTAAGACCGCTATTTTGTTTCGCCAAATTTATTTTTACCAAAATTTTACCATGCCATTCCCATATGACTCTTGATTACAATTCAAATGAATCAATCAAATAAGTACTTTTGAGCTATGCCATTTACAGATCGACGGAAATTGGAGAACAAGTTTTTCGGGATCTAGGGACCCTAAAACGCAAAGATCTGCAAAAATCAAATAGTGTGACTTTTTGACGATTACAATACTTCCTTCTTACGGGGGAATTAAAAATGATAACCTTCTAATATACGTATTTAGTAAAGTTTTATTAATATGTTTACTTCCCTCCTAATATTTTAAACTAGTGTTGACAAATGACCTGTCATTTATAAATTAGTGGCTTATGATATTTATGGCTCAATCACCACTATGGCCATTTATATGGTCATTGCTAAAAACATTGGAAATTATCCCTAAAAAGTTGCTTTTATCTTAAGCTTTCAATTGATAAATAAAAAAGGCATTTAGTGTTTTTCCTTTTTAATTTAACATTCATTTAAATTCGTCAATAAAGGTAACTGACCGGTCAATTTAGATCATTTTTGCAGTCATTTGCACTTTTGGAAAGTGACTTAAGTGACGTCAAGCACGGTTTTAGACATACAATTCTTATATTTTATGTTAAGAGTATCGTATGTCTAACTTGTAGTTTGGAAAATAATCAGAAAAAATAATTCTTTGGTTGTATGTATCTGTCTATTCTTTTTTCAACTAAAAAAAAAATATATATTTGGTATGAGGAAAACGAAGTGGAATGTCGAAGAGTTAATAAGAGTTTCCATAAAGAATATATACGCCAACCACTATAAGGTGTTAAAAATATGATTAGAAATATACAAAACTCATTCCATAAAATATTAGTATTTTTAGATACGCCTTATATATTTCGTATTAGCCTGATAGACGGTCAAGAACCCTTGAAGTTATGTTAAATATATCCTATGCCTTCAACAGTTTGCCCAATATTCTGATGAAACTGTTTTCTTCACAAATTCTTCGTTAATTTTTATTATAAATATTTGTTTTCATCGTAATAGCATTCGAACAATAAAAACTACGATAAATTCTTAGAGAAATATCAAAATGCAAATAATATTTAAAAATAATAGTAAAAAATAAGGTATACTAGACAATGTAAAATGTTCTCTAAATTCCTTATGTAGCGTCAGATTTGCATAGTCGTTTATTGTTTCGGCTTCTCAACGTTTCAAATTGTAATTATATCAAGTCTGATAACTGATGATAGTGGGAACTATTTCCAATCCTTGTCAAGCGTAGACAGTTTTGCAGTTAATATTTAATATTTTGAATGCAGGGCCGGTTAAAGGGGGGGGGGGAAGGCCCCGTTGTAGGTAGGAGTCACAGCATAGAGCTCACGTGATGTTTTGCGATGATTTATCATTGAATAAGCATAGGGCCAACGTGTAGCTTATCACCGATTTTTTTCCAAGCGCGACCAAGGGCAAATATTTAAAGCCTAATGATTTTTTTGAGTCATAATATATGTGTTTTGCTGCCGCAAAACCTCGCCCAATTCATAATTAACTTAATCCAACCCAGTTTTGGAATCGTTATCAAGTTTAAAAAGACTTAACTATCGTTCGAAATGTTGCAAGGCCGTACTATTTAAAAACTAATAATTTGGAGTTTTTAGTATGACCACTATGTTGCAGTTGATGAAAACATTATTTCTGAAAACTCTTTTTAACCCTTCCAGCTTAAATATGTCAAAGATACTTTTCTCTTTACAAAACAGTTACAATCAAATATGCGCATGTTTAACCCTAACACAAAAGTGTAATAATTATATATGCAATATTCAAAAATGGATGTATAAATAAGGCATTTTATTTAAAAATTTATACTTACTCTTAATTTTTCGATACAAAATATGTTTTAATGTGTATACTTTGCATCTATGTTATTCAGTAAACACAGTTTCTTGGCAAACCCATATCAGATGTCCTTTCCTCAAACGTTAAATCACCCATCTTTCCTAAATCAAAAATATAATAACAACATATTTGCCAAAATATGTATGTCAAGGAAATAAATTATCGTATATAAATATATGAAAAATATTTAATTTTATTGTATTTTAAAAAATGCACCAGAAGCAGCTTGTTTAGTCTAGCACCTAATTTTTGACACACACACTAGAAAATTCCCACAGATGTTTAGTTTGAAATTTGCAGATAAAAATATGAGATCGAGTACGGAAAGTGTTTTATTGAAAAACACGTATTTCATATAAAGATCTAAAAAATGTGGTAATAACGAGCACTGTGCAATCTGTTACAATGTTAGTGTGTCAATGCCGCATCACAAGGCAGCAGTATTTTTGTTTGGTCGCATAAATGTGCAGTTGCGCTTGATCATGAATATAAAAGGTATTTAATCGGATTCGTTATTGAGCCACCAAGAAACAAATTGTAATTTGGTCTATAAACAGAATATCTGAGTCAAATCCAAAATTTCCAAAAGCGAACAGTGTTTAAGCTTAACCTTAAAAGCATATTAGCAGTTTAATTTGTTAGTTATTATGTATAGATAACAAAATAATACGTTATTAAGTTAGTTGAGTTTTTACATAATTTTTATATAGCAAGTTGGCAATTTAAAATCGATTTCTAAAGATTATATTAAAATATAATATATTTTCGATTGATTTTTTTTTGAATTTTTGGACAGACTAAGAAAGTGTTGGGCATGGGCAAACCAACAAAGTGCAGGAAAGTAGTACCGTGACTGACTTGCCTATATCACAACACAGACATGATATGCAGTAACTCAGTAAGTTAACGCCAACTACAGAAAGCAACTTCGTCTCTGGGTTGACCAAAACCCTTAAGCCAAGCGCTTATATTATATGCCGGGAATACATTTGAGAAATGTTGCTATTCGTTAGCGTTATCAAACGTCTATTTACGTGCATTCTTCAAGTGTAGACGATTAAATTGTGTTTCAAATGGCCAACAGTGCGAACAAACGTTTCCCGTCGTCCAAATAATATCAAAGCAAATGCTAGCTGCGAAGCTCTGTAAACGTTGCCAGGCGTTTTGTATCTGGACGTGTTAAAACTAATTTGCACACGTGATCACTGACATTCACACGAAAAACACAACTTCACAAATCAGTGGAACACCCGCAAATCTAAATATGCTGGTACTTAATTCGATCATATGTATCAATGGTACCCAAAAACGTTTCTGGGACTGTATACGGCATATTAATAGCTCCAACAATTCAAACAACTATAGTCCGTCGTGAGATTGCTTTGGACCGATCACCAACGATAATAAAACTAAAGCCTCGTCGAGCGCCATACATCGTTGTTCAACGGGCTACTACAATAGCGACCATTGCAGTACTATACTGTACGGTGAAGTAAGAATGTATGTTTTGGTATTACAGTATAATTTAAAGATCGTTTATACTTACGTCTCAGGACTTTGTAGTCTGTTCAAACATAAAAAAACCCTTACAAGACAAATTAAATGGTTTAAAATTCAAACCACTTTGGACTGACTAGTAAGAACCGATTTCCATAATTCGGCGTGACTTTTTTTCTTTAAAACAGTGTGAATGTAGGAGCTGCTCTCTAGATAAAGGGTATGACAAACTTTTGAAGTTATTCAGGCTACCAGGAAAAATATTTAATTAATTTAAAATAAGACAAATTTAGCTTTTCAGCCAGGGGTTGTTCTGACAAAATACTGAACCAACTCAACCAAACACCTGTTGTCGTGTGAAAGAAAATTTGCGGTATAGTAAAATAACTATATCTGTCTGTGACTTTTCTGCATACATATTTATCATAAGTTTATGTGATATAATTGAAAAATTACATGACGTATAATACTGTTCAGAACCTACCATATGTTGTTGCAAAAATGGAAAAACTAATAAATAGAAATACAAAATATGTACTGAAATTAATTAAGTAAATATCAAATACAAAAATGTGTTATCTTCTATCATACGCAAACAAATGTGACATACAAACTAGGTGGTAAAATGTATCACTAATCCATTGTACAAAATGGCAGCCTAATTGTATGTTTAAAAAATTGGAGTAAGAAACTACTTATACCTAATTACTTTATTATTTAAAATCAAATTTTGCAGACGAATCAAGGAAGATTCAATGATACTCGTAAAGTCTTGGTACACATTCTATAAAATAGAATAAAAGTTTGCCCTAATAAAAAATTAATTAAAAAACTTTCCAGTTCGATAACTTTAAATTTTTGAACAAAAATCAAGATTGACATAGAAATTAACTGGTAAGATTTTGATACGAATCGAATATGGGGGAAAATATAGCTAATAAAATGTATCAAAAATCCGTGTAAGAAAACCACTTATTTGAAAAATTTCCCTCGTTATGAATATTTCCTTTTATTAGGAACAGGAAGTGTATACCAATTTAGATCAGCACATAGTCATTTATATATACAAACTCTATATTGGGTGCCATTTTGTTCTATCATTTTTTTTTATCAGTTTCTACCTAAGCCACTCTATTTGTTTTGACTTAAATTTGAAGTTAATCTGATAAGTAATTTTTAAGTTATACAGCGACAGACCGACAAACACAGACGGACCGACGAAATTGAGAAAACATATTTTTTTGGCATCTAGGGACACTAAAACGTGAAGATATGCAAAACCTGAGAGTGTGATTTTTTTTACGATTACACAATTTTATTTGGCCTCCATTTTGTTACGCCATCTCCAATTAGTACTACAATTTTACTAGCTCATCTCTATACCACAATTAGATGTGGCACACAATTTGAAATCAGTCCATTAAATAGTTTCTTTATACTGAACTTTCAAATAATTTATTAAGCCGCCATTTTGTTTCGCCATCTTGCATTCGTACCAAAATTTTACCAGTTGATTTCTATATAATACTTGATTTTTGTGCAACATTTTTTTACAAATTTTATGGAATGGTCTTAATAAATACACATTTTAGAAAATGACTGTCAACAAACTGAACTGAATATTTCTTTCATTAGAGAAAACAAAACACGGTTTATTTTAAAAATCAAAATTATAGAAACGTTAAAAAAGTTAAAAGATTCCAATTTCGCTATCCCTGTTGTCCTTAAGTCGTTTTTATATGATTTTTCAGTATGGAAAATGACTTTTCACATACATAAACATACAATTTAAAGAGAACACACTTTAAAGAAAATAGTTTAATTTAGTCTTTTTCCTCTAAATTATTCTCTAGTTATTTTCAGCTGTATTTGTCCCAAAATCACTTTTACTGTGCAGGGTGTCACACGAGAGAGGGCTAATCTATTTTACACTCTTATCGTTCAGCTAGAATAAGACTCAAAAACCAAGCTTTTATAGTTTATTCTAGGCTATAAATAATATAACAAAACAACTGAGTTTTGCATAAATACATCTTGGCTCTGCTCGACAGAGCTTTTTCTCTTGCTTCCAAAAACATGAAATATCAAATTAATCTGTTACAGTTCTCGAGTTAGTCGCGTACAGTAAAATAAAATTTAAAAACCGATCCCATAAAAAAAATTTTACAGTCCCAACTGTCAACTTCCCTTGTAATATGAACGGTAAAATTTTTATCAAAAATTAGTTTTCTCGCATATTTTTTCACTTGAAGGTCAATTGTTAGGTTCTTCAATCTTTATTCTAGCTACACCAAAAGAGAGTAAAATAGAGTGTCAAGCTCTCGTGGGACACCCTGTGCACTGATTTATAATTATAAATTACGATAACATTTTAGAAGCGAATATTTAACGCAGCAAACTTTTTATTTTAAGTAAATAATATTTTGCAATAGTTTTCGTCTTATGACATTCTGCCTCCTCTTTTAGTGTCCCTTGTGCGTCTTGCACCTATGGATAAACCAGCCCTCGTTGCAACTAAAAATGCACATTTTTAATGTAAAAAATGTTAGGAAACCATTTAGAAAAAGAATAGTACGCTGCTGTTGTCAGAAGAAGAACTATTAATCAATGCAAGCAAAAACCTAAATAAGTATAGAATTTTGATTTACGCATCTCTTATTTTTTTTTCCTACAGTAACATTAAATGAATAGGAAATCATTAAATAACAGAACAGAAAATCTATTCATATTTACTTAAAACTATATGGTGGCGCAGACTATAAGTAATATAATTTAAAAGTTTAAACTGGTTGAAGCGAAACTTTTCTAAATTTAAGATGAGCAAAATCATTAATCATTTTTTCACAGTCTAGTTCTATCAGCCCATCTGATTCTATGGACATCAGCAACAAACTGGTCAATCCTTCTTGAAGCATTGTACATCTGAATTCATTCTTAATTCTTTTTAACTTGGAAAAGGAACGCTCCCCACTGCAATTAGTAACAATCATGCTCAAAAAGATTCTGAATGCAATTTCTACATTTGGAAATGTTTCTTCAATTTTATTAAACATTCTATTTCTAGCTCTCTGGCAAAAATTAGGAAGCTTCGGAGGTCCTATCTATCGCGGGGCCTATCTGCAATAATACTATAAGTAGAAAGTACAAAATTCTCGATTTCATGTCGAAATGTTGAAATCTTCTATAGGAAGTACCTCCTGCAATATCTGTGCTCTAGTGAAATAAAACTGAAGTTTTATCTTTTTTAAACTGGATTTTTAATAAATTTCTTTTAGGGAGAACATGCGTTTTTTGTGGCAACACTATTCTATGTAAGGTGTCATTACAAAGTACATAATATATAATTCATTTTGTATAATTAAAACTCTTTTGAACTAATTAAATTTAGGAAATAACTGTTCATTTTGTTTTTTTATTATCAATTAATTTTTTAAATCAGTGGCGGCTATTCAGGTGAAGTAGGTGACGTGCTACTTCACCAGGAAAAATAAACAAACAAACATCTAACTATATTTATTATATATCTCTTAAAATTTAAGTTTACATTCATTTATTCACCTATGGCATGTCTTTTTAAAGCTTTCAATCGAACTTTATTATAACAACTATAACAGTGGCGCAAACCGCTTCGACTTTGCTGGAGGTGCTATGTTTAGTTTACGATTTTCCTACTACGTTGCCGTGACAACGCGTACGCGATGACGTCGAGCGCATAGAAGATTAATGTTAACCAGCGCCATACAACGCTCTCGGTGAATTGCTAACGCAGTACATTACACCCACGTGTCGTTCAGTTTGGAGTAGTCGTTTACTTTTATTTTCGTGGATTTCGCTGCAACCGGCTAGTTCCTTTGCAGTTTGCTTGACTGTTTTGTGTTATATTTATTTATGGTGTTGTTACAACTTTATTTGGTGTTAATTTTATTAATTTACATTATTGATGAATCCTATTACGGATATGGTTTGTATTTTGTTGGAAACTCCATTTAATCGATGGAAGGAACAAGATCAGAGTTTTAATCGTCATCCTGATTTTCGGCGTACAAATGGTTATGTAGTAGTCAAATATTGTTTACTAGTTTCAAATAAATATTCATTGTGGAATAATGAAGAATTTGCAGGTATGTTAAATATATGAAGGTCTTTACATAAACATGAAGACCCGGCGGAGCATTTAAAATGAGAATTAATGCTAAAAACATTTGTAAAAAATAAAAGCACTATAGCTGACACTTTAAAACAAAATGCTAAACTATATAAAATACATTTTAACGAAAACGTCCGATTAAATAGACTATTTATGAGCTTGGTAATTGACGCAGTTTTATACCTTGCAAAACAAGGGTTAGTCTTTCGCGGCCATGATGAGAGTAGCGAGTCAATAAATAGGAGGAATTTTAAAAAGCTTTTAGGTTTATTTATATCGAGAAGTTCCCAAGAACTAAAAGATCATCACGAAAAAAATAAAAATGTTTTTACTGGAGACTCGAAAACTATTCAAAACGAAATAATTAATTATTAATTGAATGCATTTCTATTTATTTAAATGATCATGTAAAAAATGAAGTAATGAACACACAGTTTTTTTCTGTGCAAGTGGATGACACCACTGATATTACGCAAACCTCCCAGTGCTCCATAATTTTAAGATACGTTAATTCAGAAGGTTTAGTAGTCGAGAGATTCTTAGAATTTAATAATGTCAGCTCCGATAGAACGTCGGAGAATTTATATTTTCTATTGGATCAAATTTTGGACCAATTTGACTATAAACATAAATTAGTAGGGCAATGTTACGATGGCGCAAGTGTGATGTCTGGCCATCTAAATGGCCTTCAAAAAAAAAAAGAAAAAGCGCCGCAGGCTGTATTTGTCCATTGTTTTGCGCATCGTCTTAACCTTGTGATGCAGCAAAGTTTAAAAATATTTCTAAATGTCGAATTTTTTTTGTAAGCCTAAGTGGTATTCCCTCATTTTTTCATCACTCAGCCAAACGAATGTGTGCTCTTACATCTGCCACACATACATACCAACAATTACAGAAACTCGTTGGTCTTCAAATTCGAAGTTAGTAAATGTGATCGTTCAAGACGGGAATAAATTAAAAGACGTCTTTGAATTTATTACAAACTGTGACAAATATGATGAGAAATCAATCCGGCTTGCGAAAGGATTTTTAGGTGAGATGAACGATTTTGAATTCACGTTTCTGGCATTCGTGTTTAATGACATTTTCTCAATCATGGACATACTATTTGCGTTTTTCAAAAAAAATCGCTTGATATTCATTTTTGCATATCCAATATAAAACGCTGTCGTGAGGGGCTCTGTAAAAAAAGAAATAAACATATTTTTAAAACCATGTTTGATAAAGCAAATTCTATTACAGAAATAAATCATTACAAACGTGAGCTTGCTAAGCTTTCACCTGAAGAAATTAGGGCTAAGTATACAACCCTTTTTTATGAAATATTGGACCATATTTTAATGGAAATGACATTAAGCTTTCAAGACTGCGAAAAACTTACGTTTTTATTTTTGGTAGATTCTGCTAAATTTTCCGAATATAGTTTAAATTTTCCGACTAGCCCGTTTAAAGTTTTGTTACAGTTATATGGGTCAACGTCAACGACTTAAAAATGAGTCAACGTCAACGACTTAAAAATGGTCTTATTTTTGCCAATGACAGTAATTGGAATATATCGCTGCAAGAGCAAGTGAAAAAATTAATGAAAATAAAGACATTTTAACCAAAGCATATAAAGTGTTTTCCCTTATTTTGACAATACCGTCGACAAGTGCTTCAGTGGAAAGAAGTTTTTCTTGCCTCAAACGTGTAAAAACTTATTTAAGAAATACAATATCTCAAGAAAGACTTACATCTCTAGGCAATATTTTAATTCAAAAGGAATTTCTGGAGGAGATTAAGGCAACTCATCCATTTTATGAGGATATTATCAATAAATCTGGTGCTATGAAAGATAGGAGAATTGATTTAGTATACAAAATTTAGGTAAGTCGTAAAAAAATATTCTACCCCTTCCACATATAAAAAAAATTCTGGAAAAAAATTATTGCGATATTTTCTTGCTTCATTTGTACTTCACTTACTTTTTCACCCGTGAGCCGCCACTGTTTTAAATGTATTAATTAATACTGTTTGAGAAATATGAAATGTGCCTTCTGATAAAATAGACAAAAGTCAAATATAGAAATAGAAAAAAAAAATTAAAAACTTCTAGAATGTAAGTATTCTGCAGCAACACATTCAGAGCAATAAGGGCACCGTTTCAGGGGTAAATTTAGTTTCCTTAGTCTTGATGAAATGGAAAATGGAAAAACAATGCATAGGACTACAAGAATGGGCGATCGCGTTTCTGGTTTAAATAGCTTTTTTTACAATAGTATAGTCAGCCTCTTTTCCACAGTTCTCAGTAACTTCAGATTTGGAATTTGTAAGAAAATTAGCTGCATTTAAATATTGTTTAAATAGTAGTTAGTAACACAATAATTTAGCAACTTTAGGAATTTCTTATATTCTACTGAACTGAATTAGTTTAGAATTAAAATAATAATAATTATATCGACAATGAACCGAACCGAATATGTCATAATATAATAATAATCATTTATTTTCATATAGAAAAAAATCCTAATACAAACAAAATTAGATATATTTATACTTGAATAAGCTAGGTATATTTAATAATACTAACTACGTTTCATATAAACTAATTTAACAATATCAATAATATTTGATTTTATACATAGAAAGTATCCACTCATTTAGCAATTACAAACTTATGCCGCTCTCTCTTAAAACTACAAATATTAGGGGCCGTTTTCACAAACAAAGGAAGTTCATTGTACTTACTTAAACCCTTAAAAAGAAACAGAAGTTTCATCGTTCCTGAATTATTACATCGAAGCATGTAGAAATTACAGTTAGTAAGAGCCCTAGTTAGATGACTGTGAACATCATACTTAAAAACAATAAACTGATCAAAATACGTCGGAAGTAGGTCATTCAAGCGCTTAAATATAAATATCATTGCACTTCTATAGAGTCTATCCTCCACCGATAACCAATGTAAAGCATCTAACATTAAAGAGATACAAGCTTATCGGTTACATTTAAGTATTACACGCATTCCCCGATTTTGAAGTTTTTGAAGAACGAAAAGTTGATTTTTATTAAGGAATAAATAATGGCAACAGGAATTACCGGTGAATTCAAAATATTCACTTGGACAATCAAGTGGATCCCACTACAACGTCGTTAGGCCAGCCGCAAATTATTCCGTTCAATTAGATTTCTGTTCTGGTGCGTTTAACTTTCCTTTCTGTACTTATACGTCATGGGATCAGCACTATGTGTGTGCAACTGTTACTGAGGTCAAAACTCAACTCAAAATAAAACGCACTAATTGCGATGAGTAACACAATTAGAATAAAAATAATTATATAGATAATAATCTTTAATTAATTACTTAACCTAGTAACATAAAAATTTCGTTTTACTCTTCTGTGAAAACCCGATTATGGGCATAAATTGGCAACAAGAATTACCGGTGAACTGAAAATATTCGCTCGTACAAACAAGTGGATCCCTCTATAACGTCGTTACGCCAGCTACAAATTGTTCCGTTCAATTAGCTCTCTGGTGTGCGTTTAGCTATATTTTCTGTGCATAGACGTCATGGGTTCAACACTGTGCAACTGAACTGAGGTCAAAACACGACCCATAATAAAAGGCACGAATTGCGGTCTGGATTTTCATTTGTCCTAAAACCTTTGAATAATTGTGGTCAATACCCAAATAGATAAACTTCATATTAAAAAAAAGGCTATTACTTATTAATTATTAAAAATGTAATATATCGTTTTTTATTCCAGTTTGTTATGTGTATATTTTGTTACCTAGGTATGAAGAATTTCGCGCTGGTCAATTTTTAAAAATTTAATTTCGGTTAAGTATTATTTGGTTAATATTTATTGGTTTAAGGCGCAAGCGAGGACACGAGGCCACCTAGGTAGACCGGTACCAGCCGGAGCGCGGCAGCACTGAGGTACTAAGTGTATCAGTACTAGGTTAACGGTCCCAATAGAACCTAGGAGCCTGTGGCTCTAACACGTCACCCTACATTTATTATAGAATAGAGAACCAATTCGATTGCCCAACACGAAATATTTTAAAAACGAACTAGTTATTAAAATTAACATTGAAAAAGATTAGCAGTTATTTCAATCACTTAAATGCCAAACCAAAGTATAACAAGCTTCTGTGTTTAACAAACACCTACTTTAATAATACAAACAAATTTATCGATATTTCTGCAACAAAATTTCAGCTTAACAAGAGTTATTTTTAATACATGATTTGATTCGGTACAATGTGCTACAACAGAACAATGAATGAGTTAGCCTCCGAGTTTCAAAATGATTAATTGTTAACCTTTTTGGAAATAAACATATCATTAATATAAACCACAAACTCATATAACATACTGTTTCGTAATTAAAATAAAATTTTAAAAAGTTCAAATCATTGATACGACCTTTGAACTTTTATCTTTATTGTTTGATATTAGCAGTGTATAACAAGCATTCTTTAGAAACTAAATCAATTAGCAAGTTATTTATGTATTAAGAATTTCGACGATAATGTTTCAAAAACAACAGATCCTTTAAAAATTAAAAGGATTTTAGATCTATAACGAGTAAATAAATATCAAAACAAATAAAATAACCGAAAATCGACTGCAATGTAACAATGAAAGAACATCTAGGGCGTTTCTACTTTTCTCACTATGAGCATATAAATAATTATTATATTAATTATTTATATAAACTTTATTTTAAGACATTAATTTAATTACCTTAAGATATTAATGTGTAATCATTACACCAATATAACTTTGTTTTAGACCCTTGTTGTGCATTTATGTATTACTAATATATTTTATTTCGTTTTACTTATTTAATCAGACCCCAATTAAATTTCGACTTCCTTACATAATGTTAAAGGTATATGATGTGTTATAGTTATGCCACTATTACGAGTTTATATACCGTTATTGTTTGTGTCAGTAATGTATAAAGCTGTCGCCGTATTTCTCTACTAGATTTGATTTGCTTTGAAACAGTGACGGGCTTTATTATAATAGCCGAACGCGGCTATTACTGTGTGCGCATTTCCCATTCTGGACTGCAAAATTTTGAAATTTGTGTTTTTTGACCTTCGACGCGTTTCAGCTCGGTAATGATTCGTGGGCGGAAAAATCTTTTTGTAGGTCTATCTTAGAAGATAAATGGATGCTCCTTTTCGTAAAAGCACGGTTACAGTCGGGGCTATAATAAACCACAAGCGGTGTCCGATATGGGCACTTTTTTCAAACCCCTGATGATTCAAAATGCAGGTCGCTATGGTTAATTTTTCGAGGACAAAATCAGAGCACGGGTTGTTGCTTAAAAAATTAATAAGGGGTAAAAAATGGGATAACTTTGAAGATATTTTCGAGAGTCGAAACCCCGGCCATGGTATCAAGGTAAGACGCGGGTTCGATGGAGAATATAAAGACGATTCAAAATCACTCTAGGATGCTTATAATTCAGATGCTCAAAAAGCGGTCGAAATTGAAAAAGAAACTGTTTTTGCCTTTACTATTTACATACATTTCACTTTTTTTTTTTAAAGAAAAATGAAGGGAGGGATTAGTTTATGTGGCCCAAAGCTCCCCCGAGGAATTGAAAAACCACGTCGCCAAAACTACTCTCTGGTTTATTCAGGGCCAGCCTGTGGCCCGGTAGCATCTGAACGTCTGATTCTAGGAGAATCACGTAAATACACAAAGAAACGTCTACATTTTATCTAGAGACTGGTATAAAATTATGAATGATTAGTATATCTGAATTTTTTTAGCGTGCACGAATTCTGCTTGTCATTCTTTGACCCTTTGTAGAGTCATATCGGTACCTCATGGGATAAGAACCATTAAATTTACATTTTTTCTATCCGAGGTTTAAAAATTAGTTAAAATCTAGTTCCGAATAAAATGCGCTCATTTTTTTAAGAAATTGACCACTTTTTTAAGGTGGTGCCAGCCGTAGCTTTGACAGGGACGCGATATTTTGAACCGGAATTTTCTCCAAAAATTTGCAAATATCTCTTAATTTATCTATCTTGAATGCTTTGAGGGGCGTTGAAAAAAAAAAAAAAAAAAAAAAAAATATATATATATATATATATATATATATAGTATAGTAGCTTAACGAAAAAAAAAATTCAAAAGCCCTTAGTACTTACCCAAACGGGTCAACGAATCCAATTTCTTTTATTTTTAGTCCACAACATTTTTTCTACCATATACTCGTAGTAGTCGCCCTACCGATATGAAACAGCCCCCAACAACGAAAATAGTTTTATTGTAAAGCGGTTAGTTAAAAAAAAGCAGTGAAATTTAAAGGTTGGAAAACGCCAAATCTGTTTTATATTTTGTATACGCGATTTTTTTCGACTATACAAGGTTACTCTAGGGGTATATATATATATATATATATATATATATATATATATATATATATAAACTTTAATAATAATTGGGAGATAAGTTGGCTTTCTTGAATAAGTAGATTATTATAAAATAAACGATCTTCAACTAATTCCAATTTATAAAAGAAATTTCTTCTTAAAACAAAAACATAATTTTGACACTTTAATAAACCCACAGTCCACTGGAACTACTGAACATCCTTCCTTTTCATTAGGAAAACAATACAGTGTACCGGCAAAAATAAAAACGATCTAGTCTATAGTTATACAGGGACGCTGGTATATATAGAAATGGTCGCTTATTTCCAAAAGTAAGATAGCTAGTAAGAAACGTAAAATACAAAAGTTTTGGGATTTTTAAAAACTAGTGGAATAAAAAAAAACTAAATATACAGGACCTGGTCATATTGTGGAGGCAAATCAAAGTTTGCTCACTATAAATATAGCTGGTTTAATACTTGTATGTCTAAAGATACCCGAGAAATTTGAGTGAAACCCTGCCATAGGAGGCAATGTATTCCCATCGACCCCACCTAAATCACCGCTTCTTATGACAGGGTTTTTTTGAACATTTTCAGAAGTCTTTAAAGATAAAGATATCAAACAGGTATATTCATAATTAGCACAAGACCCATTAAAAACCTTAAAACTTTTGTAATTGACATTTTGACCGTTTCCATATATATATATATATATATATATATATATATATATATATATATATATATATATATATATATATATATATATCGGCCTTGTATATTAACACTCTTCAAGATATTTATCGGACGAGATTAGACTGAAGATGTGCTAATTTTTGCCTTACGGAAGAACCCACACACATCTAAATTCACCTATACTACGCCTAGACCGAGTGGGAAACCGCTGATGCATTTTGGTGTACAAACCCTTGGTATTCCAATCCAGTGTATTCCAATGTATTCAATGTAATCCAGTGTATTCCATCATGTATTTTGTATATTCCTCAATGTATTTTAATGTTTTCCTATGTATTCCATGTAATACAATGTATTCCATGTATTCCACCTGTATTGTGTGTGTGTGTGTATTCCGCCATGTATTTTATGTATTTCAATGTATTCCAATATGTAATGATGGTAATAAAAACCCTCGTCAAACCGCTGTCAAGAACTAGCGTAATAGTTTCAGACTTCGTCCTAGGATTACAACCTTGTTAGCCAAATGCAAATAAAATAGGTAGTCGGCGTAGTATATCTCGTGAGGGTATTAGTTTTTGCCAGTTTTATGTTATTTTAGGTAATTTTATTGACGGTCTATATGTCTAGTTCATGTTATCAACTTTGATACTTTTCCCTAAAAATAATGGGAATTTGCAGCTATCTACATATTTAAAATTATTTTGCACTTTGCCTTGTGATATTTAACATATGTCATATTTAGATATACAAACATCAATTTAATATTGTACCTATTATATTTATTTGAATTACGACCTGTACGAGATGGTCGCAATCTTATTTGCGGGACTGTTTTTACTTACCTATATAATCCAGGCTATTATTAATGTATGATATAACTAGTTATATAGGTGAAGTATTATTTGCAAAAATGTTCCAAATATATAGCTGGGTTTTATTGAAATTGGGAAAAATTGTAGAACTCATTGGCGTAGATACTTTTCTTAGATATCAAGAATAATGATACAAAATTTTAATAAACGGCGAAATACATTAAATTATTTTTCTTTTGTATATAAAGTATTTCGTTTCCTCTAGGGCGGTTGAAACAGCCGCCTATAAATAAAAAGAAAGATCTATTTTAAACGGTGAAACTGGCTAAATTTGTTTGTTTGTTTATGTGGTAAAATGTTTGTTACAATGTGAATGTTAATACAATATTTCAAAAACGGTTAAACAGGACAAATGTGTTTTATTTTTTTGCATATAAATATATTCTTTCCACTATACAGAATTGCCCTAGGGATATGAAACAACTTCCAAAAAAGGAATAGTTTTTATTTGAAATCAATTAGTTCTCCTATTAATTAAAAAAGGGTAAAACATGTTAAAATATATTTTATCTCTTTGTATATATTTTTTTTTTTATTTTTTCAATAAACAGAGTAGACCTAGGAGGATAAAATAGCCCCTGAAAACAGAAATATTTTTCATTTCTTTAACTCTTAGCTTTAAAAAAATGGGTAAAACATGTAAAATTTTTATATCAAATTATAGTTTTCTTTTTTATTTTTAGGCAGCAAAAATAAAATAAATGTTTCTGTTTAACAATGTATTTTAGTTAGAACACGCCAAAATAGGCGGTTCTGGTTCTAATGAGAACCCGCTTTTTAAAACAAAAGTATTTTTACTTGAGAAACGATTAAATATGTTCACGGAAAATTTTAGAAAATGTCAACACTTGTTAAATATATGTTATTTTTTTGCATATAAACATATGACAAATTGATATAGTTATACGGGGAAGGGCCAAAACGTAATGTAATCCAAGATGTATCACTTTTTTTTTTACTTCTATAAATGTTCCTACGAAAGTTTCCAATTTTATTTTGCTTATTAATTTTTCAACTCTTTCTTAACCGAAATGTGTTATGTTCTCAAGACAATTGGTTTTTTGACTTCTATAGAGCACCCCCGAATAAAAAGGAAAAAAATATTTGTATATTTTTCAACTTTACTTTAGTCGAAATTTGGTGTGTTCACAAAATATGTTTGTTTTCTACAGCGTATTTGTGGATTTAAGTAACTAACTAACTGATTTAATGAGCTGGTAAATACAAGTCAAAAAGCCATCAAGAGTTTTTTGATAATAGACTTAGTTTTTGAGAAAAGTAATGGTGAATATGTAAGAATGATGCATTTTTTACACATTCGCCATTAATACTCTGAAAAAGTCTTTATGAAAAAAATTCTCAAAGCTTTTTGACTTGTATTTGTAGGCTCTTTAATTTAGCTGTCTCAAAAATTAGCAATTAAAATTTTTTTGTTTTGCAGATTTATAATTTTGTATTTATTTCGTAGCCTGTATATAAAATGACATTTTTTAACACGCTTTTATTAGCTTCACTTGAATGAGATTAACTATGTATATACGTAAGCAAATCCAGGAAGTTGATTTTAATCTACATCTAGTTGTTGTATAGATTTGAAATTTTGCAAGTGTATTTAATTCGGCTGACAATACAATAGTTTGGTACCATCGAGTTGTTCTGATCATCTCGATGGTACCATATGGTACCGCTACTATCAGCTAGTAAAACCCTCGAATTTTGACGAGTGCAGTACATCACCAGTAATATGATGAAAAGATATTTTAAGACTAAAAAGTAAAAAATAAATTATAGTTTAAAAAATATAGAAAACACGCTTTTGTCATAAGTAAAAAATAATGTAATTTATTTAAAATATTTTGTTTGGATATATGCATTTTACCTTTGACAATTCAATGACTATGCCGAAAACCGTGGAGCAATATAAATTCTTAAAGATCTGTATAAACGTAAGCTATAAAGGTGCAGACCTAGTTACTTACATGTTCCACATGATCCTGTTCTCCTTATACTGTCGCATATCGTCCGCCCTTTACTAATTAATCTTACGTCAAATGTATGTTATATTACTCAAGACCACAAGAACACAGTGAATTTTATTTCAGTAGAAACAAAAAAAATGGATTCTGAATAAAATCTACGTGATGTTTGTATGCCAGCCAAAAAAAATACATGCCTTACAGTTTCTTAAGAGGTGCTGCTTTAAATAAAATGAAAATATAATATATTTATGCCTATAGTAACAATGTATTCCTTGAATTCCAATTTATTTTCTGTATTCCTAAGTATTTCATGTAATCCAATGTATTCCATCATGTTTTCCATGTATTCTGTGTATTCTATCATGTTTTCCATGTATTCCATGTATTTCGTACACATTTTCGCTAGCGGTTTCTCCTCGACCTAGACTATAAAAAAAAACTAAATTCCGGCGTATGGCAACTAAGAGGCTCTAATAATTAAAACAAAACGTAAAAATCGACCAACCATAAATTGGCAGGTAGCCTCATTGGAGTGTTACTTTTTAATCGATTTCTGTCAATTGGCTACAATCGCGTCGCCTTTTTTAATTACCTGAGACATCTCAGTGGACAACACCTATGGGGAAAACAAAAAACCTATTATACAGGATCAGTAATAAAGACACGGTCAAAAAGTTCCATTATTTTTTAATTGAATACCGTGTATGTGGGAAAACAAAAAACTTATTATACATTATCAGTAATAAAGTCACGGTCAAAAAGTTCCAATTTTTTTAATTGAATACCGTGTATATTATAAGTGCATCAAATGTAAATATTGCTAATATGCTAATTGTAAATATACTAGATGTGATACCTTTAAAGACATTTGAGAAGAAAAACCTTGCCAAAAAAAGCAGTGTGTTAGTAAAAGGCAAGAAATGCATTATTAAGTAAATGGAAATACATTGCCCACAGATATCAAACCTAGAATATTTATAATCAGCAAGAATAAGCCCATTTGGTGGATATATAACACATAACATTTGAAAAAATGCAACAACCCCCTATTTTGTTGTGACTTTATCCTGTTTAATTAGAATTATTTTCCTGAAATAGATTTTTAAAAACCCCTAAATCTTCTATTTAACATTTTTACTAGCTCTCTTACGTTTGGAAATATTCGACCTGTACTATCTAACTAGAATGTAATACTGGTACTTTATTTAAAATATCATATTTAAATCGATGCAAATCCCTCCGCCTTCCTAATTGAAAAATGCCTAACACGCCTTAAATAAATTGTTGTCTTAATTTATTTTGCGAGATAAAAAGAACATAACAACGTCAATAAAGAAATCAGGTCGCCTAGCTTATTTGGCGAAATTTATTTGGAACACCTTGAATGAAACAATAAACAGCACGCAAAAGTCTTGCCGTGGTACAAGAAGCCATTTTGATATTATAAAATCGAGAGAGTAAAATTTATTACAAAACTGATACAAATTTGTATGAGGTGGGCGCTTGGTCGACTTTACAAAAACTTTCATTTTTACGCGTGCACGTAAGGTGTAGTGGAGCGAGCAACGGAGGTTAAACGGTTGGTTTTACTAGGACAATTTAAAAAAAAAGCTTAAAAACGTCCATATGTACTCGATTGTTTCTTTCCTTAATACAAATTACGGTTTTTTAGACTATCTTTAAAATACTATATATATATATATATATATATATATATATATATATATATATATATATATATATATTTTTTTTTTTTTTTTCTTAATTATTTTCTTGGGCATAGGTTAACTTATTGAGAAGTAAAATTATAATTTAATCGACGTTTCGCTCATTATATTGAGCTTTATCAAGATATTTAATTTCTTGGAAACGATTGAATCGCCAACCATTCGTAAAACTGACACGTTTCCAGGAAATTAAATATCTTGATAAAGCTCAATATAATGAGCGAAACGTCGATTGAATTACAATTTTACATTTCAATAAGTTAACCTATGCTCAAGAAAATAATTAAGAAAATATTTATATATGGTTAAAGAACAAAAAAACAAAAATATATATATATATATATATATATATATATACATACATTTTTTGTTGAGAATTATTTTGCTGCAAAATACTATTTTAAATAGTTAATTCTATACAACCGCTTAAATAATAGTTCGTTTATATTATGATAGAGTTTTCAGTCAAAGTACAGTCGGCAGGTGTAAAATCATTTAATCCTTTTAATTCCTCCCCCCTCCCGACTTAAAGAAAGTGACCTGAAATAGTCTAGTCATGGACAGCAATTATTATTTAAAATTAGGCGATAAAATTGACTTGCATACTATAACTTTATTTTACATTATTATTTGTGACATACCAGTTAATTTTTTTTTTTGGTTTCTTTTGTAACTCAACATAAAGCGTGGAATCTGATTACTTATTCTGCCATTTCTTTTTTAAGTAATTACATAAGCCTGTTGAGTAAAGGCTTGACGAGAGCCTCAGCAGTTTTTTATAGTGAGCCGGCTCTTTCTTACCTTTGGCATATGTGTTGCTTGCAATGTTCATCAGAAACTGTCAACTTGAATCTATCCTAAATTGGTTTTAATTTAGTTACCATTAATGGTGAAAAAATTTGTTTTCACGAAGGTATAAACTGACACCTCGGTCCCACGGATAACCTCCATAACCCAAGTCGTATGAAATATTAAAAGACACAAAAGTAATGTAAAGATTAATTTAACAAAATGATAAAATGAAAAAATTTGTAAAATCGGTGTTTACCGATATAGAAAGTCAAAGGTTTTTAGGATTAAGAAAACAATTATAATGACATTTTCATAAATTTATTTTAAATTCCCGTAGGTAAAAATACCTAGAACCCTTAACAAACGATAAAAAAAAAATAACAAAAAACTGAAATTCGTAAATTATTTAATTAAAAAATAAACACAATTAATGTTTTAGAAAAAATTAACACAATTAAAATTCTGAGCCAGTAGATTTAACATGTACTCCCTAGCTTAAAATGCTGCTACAATATATTTTTGACCAGAAGGGGTGAAACAAACCCTTCACATAAAACCGTGACCTAACAAAGTATCTTATGAGTATTGAAATGTTTAAGTTTAATAGACATAAATAAAAAAAAACTAAAGAACCTTACAATACGCAATACGAAAAATATTTTTTCGCAAAAAAGTTGACAATTTTTTAGGATATCCTGCATCACTATTTCTTCAGCTTTTTTTCCAGAATTCCAACAAAATATAGCGAATTCCGCTACACTAAGTATTACAAAGCATTATTAAACAATAATGTTTTAATGCCTTGTAAATAAATTTGTCGAAACTGATTATTTTATAAAGATGATTGAAATAAAAAAAACATAATTATTCAAAAGGAAAGCCACTTATTAAGGTTTTTTTATGCATTATTTCAGATTTCTAGTCTTCAAAAGAAGACACTAAGGTTTAAATCGGCGTGCATACAAGTAAATGTCGACTATTTTAATCCTTTAGATCATTTTCATTTATTTACAGTGAAATTAATAAGAACCGCTATTGGTAATTGTACAAAAATAATTCTTTTTTTAAGTGGTTTTACAAAAATTATACATATTACATATGGATCGCTCAAACAATGATCTGATCCGAGGTCAACTACTGCAGATATGCCAAACTCGCAAACACAAAAACCAGGAGTGAAAACAGAGAAGAGGTTGCTAATGCCTCTCACTCAATCCGTATATTTTATACCAACTGGTAGAATTGGATAACAAATTATCAAGTACTTAAAAATGTTAAAACTTAAATTAAAATGAACTCCCTTTCTCAATTTTCAAATTATAAAGAAGCTATAATAATGCTGAGCGAGCTACGAGAGATTCTTTCTTATCTATGAGCAGACCACGTTCCATAATCAGGACACTCTGGGAATAAAGGACCGAACACTGGGAGTTTGGGGCAGTTGGACGGGGAAGGAATGCATGTGGGTCGATACTCGTGTTTACCTGGCGGGAATGACTAAGCAGGGCATAATAGATGATAATTCATTCGTGGTAGTATCTGTAAAGCAACCTCGTGACGCTTTTATCCGCGGTTGGTTTGGCAATTGAGATGATGTAATCAAGCCAACGAAGATCTTTTTGAAAAGTGATACCAAGTAGGCTAAAGATATATGTTGGCTTCAAGCATATGATTATTCCCTTGAATGGTGTGGGTATTGGGAGATAATTTGTGTGATAATGAACACGATTTTATCTTAGATGTGTTAAACTGGACAAAGTTCTTTGCTCCCTAATATAGGATTTTATTGGGGTGCTCGATTAGGGATAGTCATTACTCTACGCTTATCATTAATTTCAGTCTTGGAGACAAGTTTGGGAATTGTATATTGCAGTTGAGTATACTATCGTCATCATAACTATGAACAGAAATACTTATGTTGGGAAGAAAACTGGCAATCCAAGTACTTTGGAGGAAGTCCATAAGCACGAAGTTTGTTAAAAAGTGCGTCATGTCAGATTTGATCAAATGCGTGATATATGTTCGGGCAATAATTTGGGCTTCTCCGTAGAATTCGATAAAGTTATTCCAGCTGTGGGTTACGAAGATAAGAAGTTCTACTGTATATCTGGCGGAAGCCGCATTGCCTGTCGTGGATAAGTTTATACCTTTCAAAGTAATTTAAAAGAGCATTATTGATACACTTCTCTATTGCCTTACTCATAATTGAGAGGAGGAATCTGTCGTTAGAGGAGTATTGGGTCCCTTGTTGTGTCAACGAGCAATTTCCAGCTTTAGAAAATAGAAATTCATATTTTTGTCAAGCGACCCAAAGGATTGGCTCCCATTTTGGTAAGAAAGAACTTAATTGCATTTTTGGCGTCGAGAATTATGCGATTAGTACGCAGTAGTATGGATTCTACAACTTCCTGTTGTACGGGACAGCAAACAATAATTAGACAGTGATCATAGGAATCCAGAAGGGCGAAAATGGAAAACTGATACAGTTCTGGGTGAGCAATGAGAAAGAGGTCTAATGGATATTGGTTATGTGACGATGTGTGGAAAGTATGTAGCTTCTCTGATAAGGTTAGTAAGAGATTGCATAGTGACAAAGGCATCTGTTGCTCTGCGATTGGTTTTAGTAAACCCTAACCATTCTTTATTATGAATGTGAAAATCACCAAGGATAATGGCTACAGGAGAAGAGAATTGAAAGATTAGGAAATCCAATTTAGCTGAAAGAAAATCGAAGGGGTCGTTGAAAAAATTGTCTGAGCGAGAGCGATAGACACAACAAATAAATTTAGTGGACGTTCTGAGGGTTAGTTGAAGCCATAGGATATCGGTTCTGTTAGATTCGAGATACAGAAGTCTTGTACAGGATTAATCTAGAGGTTAATTTATTTTACATTGCTGGATCGTCTATTCAAAATATTGTGTCTTTGGTTATACTTAGTTAAAACAAACTTCTCGGTGAAAACGTGCATTGTACTATTTCAGGGCTATTGTCTTAGAATACTAATAAAGAAGCACCACATTTGCACGAAAGTATAAATAATCGGATGTATAAAAATAAATATTAATTAAAACTATAAAGCATTTTTAGCAAGATAAACAACAATGTTACACAATGGAATATTTCGATATAGAAAAGAAACAGTGTTGTGAATGACCCGATTATTTTGCGACCTTACTTTTACTTACATGCAACAATTTAGTCAGTAATGATCTGTTAACAGGAGACTGAAATGTAATTTAATTAATAAAAACAGTGAAGTATTATTTATTATAGTATAATGTATAGCAAACTAATTCTTGTACAGATATTTAGAAAAAGAAAAATAAAACAATCTTGAGGTTATTATTAATATTTATAAATATCGAGATAAATATACAGAATGTGAGTCATATTTCTAGAGAAAATGATGTATAGATGGGTTATAGAATAAGGATAGATCAGTTAAGAATAAATATAAGACAAAATTAAATGACAGGCATTTCCAAAAACCCACAATATTTTATACTTTTCAGCACAGCTTACAGAACTAATATGTAACAATTTTAATTACAATTCCTCATAAAAGAAAGTAATTATGAATTCTTATATAATATTTCAGGTTTTTGTATCTTTTCCAAATTCACAGAAATTTAAATAAATTGCCACAGCTCATATACCAAAAAAATTTCAATTATATAATTTCGGTATAACATATTTAAAATTTTTACCAAACTATTTAAATTTTTATATTTGTTCACAACTACTCCAGCCATCGATTGGCGGCTCTTAGTTGAATAGGTATTTATTTTACTTTCTGTTACTCTATTCCACATTGTTTAATAGTCTGTAGCTTAAAGTATCCGTTTTATGTTAAAGCGTTGATAAATACTTAATTGTAAGTATAACGTAAAAAAGTTCGTATATTTTTGTGTTTTTTTGATTCTTAAGATTAAGGAAAGCTAATTTGATGACAATTACTGGGTTAATACAACGTTTCTAAATGGCTGGAACCATATTCAGCAAGCTTATTTCTGAGTCTGTACCGTTATCAAGAAGGTGAGTACCTACGGAAGTCTGAAACTCAGAGGTTCTCAATATATTAGGATACGATTGAAAGCGAGTATTAAACAAGTCTAAAACTGAAGCATAAACAGAGCATCACATCTAACGCCCGCTGGGATTTAAATAGAAGCTTCGCAGTAATTACCATTTCATTCTTACGTGGGGCAGAAAGCTTAGAAAATGCCAAATGCCAAATGATGTTCTGTCAATGACAGCTTAGAATAACCAAAGTATATTAACTACTTGTTTATGTTCGTTGGTAAGACTAAAGCTCTCTACTCACTATTCGGTTCGATTCGTCCCACACTGGCAGATTTTGCCAAAAACATGGTGGAATATAAAATTTGTTTTGAATATATTTAAACTAAACTAGTAGGCATTTTAATATATCAAATATCTAGATGCCTTTGAAATTGACGTTATAGAAACTGCATGATTTATTTTAAGAAATGTCAAATTCAAACAATTTAGAGGTGATTTTTATACCTTTCTTTTCGTAATAAAATTGATTTCTTACTGAATAAAATAAACTCTTTATTATTAATAGACAAGATTGTTTTATGAGAGAAAACATCGAGCAAGGTATGTTGTTTAAAAATATTGTATGTTATGACATTATATTTAAACTTCGGAAAATTTTAAGTAGGTTTTAAATAGGAGTGTATTTTTTGGTATATTTTATTTATTTCAAAATTGAAAAGTCATTTTGCTTATGATTTCACCGCATTTTACCTATCGCATATAATTTTTTAAATTACGCGTACCTTCTTCTTATATTATCTGCTAACAAACGTTGCCGAAAAATGCCGATAAGAAAATATAGAGTAATTAAATTAACGTCAACCACCAGCCATATCTCAGAAAGTATTGGTCGTACATTTTAGATAAAAATGTATAAACTCATTGCAGCCACATAAAAAGGTTGAAACATATTTTTTAGCTTATAAAATAACCGCTAGGGGATGCAACAGCAAAAGGATAGTCTAATTGTCGCTCTTTTCGCAAATTTTGCCTGTTAAAATTTGTTTAAAATGCAACACGCATTGCATTTCTTAAACGATTCTACACATTTTTCACATTTCACTTTTCCATTTTAGCATCTTCTCGATAATAAAACGATATGAAAATATGTTAAAATATCTTTTTAATGTTTTTTTTTTTGTTATTGAAGAAAGTTTTTATAGGTATTATTTATTAACGCGCATTTACTTAATAAATATAAGTTTTCCGGAAAAAATCTAAATACAAAATTCCTAAGATTAAAGGGTAGAATTTTGGAACTGACTGGCTATACATTGACCACTGAGGCTAAACATTTTTTTATGTCTTGTTTTAACGATCCAATATGATAATTCTTCGCTGTTTTTTTTTAATTTGGGGTAGGGATCCAAAAAGAAAAGTCAAGTATTTAAAAAAGTCTACGTTTCGCAATTTATTATTGCATCTTCAGACAACTCACTTCACTAAAAGACATACATAAAACGATATAGCTCTATAAGACATCAACTTAATTAATAGTAATGTAGAAAAAATGCTATACTGACTATGAAAATTTGACATAAAATAGTGAATTTTTTTTGGAAATTATTACATACAAAAACCCATAAATTACGATAAATACATAACTAAATATTTTGATCTTTTTTAAACTGAAAAACAATGCACAATAAAATTAAAAATTAAAAACTATGTACTTATATTTCAAGGATTTGACTTTTATAATCATATAAAAAAATACACGAACAACACATAGGTAAACAAAGTGAAAATCACATACATGGGTTACAACAATAAAATAAAATACCACAACTTATTAAAACAATTCAACCTAGCTACCAAATATTCTTCCGTGTTATTGGAAAAAAAGATATTAATATGGTGTTTTACTTTTTTTATGTATTGTAAAAGCCTGCAAATAATTTTAGCATACGGATATAGTTATTTGATTTTGTCAATTATATTGAAATATGCAGTACTGAGATTCTCTAAATCGGTTTTTTTATTAACTAAATTTTTATTCTGTTGTATATGTATCATTTCTGAGATTAATCTCTTTTTATAGTTAGTTTGGGTATTGGGATTAGTTTTTAAAAGAAAATTCTTTTGGTCATTTTTATGTTCTCTACTCCTGTCCTTGAGATACCTACCCGTTTGTCCAATATCCATTTCTGACATTGTAAACAAGGAATGTGATACACAACATTAGATTTTTGTTCCTTTTTTGTTTTTGTTTTAAGTTTGGAATAAAAGTGGGTTTTGAGTGTAGTGTCACTTTTTAGTGCTATCTTAATGTTCTCATTATCTCTGGTAGGATGGTTCGAAACAACATTTCTTATTTTTTCTGATAACCTGTTGATATACGGAAGTTTACAATAAATATCGGTGGTGTTATTATTTGTTATTGTTTTCACTTTTCCGATATTTTTACCCCAAATGTTAGTAAAGAGCGATGTCAATTCGTGTCTTCTATTAAAAATATCGTTATACCTACTAACTATGAAATAGTTTCACTAGATGTCACATCGCTCTTTACTAACATTCCAACAGATATTGTTATTAATATAGTGAAGAAAAAATGGCATTTAATAGAAGACACTGTTAAATTTTCACTGAATATTTTTTTTTTTGAATCTTCTCACGTTTGTTTTTAATAATAATTATTTTCAATATAATAACGAATACTATAAACAAACCTTTGGTTTGGGAATGGGTAATTGCTTATCTCCAGTGTGCTCAGACTTAATCATGCAGGACCTTCAGGAGTGCTGTATTAAAAAACTTCCTTTTCAGTTACATTTTTACAAAAGGTACGTTGACGATATTATAACTTCTATCCCTAAAAATGAGTATGACACACTGCTAAATACTTTTAATGCTTAACATAACAAACTGCAATTCACTATTGAAAGGGAACAAAATAATAGTATAGCATTTCTTGACGTCCTGGTAACTAAAAATGAGAGAGGGTGTATAGAAACAGACTGGTATCATAAACCGACATTTTCAGAACGTTTTCTAAATTATTCATCTGAGCATCCTTTTAGGCAGAAAATTAACATCATTAAGAATCTTAAACACCGAGCACTAACACTATCCTTGGAAAAATACCACTCTAAAAACTTACAGCATATCAAAGTTATGCTGCTTAAAAATAATTATCCTCTTTCAATAATCAAAAAGATTCTTTGGGGTAAAAATATCGGAAAGGTGAAAAGAATAACAAATAATAACACCACCGATATTTATTGTAAACTTCCGTATATCAACAGGTTATCAGAAAAAATAAGAAATGTTGTTTCGAACCATCCTACCAGAGATAATGAGAACATTAAGATAGCACTAAAAAGTGACAATACACTTAAAACCCAGTTTTATTCCAAACTTAAAACAAAAACAAAAAAGGAACAAAAATCTAATGTTGTGTATCACATTCCTTGTTTACAATGTTAGAAATGTTATATTGGACAAACGGGTAGGTACCTCAAGGACAGGAGTGGGGAACACAAAAATGACCAAAAGATTTTTCTTTTAAAAACTAATCCAACAGCTTTAGTAGAACATAAAAGAGATACAGGACATGGTTTCGATTATGACAATACATCAGTACTGGATACCCAAACTAACTATAAAAAGGGATTAATCTCAGAAATGATACATATACAACAGAATAAAAATTCAGTTAATAAAAAAACCGATTTAGAGAATCTCAGTACTGCATATTTCAATATAATTAAAATCAAATAACTATATCCGTATGCTAAAATTATTTGCAGGCTATATACAATACATAAAAAAAGTAAAACACCATATTACTTTTTTTTTTCCAATAACACTGAAGAATATTTAGTATATTGCTATTCTCAAACAACCGTTGAACAAGCTAGGTTGAATTGTTTTAATTAGTTGTGGTATTTTGTTTTATTGTTGTAACCCATGTATGTGATTTTCATTTTGTTTATCTATGTGTTGTTCGTGTATTTTTTTAGATGACTATAAAAGTCAAATCCTTAAAAAAAGTACATGGTTTTTAATTTTTAATTTTATTGTCCATTGTTTTTCAGTTTAAAAAAGATCAAAATATTTAGTTTATTTAGTATTTATCGTAATTTATGTGTTTTTGTACGTAATAATTTCCAAAAAAAAATTCACTATTTAATGTCAAATTTTCACAGTCAGTATAGTATTTTTCATAGTCAGTATAGCATTTTTTCTACATTACTATTTATTAAGTTGATGTCTTGTAGAGCTATATCGTTTTATGTATGTGTTTTAGTGTCCTGAAGATGCAATAATAAATTGCGAAACGTAGCCTTTTTTGAATACTTGAGTTTTCTATTTGGATCCCTACCCCAAATTAAAAAACCCAGCAAATAAAAATTTTTTTCTTATAAATTTAAGAATGAACGGAATTTTACAAACAAAAGAAGAATTCAGTGTATGGCTCGAAACAACATTTTCTCTTAATAAAAATGGAGGTGGCAATAGGGCCGAAAAAAACTAAAATTCGAAGAATGTAATGAGAGAACAAAAAAACAAAAATGCTGCCTGAATGCGGTATAGGAGCGAAAATATATATATATATATATATATATATATATATATATATATATATATATATATATATATATATATATATATATATATATATATATATATATATATATATATATATATATATATATATATATATATATATATATATATATAAATATATATATATATATATATATATATATATATATAAATGCGGAAAATTATTAAAATCAATATATCAAGAGTCTGCAAAAGCAGACGATTTTCTTAATGATTTAAATAAAAGAAAAGCTGTTTCATTGGTGGTTGAACCGAAACTATCAAAATTCCAGTATAAATTCATACGAATACAAGCGCTAAATCTTAATTACTCCATATATCCTTCTTATGACTTCTTATCCTTTCTTAGAAGAAAAGAAAAAGATGTAACACTGATGGAATAGTTGTGAGTGAATCTCAGGCTGAATTTCTACTTCAAAATCTACTTAATCATAGTTCCCATCAGACTCAGTTTAGAGCAAAATAACAAACCTGATATCATAATCTGGCAAAACTGCAGGCCTTCCTCAACACGGATTTGTCGCCCTATTTAGGTTCAATTCGCTAAAGAGACTAAATAGTTCATAGTGCGAGAGAAAATAACAGGGATCTTCAGATCAACAACCTTATTCCCTTTAGTTATAACCTGGGTGGTATTGTTATCCAAATAAATTATAAAAAATTTTTAACAATGAAAAACGGTAAGGTTGGAACTGCTATAACGAACAACAATTTCACCCAAAAATGTTTTCATGTGGTGCAGTGTCGAAGGAATTTAATAAAATTAAAGCATTCAGTGGTATTTAACTGGTCTCGAAAAAATAACAGTATATACATTTTTCTAAAATTTATTACAGATAAAAGCCACTCTGATCTTATAAAAGCAATTATTTTAATTTTAACACCCTGTATAATTAATAAAATTGACAAAAATTAGTAAGAAACCAGTTATGACAACTGATTTCACCAAATCAGACATATTTTACTCATCAAAAACAAACCCAATACTTCACAATAATTTATGCCATGTTTTTGGTAAAATCGACCAGTGTGCGTCCGTTCGTTTTCTTCGTTCGATTCATCCATTCATGTGAATCAACGAATTGACAAATATTGCATCCACACTTACATCAATTTTTATTTCATGTCTTTTAATGTCTGAAAATACACAAAAAAACAAAAGATTAGTTCTGGACGAATAGTTCGCCGAGATCAAAGCCTATTTGATTATTCGCTCAAAAGACAGTATCGTCGTGCACTGAAACGAATAGATGAATCGAAACCCTCCACACTGTGCGGACGATTGAACGAATGGTCGAATTAAGGAATTGTGAGTAGCGGGCTGAAAGCCTGCTACTCACTATTCAGTTACATTCGTTCATCTGGGGTGCGATTTTGCACGTATCATTTCGTTAGTTAACGAATCGCTAAATCACGTGATTTAGCGAAACAACTGACAAAGGTTGGAAGTAGCATCCATTTTTTAAATGGAAAATTGCATGTATTTTTTGACGTCAAGTAGGCCAGTTGCTCATTACGATTTGACAGTTACTGTTAACCTTAAAATTATTTTGTTGACGTTGAGCAAAACACGAGTTTGTTTGGCCTAATTAAGTATACTTTATTATTTTGAAAATAATTAAAAGGTGATGAAGAATTAAAAATCTGAAGCTTCTAAGGACTGCCTGGAGATCCTTAATACTTTTTTTGTTACACTTCTAAAAGGGAAGATACAGCAGCATTGCTGGCATCAATTGGTGATCGAATTATTATTGTACCTAATACCTACTAATATTCTAATAAAACAGAAGTTAACAAATAAGTGGTGATTTCAAGAGACCTAAATTTTACTTTAATTAATCGCTACATGTGAGTGCAGTGAAAAAAGGTGAACATTTTAGTGGATATTATATTGTGCTTTTCTAGAACAGATTTTAATGTTATTATACCTTATTATAAAAGCGTAATAGAATATTTTTGCACTTATAGGAGGTATTTCCAGATATTTTAGAGACATTAGAGAATATGATATTCTTAAAGGCACTGTCAGGTATTTCTATGTAGGAAATAACTATTTTAAGATACATAACCCCTTTTAAATAAATAGGACACTAAGCAAACCCTTGTTAAAGAATCAACATTAAATTAAAATCTAATAAATTTAACAGACAATTGTTGAATACTTTAGTAAGCCATATCTTGAGATAGAGTTTAAGTTTTTTTTCTTTAATGTATACAAATTCAATGTACTGTAGTGATAAATGCATAAATATCTTTATTAGAGTGGACTAGTTTTAGATGTACTAGTCAAAATTTTGTTTTATTTATTCTGAATTAAATTTTTTTCCAAAATGAAACTTCCTACTTCCTAATTTCTAATACATTTGTTTTCTTTATTTATCTAATGAATTGGTAATAAAAATATGTTTTTATAATAACTTTCCAATTCGTATTGTTTAAGTCGATTTTTAATAAAATGGTAATATGGTCTAAATAAAATAAGTTACACGCTTATTCTGTGTTAAAATTATTAAAATGCCTACTAGAATTTATCAAATCATTAGAAAAATAAACAAATAAAATTTAATACTTTACCATTTAATTATAAAGTTTAAAATAAATACAAGCCCTTATTGAAGAAGGGCAACCACCAACATTTAGTTTACAAGAGTAAAAAATGAAAAATTAACCCTTTGACATTTTTGTAGAACTTTGCATTTTAGGGTGCTTGGGCCCCATGTTTTCACACTTCCATCAGTCTGTCTGTACGCAGCATAGCATAAAAACTACTTATCAAGTTGAATTTAAGTTTTCAACGGAATGGAAACATTTTGGTAAAAATCGAATATGGCGAAACAAAATGGCGGCCTAATGAAATAAAACTGTATAAAACTCAAGTGTATCATTAGAAAAATAAACAAATAAAATTTAATACTTTACCATTTAATTATAAAGTTTAAAATAAATACAAGCCCTTATTGAAGAAGGGCAACCACCAGCATTTAGATCAGTTTACAAGAGTAAAAAATGAAAAATTATCCCTTGGACATTTTTGTAGAACTTTGCAGTTTAGGGTGCTTGGGCCCCATGTTTTCCCACTTCCGTCAGTCTATCTGTACGCAGCATAGCATAAAAACTACTTATCCAGTTGAATTTAAGTTTTCAACGGAATGGAAACATTTTAGTAAAAATCGAATATGGCGAAACAAAATGGCGGCCTAATGAATTAAAATTGTATAAAACTCAAGTGAGAAACAGAGAGAGACTGGTAAAATTTTAGTCCGAATCTTGTATAACAAAACTAAATGACGGCCTAATAAATTATTTGAATATGCAGTAAATTGTAGTGACAATCTGTACAAGGGACATTGATTGCCATTTAAAGTGATCCCTCTCTAATATTTTTATTATTTCTCGTATTAAAAAATATTACATACAGTGTAATTTTTTACATGGAATGCTCTGTATAAAGAAGCCCTTTTAAGAAATACTCTATTTGTAACTGTTATGACTGAAATTTATATATTCAAAAACAATATGGCCATTTGTAGGCAGGTATTAATTTTAGTTTCTTAAATATCATAGGTAGGTACATCAGAAAATTTGGCACGAAGTTTTTTGGGAAGATATTTTTTAGCTTTTCATAGGTGTAAAAAATAGACAGGGTATTCATTTAATAAAAATATATATTTTGTCACTCTCTATATATTTCAAAGATACTGAGAATTACCATATGATTGGGAAGGAGAAAATTTACTTTGCATTTTTTTTCATTGCATTAAAAATAATAAAATTACTGCACAGTTGATGCTATACCTAACAGAGTAATTTTATCGTCTAAAAACTAAAAATCGCCGTTTGGAGAGTTTACATAACTACCAAAAGAAACAGTTGAAACTGAAAAATAAATATTTCCATTTTCTTACCTTAACTTTTAGAAGTATGTTTAAAGATTCATATATAATACTACCCGTAATTAATTTCATAGTGGTATCAATCTCTAACTCTCTATATCCCTGTAAATCTGTATCTATAAAATACCTAAATATAATTATTTTTCTAGATTTAAGTGTAGTCATAAATCTGTAGTAAAAAATCAATTTTATATTTGTCACTATATAAAAAAATATTAGAATTGGACATTTTTTTATTGTTCAAGTTGTTACAAGCTGAAATTAGTTTCAATTGCTGCTGAATTCTGGTGATACGTAAGTCCACATCATTTTGTTTTACGAAAGGTCCAAATGACTCACACTGTGACTTGAAATACCTAAAAAGAAGAAAAAGTACTGTAAAAAAATTGTTTTTCGAAAAATCAGCTGCAAAAGAAGGATATTTTAAATGAAATAATATGCTATTAAAAAACTTATTGATAAAATAGGTATATTTCCAATTTTAGTTAAAAATTAAATGCAATACTCACATTCTTCTTAAGAAAATAAGAATATCCCTGTAAATATGGCTTTTTAAACTTTTGCTTCTAACCAACAGCATGTATAGTACCTCCACCCATTTTTTTTTATTAAATATAACCATAACCCCTACATTAATTAATTAATTTTATGTACTGATGTCCTATAGTAAACTACTGGACAGATGCGCAGTTATACATGCAAATTTGTGGACAAAATTCAAGTTTACTACTTTTCAACCAGAATTTATATATTGAGTTGTGGTTTTCTATAATGCCTAGCACTATATCTTGGATTTATCACTAGCCCTTGTCATTTTCTCAAAATGTTTATACACCACAATGACTATTACAAAACGAAATATTATATTGTTCTTTTCTACCCAGGATAATCCACATCCGAATACCAAATAACTTTCTTCATGTAAAGGGTGTTTTCACCAAAATGCCTCCCCTGGAAAACGTAAATATTGTATATTACATATATAAATTACATTTATATACCAAATGGACTATGCATGACCTTTTTTGTTTTTTTTTTTCAATAGTTATGGTTCTGCGGGCGCCCATGCAATATCCCAAAAATAAGACATGGCCTCCCCTATGCTCCCCTTAGTTACCCGCCTGCTAGACAGTTGAAATCTGAATATTGTCCAAAAATTTCCATGTTTAAATTCGTCATTTATACGTCACAATCTAGTGGTATTCTAAAAATTATACTGAACAAAGCCTGTAAGAATGAGAGAATTGCGACGTGGCTACTAGGACTACACATAAATCTTATAAAACTAGCTTGAGGGAAATTCCCTAAATTTTATATATGTTGTAGTTCTTGACTTTCTGAACAATAGATACCATGAACACCTCCAAATCTTACAAAATAGAGACAGAATTGAATTTATAAAAAAAAAAGTTATTCTGAAGAAAAAATCGAGAAAAAAATGTTTCTTGTTACAAAATACAGTTTTCACTTTGAGTAATCTTAATTTTCCTAGACTTTGGTCAGTTATACTTTATTTAATATGATTAAAACAGGGAACATACAGATGTTTCAAGTAAATTGAAGTTCAAAAAATAAAATTTTAAACAAAACAAATTACAAATTCCTTTTTTATTTCTATGTATGGTCTTTTTTAAGGTATTAAACTTTAGTTTACCAAATTACATATAAACCAGATGTCTTATTCTTTAATAAAACCAAATAGTCCATAATAAAAAAACAGCAGCTGCACCTTATACTACATTTTTGGGACATCCTATATAAATATTTAATATATCTTTACAAAATGTACTTTTAGCACCCTAATATCTTCCAGTACCTAACAAAGTATCCCAGAATTACATAATACTGGATTTGAAATAAGCTCTTCTGGTTAAAAATGGTAAACACAGTAAACTTAACTTACAAAAAATAAAATTTCTTCATGATATAGGTATAATGTATATGATGTATAATTTTTTCTCTAAAATTAAGTTTGGTTTACTTTTGTTCCTTTATGTATATCTATGTAGTTTTTTTTAAATTTTTAACACATCTGATATTTTATACAGATTGTATGTACAGGATGTCTGCTTATATTTTAAACGGTACCCTACAGACTTTATTATAAGTTATCAAAAAACTTTAAATATAAAAATGTTTAGGTTTGGGCAATTTACAAGAAAAACAAACAAAAGGTATTCAGAAATTTAGCAAATGGGCATCGACTTCTTATTTTAAAACGCACACCCTATATAATAGATACATCTCAAACATTCTCTAGGTTTAAGACCTTTATCTCTAAAGACAATCAAGAAATTTAAGAAAAACCCTATCATAAGAAGGAATGTATTCCCACTGACTCCACTATATTGGAGCTTTCTCCATCTCTCTCTTACACATTTCCTCTTATGGCAGGGTTTTTCTAAAATTTTTCTGTTATCTTTAGAGATTAAAGTTTAAACCTAGTATATTTATAATCGGCAAGAATGATGATTCCGTTCAAACCCAAAAACATTTGCATTTAAAGTTTTTTGATAACCCATAGAATAAGGCCTCTAGGCTACCGTTTAAAATATAACCAGGCACCCTGTACAATTTTACATAAGAATAAACAAATAAATTCCATTAAACATAATGAACTTATTAAGACATATAATAGTTATTTTTTTAAATAGAATATTTTTATTGTGATGTGAAACTTCAAAAGCGATTCATAGATTTGAACAAAAGACTAATTTAAAAATACACACTAAAAATGACAATTAGCAAAACCCAAGGAAAAACACTCACTTCAAACTTATTTAAGTCATACTGTATAAAACTAGACAAACATATAAAACATAACGAGGTGTCTAGCACAAAGTTTAATGAATGACATAATAAAAAAATAAGTGCACCATTCGTCAGTTAAGTTGCTATGCATTATCTTGCCGCTGTTTTTCGACAGAATATCAGTGCAAAAACCATTAGTCAAATTAAACAAGGTTTCAAGTGTTAAATTCTGTTTGATACTGGGAACTGATGATTTGCTATAACGAAAACATAGGTATGTTTTGCAGTAGACTTTTCTAAACATAAGCTTATGAATTATAGTAGCCTAACCTGTCTAAGTCTAATATTATAGTAAGTTTCTTTATAAAAAAAAAACAAAATAATCACAATTAATACTTACACAGGTATATATCTTCTACAATCAAAATGGTCGAGTTCAAATTTGAATCAACAAAACAGTTTATCCAGGAATTTGTAATTGTGCTTCGGTGATTGTTCTTCCTTATATTGACTAAGTATGTGAAAGTTAAGTGAAAATACTGTATCAAATACTGGACATCATTTCTTGTATTATTCCTTTCTTTTTAGTGTCATATTCTGCAAAAGTTGTAAAAATATTGCTATAATCAATAAATGTGCCATACACCACATACTGTGTAATATAACTAATTATTTCCCTTCTCTAATTATTATAACATTATATAATTCCGACTGTAGTTCTTTTAAAGAAAAACAAAGATTATTTCATTTCGCCCTCAACAGTGAAAATATATAATACCTAAGAAAATAATAGGATACGCTATAAATTTTCTTTGATAATACCTGTTAAGGAATACTTTTGTTTACAAGTTATACATAGACCTCGACATAGACAAATTTAATTTAAGCAAGTACATTCTATTTGTTAAAATATAGAAATACATGCCTACCTGTAACAGTCTCAGGTATCACCATTATGATAATCTAGATTCAACTGCCCTTATTGCTTCTTTAGTCTTTATATTATTCTTAAATTGGTTCCTATTTACTGGAATTTATGTGTTATTTGCAATACTTAAATACACCATTATTAAACCACTGTTATGTTTCAGCAAGTGATCCATCAGCTGTTCCACTTTCTTGTTTACTGTTTACTAAAAAGTTAGGTTAGGTTACGAGAGACCAAAATTAAATAAAATACTGCCTTATTCCTAAAATAGGCAGGGCCATTCCACAGTAACAACGGGCATTTACAACCGAGAATAAGATTTTTATTCTTACTCTAAGTTTAAAACGCTTTGTTCTCCCGACGAAGGCATTTCGCCTATATTATTATATTATTTTTCTGTGGAAGGCGCACCCCGTTTCAAAGGCAGATAGAGGTTTGATGTTTATGTGGTTGCATAACAGCCGCTGTGCTGGATTAGAATAGATATTAACATAGGCCCCCTTTTCTTTTAAAAATAAAATACGTAATATAGAATTTTGCACCATATAGTAAATAATATAATTATTTAAACAGAATATTCACAACTTTGTTAAATATTTCTTCAGGAAGTACATTTTGAGGATAGCGTTCTATGCTTTCCCGTACTTCTAACAAAATGATCAAATCAGTAAAGAATTCAGGGAATTAAAAATAATGATTCATTAATAACTAAAATATACAGGTTTAGTAATAATATGACATAGATAATATTTTTTAAACAGATTAGCTTACCTTGTTTAATTTGAAGGATTTTCTTGCGAGTTTCGTATTTTCGCTGCCTATTTGGAGGTTCCATGTTTTCATGATTTTCTTGAATATTTTAGCATCTGTTGATTACTTACGGTATGATGATGTATATTATCAAAAACTCAAGAACTGACAGATTCGGAAAATGGCGGCTTTAGTAATAGGTTGGTTTTTAATGAACCAGGATCGGAAAATCCGATTGTCATGCCGAACAGCTCTCCGAATGGAGAAAATTTTCGTTAACTAACGAAATGATAAGTGCAAACTCGCACCCCTGATTCGTCTAATCGCACGGATAAAGCGGACCCTCTACACTATGCGGACGAATGAATGGTGAGTAGCGGGCTTAAAGGTCGATTCGTCCGCATAGTGTGGAGGGTCCGGTTCATCCGTTCGTTTCGATGCGCGGCGATTGCGTCTTCTGGGCGGATAATCAAGTAAGCTTTGACCTCGGCGAACCATTCTTCCGAATCAAATCTTTTGTTTTTTGCGTATTTTCAAGCAACGAAAACGCTTGAAATCCATGCGATTGATTTAATAAAAATGTATGAATAATAGTGCGAATGAAATATTCGTCCATTCCTTGATTCGCCAATTCCTTCATTCACATGAATGAAAGGCAAATTAACAGCACTAAAAATACAACATGGCAAACTGTAGAGTATTATTACTTTCCCGGTAAAGGAAATTATTGCCAGATGAAAATTTTTCACATTTCAGGGTCCCTAGATGCCGAAAAACATGTTTTCATAATTCCATTGGTTTGTCTGTCTTTTCGCGGCATAGCTGAGAAACTACTTATCCGATTGACTTCAAATTTTGTAAGGGTGATATGGGGATGACATGCTAGCATTTGGCAAAAATTCAGTATGGCGGAATAAAATTGCGGCCTAATAAATTATTTAAAAAATTTAATTCAAATTTTGCACAAAATTCAAGTGTTACATAGGGATAGACTCTTAAAATTTTGTTAAATCGCTTCTCTCTGACGGTGAAACAAAATGGCGGCCTAATTAAATGTTTAAAAATCGGTAGATTTCCATCTCCTAGAATAAAGACCTTCTCTTTTAGGACGGAAAAGGTAAACGTAGTAACTGATTTCTTTATAGATTATGTAAATAAACATAATTTATAAAAATATTAAATTAAAGATAAATTAACAAATGAATGCAAAATTAAAAATGGTATACTCGTGTATCTAAACAGCAGTTCTATTTAAATAGGTTTGGTAAGTGAATGAATATTTGTATATACCGGGTGAATGAGTTTAACTTTAACTTATTTATTTTTGACATTGAAAAATGCAGAATATGATAGTTTTAGAGTTCATTGCAAACTAATTGCAGCAAATATTTTTTATGTACCAGGTGTTGTATAAAGACGTGACAGATCACAGTTATATTTTTTAAATTTAGCTATAGCTTATATATATATATATATATATATATATATATATATATATATAGATATATATAATATATATTTTTTTTTCTGTGCACCTATTACAAAAAAAAACTGTAGACTTTCTGATGTTTTGTTTTTTTTTAACACAACAATTGTTTTACTAAGCGAAAACGCATTATGTTCAGTCATCCGCCATATTTTGTATTTGTCAGGACATCTGGCTCTTTCTCGAGACTACTGAGGTTTCTGTTGTTTCAGATGCAGATATTATGTGATTTATGTGCACCGAATTCGAAAATTTAAATTCACTGCCATATCCTCTTAAGTTCGATAAACCCGGCCTTAGTTTAAAAATTATGGTAGTACACACCCCGACAGTAAATTGGGTATAGAAAGAATACGATCCACCGTAATATTGTGCAGACATGCGGAAAAGGCTGGAATTATAGAAACCATTGTATACATCAAATCCCGCTATTTTAAATTAATGTTTTTGCAGAATCCGTTTTATACTAACCAATACCTTTTGATGTTTGATCTGTGCTTATGCATTTAACGGATCTTAAACACAACTGTATATATTCTTAAATGAAAATATTTTATGCTTTGCTTGGTTCTTGCCTGACTCAAGACAATCCTTATTCAAGTAAATATTCGAATTTTTTATTTTATACCTTTATTGAAGGTAATTTGTAATTAATTTAAGCACAATTGATTGAAACAAAAAATTTAAATATTTTTTATTGTTCTATATATATATATATATATATATATATATATATATATATATATATATATATATATATATATATATATATATATATATATATATATATATATATATATATATATATATATATATATATATATATATATATATATATATATATATATATATATATATATATAACCAAGGAGACTGGAATTTTCCTGGTGATATTTTTTTAAAGTGTTTCTTTGTTTTTCTTATAAACCTTTACCAAGCAAAAATAGAAAACTGGGTATGCTATATAAAAACTTCTCAGACAAGTATAAAATGGAGCATTTTATTTAAATGTTTCAGTGTCTAAACGGAATAAATGCAACTGTAGCTGGAGTGGAAGCTAACCACTCCTCTGAGGAAACGAAATTAGAGGAAATCCGACAAGAAGTGGCAGGAATTTTAAGATTAATTAGAAAACCGAAACAAAAAATGCGACTGAACACACATTTGCAAAAACAAAGATAACAATTCTTTCAGTAGATAACGGGCACGTAGTCATGAATATTGAACACTACGTACAAAAAATGCAGGAAAACCTACAAGATAATTATTATAAGCATATTCCAAGAGACGTACCTTTACGGTACGGTAAAGACGCTTTACCCGAAACTTTCCTCGTAACGCACTCCACCACACACATCACAGTTTATACAGTGTGTCCCAGATTCGCTTCTCTATACAGGGATCTCGGCTCCTATTATACCTACAGCAAAGGTTAAATGGGGAAAGTTTTAGAGGAAACTTATTGCATTCGATATCCGGCTTCAGATTTACGATCGATCAATTGTTTTTGGAAATATCGGGGAAAAACCCAAAATGGCGGATTTCGTTCTTGGCCAGTATATCCAGAACGGTAAATTTGACAGCTGCCAAAATGTGACATTATTCGGACACATTTTTAAGACAAATAAAATGGCGTATACGACACGTCTTCATTGTTTTTTGTTAACCCGCAACCCACCTCAACTTTTATTTTTCTTATGGCCGCCATATGGGATTTTTCGATTTTTGGAAAGAGCCTAAAATTTCCAGTCTAGTGATATCTCACAAGTGCATTTAAGATTTTAGTATCATCGAACCCCATGATTTAAAGTAATGTTAGCTCTCAATGCTTTTCTAAGGAGGCCATGATTTATCGGTAACAAAATTGGATTTTGACTCTGACGTTAAGTTAAATAGTTGAAAGTATCAAAGCTGTGTTTTAATAAGTAGTAGGTACGCTTTTATCCCAATAAAATCATAAATCTGACACATAGATTGTCAAAACCTATAGAAAATGGCCGGCATTCCGTATTCAAAAGAAAGAAAAAGTTGACATGTTAGCTCTGTACTTTCAATCATACAGAAACGCCGACGTTACCTGAGCAAGGTATTTGGAGATGTACCCCGAACGACGGTAGCCTCATAAAACCCAATTCAGGAAAATCGTAGTTAATTTAATTAACCATGGTAACTTCGAACAACCTAGAAGCGGATACAATAATAACAATGAAAATCGAGACAGAAACATTTTACAAGCTATCAACGGAAACCCTAGTGCATCGGTAAGAACTGTAGAACAGGAAACCAATGTGCCAAAATCAACAGTACGGAGAGTCTTAAAAAAGAATAAGTACCATCCACACAAACCCATAATAGTACAAGGACTTAAGGAAACTGATTTTCCAAGACGACTACAGTTCTGTGAGTGGTATACTAGGAGATGTAATGAAAAACCCTGATTTTGTAAATCATGTCTTGTGGTCCGATGAGGGCAGGTTCACGAATTGTGGAGTCTTTAATAGGCACAACCGTCACTATTCGGCTGTGCAAAATCCTCACGAAGTGGCAGAGAGACGTCTACAGATTAGATTTGGAAGTAACGTTTGGTGTGGGATCATTGGTAAGTTAATCTAACCAATCTTTTTTAAATAGGCATCAATTGATGGTCAAATAATAATTTTTTTTCGTTTAGTTCTTTAATGATACTAAAAGAGTATAATCTAATAAAAAAAAAGTAAAACGTTCTACTCTAGTCAGTCAACTTACTTTTTTGATATTGTATTACATTTTTATTCAATCATTTTGTATTGTAGTTTCGAATAAGAAAAATTAAAGTTGAGGCGGGTTGCGGGTTAACAAAAAACAATGAAGACGTGTCGTATACGCCATCTTATTTGTCTTAAAAATGTGTCCTAATAATGTCACAGTTTGATAGCTGTCAAATTTACCGTTCTGGATATACTAGCAAAAAACGAAATCCGCCATTTCCCAAACTTATTGATCGATCGTAAATCTGAAGCCAGATATCCCCATTTAACCTTTGCTGTAGGTATAATAGGAGCTGAGATCCCTATATAGAGAAGCGAATCTGGGACACACTGTATATACATACATTAATTTGATAATAGCTTTATACCCATTATATAATTATTAATATACTTATTTTGATAATGTAAAGGTTTCATTAGGAGGAAAGTTCTCTTAAAAGGGCTTTACCTATTTTTGTACTCAAGTACCCAGAACTTACCTTATAATAAAACTCTCGTTATTATTACAATTTGCACAATGTCTATAGTTATTGCCAAATAAATAAATAACATAACCTAAAAGTAATTAAATCTTAAGTCAGTCAGAAACACGTGTAGTAGCCAAATTTAATTGTGCTTTAGCAGTCGTCTGAAAAAAATCTTTTTGTTCTAACATATGTGTATATATATATATACATGAGACTGACCCTGATATTTTGGTAAAAATCCAATATGGCTGAACAAGTGGTGGCCTAGCCAATTGTTAAAACTATTTAACCAATTTAATACAAAAATCAAGTATTAGGTAGGAATCAACTGGTAAACGTTTGGTACGAATTCAAGATGTCGAATCAAAATGGCGGACTAGTAAAATGTTTAAAAATCCACTTACTTACAATACGGCTGGTTAGTGAAATGTTGAAAAAAATAGTACTAGGAATCTAATAATTATATAATTTACAAAATGCACAAACATCAAGAGTTATATAGGAATGAACGGGTAACATTTTGGTACGAATCCAAGGTAACAAAATGGCAGCCTTATAAAATGTTTAATAGAATTCAGCCCGAAAAACTACTTAATAAGATTATTTTCAAAATTTGTGTCAACATTAAAAGTGATATAGAGAGATAAGCTGTAAAATTGAGGTACGAATTCAACATAAAGGAACAAAATGGCGGCCAAATAATTTTTGTTAAATCTGTTTAAAATAACAACTTATTTAATTGACATCAAATTTTATATATATATATATATATATATATATATATATATATATATATATATATATATATATATATATATATAACTATATATACGTATATATATATATATATATATATATATATATATATATATATATATATATATATATATATATATATATATATATATATATATATATATATATATATATATATATATATATATATATATATATATATATATATATATATATATATATATATATATATATATATATATATATATATATATATATATATATATATATATATATATATATATATATATATATATATATATATATATATATATATATATATATATATATATATATATATACACATATATATACACATATATATATATATATATATATATATATATATATATATATATATATATATATATATATATATACACATATATATATATATATATATATATATATATATATATATATATATATATATATATATATATATATATATATATATATATATATATATATATATATATATATATATATATATATATATATATATATATATATATATATATATACATATATGTATATTTATATATATATATATATATATATATATATATATATATATTATATTTACATAAATATATATATTTATATATATAAATATATATATATATATATATATATATATTTATATATATATATATATATATATATATATATATATATATATATATATATATATATATATATATATATATATATATATATATATATATATATATATATATATATATATATATATATATATATATATATATATATATATATATATATATATATAAAACGTGCTAAATCTAGTGGGGCTGTAGTCAAAGAGAGGGGACCTTAGATTAAAACACTTTGTTGCTTTGCCAAGCTTTCGGCAACTGTTTATTGCCTTCCTCAAGACAGCCTAAAAATTGTTATTATTTTGTATTAATATTTATTTTAAAGAAAAAGTTGTTGTGGACTTACTACTTGGTTTTACTCTTGAAGAAACAACACTGAAAAATTCTCAACATTGCTAAAGACCTATACACATATTATTTACACCTTTTTATCACTAGTTTTGACTTGGATGTTGTTATATTAACACATTTTAAAATTCTTAAAGATTTGGTTTATTCCAACGTGCAGACACTGTCGGCCATTTTACGTATTTTAAAGGCAAATTATTATTGTAAAATGGAGAGCGTGTTTTTTTTTTATTTTTGCTCTCCTTCCCTTACTTCACACTAGTTGGTTTACGCGTTTTTTGTTTTTCAAATAATTGTCGACTGAGCACGAATCGGTAACGACGGTTTCCCAAATGTATAGTTGGAAAAGAAAAATGTAGATGGCGCATTAGTAAACAGTACTCTGCAAAGCTGGTAACCCAATCAGCACAAATCTTACAAGTTCTGTAATTGTTGGTTAAACGATGAAAACATTTTATATTCTGTAGTACACTGTGCAGCTGATAGAGGGACATGTTCCACCATCGTGTTGTGAAAAACTTTTATATTTATTTGCTATGATTAGAAAAAAGGGGGAAAAAACAAAATTACGTGAACAACACAACACCATGATTGAACTTTTCCTGAAACAAAAATGAAAAGGAAAATGGAAAATCATATATAAATGCAAATAATCAATGCACAGTGCCCTACAGTATGAATATATTAGGACTAAGTTATTCAGAGATTTGGACAGCATTAGAGTCATTAATAGAAACAAAATTGCCCCCACTAATTCTTAACAGATATGAATATATTGTGCTTAGATTATTGATATCAGTTTTCTTATTCATTGTGTTTGTCCCTTGGTTGTGTATATGTGTCATTTCAAGGAAATTTCTTTTATAATATCTTTTTTCTTTAGCAAGAATTTTTGCCTCGGTGAATCGAATGCTGTGTCTTGTATCTATGAAGTGTTCTGATAATGCACAAGATTTTACAAACCTGCGGCAGTCGCTTTTATGTGAAGTAATTCTGCCTGACAAATTTCTAGATGTCTGACCTACATATATTTGATTACAGTTGTTGCAATTTATGGCATATACAACGTTATTATTTTCAAACGTGGAAAGTGGAGTCTTAGTTTTTGCATAAAGTTGTGAGACAGTTTTTATTTGTTTTTTGGCAAACCTTAGGTTTGGACTATCTTTGAAAACGTCTATTAATTTATCAGTTAAATTTTGAATAAAAGGAAGTGGGTAATATTTTATTGTTTGTGTTGGCTGACTGGTGTTTTCCTCTGTCGTTATATTATGAATTGTATTTAGTTGTATTGGATTTTCATTTGTGTTGCATAAAAACTTATTTATGATATTCAGAGGATAAGAGTTTTCAAGGAGTATATTTCTGAGCCTATCTAAGCTTTCCTGTTTGTAGTCTTTATGTGAGAGCTTAATAGCTCTATTTTTTAGAGCAGTTATTAAATTTATTTTCATTTTGGTAGGGTGGTAAGAATGATAACTTATGAATCTGTCAGAGCACATCGGTTTGCGATACCATTTTGTTTTTAAAACATTGGTTTCGCTTCTGATTACCTTCATGTCAAGAAAGGGAATACTGTTGTCTGATTCATATTCCACCGTAAATTTCAGATGTTGGTTGTATGAATTGAACATTTCTAGTGCTATTTCTGCTCTATTTTTAGGGAGAGCCAAAATAAGATCGTCCACATACCTCTTGACAAAAGGGATATTAAAAGGTAGATTTTCTAAAGCATAGCTGACTAAATTATCCAAAACAAAATTTACTAAAATAGGAGAGATTGTAGAGCCCATAGGTGTACCAAAAATTTGTTTATAAAAACTGTTGTTAAAATTAACATAGTTTGAATCAAAAATAAACTGCAACAATGCTTTAAAGGATTCAAATGATAATTTACAATGTTGGGAAATTGTGTCCCATTTTGCTGTTAAACATTCTTGTATGACTTCATATGGGAGATTCGTAAAAAGAGAGACAACATCGAAACTGACTACTTCGTAGTTATCGGGAAGTTGGTAGTCATTAATAAATGAACTAAAGATGAAAGAATCTCGCACATAAAATTCATTGTTAGTGTTGTACGCATCTGTCAAAATTTTAGTTAAGAAAGATACGAGAGGGGCATTGGGTGCATCGATGGCAGAGGTGATAGGTCTCATGCTTAGGACTGGTTTATGAATTTTTGGTAATGTATAAAACCTCGGGGCTATTGAGTTATAGGTTGTTAAATTTTTAGCCTCCTTTTCATCTATACACCCTTCGCTCCTTAATTGTTTAACTAGTTTATTGGCTTTGAACTGTAACGTAGTTGTAGGATTGCTATTAAGTTTCTTGTAACTTTTTGAGTCATTAAGTAACTCTTGACTTTTTTCAAGATATTGATCTTTAAACATTGCTACAGTTACATTGCCCTTATCACTACGCACAAAGTATACTTCTGGATGTTCCTTCAAAAATTTTTTACATTGCTGAAAAAGTTGAGAAAAGTAAGGTTCAATTTTATGATTTTTATGAATGAAATTTGTAATTATGTTTGTACATTGTGCACGATAAACGTCCTGATATTGTTCGTCGAATGTGGAAACGATCATTTCGATGTCAGCCAACAATGACGGCACATTAATATCTTTCTTTACTGAGGGTCTTAAAGCAAATTTAGGTCCAAGAGAAATTATTTTTATGACATCTTGTGGTATATTCATATTGGTTAGATTTTTAAACCACTTGGTTTGAGTTTTAATATTTAGTAATTGTTGTGCTTTTAATGAATTTAATTTAGTAATTTGCCTATACTTGAAATTATTAAATAATTTTTTATAAGATGTTTCTTGTCTACGATCATATTCATTTATTATGTGAAAAGGTAGAATTTGACTTAATTTTGTCTTGATCGATTCCAGATCCCTCGAAACCCCTTTCATATATGCAAATGTGACTTTGATTTCTAAATTTAGAATGCTTTGTCCTAACCTGTGATTAAAGTGCTGTATCTTGTGTCCTGTGTTTATCTGAGTATGGTGTAGAAGATTGGTTATGTTGGAAGAGCCATTGGTAATGTGGTTTGGTCTGATGTCCATTTCTCTGCATTTAATTAAAAATATTTTTCGATTTTCCAGTGAAGCTTTCTTGTTGTTAAGATTGGTCCATTTTTTTAGTAAAATTACCGTAGCAGGTCCAAATTCATGGCGTATGTGACGGTAAAACCCCATTCCTGCAATAGCGAGAGGGTGGGTAGTTGTGACTAACTAGTTAGAACAAAACGTGCTAAATCTAGTGGGGCTGTAGTCAAAGAGAGGGGACCTTAGATTAAAACACTTTGTTGCTTTGCCAAGCTTTCGGCAACTGTTTATTGCCTTCCTCAAGACAGCCTAAAAATTGTTATTATTTTGTATTAATGTTATGTAATGTAAGTTATTATTATAATTGTAAATTATCATTTGAATCCTTTAAAGCATTGTTGCAGTTTATTTTTGATTCAAACTATGTTAATTTTAACAACAGTTTTTATAAACAAATTTTTGGTACACCTATGGGCTCTACAATCTCTATTTTAGTAAATTTTGTTTTGGATGATTTAGTCAGCTATGCTTTAGAAAATCTACCTTTTAATATCCCTTTTGTCAAGAGGTATGTGGACGATCTTATTTTGGCTCTCCCTAAAAATAGAGCAGAAATAGCACTAGAAATGTTCAATTCATACAACCAACATCTGAAATTTACGGTGGAATATGAATCAGACAACAGTATTCCCTTTCTTGACATGAAGGTAATCAGAAGCGAAACCAATGTTTTAAAAACAAAATGGTATCGCAAACCGATGTGCTCTGACAGATTCATAAGTAATCATTCTTACCACCCTACCAAAATGAAAATAAATTTAATAACTGCTCTAAAAAATAGAGCTATTAAGCTCTCACATAAAGACTACAAACAGGAAAACTTAGATAGGCTCAGAAATATACTCCTTGAAATTATCTTCTCTTATCTATCTTATCCTCTGAATATCATAAATAAGTTTTTATGCAACACAAATGAAAATCCAATACAACTAAATACAATTCATAATATAACGACAGAGGAAAACACCAGTCAGCCAACACAAACAATAAAATATTACCCACTTCCTTTTATTCAAAATTTAACTGATAAATTAATAGACGTTTTCAAAGATAGTCCAAACCTAAGGTTTGCCAAAAAACAAATAAAAACTGTCTCACAACTTTATGCAAAAACTAAGACTCCACTTTCCACGTTTGAAAATAATAACGTTGTATATGCCATAAATTGCAACAACTGTAATCAAATATATGTAGGTCAGACATCTAGAAATTTGTCAGGCAGAATTACTTCACATAAAAGCGACTGCTGCAGGTTTGTAAAATCTTGTGCATTATCAGAACACTTCATAGACACAGGACACAGCATTCGATTCACCGAGGCAAAAATTCTTGCTAAAGAAAAAAGATATTATAAAAGAAATTTCCTTGAAATGACACATATACACAACCAAGGGACAAACACAATGAATAAGAAAACTGATATCAATAATCTAAGCACAATATATTCATATCTGTTAAGAATTAGTGGGGACAATTTTGTTTCTATTAATGACTCTAATGCTGTCCAAATCTCTGAATAACTTAGTCCTAATATATTCATACTGTAGGGCACTGTGCATTGATTATTTGCATTTATATATGATTTTCCATTTTCCTTTTCATTTTTGTTTCAGGAAAAGTTCAATCATGGTGTTGTGTTGTTCACGTAATTTTGTTTTTTCCCCCTTTTTTCTAATCATAGCAAATAAATATAAAAGTTTTTCACAACACGATGGTGGAACATGTCCCTCTATCAGCTGCACAGTGTACTACAGAATATAAAATGTTTTCATCGTTTAACCAACAATTACAGAACTTGTAAGATTTGTGCTGATTGGGTTACCAGCATTGCAGAGTACTGTTTACTAATGCGCCATCTACATTTTTCTTTTCCAACTATACATTTGGGAAACCGTCGTTACCGATTCGTGCTCAGTCGACAATTATTTGAAAAACAAAAAACGCGTAAACCAACTAGTGTGAAGTAAGGGAAGGAGAGCAAAAATAAAAAAAAAACACGTTCTCCATTTTACAATAATAATTTGCCTTTAAAATACGTAAAATGGCCGACAGTGTCTGCACGTTGGAATAAATCAAATCTTTAAGAATTTTAAAATGTGTTAATATAACAACATCCAAGTCAAAACTAGTGATAAAAAGGTGTAAATAATATGTATATAGGTCTTTAGCAATGTTGAGAATTTTTCAGTGTTGTTTCTTCAAGAGTAAAACCAAGTAGTAAGTCCACAACAACTTTTTCTTTAAAATAAATGTTAATACAAAATAATAACAATTTTTAGGCTGTCTTGAGGAAGGCAATAAACAGTTGCCGAAAGCTTGGCAAAGCAACAAAGTGTTTTAATCTAAGGTCCCCTCTCTTTGACTACAGCCCCACTAGATTTAGCACGTTTTGTTCTAACTAGTTAGTCACAACTACCCACCCTCTCGCTATATATATATATATATATATATTTATATATATTTAAAAATATATTTATATATATATTATATATATATATATATATATATATATATATATATATATATATACACATATATATATATATATATATATATATATATATATATATATATACACATATATATATGTATATATATATATGTATATATATATATATATATATATATATATATATATATATATATATATATATATATATATATATATATATATATATATATATATATATATATATATATATATATATATATATATATATATATATATATATATATATATATATATATATATATATATATATATATATATATATATATATATTTACATAAATATATATATATATATATATATATATATATATATATATATATATATATATATATATATATATATATATATATATATATATATATATTATTAAATATATATATATATTTATATTTACATAAATATATATATTTATATATATATATATATATATATATATATATATATATATATATATATATATATATATATATATATATATATATATATATATATATATATATCCATATACATCCGTTGACTATTCACTTGAGGTGAAAGCATTCAGACGAGACACCGATATTTTCACTGATACTAACAAAGTGATTTTAAGCAAATACCAAGGATATCGGTTTGAATAAATACCAAATAAATTCAAAATACGCATGTGTTCCTTGAAGGTTTTGTGTTTTATCAAAAATAGGTTTTGACTTTTGTTTATAGAAAATAAACATAAACACATGACAAAAAATATGTCATATTCATACATTTTATTAGCCTTTATTCGCTACGTTACTTCTTATGGCAGGGTTTTTGTCCAGTTTCTTGGTTGTTTTAAAAGATAAGGTAGTATATTCATAATCATCAAGAAGACCAGATCTATTATTCAAATAAAAAACACAAATCTACAATACAATACAGGTAACTACTTCAGTAAAAATAACAAAGTCGATGACCATTTTTTTACTTTCCCATTGTCATGTGTTAAGTTTTTTGTACATACGCAATGTTAAAAGAGAATAATAAAACTTTTGTATATATTATTTTTGAAATCTTTAACAGTTAAGTTTGTCGACTCCGTTTTAAATATATACATACACCCTGTACTGTAGCTCTCATGAGTCACTCCCCTCCCACAAATTAATTCCTTTGAAAATTTAAGGTATATTCACAATCTCAGAAATTAATCGTACGACTTTCTTGCTTCTTTAATTTTTATTATTTATAATGTAAGAAGAATTCGTTCTGTCTATAATTAAGTCAGGAAAATAAACATATTTTTTTGGTTTCTTGTATACTAACGACATTTAATGGATTTGTTGGCTGTAAATTAATACATTTGTCTGGAAATTCACTAATATACTTTATATTACTTGCAAATATAGGATAGTAGTGATAACCTTTAAAGATAAGTCGTTATTACTATATTTTCGTTCTCAATTTAAAGTATAAAGACCAAATTTTTCCAATCTCCTATATATCTGTCACAATGAAATATGTTTTAATATGTGTACGTATTCTACTGAAAGAAAGATCAAGACATTCACATGGCATGGCATTTCCATAAATAGTAATTACTTCGTAAAAATATCTTATAGACAAATATAATAGGCTGACGGTTGCTAATCTCAAGCCATTTTCAGGCACTAATCAATTAACGTGTATGATGCGGAAAAGGTCATTAGTTCCATGTTTAGATATGGATATACAGGGATAATTTCTCAGATAATATAATTTGTTTGTGCTCCGTTCATATGTTAATGTTAATATTACTGACGGCAAATAAAAAGTTCATCATAAAATCAATTTCCCCAGCGAAGATCGGTCTATGTTCGCTTGGTAGTAACGTCTAAAAAGAAGCAGATCGGAAGACCAAAAATAGTAGAATGAACCGAACCTACCTTAATATTAGTCTCTTGTTCTGGATCGTAGCTCTATTTTAAACGAGAAATACTGAAAATGTTGATGATATTACCTAGCATAATAAAATAAGACAACATTACTTATATTACACATTAAAACGAAATAAAGGAATGTCAAGCTTGTAAGTTAAGTAGTTAAATTGTGACAACCGACTAATAGACCAAGAAATAGACAAACAGCTACATACGCCTCCTGAGAGCAAACTTTTAATCGTCAAATTTACTTTACATGCTAATCTCTAAACCTAAAATTAGTGTGAATTCATGAGCAAACAAAAAAAATATCTCTTACACATTTTTTTTTTAATGTGCTGTTGATGTCAATTGTGCCTGGTGAAATTATCCTCGTAGCTGCTGCTTCTCCTTTGCCCATGCTAATGTTTAAGCATTTTATGTCTATATCTCTGGTAACGTTCAAAGGCTCATAGTTCTAAGTGGAACAACAAATTTTTGTAAATTTTCAAAAATCTATAATTTTCCTATTTCTTTATAATATATTGATTTGAATTTTGGATATGTTCAAAATGAACTTTTAAGTACTGTTATCAATTATTTTCTGTACGAACATATAGATGGTCCTTTGTGGAAAAGGGGGCCCAAATTAGGTGTATGACCCTTTTTTTAGTCATCAATTATTTTCAATACGTGAATATACCTTTGTCGAAACCTGTAAGGGGCCTCAAAACTTGTAGTTCCACTAGTGGTTATAAATCTTCCCTTTTATTAGGCATAGTGAAATGTGACTCAATTAGTTCAATACATATAATTTAGTAACATTTTGTTCCACCATATTGGATTCCTACCCATATTTTACCAGTTTCTACCTATCCCACACTTTATTTTTGGGCATAATTTAAAATAAATTGAATAATCAATAATTCAATTCGTGCCAGTTTCTCCCTATATCACATTTAATTTTTCTGCAAACTTTAATATCAAATGAATAAGATATTTTTACGTTTATGTTTTAAACATTTTATTTGGCTTCCATTTTGTTTCTCCACATTGAATGCGTACCACAGCACTTTATTAGTTTATTTCTACATCACACGTAATGCTTGCACAAAATCTCAAATTAATCTAATAAGTAGTTTTTTCAGGATGATTTTTTAAATATTTTATTACGTCCCCATTTTGTTTTCGTGTCAGTTCATTCCTACGAATACATGATTTTTGTGCAAAACTTGAGGTAAATTAGCCGCCACATTAGATTTTTACCAAAATATTACCAAGTCATCCACATATGACCCTTAGTTTTTGACCAAAATTTGAAGTTGGGTAAGTAGTTTTTAAGCTCTGCCGCGAACTGACAGACTGACCGACGGAATTGATAAAACATTTTTGTGGCATCTAGGGACGCTTAAACGTGAAGATATGAGAAACCCGGCAGGGTGATTCCTTTCACTATTACAAAAATGCTATTTGGCGGCCATTTTGTTCCGCTATCTTTAATTCTTACCACAATTATACCAGTTCTTCTCTATACCACAATTGATAGGTGCACAAAATTTGAAATCAATTCATTACGTAGTTTTTTCAGACTGGATTTTTATTAGAAATAGCAATTTTAGATTTCTGAGATACTGTAAAATCTAAACTGCTTAAAACAAAACGAATCACACATTTCTATTTTAGTTTTCTTTTTTTCTTCTGGTATTAACTTTTAGTTTAACCAAAAGTTACATACAAACTACGAGAGAGTCCAAAAAATTGAGATAAAATTTCCATTTTTTTTCTTCAAGTCAAACTGTTTAATTTTTACAATATTTTAAAGTCTAAAAACAGGTGAATTTCGGTAAATAACAAACATGATTGGTACATTTCATAAAGATATTCAGAATTATCATTAAGATAAATGATGCATTAACCGGCTTTAACCGTTGCAAAAATAATACACTCGGTATATTAAGAATGTTGGAACCGGTATAAAGAACTACCAACAGAATTGTACTGGTTTAAAGCGATCGTAGGAAAAAAGTAAAAATTATACAGTTTTCCGTCTTAAGAGATACTCTTAAGAGATACAAGTGTCTTCAAAATACTACGTACTATGAACAGTGGCAGATTAAGCACTTACGACGCCGCATACACACTCTTGGCTTGGAGGCAGCCCTACCAGTGAGAGTAATACATGAAACAAAAAAGGGTGTTTCAATGCGAGGCTACAGGCAAGCCTCTATGCCTGTATACGCCACTGATTATGAACTACGAGGTCGGTTAACTTAAATTTAGCTTTTTTTACGGAACATAATATATACTAAGCATTAATAAGTCAAAATAGCCTAAAATTAATTTCCTGACTTGCTCTAAAAACGCTCAAACTTAAAGCAATTTGACAATTATGCAATCCCACTAAATAATGAAACTTTTTGTATTCTAACCGCTTTCGTAGCCCACCCCACACTTGCATGCCTTAAAATTGACAACTTGCAGAAAAGAAAAAACGTTCTATTTCAAAAACCGGAACATGTACCTTCAAAAATAACATAAACATATTACTTTAAATTTCGTATCAAATTAAACCATAATGAACAAACATCAACTACAAACACTCGCCCTTCACGGGTTAATATGCAACAAGTAGCAAGGAACTTGATCATAGCTCGGTTTTCCTATGAACTTTTTAGTTTTAATTATAAGGTGGCTTTAAAATAAATTATTTTTAATATGCGTTGTCAATGTTTTCCCTCAGATTTTTGACAGTATTTAATTAGTATTAATATTTTATTTTCAAAATGGATGTTTATAATTATTTATCATATTATGACTGTTAAGTTTTAATTAAATCGTTAAGAAGTAAAAATTACGTTACCAAAGAAATAGTCGGTATGTTCCAATAGCGCATATTAGAAAATAAATACAGTCAGCTGTTTCTTAAATCATTTGCGGGGAACTTATGGTTCACTTAAAATGAAGTCAAGACGGAGAAGGAAAAGAACTGGTAGAAGTGACGAAAATATACAAAGAGTAAGAACAATTTTAATGATGCTGAACCAAGATATGTCGTCAGTTCGAGGAAAATGGTTAAGAGCACAAATATAAGGAAAACTTCGGTACGGAGAATAATAAGAAATGATCTGCATTGAAACCTTCTAAGAAAATATATTGGCAGAAACTACCAGCAAATGTAAATAATAAAATATATGAAAGGTTTCAGGAATTACTACGAATGTTTAGAAGAGTAGATATAAAAAAATTGGTTTTCCGACGAAAAATTATTTTCCCTACAGCAACCAAAAAACTCACAAAACTATATTGTAATCAACTGCATTTAAAACATCGCAATTCCCACTGGAACAGCTTTTGATACCAAGAGATCAGTTTTTCCAGGCGGTAATGGTTTCTTTGATAGTGTGGGTATTAGGACAAAAAATATTTATTTTGGCGTCAAAATTGAATTCACTATTTATTAAACGGAAATTTTGGAAATTTTGCTTCCTGAAATGGAAAGCGTAAATGACAATTATACGTTTTAACAGGTCGGCGCTCCGTCTCACACATCCAGGAGTACTATAAGGCATCTCCAAGAAAACTGTCCTGTTTATAATATTTGGAGCACATTAGAAGCAATGGACCATGAGAACACAACACTTACCACCGTTGAAAAACTGAAGCAAAGAATTGTTTACTGCTAGAACCGTTGTAGTCAAAATACAATAAATAGTGCAATTGGCAAGTGTCATTAACAATCAGGGTGCACATATTTAGAATTAGTTTTTGTAGAATTATGTTTGTTGTTGTTCAGTTTAGTTTTATTGTTTAGTGTTAAAACCGAGGTTAAAAAAATAATTAATATTTTTAAAATATTAAAATTATTATTGATCACATGATTTCTATTACCATTTTACTAGTTTTTTCTCATGAGCTGGAGAAGGTAGTAGCTATCACCGCTACAAAAATTATTAAAGTCGCCTAAATGGCAAAAGATGTATTGTTGACCAAAGTGGGCTGGCTCCTAAGAACTATACACTAAATGAACTTGTATTTTGAAATATCTTTTCTATGTAACTTTTTTTCTCAAAATGGCACATAAGGTAAGTTTAATCGACTAAAGCATACCAAAGTAAGGTTTCTCAATGTGGAAGCATATTTTTCGACAAGAAACATTTTTTATGAAGAACTTTTGTTCGAAAATTTAATTTTCGGTTCATTTGGTCCGATTGGCGATTGTTAACCGTAACCATATACACTCTGTATATTTCAAATTAAAATTTATCGAAATATTATATTTCACTTTACCTATCTTAAAAAAACTAAAAAAAAACCATCCCAATCAAATCTTGTTGGCATATGAACTTAAAATTAATAGTTGACTTATGTTTTGCCCTAGTAAGTTTCTGTAAAGAAAGGCCTTTTTGAGGGACATATTTCTAAAACGAGTTTGATGGTCATGGTGTCTCTTGTTCGAAAAGCCAAGAAATTGATACAACATATGAAAAAACAGGAAATTTTCACTGAAGCCGTTTTTCCAAAAGGTTTTGCGCATGCTCATTTAACGTTTGCTAGCCTCTATTTTGTATCTCCCTTATTATTTTTACTTCCCATATATTTTTTTCGTCTAACTTTAAATTTATATATTTCTTAAACTAGTACACCGATTTTAACATTTTTTTTTCATGTATTATACTCATTGTCTTGCAATGAAAATGCAAAGTCTGGCAATTTTCTCCACGTTCATGTTCAGGTTGAGAGTATACTTACTTACTTTTTCTTATTTTTTTGTATTACATCAGTATTTGTATAAAACAATTTTAACCTGTATTCGAAACTTCATTTTTCTACGAACATTTGACTTATAATTTTACGATTAACAGCTTTTTTACTGGAACCTTACATTTTTCCCTTCTTTCTGATTAATCTGCAGATATAAATATTTTTTAATTTGTAGCTAAATTCTTTTTAGGTGGGTCGGATTAAAACCAATGCATGCTTATGACAAAATCCACTAAAATTGTAAAACTTTTCGTCTAGTTTCTCAGCACGGTTCTAAACCACTTGTATGCAGCACCTGCAATAAACATTTTTGTTTTTTCAATCACTGATGTCCTGTTTATCAACGAATCAAGATTTTGCCTGAACATGGTAGATGGGAGGAAAACGATTTAGAGAAAAACTAGCGAGCGAGTCAATCAAAACTTAATAAAAAAACACAAGCACATTTCTACATGTTTTTCCAGCAAGGAAGACGTTTACAGCACAACTTCACATAGAAAACATTACAGCCTTATGTAGTACCGATGTCCCCTTTAATTAGTGAATATTTCATTTTGATGTAGGATAGCGCTCGATCCTTAGTCTATGAAAACAAGAGAGACCCAACTATTTACATTTAATACGGGATCATAGACTAAATTTCTTCACTCTCCACTAAATCGATAGGTGTATGTTGTTGTCAGGTTTTAAAATTTGTCAAATATTCCAAGCCAAGTTTTATCGAATTACTCCAATATGTTTATATATTTTCACAATACAATTATATGTCCATCAAAAAAACTACCCACAATAATTAACCAAGGATTATAAAACTTTGATTTATTGTCTAATTAACTAAGGTCTTTAAAACATGACAAAAATCTAATTATAAAAATATTACCAAATAGAACTGGTAAGGACGCTACGCCAAATATACGTCCCTTACGAGTGGTTTTACAACTATTTATTCGTAACAATCACCACAGCACTCTTGTTTTAAAGACTAATCACAAAACAGACGTTGCATTGTTGTCATTTTTGTAACCGTGTTCGGTCGTTGTTGTTTATATATTTTTCTAAGTTTTTTAATGATTTTACAGGTTATGTGCGTTGTTGTACCTAAAAAAATGACAAATTATGGTAAAGAAGTGTGTTGTTTGTAGAAATACAAACTATTTAAGTCTGGAAGTATCATATCACAAGTAAGTCTTGACATAATTAAGGTTAGATATCAGTGGTGTCCGAACCGTAAGGCCTTAGCATTTACACATATTTATTTGGTATTTAAGCCATTCGAGTTTCTAAATTGGCATGAAAAACAAGAGAAAAAATAGGTACTAATTGAACAGAAACCCAATTTTGGATTAGGTTTTACATAACGTAAATAATAAAATACATACTAGATTTCCAAATGCTTAAATGCGTTATTTACAATACAAATATAGTATTTTGGTTGCGAATAACTTCTATATTTCTATGACTAAATGCTTTTACTTAAAAACAAACGTATTTTTGCGGTTTTTTGTTAAAAGCCTTTTGGTTATAAAACATTTTGTTAAAATCATATTGTGATTTTAATCTTCCGGTACCTACGAGGGAGTAGCTCACGATATTGCTACACATACCTAATTCCAAAACTACTTAGTTCCTCGGGTTTTATCTGACATAATTAAAATATAGTACAATCCCTTCCTAATATTTTTAGTATATAAAAGCTTATAAAAGAATTATTTTATAAGTCCTTTAAATTTTGTTAGACATCAATACTATTAATATTCAAAAGTTTAATGTATTTCTGATACATTTTTTGTTTTTTAGTTACTCATATATAGACAATCCAAATTACGTATATGTATAAGGAAATCAGGTGTTTGGCAATAACCGAGGCGAGAACACAAACAAATATAATAAATTTGTGTTGAACTTTCTAGTAGATCTACAATAAATGCCGAATATATTCAAATTAAAGTTAGTAAAATAGTTATAGAGAGATTTAGGGCAGCTGAGAAGTTTTTTAGGTTGTTCTATTAAACTAATAGTATTTTTAATAAAAACATCAAAGATTTAGTTACTTTACTAATACTATGAAATACTTGCCATCTTCAATGTATGGTCTCTGCCGGGATTACATGTAGGACGACGAAGTCCTAAGCGTAAAAAGTAAAAAAAAAGTATTTCAAGATTAGAATATATCACGAAACCATGAAGCATTTAGACTTAACCAAGACATATAAATCTAGGAATATCAATAAAAAAAAATACAAACGAGCAATTACTTCTAAATAGGGAATACATATATATATATATATATATATATATATATATATATATATATATATATATATATATATATATATATATATATATATATATATATATATATATATATATATATATATATATATATATATATAGTCCCATATATTTCCAACTGTTTTAAAATTTTAATTTCATTTTAATAGTGTTTCGTTATATCCTTCAGTCGACAGTGTCAATGGCGTATCTCGTAGAATTTGACACTAAACTAATTGAAAACTTATGGAAGAATACCTTTTTACCATTTTGCAGCATTATTTAAAAGATATGTGAATATGTATCATTTTTTTATTACGAGGAAGTTTCTGTTAAAAGGACTTTTTTTTTTAACTCAAATACCCAGGTCTTACCTTATAAGAAATTACAAATACAATGTGTGTGGTGGAATTTGTTATGAGGGATGTTTCGGGCAAAAAAACAATGCTGTGACTTTTTTAAAATTTATTTTTCTAACATACATACATAAATACATACATAAATATATATATATATATATATATATATATATATATATATATATATATATATATATATATATATATATATATATATATATATATATATATATATATATATATATATATATACATATGTATATATATATATATATATATATATATATATATATATATATATATATATATATATATATATATATATATATATATATATATATATATATATATATATATATATATATATATATATATATATATATATATATATATATATATATATATATATATATATATAGATACTTACGACCATACAAATATACATACTACTTTTAAATTTTTATTTTATTTATCGGTATTATTTATAATTCCTTATCTTTAAAAAAATCAGTTATGATATTTATTATTTGCCTACATAAAAAACGATTTTTTTAAACATTAAATTATGCCGTCATTTTGTTTCGCCATATAGATATACCAAATTTTACAGGTTCATCCCTTTTTCACACTTGATTTTTGTGTAAGATTTCAACAGGCAGACAGACCGACGGATTTAAAAATTTCAACATCCCTGAAAGGTGAAGATCTGCAAAAATCTCAGAGGGTTATTTCTATAGGTAACAATACTTTCCTCTTACAAGGAAAGTAAAATCGCAAAATATTTATATCAACTGCTTTTTTTGAACCCCCATTTCGACTATGCGTCTAAGAGATACTTAACATTAAATTGCTTGCTATAAACATATATTACGATAAAAAGAAACGAGCCGCTGCTGGTTCAGTCTATAGTGAGAGCCAACAGTGTTGCCATTTTTGGGACCCGCGACGCAGAGAAAGATATATGTTTTCTCTCGCACCCATAGCACGCGAAAAACAATAATAGATCCAACTTTCAAAACTATTTATGAATGAAATGTTGAGAGTCGAAAATGCCGATCTCCTCGTTTTGAAATGGCCAGCAAGTAGTTCCAACATCTCGTCCAACATGAATACCATTTAGCATTTATGGGATGAACTAAGACAAAGGGCTCGGTTTCGTCAAAGAGCTCCCGAGACCCTTGCAGAAGAAATTTAATATCCAATATGCCCCGTAGATTGGAAAAATATTCGGACTGCTAGAGGAGGCAATACAAGATAATGGAGACAATTTTTTTTATTCTGTGCAATCTCAGTTTATCTTTACGCTTTCTATACTGGTTAGCCTAAAACCGAGGTAAAAACATTTTTTATTGAAAAATATCGAATATTAATCGATGATTAAAAAAGCAAAATGATTGTAAAAAGGCTCTCTATTTAATGAAGCATTAACTTTTCCTTAGTTACTGCTGACAGACAGGGTGTTATATAGGACGGAAAAATTTAGCTGCAAATAAAAAATATTGAAATCAGCCCACTGATATAAAATTTAACGCACTTTAAAATTATGCGGAATATCAGAAGCAAAGTTCCATTAAAAAAGCTGTAATTCTTAGAGATAAATCTCTAAATTAAAAAAACTGATCGTTCATAGAAGAATGAACTTTCGAATGGAGTGTAAACATGTTATATACATGTTATAACTTGGAAAAAATCTCCATTTCTTTCATTTTTATTGCAAGACGATGAGATTACCTACTCCTAAAGTTTTTTGAAATCGGTAAACTAGTTTTAAATTAGCCGAAAATCAAGTGTATATTGTATTATTAATGCACTATGTAGGCTATATATTGGAATCGCGAAAAAATCGATTGTCGCATAGTAGTAGAAATACTAGAGAGTAATTTTACGTATGAATGGCCTAAACTGGCCCAGTCCGACACTGGATTATGATAAAGCAAATCCTTCCGTTTTATAAAAGCCACTTATTTTGTGTTTCATCCACTTAATACTTGCAATCCCATCAATCCCATCTGCAGCACTGTTGATTGCAGCAAACTCACCTGCAACAAAAATATTTAATAGTACCAGACATACAATCACTTTTTACAGACAAAACACAACCACCGCAGTAAAAAATTCTCATTGTGGGGTAGGATAATAACCAACATAATAATTATTACAAGCTAAACTGCCGTCAGTTGTGTGTGTCATTTATATGCAGCATGTGAGCAAGTTCTCAGTGGAAAAAGCGGTACATTACATGCGTTGTGCGGATGTCCTACTTTTGCAATGCGATAACAGGTTATTATTATAAACAAAACTAACCATTCAGGTGCTAAAATACAACGTTTCACGAAGCTAACAGGTGAAGATAAATGAAGTATTTGGGTATTTTTGTCCTGCTGTTATGTTTTAATATTTTTATTACTCGCCGAATGCCACCACTGTTATGATTTAATCATTTTAGTATTTTGTATAAGCACTGGTAGTAAATGTAAACACTTCAACTTGTTTCAAATCTCTCTATTATCTTCTGTACAAGAGGGACACTTCTTACTGCTAACAAATCTTTACTCTTACTGTGTCTACTGACTTAATTCTACTGACAATATAGTACTGACATAATGACTGACCTGCTCTGTACTGACTACCTAGAACTTATTTTTATATGAATTCCCTAATTTGAGATGCAGTGGCGTATCTGTAAAATTGATTAAAAAAGGTGTCTATAAAAGTAATTTGGGGAGTATTTGCTACGCCACTGCTTACTGTACTACAATGGTTTCTTTTAATGTTTTTATAGCTGAACCTTCCCAAGCTTTACCGACATAGTGTAAATGAGTTTATGATAGGTTTAATCATAAAACTGTTTTAATCTATTGGCATGGACGCATTGTTTGTTTTTGCCTTTCTGTATTATAAAATTAACGTCAGAAGTTTTATCTATTATTATATAAGGTCCAATCCATAAGGATGTGAGTTTTTTGCTTCTGCCTCTTCGCACTGATTTGTCATAAAGTAGCACCTTATCACCTATTTTAAAATCTCTAATTTTGCAATTTTTATCGTAATTTTGTTTTGAAACGCTTTTACTTTTCAATAGATTTTCTTTAGCCAATTGGCTAGAATATTGTAATTTTTGTTTAAAATTGGCAACAAAATCATCATATGTGTATTGAGTTTTCATAGGTTGAATAATTGAAGTAGGTAAATTAGGGGTATGGCCAAATAAAAGTTCAAAAGGTGAAAAGTGGGTTGCAGTATGCGCAGTTGTATTATAAGTAAATGTTGCAAATGGAATCCAGCTATCCCAGTCTTCCTGACTATCTTTGATAAAATGTCTTAAATACTCCTCTAAGACTCTATGAGAACCTTCTAAAGCTCCGTTGGATTCTGGATGATAACTAGTAGTTTGAACCTTTTTTATTTTTAAAAGTTTGCAAGTATTTTTAAAGATTTCACTTAAAAAATTTGAACCTTGATCGGTAATTAGAGTTTCAGGTAGTCCATATAGACAAATTATTTTCGTTACGAAGTAATAAGCTACTGTTGAGGCTTCTTGATTTTTTATAGGGACATTAATATTATACTTTGTCAGGTCATCTTGGAAGGTAAGAATATATTTGTTACCTGCTTCCGTTTCAGGTAAGGGACCAACAATATCGAGAAAACATCTTTCAAAAGGTTTAGTCGCGGTTGAAGTTATGACCATTGGCATTTTTGTTTTTCGCGATAATTTGTTTTTTTGACAAGATTCACATTTTTTTATAAATCTTTTTACGTCTTTTTTCATGCCTCTCCAGGTATAAAATTGGGATAATTTTTTATGTGTACGGGCAATTCCTTGATGACCGCCTAAAGGAGAGTTGTGGAATTCTTCTAATAAGGTTTCCTTTTCAGATTTAGAGGGTTTTATTAAATTATTATTGTAAACTGTTATATCTACATTAGAGTTTTTAAAAATATATCTTATCATGGGATAAATAATTTCCCATTTTACTAACGGGTTGTAATGATATTTAATAAATGACAATTTAAGTTTTTTGTTACTTACAAGATTTTTTAACTTTAGTAGACAAGACCATATATTTTCATAATTTGTGTCATTTAACATATTTTCATTGTCATTGAGTAAAAATATATTACAGTCGTTGTTTTGGTACTGAGAGACGGAAGGTATTTTTAAATCGTTTTTAACGTTGTATGATGCAAGAAATTGTTTAATCTGATTATTTTGTTCCAAAATATTAAATTGCTCTTTGTTAAAAAATTTGGGAAAAAATAATATTATAGGATCTGAATTATTTATCTGAAATAAATTAGCGTTGTTTACTTTTAATTTTGTGTTAATAACAATATGTGTTTGCAGATAATTTAAAAATTTTTGATAATCTGTTATCATGTCAGCGTTTACCGTTTTAATCATTCTACTTAAGGCATCAGCATTTGTATTTAACTTTCCGGCCTTATAAATCATTTCGAAATTGTATTCTTCCAATTTTAACCTAAATCTTGTAAGACGCGACCCAGGGTCTTTTATGTTAAATACATAAAGTAAAGGTTTATGATCCGTAACTATCTTAAAATTTGTTTCAAAAACATATGGTCGAAAATGTCTAACTGCCCAAACAATTGCCGGTAATTCTTTCTCTGTCGTTGAGTAGTTTTGTTCGGCTTTATTAAGAGTTCTACTAGCATAAGCTATAGTCGATCATTATTAACTTTTCCTTGTGATAAAATTGCACCAATCGCATAATTACTTGCGTCGGTAGTTATAATGAATTCTTTTGAAAAATCTGGGTACTGTAGTACAGGAGGAGAAGTAATGTTATTTTTAAGCGTTTGAAATGAAATACCACAAGCATGGTCCCATTTAAATTCCGTATCTTTCTTGAGCAATTTGGTAAGAGGTTTTGAAATTTTCGCAAAATCCTTTATAAATTTTCGATAATATCCGACAAGCCCTAAAAATGATTTTACCTCTTTTTGATTTACTGGTTGAGGAAACTGTAAAACACATTCTACTTTTGAAGGATCAGGTTTGATGCCATAATCTGTTATAATGTGACCTAGATACAAACATTCTTTTCTTAAAAATTCACATTTTAATGGTTGAAGCTTTAAATTATGCTCCTGAAACCGTTCAAATACCTCAATTAACCTTTCATTATGTTCTTTTAAATTATTAGCATAAATTACATCATCTAAATAAATAAAACATTTTATGCCACTAAGACCGCATTCATTAACCTCTGAAAGGTTGCCGGAGCTCCTTTTAGGCCAAAAGGCATCCTATTGTAAACAAAATGCCCCGTAGAAGTACTAAAAGCTGTCTTATTTTTATCATTTTCGTCCATTTGAACCTGATGAAATCCATTGGCTAAATCTAAAGTTGTAAAATAATGCGATTTTCCTAATTGGTCTAAAATATCTGTAATATTAGGTAATGGAAATGCATCCCCTGCAGTTATTTCATTAATTTTTCTAAAATCTACGACCACGCGAAATTTAGGTAAACCTGATGAATCAGTTTTTTTAGGAACTACTAATAAGGGACTATTCCAAGGACTGTAAGACGGAGAAATTATTCCATCCTTTAACATTGCATCGGTTTGTTCTTTTATAACCTCCCGATGTTGAAAAAGTAATCTATAGGGTTTAATATTAATAGGTCCCTCAGTAGGCTCTGTAGAAATTTTATGTTTTATTGTGTTTGTACAAGAGAGTTTATCACCTTCTAAATAAAAAATATCGATAAAATTTTCACAAATTTCTAGAAGTGAGTTAGTTTCCTCGACATTTAATCCTTCTAAGTTGAGAGAATGTTTCAATTTTTCTAAACGTTCAAAGTAATTTATATTCGTGTTATTTTCAATATTATTATTATTATGACTAAGCTCTATAATGTCAAATTCACCTTTAGTGATAGGTTGTACGTTAACTCTGGGTAACGCAATTGTTAAGGGTTCATTAGATATATTTAAAATACTAATTAAACATTTATGATTATGTACTTTGGTCAAAGAAGAACCTATATAGAGATTTTCAGCAAGTTGTTTCGATTTTACGATACCTTCAGTACCTGAAACGTTGGCCAAAGCATAAGTTATCATTTCACATCTTGGGGGTATAGTCGTTAAAGTCTCTGAAGGCAAAATCTTAAAGCAATTGTCCTCAAAATAAACAGTTTCTTCTTCATAATTAATTTTAGTTTTATATTTTTGCAAAAAATCGCGGCCTAAAATTCCGTCATTTTTTATAGGAATGCTATCTGGTACGATATGAAAAGGATGAATTAATATTTTATTATCTTTTAATTGGATTGTTACATTATATAGACCTTTCGTAAAAACCGGTTCTTTACTTATACCTTTTAGTTCAATAATACAGTTTTGATCTAGCTTTGAATAGTCTTGTAAAATCGACTCCTTTAATAAACAAACATCAGCCCTGTATCTAACAAAATTTGCAATTCTGACTTTTTAGTGCCCAATGAAGTTATTTCAATTATATCTAACTGTTTACAATTATTAGAGAATAATACTGACTTAGGAGATATATTATTTGAATTATTACGAGTTGGTTTGATTTTAATATGTTCTAGTGGATTCTTATTATTTGAACAGCTACTGTTTATACTGATTGAACTTTTTACGAAGCGCTTGGCGGGCTGTTCACAACCAAGGCTTCGTTGTCGTTTCCCGAAAATTCTTGGACAGATGTAGTTGGTTGTGGAGGAGAAATACTAAGATTGTGTTGGAGGCTACTGGGGGGTAGAGACGTTATAGTTTGTATTTGATAAGAATTATTGACAGGTTCATTATTATAGTTAGGACGGTATCGTCGCTGTTGTTGAGGTATCTATGAAAGCATTTGAGGTCTCTTTGAACTACGGGGATTGGTATAATTTTGACGATAATTGTTCCCATTATAATTATTGTTAAAATTTCGTGAATTTGTATTTTGATTGTAATTATGATTATCGTTTCCCCTGTAAGAAAAATTACTTCTAGCATTAATAGGTTGTTCCCCGTTATAATTTTGCCCATTTGAAGAATTTGCGTTAAAATGTTGTTGTGGACTGAAGCTTTGATAATTAGGATTATTAAAATTATTTCTTCCCATATTTTGTTCATATTGTATAAGTTGCCTACATTGAGAAGTTATATGATTATTTTTATGACAGAACATACACAAAAGTTTAGGATTTTGGTTATTAAAATTTCTATTGCCCTGACCCACAAAACCTACATTTTTAAAATTTGAATTTTTTGCTCTAACGTTGTTTTCGAGTTCCATTTCGATTGCTAATGATAATGCTCGAATTTGTATTTTTTCATCATTTAGCCCTTGTCTAAACGTGTTTACTAAAATTGACTCTAAATTTTCTATTAATACCTTAGCAGAATTATGTTCATAATTTAAATGACAAGTTTCTTTATATTTATTATGCAGTTATATTAATCTATCTCCATATTCTGTAACGGTTTCCCTAAAGTTTTGTTTTATATTCATTATTTGAGTTAAAAAATGAGAAGGCGGTCTTTTATCCGTAAACTGTTCTAAAAGAAAATCTCTAATTTCCTCCCAATTTAAAAATTCTTTATATTATGTCACCTCTTGAGCTTTACCTTTTAATTTAGTACCAAAAATTAATTTAGTTAATTTATTTTTTTCATTTTCTTTCACAATATGCATTACTGCGTCACAGTTTTTTAGAAAAAATTGAAGAGAATTTCCATCGCCGTAGCCGTCAAATGAATTTATTAAATTTAATACATCAATTGCATCTTTTCCTTCAGCCATTTTTTTGTTTATAAAAAAAATTATATTATAAAATTATAAAGATTAAATACTAATAAAAATTTTGGGTAAAAATTTAAATATAGATAAGTTATACGGTCGATTATTCAATTACTTTTTCAACACACAACGTATTTGCAGTACCTTTCACAAAATAAATATATCTATATAATTTCAAAAATGCATAACATATAAAAAAAAACAAATAGTGTCACCACAACAGGAAAATAAAAGAAAAAAACTTACAGCTTCATCCTTAGTTAGCTGGAACGTAAGGCGAATTTCCTCGTTTTCTTTCTTCTTCTCGAAACTTGTTGCGTACTGGGCGCTCCTCCAAGTCTGTTGAAACTTCCTGTCTTTGGTATACCGATGTGGTTTAACTGGTGTGATTCCTGCTGCGTTCTAGGCGCTCCTTCAGAAAACACGGGGCAGTATATCCAGATCCGCTGCCACCAATGTTATGTTTTAATATTTTTAGTATTTTGTATTAGCACTGGTAGTAAATGTAAACACTTCAACTTATTTCAAATCTCTCTATTATCTTCTGTACAAGAGGGACACTTCTTACTTCTAACAAATCTTTACTCTTACTGTGTTTACTGACTTAATTCTACTGACAATATAGTACTGACATAATGACTGACCTGCTCTGTACTGACTACCTAGAACTTATTTTTATATGAATCCCCTAATTTGAGATGCAGTGGCGTATCTGTAAAATTGATTAAAAAAGGTGTCTATAAAAGTAATTTGGGGAGTATTTGCTACGCCACTGCTTACTGTACTACAATGGTTTCTTTTAATGTTTTTATAGCTGAACCTTCCCAAGCTTTATCGACATAGTGTAAATGAGTTTATGATAGGTTTTTTCGGGTATAATAATATTTGGGGCGGAAGAACGTGCATAAAATAGAATTTGAAGTAGAATTTAAAATACATATTGTTTACTTAGAATTTCCCTTGCAATAAACGACCATTAAAGCAGCTTTTGTCGGAAGGTTCCGCCGAAATATAATGTATGTCTAAATATTGCATTTACGTGTCAAACTATCTCTAGACTAATGAATATATAATACTTAAGACTATTCACAAATAAAATGACTATTAAATAATGGGGTCACAACACTGCAGCTTTGTTCCAATATTTAAACCGATTAAACAAACTATAAAATGCCAATATCGAAATGGTTGTATTGTAAATATTAATAGCAAACCCATACGTTTCACTTTTGTTTTTCAATGTACATCCTACATAAAATACTCTAATTTAAATCTGGCTTTTCTATCTACAATATCAGTGATTTTTCTATCACCGAGAAGATTTAATTAGAATAGTTCCCAAAACGAAGTCGGACCAGCTTCAAAAAGATAAAAATATCACAACGCACAAGCGCCATTGCGAATGCGGAAAACGTTTAAAGGTATTAAGTTTATCTAAAAAAATACATTAAAAATATCATAAACGTTCCATCTTCATTTTGTTTTAAAGCGAACAGAACAGATGCAGAACTGGATAAGATGTGCATATATGTAATTATAGCAAATCGTTTCTGCAAATAAAAAAAAATAGTTGTACCAGTACGATCTTAAATCTTAAGTACCTAAATATCCTGATAAGGTATGTACGCCCTGTACATCATATTTCCACTCCTTTTATCTGGGGCTACCTCAACACAGCACATAAAAAAAATTAAGTAAATATGAAAGTTTTGTTTTGGAGTAGGTTTTTCAGCTTGTGGGGGGCTCATAATTTTTGAACACCAAAAAAAGCTCCTCACTATCATATATTAATGTGACAAAATAATATTTAAAAATCTATTATGCCTTAACTAAATACGCATATATGTTTTGTCTTTAGGGGGGCGGACGTGCTGCAGCCCCATTGCTCAACCACATACTTACTTATTAGTTGTGTACTGTGTACCTATCAAGAAATTAAATTTGGTCTTTTGAAGTTGGGAATAAATTAATTGCATTTTTCTATCTTAAGTTTAAAAGATCTGGTGCCACGATGCCTGAGAAATTTTTTCTTACATTTCTAAAACAAAAAAAAAACATTTCACCAAATAATGTATTTTTCATCGCCAAATAATGGAAAAATATTACTACAAACCCTCAATATGAAAACTAAAACTTCTATTGACCTAAGTCTGCATATAATACTTTACAATAACAAAATCATTCACTCTTAATGTTGATTGCCGAATGAATATTACAAGAACGTATCAACAAGGAAATAAAACGTTCTAAATTGCCAACTGAAGACCTTCCAATAATTTTACGGAACATTACATATTTCTAATATTCTTAATACAATATTCGATTATTTTATTTTAACGATGTAACCATTGATAACAAGGTGTACTCAATGTTATTTTTAAAAATTCATTTGAAATTTAACTTTCAAGGAAAAAACGCAATGTTCTTAATCATGCCATATAATTAAACGTAACATTACCTAGGCCAATCGAGTTTGTCAAGTTTTAACTGCGAGTGTCACTACACTTAGCAAATAAATTATTTTATTTACACTTTAGGCATTAGCGAGTATTTACTTTTTCCTGCTATCATATTCCATCAAAGATAAGAATATGAAAATAGAAATCTTATCTATTCGTTTACAATTTAAATCAGCTGCATGTATATATATATATATATATATATATATATATATATATATATATATACAGGGTGTCCTTGGATAAGTGTTACAAGAGGACAAATGATCAAACATTTTTGAGTTGCTAACTCATCTTTTGGAATCAAGTTCTGCATGATCCAAAAAGACACTGTACAAAATATTACTAAAATTGCTTTTATACAAAGCGTGTTATAAGTAAAAGACTGAAAACTCTCTCAAATAAAGTACTATTATTTGAACAGATAACGACAAATTTAACTAGAAAAAGTTGTTTAGCACTAATTTTTATGCACATATCTCAAATATAGTCTATTTTTGTTGAATTGTAATTTGTTTGTGGCTGAAAAGTTTAAGTCCCATTTAAAATGAAGATAAACCTTGACCACAGGTAAAATACCTGATATCTCTATACAGACTACTCCGCTTGACACTTTGGTGTTAGAATATATGAGATACGTGCATACAAATTAGAACTATCAAAATACAAGAGTTCTAACCACACTACACCACAATTTGTTACGTTCTGGACGCGCGTTTCGCTAACCAAGTTAGCATCATCAGCAGATGATATAAACTAGAAATATAAAGTTACAAATTAGAACTAAACAATGTTTTTTTTAATTAAATTTGTCATTATCTGATCAAATAAAGGTATTTGAGAAAATGTTCAGTCTTTTACTTATAACACGCCTTGTATAAACGCAATCTGAGTAATACTTTGCTACCTTCTTCAGGGCTAAAATATGAAAAGAAATGTTTTTTCTTTTTTAGCTTTTATGCACTTTATTTATAAAAGAAAAAGTTGTACTCACTGCTATGCAAATAGATTTTTATTTAGTTTTTTAAGCCTATGTTAAGAATGTTATAGTGTGTTTTTCATCCTCATTGAGACTTAAATATACCTTTTTATTTGCTATTGCTATGCTGTTATTAACAATATATGAGCAATAAAAAAATTAATATTAAAAGACTGATTAAGATGTATGTGACCTAAAATTAATAAACTTCATTGAAAGCTAGGTTTTTAGCCACCGAAAAAATATAAATTGATTGTGGAGACTGACTATAGACTGGCATATAGATTTGATAACGTACAAAACGAATCCTATCAGGACACGTTTAAGCTATCTAAATTACTATTACTATTGTTATGATTATTAAAATTGAGAAGATTTGCATAAATAAAACTAAGATCGTCTATGTCGGTTTTTTTTATTCAAAGAATTAGGTTTTAAATATATTTCTAACATCGCTAGAATAATTTGCCTCCTTACATAATATTTGTGTTTCATTATAACTGAATAAGTGCCCTGATAGGTTATTTTGTTCTGAAAGAACACAAGTATTTTTCCTTAACCTACAGTCGCTTTTAAGTGAAGTTATTCTATCTTTCAAGACTCTGGATGTTTGCCCTATATATACACCTTGATATTCTACCAGGAATACTATATACAAAATTGGATGTCTTTTGTATTTCATCCCTGTCTTTTAACTTACTAAAAATGTTACCTACTATTTTGTTGTGTTTAAAAGCAATTTTTATAGATGGATTAAACTTAAACAACTTGGTTATTTTGCTTGAAATTTCTTTTATATAAAGTAAAGAAAACTAGTAACTTAGGCATTTTGACAGTTTGCACTGATGTCAGGTGTCATTCCTTCGTTTCTCTCTGCAGGAATACCCGTTGGAGCTGTATTATATATCAATTTTTTAATAATATTTCAGGAGAATATGGGTATGCTATGAATAGGAACTTACATATAAATTCACTAATGCACTGTGAGCGACATGGAGGGAAGAATTATTGGTCTCATAAATAAGCAATTTAAATTCCAGCCCTCATTAGGAACGACACCCCAATAAAATTGTTTTGTTGGTTAACTGGTCGGTCAAGACTACCCTCCACTTTATTTACAACAAACAGGAGAAACTTAAATAATGAATGGATTCATGGTATATCGTAACTAATTTAATTGTGATATAACTAGTTGAACAAATGACTAACTTAAGTGTTCTACTCAAAACGAACTAGCTTTAATACCCCAATTCTTCGTACAGCTAATCCACAACAGCTCCAATACTTTTGATTTTTAGAGAAAGTATCAATTTTCTGATTTAATAGTTCCTTTCTCTAGCCTCTTCGCTATATGTTTGTTAGACATTCCTAAACATATATTTATTTCGAGTTTTGAGGATTGTTGACACCAAGGAGACAACTTTGTGGTATTCAGTCTTAATTGTAGTAAAAGTAAATATAATATTTCCTCTAAACTGTCTTTCAAAATTATATCTACCGATTTTCAGACATATGGTCAGACCACGTACATCACGGTATTAAAACAGAATAGTCGTTTTGTTATTGTTTATGATTTTTTTAATAATTCGCACTTTCTGCTACACCAGATATCTTAATTATTTTTCCCAAGCTTTTTTCAATATGTAAATACAATAACTTATCCGTATCGGTATGGAAAAACCTTGCTATACTCCTTAATAGATAAATAAAATACCCATCCATGCTCCTCCTTTAAAACAAAGCATACATAGATATCCAGTGAAGGTAGTTTCAAATAAATCATAGTCAGTCGGCTGGATCCTATTAAACTAATGTGGGGAACAACCAGATTCAAAATTTTACTCTTAACCTTACTGATCATAAACGAATCTAATTATAACTTGTTCTTCTCCCTCTTTACAATTATGTGGGAGATGGTACTCTTCACCCAACTTTTAGTTTTTCGGATATTTAAGATTTTTATCATTTTTTTGTCGAAAATACTGAATAGAAATAAAATCAAGTCTTTGTGTCCGTGTTATTAAATATAAGGAGACATGGAAAGCCGTCTCCCAAAAATGGTATTATATTAAACTTCTCGTAATTTTGGAACTGATTATGGCCCCTGCAATTTCGCCACCATGGCTTGTGCCAGGTAAAAAAAAGGAACTTCCAATACCTGTCAAAATAATGCCTGTGTCCAAATTGCGTACAGTATTTTCCGCATGCGGTGAAACGCAGAATGTTGGCTAGAACTCCTTTTACGACAACCCAAAAAAAGACCTAACTACTATCTAAAGACTATCCAAAAAGTCTTATAATTATACAGAGTACAGAGTGTCTGGCAAGTATATAGCATATTTAAGGTCGAAATAACCCTAGTTTGTCCCCAAAGGGTACCCAGCAATTTACCTTTCCAGCTGTAACTTTTGAACCGACTTATATAATTTAATGAAATTTTAATTAATATTTTGGGTAGGTCATAAAGCCTCACAAAACCATACTGTAGTAGATGTTTTAGATAGTCTGGGAGTCAGGAACGAACTTGCGAGCTCACTCGTTGGGCCAAATATCTGACAGGTGAAATTTTACAGAGCTGAAAACTAATATTTAAATACTGGTCGTTACTCTTTTTTACATACTTTAATTAACACTTCCACTACGCCAAAGTTCTAGACCAAATTCCTCAAATTTAAAGCGAATTGAATCTTATAAAGTAGTTTTACATACGAAACAATATTATTTTGCAATATAAAATCAAGAAGGAAGTCTTACTATTTTAGTATGATAAGAAATCTAAGATCTAAACATAATATATAAAGGAAAGTTCAATGTCAAACTCAAACTCAAGATCAAAGTCAAAAACGTAACCAAGAAATGCCAAAAAAAACAATAGAAATTCACCTTCCTGGAAAATAAAGATCTTTTTATCAATACAGTTCGGATGATATAGGATATCAACCAAAAAATATCCTGAAGATTCTAATTTATGAAAATGCAACTAGGAATTTTAAATTATGCTCACAACATAGAAGAGAGGGTGGTCCGAGAAGAATATCAAAAGAAAATTATTTGGATTTTAACGACTGACATCCTAAGAATATATTAAAAATATTGGTGCAAATGAAAGAATCAATAGACTACATGAATTTTGTTTGATAAATTGCGAGAAGAAAGTAATGTTACATAGATTAGTGGAAGAATATGACAATATTAAACAAAAATAATCCAAATTAAAAAAAGAAGTTTCGTCGATTTCAATTAAAATTAATTAAATGGAACAGGAAAATAAGAACACAAAAATATTATTCTTTCTGGAATATATCATTCTCCAAATGAAGATATACAAAATATTGTCAAAACATTTTTTAATAAAATTGATCTATATCCCAGTATTGAAGATATCAAAAATGTAAGACGACTGGGAACCAGAATCAAATAAAGCCCAATTCTGGTAGAACTAAAAAAAGAAAACTTCAAAAATAGGATAATCAAAAAACGAAATGAAAAAGAAATTGTTGTCACCGAAGAACCAGGATTAAAAATAAATTCTAACGGACAAAGAAAAGTTATTTATATTAATGAAGATTTAACAACTAGAAATCAAGAAATATTATAAAAGCAAGAATGACAAAAAAAATATTAAACTAGCAGTATGTATGGTCAAAAAATGATCAAATTTTCCTGAGGAAAACAAAGGAGTCGATGAGTAAAATAACTAAAACTGAAGAGGACTTACCCGTTTCTTAGATTTTATTGTATTATTTTAAATATTTTAAAAATGTAAATAATAATGAACGCCTTACCACGAATCCCAAGTGATAGAGTTTTGCTGGTAAGTCAGTATCACATCGACAGAATTGAAAGGGTACAAAATAGGTATTCAAAATACCTCTCCCATAAATTTCATTTCCCATATCAAGGTATGTCATCTAATACTAGAGCTCTTATTTGCGGCCTTCAAATCCTTGAATTTAGAAGAAAGAAGGCACTTCTGGTCTTTTTACATAAATTAGTCAATGGGGGGATTGACTGTGAAATGCTGCTTGGATCAGTCTCGTTTTTAGTTCCTATTACGAGAACAAGACAATCACAGCTGTTTGTTGAAAGGTACCACCGAACAAATTATGTGTTTAGTGCGTTTGTTGACCGACTAGTTTACAATTTTACAATCGCCACTTCTCAGAATATAACATTTTCATTCGGATTGGTTTTGTATGTTTTTGGCCCATATTGATGTTGGTTTTTGTATATGTAGCTGTGTAGTATGTATTATTTTACTTCAATTAAAAATCTTTCTCCTTGTTGGTAATTTTTGTTTGCTGATCTGACATATTTTTCTTAGAATTATTGACTTCATTATTTATTTATTTGACGTTATTCGCGAATTTGTACCATTTGAAATGTTTAGAACTCTGTAGTGAACGTTTCTGAATGGCCACTTGTCCGAAGCGTGCATCGGCTGCGACCTTACATTATTATTATAAAAAAAAGTCGATGATCCACCAAATCAAAAGCACGTGGAAAATCTATAAATAAACCAATTACAAACCTCTGACTGTAACAGAATCAACAATTTTGTTTTGAAAGCATGATAGGGCAGTTTCTGTGCTCTACAACAACGGAAAAAATACTTTTTCTAAATGTCACAATTACAAAATAACAGTGACAAGCGAAACAATTGGTGGACTAAAAGCAACTAGATCTGGTCCAAATATTAAATGATTTTTAAAGTATTAAATTTCATAAGATTATTTAGATTCATAAGTGTAATTTGCGTACACGACCACTGAATAAACAAATGATAGCATTAGAGCCTCGGGAGCCGCCCATTTAACACTTGCTCTTTGATTTCCAAGTATAGTCGGTTGCCTAACAAATTGGGATATATTTATCATTTACTTTTATTTATCTTACCGCCGTTTTCCGACGTAATACTGATTCATATACAAGAAAGTCACCAAGTATAATGTGCAGAAATTCGTGGAGTTCAGAATGTGTAGAAGATGATAGCCGCACAAAAGATTAAATAGATGTTTTTTTGTAAGCCGTAATACAGATTTATTTTATTGAAAAGGCACAGTTTTGTATGTAATCGTGTTACATAATTATCAGATCGCTTTTTTTGGTTAGACCAGGTTAGGCTCTTTTGTGGTTTTCAAAGAGCAAAATTTTGATAAAACATTTCCCAATCTATATCTATTTAGTGCAAATATTGATATCAGTTAATAAATATCAGGTAAATTTAACAAACGGTGTACTCGTCGTGTGTTAGAAGAGCACTAGACTGCTGCTGCATCCACATATATTACAGGGGTCATATCTATCATCATATCTAGAAAAATGACGAGTGGCGTGGAAACAAAAAACTGTGTCAGGTTGACTCCTTTTTATCTTTTGTAATCTATATTGCAATCGAATTATTTGGCAAAAAGGACAATAAAGCAGATATTTGAAGTAAGACTATTAGCCATTCATATTAATTTTAACCAAAATAATTATCAGCCTAATATATTACGTATTATAAAGAAAATAATACGAAAATCGAGTGGACGCGAAAAACGTATTCATTCATGTCATCCTAAATGCTGTAATTATACCACTGTATGGTGGTTAATTGCAGGTCTCACTCAGAACGAAGCCATAATGTCAACTGTCTGCGATATAAATGAGTCTAAAGCAATCTGCTAAATATTGAAAACAATTTCTAAAAAGTCATGTTTTCAAATCGTCACAAAAATTTTTGCCAAATGAAAAAGACGAAGTCGCTGTTTCTTAGTACCGCATGTCCGGTTTTTTATTGCACATGCGACACCAGTCGTAGGAATATAATAGGGCGCGACATATATATACAAAGTCGTGCAGGGCACGACGGAACCAGATTCAAATTAGTATAAAAATCAAGTAATTACAAAAGAAACGCAAAAAAATGATCTTTTGTTAAGTCGTCGATTCTTTCGTATAAAACAAAAAACGAAAACCGGGTGTCATTAGTTCTTTACCCATTTATTTCAGTCATAAAAGCTCACAATATTTGCACGAGGGCGCCAGTTTGGGTTAGCATGGCCCTTGGAGTACAACGTAGAGTAGAAACGGATATCTGCTATGACACCTGGTGGGGGCTTGTTTTTTTGCTCGCAACAAACGCGTTACAAGTTCTCTGTTGTTTTTGACAATTCGGTTAATTTATTTATTTTCATCTAGACTGGTACTTGTCTGAGTTGGTACTCCGCTGTGCTTTCACTTTCACTCTCAGTAGTTTTAAAGGTTCTTTCCCATGAATTCGCCTTCAAATAAAAAAAAATGTCTTTTTCTTATTGCTAGTTTTTGTAATTTGTAATATAACATTATAAATAACATGTAGTTCTTATGTTTGATTCCAAACTTTTCCTTAGAAAATTTTAGACTCATTAATCTATAATCACTTATTGGCAGCATAGTTTTAAAGGATTCTAGTAATATTGAAATTGAATTATTTGGTAAAAATGACAATAAAACAGATATATAAAGTTAGTTTATTAGCCATTCTCATATTAATTTTAACCAAAATAATTTATTATTATTATATAAATTATTATCAGCCTAATATATTATGTATTATAAAGAAAAATACGAAAATCGAGTGGACGCGAAAAACGGTCATCTCTTTCAAGAGACACTAATAAAACTTGGTAAAGGTAGCTTATAAAAATCCGTTTAAGATTGTAGTTGTGGAATATGGAATAGTCGAGGAGTCTGCAAGAAGTCTTTGTTACTTATTAATGTCTCATTTAATGAGGGACTTAATATAAAGTATAAAGAAGCATTCACCGATAAAAACGAGTTAAAAATACATACTTTTTTTATTTTTAAGTTTGATTTGCTCTTATAATATATTATTTTTAGATGAAACACAAATTTTAATTACCATGTGATAATCATCATTTGCAGGTGGTAAACTAAATATAAGTACCTATTGTCTGTTAACTACATCTAAATCTATAAATCTATGAATTTTATATAATTCTAAGCCTCCTCATTCCCAGAACCGTGAAGTTTAAGGCAGTTATTTTGAGCAAGAAGCGGCTTCCATATATTTGGAATTTATTGTCACGCTAGGCTTACTGAAAATACCTAGATGACTTTCTTTGAACTTTTGGGTTCACAAGTACTGCACCTTATGCAGAATTTTAGCCTCCGGCCACAGCATCCGGTAATGATTTGACGCTATGTCTGACTTTGACGGCTTTCCCCTATACTTTGTGTATTATTAAAATGCTCCTTGGTTTTATTCTAACAGGATATTTTGTGTCTCCAACGTATTCCAGTTTCTCACTGAGTTTGGTAGATGCATTATTTTTTCCCTGTCGAAGTTTTTTGGTTGCGTTTTCGCCACAAGGCTCATTAATGTATTTCCCGATGTAAAAGCGGTTTGGATATTCCCTGGCTATTCTGTACATGTTTTCAGATGTACCTTTAATACACGGTGATGTTTCTTCTATGTTGGAATGAGTCGTATTGATTATTTTATTATTTTGATATTGTATTATTTATTATCTTTTCAAAGTAACCATTTTGCAGTAGATATTTTTTATGTTTATAGTTTCTGCCTTAAAGTCCGTCGGATTATTACAAGTTTTTTCAGCTCTGATGTAAAGCCTTCTTATAATACTCTCCCTTCGTACTACATAATACCTGAAATTTTGGTTGATGTATTAGTGTATTTTCGGTACACTGTAGTTTTGATGGCTGCCGGAGATTGTTTCAGAAGAATCACGGTAAAAAATCGCTATTCATTAATGCTCAATAATGTATTCCGAAAAAAATGTGCATTAATTGTGCAGAAAATACATACAGGAGTATTCAAAATAGTACCTTCATTTGTTTAGCGTTTTTTAAACAAAATTGTACATATTTTGTCCACAAAGCAATGCTAAAAAGGGTAAAACAAAATTATTTATTTTTTTCTGAACCATTATGTTGATATTTTGTCTAACCCCACGCATCCAGGCCCTGATTGGACCGGAGACATCGGATGTTTTCAATTGTGGCGCTATGGTGGCGACATTCGGAAATATAATTCAACAGAAAAAACACATTATCATACTGGCAACATAAATAAAAGGTTGTTTGGTTTGTAGACTGCAGGTTTAAAAAAAATGCTTTCTTAGGGAGTAGTGTTGCGATTTTGTTTAAAATTTTCTAATATTCTACCCCGGGGAATCTGCAGTTTTGTACTCTTGAAGGCAAATAGGACTAAGCTATACACAGGTATGTACTTATACCTATTGACATAATATATAAATACAACTATTTCTAAGAGGGTATAATAACTCTGAACTTAAGAGTGCAAATCCACGCTATAAAATTTCTCGTGTTCATTTTTCGAACTCAAACCTCAAGAGCCACTCTGTAGATGACGCATCAATGTCGGAATCCGATTATTTTTTTATTTTTCAAAATAGGCCATATAAATAAATTAACACGTTCAATATTTAATGTTATAACATATTTATGTACAAACATTACATAATATCTATCAAATACTATGCAAATAAGTAATTTCGCTTTTAACGGAAAATTTCAAATATTTCAGAAAACGTTTAACAGTGACGCAACATTGTGCTATCCCCTCCATCCCAAGCAAATAACTTTATGAGTTTTACATTCCTTTGATAGAAAATTCAAAATATTGTACATGGCATGTATTTCTTGCCTCGTTGATATATCTATCTTTGTTGCGAAATGAAATAAAACGAGAGAGTGATGTTACAAAACCTCCTTTACAGAATATAATATTTATGATCTCCCCTATTGACTGTTTTTTTATCAGCTAGCCGAAGTAATAATTGCAGGGCCTTTCGACTTTCGGCACCTTTCGGTGTTTGCCGATAAAAGAAGTTTTTTTAATATCTAAATACCCGGAATATTGATTTCCTTATATTTTTATGAACATGATTTTGATAGCTTGAGTCTTGGGTTGAGAATTTCCTGTTTGTTTATTGTAGGTGTGTTTTAAAATGATTAGTAAATGGTTGTTTTACTTGTATTTTTAAAACGTCGACGTTTAGTTTAGAACTTGTCACTCTTGTGACTGTGTCTAAGCTTTCTAGACATTTGTTTATGAATTCCTGTGTTACCTGTGTATTTAGGATATGTGTAATGAGTGCTAAAGGGCGTAAAAATACGAGAGCAGCAAGTCCTTTGCGCCGAACTGCAAAAAATTTTGCAATGAGAATCCTGGGAAAATGCAGAATAAGGTAAGTTCAAATAATATAACTATAGGTGCTCGATTTTGAGACCCTTCATGAATTTGAAGAATTAGAAATGGACAGAAGGTACATGGTGGACATATTTCTGAAGTACACATCTTTTGTTTGAAACTTAAAATAGCCCAACTTTAAAGAAGGAAGACTATTTTGTTTTCAAACAATGATGAAAATAAATAAAACTAATAAATGTTGTTTTTATAGGTACCTAGGCAACACGATTCCTTTAGAATTTTCTGGTTCATTTTTATTTCATACTGATATTTTTATACATGAGGTGAATTCTCTCTGAAATTCACATAAATACCTATGGTTTTTATATTTGTGAAATTTAAATATGTTTTCTAGGATTAATTTTAAATTTTAACTTTTAACAAAGATAGTGTACCTTTAGTACCTTCAGGGGTATAGTAATTCTGTAGGTATAAAAACTTCCTGTTGGTCATAGTACAGTGGTAGAAATTAAAAGCTCATAAAATTAGACACTTTTTATGCAACACTAATACTTTCATAGTGGTAGTCTCATAATGCTGGCTGATGCAATTTAACTCACCGGATCCATGACAATCTGTGCAAGAATAAAGCTTTTAGTTATCAATATTATATTAATCCTTTTTATGTGACTTCCACTTAGAAAGTTTTGCTATTGTACACAGTAGCAGGCTTTAACAGCGTATACCCCCACAGTTATATCACAAAGAGAAAATTATTGGAAAGCAACTGTTTATCGATACCTAATTTACTAAGGCATTGCTTTCTAGTGAGAAAATAATTCTTGCATATGGCTATGCATATGTAACATATTAAATATCTTAGTCTTGTATCTACAAACAAATAAAAATTGAACTTTTATATATTCTTAATCTTGGCAAAACTTTTTTACTTTTTAACTTATTGGAGTGAACAAAAAACCAATTGTAGGGTTACTTAAAACTTTTTCCTGGTTATTAGAAAAATAAAAGACTATTAATTTTACAAGATATCACCATAAGTTATATTGTTTAAATCGGACACACCTCAGCACAAACTCTATACTATATTTTCCTCAAAAGGAACTCTTCTTGCAGATTATAAATATAATATCTGGTTTGATAACTTTATCTTCAAAGACACTCGATCAATTTATGAAAAACCTTATGAGGCAGTGTGTTAGAGAGAGATGGACAACACAATTACATAGTGGAGTGGATAGGTATCAAACCAGATATAATTATAATCTACAAGAAGAGACCCATTTGAAGGATATATAATAGTCAGGATGTCCCATTTGAAAAATATTTATAGTAATATCTTGTAAAATTGACAGTCTTTTTTTTTTCGTTTTTTACAAGCTTGGTAATTTATGTAATTTTTTTTAACAAGCATTTGACCTCCTAAAGTAATAATATAACAGACTTAATATTGGACAGCACATATTTAAGATTTTCCCATAGGAGATTGGATTTTGGAATGCAAAGATTGGTTCCAAAACAAATTAAAAAATCCAGGTGTGTATTTAAAAGTTGATGATGGCCCCTCGTTTACGAAACATCAGATTCAAAATATGACAGCACCATAAAATGTTAGACAAAAAAATGCTTTGGCAATATGTTTAAAACTTTAAAAAAATTTTAGGATTAAAAAAGTTACTGCATAATTTTAAAAATGCAATATTTTATTTGTTTCAAAATATCTCAAGAACATAATGGCTAGAATTCGCCTGCAGGTGCTATTATTCTTGTAACGAGATTGTCTAAAACTTTCCGTATATACAGAATTGTTTCTAGTTCAAAATTCCAGGTATAAAACAAAAGTGTATGCCCCTGGGCATTATCATATAAGTGCCATAGGTATACCATTCAGTTTACCATGTTGTTAAGATATAATAGCACGTTGGATATGTCAAAGATATTTATAAAGAAAAAAAATAAATATAGTCCCCTAATATTTCACATAATATTACAACTGTTTCAACTACATGTATGTATGTATCTTTTATTGTAGGGATGATATTAACAAAGGCTATACATATTCAACCAGTTTTGCAAAGAAGCGTGGTAATGATGTTGAGAGTTTAAAGTTCCAAGATTAGTCTCCAGCAAGGTCTCCAGGAATATCTTTGTGAGTATAAATTAAGAGATCTTTCAGTAAAATATTTGAAAGTATCACATATTTGTAAAAGTATTTCTAATACAATGTGCCAAAATGAATTAGGAAAAAATCGTTTAAAGGTTTAGATAATTCAAGTGGATACCAAAACCCTGACAAAATTACAATAAAAAAAAGATTATGCGAGCACAAGTGGTGTTTGTCCTGACAAGTTTTGTAAGTGCAAACAATGCAAGGTGGCAAAATGTAAGGTGTTGGCTGTAGAATTGTTATTCCATAATTTTGGGCACTTGGTTGTACTGTTTTACAACCGCATTTAAAAAGTAAAAATTTGTCTTAGTAAAGGCCGTTGAAATATGTGGGGTATTTGTTCTTGATTATTACTGGATTTACTAATATTATTAGTAATTCCAATTTATAATAATTTAATAATGAATACAATGAATCAGTTAATCATACAGCAAAAATACTTTGGAAATACAGGCTGTCTTAATAAGGAGAAATAAATTTTTATGGATATTTTAAATATATTTCATGACGATTTTGGTCAAGCATTGCAAGTTTGATTGGATGACAAGGGGCTGAAAGTATAAGGATTATAATTATCCATTTCATGGCGTCTGGGGGAATAAAAAGTTTTTATATTTGTTTAGATCAAGAGATTAAAACTACATTTTTTTTAAACTCGCCTTTTTTGTTGTCTCTCTTTACTCTATATTTACTATATCTCAATAATATTAGGTTTTTCATTTTGTAACTTCCATTCAATGTTAAGCTTGTTTTTGGTATGCATTGGAGGGACTCGCGCAAAGCAGAAATTAAAGAAAAAAAGAAAAATTAAGTAAAATTATTAATTAATTGAAATAGTATTTAACACATTGATTGCAGTAGCTAAAGTTGGTTTTTAAACAACGATGCCTGAAGTATACTGCATTTTATATAGGATTTACTTTAGACATTGCCTCCTTAAGAATTACATTGACCATCATTAATTTTAGGCTGAAGGGCAGCAATATATGTATTGATTTAGAGAAAATGTAGACAAATATTCCTGTGTGACTATATTTTTGTATAGCCCGCATTTTCTGTAGGCTTGGTTCATTTATACTTATATTGGTTGTAGTAGTAGTGGGACGTACAACACAAAAGTCTATAATTTTTACTATTTTTAGAAATATATTATATAATTAACTTAACAACTTAATAAAGTAAGACAACTGAATGGCATTTATGTATTGAGTAGGCACATCTGCGAGTATGTTTTTGCATAGCGTTCATTTTTCTTTAGGCTTTGTTCATTTATACTTCTATATAATAATCTGGTGTATTACATGCTCCCTAATATTTTTAAATATATGAACATTTTTCTAGGTTACTTCAGAGGATATAGTCTATAGAGTCTATAGAAAGAAATACAGTTGGGCAGTGGGATAATCCATTTTATAGAGAAATTTGAAAATATATATTAACAGCTTCAGTATTTGGCACAGTATGTAAAAGGTGACATAACACTTCCTGCAATCACATGGTCAGTTCCGTTATAAATCTAAGGCAATTTAAAACCGATTACACACTTTATGGAAAGCAAAAAGAGAGTTGCAAGGCAGAAATTTGCACAGTTAAGACCAAATGGAAAAATCAAGGAACCTGCCAATTTTATTCATGAAGAATTTAACCTCTTAGCTACTACACCTGATGGTAAAACACTTTTTATTATAACTATTAAATTCCCAAAATTTTATTTGTTTATTTAGACTTTTTACATATTAAGTACTTGACTAAACATTAAATATAGTATAAAAAGAAATCACATTTATTATTATCAGATAATATAATTATTCTTTCAAAAGATAACCTTTATATCATATTAAAGCAAACTAAAATATTATTTTTATCTCAAACAATTTTTTTCTTTCTACGTATTCAAAATACAAAAAAAGTCGATTTTTTTATTAAAAAACAATAACTAAGAATTTTAGGTCTAAGGTGTGGTACATCAATTATGTTTTCTTTCAAAGAACTTGCTAAATTTTTTCTGTTCTATTTTGAGGGTCCTGTAGCTTGTCCTAATAGTAGTTATAGTTTATAATTTACTTTTATATGTATGACAACAGTTGATAATGATTAAAATAAACATGTTCTTTTATATGCACTTTTCCCTTGCTTTTCTTTATTTACTTGGACTTTGTCTGAATCTAATGGAAAACACCTGTTAAGTTGTAATTATAAATAAAATTGTTTTCATTCTTTTCAGTTTATATAAATAATATTTAATTATTCTGTCTTTATTATTACATCGAGCCCATCTCGCTAATGAAGCTAGTTTTTGTGTCTTTTTTTCCTACTAATTAGCATTAAAGAAAATTTGTTCTATATCATTACTGCTAATAATAGGCCAAAAAATATATGTAAGGTATTTTGCCTATCACTAATATGTAGGAAATTAAAATGCAACAAACCCCTTCTTAAAAATTTGCTTTTTTTTGCTTACTACCTAGTATTAAATTAAAACTTCCAAAGCTCTTACAATTAAACATTAACTTATACTTATTTTACTTGGACCTCTTTTGTGTAGTACTGATAAAACATATTTAATTTTGACACAGAATTTAGTTTTTTTATTTTGTTAGGTATGTTTTAAGGTTATTTGTAGAGAGTAAACACCATATTTTCACATAAACAAGGAAAAATCTAATTCTGATTATTTTTTCTCTAGGTACAAAGAAAACTCCATATCACAAGAAAACTGTTTATTGTTACAAACTCTACAAGCCAATAGACCATGCAATTTTGAATCTTACCGTCGATGAAGAAAGCAGAAAAGGAAAATATATTTTAATTTATAGATTTAAAAGTTTGTAATCGTTAGTAGAACAGTTTATGCTTTTGTAGTAAATCCCCATGACTAGTTAATGCATCATATGAGTATGAGTAGGTGTGTTTGTTGTTTGCAGAATTTAGTAGTAAGATCTCTTTATGTACAGATATATTTGAATTTTATTTAATGCAAAAAGTTTCTACTTAGAAATGGAGATAAAGGTGACCCCATAGCTATCCCAATTGTTGGTGATAGTCATGTTATATTGAGAGTTTGTTGTTTTGTATTCACTGTAAGTGTTTCAGTATTAATGCATTGTTTCACTACTATTTATTTGTGTTGTTTGCCAAATCATACCAGGTGGTATGTGTAACAATGATTCTGGAGGGTACATTTCATAAGGACCATTTATCCGATGCTTAAATCAGCCATGTCTTTATATTAATAATTTGTTTGTTCACCTATACTGGTATGATTTTCAAGTTTATTTGTTACATTATAGCATATTTATAAAAGACTTACATCAGAAAACTTACATTACCTGTAAAAATTGACATTTCTTTAAAAAAATTACAGAAAAATGGTTTATTTGCTAAAATATGAAAAAGTTGTCCTAAGTAAAGTTGATTCTTTTTTAATTTTACATATGCATACCAAATTTTGGTCAAAAATTCCAATATTTTTTTTAACTTTTTCCTGATTTTTGAAAATTCTAAAAAATAATTGTCTAACTTTAAAAAAAAGAGTTTTCTCTTAGTAACCTTATCCTAATATTAATTTCTTATACCTAAATATTCCATCAACTGTGTCTTTTTTGGAAAAAAATTAAAATTGCTTCTCAAAAGTATGTTAAGCTTTATGCAAAGTTGTCGTGATTTGGGAAATTTTAAGTATATATGTATTAATTAAAGATTTTCGATAGTAAATAGATATCTTAATACAAAAAAGTCGTATTTGACCAAATTAAACATAGCATAATCGAAATATACAAACTATTTCTTTAATATTTAAGTGCCTTGGACAAACTTATAAAAATTGAAAATTAGAATTGCTAACCAAAAAAAACCGACATATGTAAAACAAGAAAAAAAAACCCTTTTTTTATAGTTATTTTGGCAAATAATCCCTTTCTCTGTGACTTCTTTAAAGAAATATATCAATTCTGGCAGGGAACACAAGTTAGGTGACTATTCCCTCTTTCGAATAAGCCATTTTTCATCCTTAGTAAAGCAAAAGTTATTGCCTTTCTTAAATTTTAAGAAAGTGACCTAATAAAAAAAATTCCCATATGATGAACCTCCGTACTCCAACGCAAAAACAGTCAAACTCTTAGAAAGAGCCAGTTAATAGCTAATATTTATATATATATATATATATATATATATATATATATATATATATATTTCGTTTTTTTCTTTGACCATATATAAATATTTTGTTAATTATTTTCTAGGGCATAGAAGACATCATATAGACAGCTCAATATAATGAGCGAAAAGTCGATATAAATTATAGTTTTACTTTTCAATGAGTTAACCTATGCGCAAGAAAATATTTAACAAAATATTTATATATATATATATATATATATATATATATATATATATATATATATAAATAAATATTATTAACTATTAACTGGCTGTTTTTGTGTTTTAACTTAAATCCATTCAGAATAGGCTGAATGTTACTTCTACACTACACTACACTACACTACATACAAGAAAGTCAAACTATTCTCTTATAATTTAATATACCTACTATACATTTGTGGTGTATATGTTACTTATGAATACCCAGCCAAACTACAAAAAATATTATTTTATTAAAATGCTATAAGCAAAAAAAAAGATAATTACTGATTTGTAAGTTAGGATATATTTAGTTTAGTAATTTAAGGATACCAATAAAAAATATGTTCATTTCTACATTTGGTTGGTTATATATGTAGTTCAAAAATAAAAACATAATTATTTTATATTTTAACCAACTCGAGCACATAATTTGAATTATTGTACAGAACGAACTAACTACAAATATAGTTAGTTCGTTCTGTTAGCAACTAAGCAACTACATTTTATATAAAATAAAAGATCTATTGGTTTCTTCAATAACTTATTATTACTGTAGATAGATACTATTTTCCTAATCTTAACAATGTATATGATGATATTGTAGTATTTAAATACCATTTATGTAAATGCTATTATTTCCTAATAAATTACTAATCCGCAAACAGAGTTTTTTATATTTTCTCGTCCATCTTCAATATTTATAAAAGAAAAAACTTTATATTCAAACTTTTTCTCTTCCTATCTTTTAGACCTATCAGAAGTAGAAAAATCCCATCAGAAACTTGCAAATCAATATTTTATTTTTGTAAAAGCAGAACAATTTTTTTATCTGCTTAGACTAGAAGTTAAAGCATTAGTAGAACAATTTTCATTTTACTGACATTGCAATTCTAAAATTTCAAACGAGACTAAATATGTTTAGGATCTTGGGGATATTTTTTAAAATTTTGTATTTGAAGTTTATTTTTTTCTAACCTTTATAACAAATTGTAGAAGTTGGAATCAAAATAAATATATACCTGAAAATATTTCATGACTAATAAATTTCAGTGCTTAATTTATGCTAAAATAATTTGTCATAGTTTATAAAAAACTGTTTGTAATTTTCCAAAAAAAGAGTAGAAACGACGTGCTTATTCATGTTTTGTGCTATGGCAGAATTATAGTACATTTAGGTACTTACTTCACTTTTAAATTCTATACAACTGTGCCTATTTTCTTAACAGTTTGAGGGAGAAGGGTTTTCGCACGCTCAAGGCGTATTTTGTTTTTTATACAATGGTCTATTTTGCATACCCGACATAAAAGTGATAAACTACATTTGAGGACGTTTAAAGGCATGCAGGAAATTTTATAAACTTGTTTATTTTGAAATTAAATGTCCAGTTAGGTATACCTTACTAAATACCTATATGAAACATCAATTTGTTTTCTTTGCGTAGGGTCAAATAAATCTATATATTTCCACTTTTTAGAATAGAACAATTTTGAGATAAGAAATTCTTTCCAAAATTTAGTATTTGGCATATTTTTTTGCCACTTAGAATAGTTTGATTGATTTTTTTTATGTTACATGACAAAAAACAACCAATAACGGTGTGAATTCTTATTAACTAAAGAAAAAGATAAAACTAAAATTTGTTACACGAACCCACCGTAACTAACTAAGATATGACCTAAACATACATTCCTCTTCCTTAATATCCCACAAAGTTCTAGGAAAGATCGATTTTCTCCCTTAAAATACAAATATTGTTTAAAAAATTATGTTTTTCCATTTGCCCAAATCTACTGATTACTTAGTTTTTCTAACATGATATGTATTAAAATATTCTAAACGTTATTTAAAAGAAAAACCATAGAATCATTAGAATCTGATAAAAAATAAACCAAAGACCATGCGAGAGATAAATGTTTATTTATCTGACGTCATTGACAACACGCGATTGGAATTCCATTTTCTGTGACGTCATTGTGCTCTCCCTTCCATTAGAAAATATTGAAAAATTTGGGCCGACCTCTTGCGGTAGGGGTTCAAACTTTACCTGTTACCAACTGCAATTGCCAACCTAACGTATTCTCTTAAAAATATTCCAAGATTTTAATAATTATCTTTGGTGATAGTTTGGAAAAAAACTACTATGTTCTTCGGATCAATTTTTTTTCAGAAATGTACCTATATGTATGATCTCCAATTTGAGTATTTTGGAATTTGACGAAATTACTTCTGAGCATAGAAAAGCTCAAGGTTAATACCGCTATTGTTTTCGAAAAATTACTAGACATATAAACCGATTTTTTTTTACTTTTAAAGGCTAAAATGAAAAATTCAACATACTCAATTTAATTTAGAAGTGTTTTAGAAGATATGTGTTAAACTCGGATCGTTAAATTCTTTTTCATAACTTCGCAGACTATCACAGAAAACAACCTATTTTTGGTCATTTTACGCCATATTTTCTCAATGCTAACTGACTGCAACTGCCCCCTTAAAGACAATAAACTGGATAAACGTGTTGATTTTCATTATTAATTTATATGGTTTAATCTTATTGAATGCTTATAAAAATATTTCATAAAATCTTACATAAAAACAAAGAAGATATATCAGTTTAAGATACTTAACCCTTTTTAAAACATAATGAGTTCCTGAGTAACACATTAAAATGTGAAAGAACTTGACTTTGTATTAAATACGCCCCAAAGTCTAACTCGTTTTATTTTCACAAAACGCAAATTATGTTTGGCTCTTGTGTAATTTAGGATATGGCAATGCATTAACCCGTTATATTTTAAAATAAAAAAACTTAACTAACCCTGCAAAACATTGTGTTTTGGATAACTGCTCTGTTAACTCGTTAAAAAAACGATATACTATGTTCACTCGTTAAAAAACCATATACTGATTTTTTTGTTTTAGTTAGGTAAAATGGAGATTTCAAAAGAGATTTACCAAGAAGTTTATCTAGATCCAGTTGGATTTTTTATTTGTCATAATTTTTGACTAAAGGTTCTGTAGTTGGTTGTGGTTTGGCTTCCTTATTTCATATATTTTCAAAGTTATCGAAAAACATTTAGAAAACATACACATTTTATGCATAAAAAATGTACAATATTATCCAGAAAAAAGTATTTTCTAATATAATGAACAATTTGGTGCTTAAAATGTTCACAATTTGTGCAAGAACTATGCACACACATATTTTAGAAAGGATGCACATTTTGTACTACAAAAATAAACAATGCTATTCAAAAAAAATTTAATTTGTAGCACAACTTTGGGCATAAAATGTTCACAATTTGTGTAATAATTATGAACAATATTTTTTGAAGAACATGCATATTGATGTTATTAAAATATTTGCTATATAAAATTGTCCAAAAAATATGCATTCTCTTGTGCAAAAATCTTATATTTTGTATGTCATTTCAACACGGTATTGATCAGAAGATATGCACAATTATTCAGAAAATAGATACAACCAATTCTGACCAATCATCTACACAATTGTGCAGAATTTATGCATAGTTTTTTTAGAGTGGAAGTACGTCAATAAACGGCATGAACGAAATTTCTTTTTGCTCCATTTTAAACTTAATCGGCTTTTTCACACCTCAACAAAAAACTTAACTTATGTTGCTTGAAGAAAGTATTTAGGAAAATTTGTTTCAGATTTGGTTAGAAAAAATCTACTATTTTTTTTATAGCAGCTTGCAAAAATCAATCCAAAACTCCAAGTAAAACGCATTGTCTTATTTTTAAGAAAACATAAAGTAAAAGATATTATATGAACTGAAAATTAAATATGTAGCGAAAAAAGTAATATTCTTATCTATCATAATATAATATCCCACAGCATAAAAAGATGAAAAAGAGTGTATATAATTCATTGCGATATCAATGTCTATTTAAGGGCTGCATTTTTAGTTTTATAAAGAGATTTATATAGAGTCGTTATTGTTACCTCAAAACCTCTCCGATGGACTTTATATCACCTTTATATCATGAGGCAGTAATCAGTACTTTATTATACCTAATAGATTCAGATTTATTGAGGGTTCTTGACATCTTGAAAGAAATCAAAACCTTTTTTCCAACTGAATTTATTTTAAGTCAGAATAACATAATGGTGTTCCAAAAAATCCAAAAACATATTAAATATTCCCAATTCCCACATGTGCATCTTCGGAATTTTGACAGATAAAAGTGAAATAAGAACTAGGTACTAAGCACGACAATAATATAAAGTAACTAATAAAAACTTTAAAAACATAACTCGGAAGGTAATATAAATATTGTAAAAGAATTAAAGAAAATAAGCAACTGTGATACATGAGAACTTCACTACCGAGAAAAAACTTACAACAAAATTTAACACACAAACTTGTTTTAAGCTCATAATTTTTAAACATTACATCAGTTACACAATTTAAATAGACATATTCGGAAAGTTCTTTATAAGTCCGACCCTGCAACATAAAATTTTCTCGCCAGACACGATTGCATGATATGCATCGCTGGTTTGCATAAGAAACTCCTTTTGCATAAAGACGACGTATTATAGGGCAGGCCAAGATTTGGGTCAATCAATTTGTTGTGCACTCCCTATATAGACCTTAAGACATCCAAATCTAGATGAACAACGCTTTGTGTTATGAGCAACGGGTTGATCACTGACGGTTTGTTGAATATTTTCTTAATTATGCATTTATTTGCTGGAAGAGAAGACTTTGTTGGCTATTTATTTATATATTTTTAATTTCATAAAATAACAATAATTTCCATTTTAGAAATTTGACTTTATACATTTGGCGGCCCACTAATACCGGATTACTGCGTACATCAGAAGCAAATACCTATGCCTAATATCTCAGTTGTATTTATTTACTATTTTTATTTAGTTTGATGCAGACTTCATAAAGTCCAATTTTCAAAATGGAAGTTAATATTTTAATTTCTTAGTGCACTTTTTAAATCGATTTTATTTTTTCTATAAACTGTTTTTACTTCACCCTTTTTAGTATTATTTACTTAATACATTTTACTGTAAAGGTTAGCTTCAAAGTTTTAAAGCCCTAAAAACCCAATTAAAATTTTGGACGTCCCCAAAAAAATAAAGAAGTACTGGGTTTTATTGCATATACTTTATTGTGGCACTTATTTTTTTCAATATAAACCTTGTACGACCATCCCGGCAATAAATACTGTTAAAAAAATCCATTCAAATTGGTCAACTTTCTTGAGGTAATCGGTGTACACAAAACCAGGGTGACTAATATAAGCGCCAACCGTACATATGCTAGAAAATCAGCAATAAAAATTGTCACAAACTGAAATGATTAGTTAAATTACACTATATGAAACATGATATTTTCAGATAACCATTCTTTTCCTCTCGCTTCCCCGCTACACACTTCACTTTTCGACACAACAAATGTTTTGTGGCAACAATAAAGTTATTTAATATTTTCAATATTCCTTAAGATTTATAATAACCGAAATAATCTGACAAAAAACTAGATTCTCCCCTAGATCAAAGTATGTATCTCAAGGGATGTCCAAATTACTTTTTGGTTAACTAAACTTCAGAGGCCCGAATTTTAAGTAAAAAAAAATCAAAATGACGCCATTCCGTCATTTTTTTTAATATGCTTCCTATGGGACCACCCCAGTACTACCGTACTTGAAAAACTCTTCCGAATTGGTCGAACCATTCCCCAGCAATCGATGTTAATAAATAAAAAAAATGCGTAGGGTCAAATTGAGAACCTACTCCTTTTTTGACCTAAAAAATCAAATTATACATTTACAGTTATGAGCAAATTTATTTAAAAAAAAAACACTTGTCGGCCGTTTTACGCGAATTCAACTTTTTATGTCCTATCCGTAACAACAAAAAAAGATTTTCAATTTTTCTAACAGTACTCAAATTTTTGCCTTCCTCATTGATGAGGTGATATGATTCTGAGGATTTATTGAAAAATGGATTTTGAAAATATACACTATACAATATAATACAAACGGACAGGACATACAATTTTTAACTAGAGTGGAATGGCCGAGGTAACCCGTATTGTCGTTATTAGTATGTATTTGCATATTTTTACTTCCCTCTTAAGAGTGAAGTATTGTAGAAGTACTATCCAGATACCTAACAATAATATATTACATACCTAGGTGGAAAGTGTTTCATTCCTGTCGAGAGAAATGACAGGAAAAGTGACAGGAATGAAACCTTTTCACCGAGGTTTGTATACTATTTTATTTACAACCATACCTTTTAAATGCAAATGACGTTTTTTGTGACAAATATAATTATGTGAGAATTAAATAACAAGTGTTTTCATCATGCTCCGGTTAAACTAACCGATGGTCTCAAAAGACTAGCACTGGTCTGTCACATAATGACGTCTTGATTGCGTCATGTGTCGAACATGGTGAAAACTTTTGGTTAGCGGTTTCAAGTGGCAGTTAAAGTAAATGACTAATTGTGTTTTCATTTTGCAAAAAATAATAACCAATATGGAAAAACAATTAGAAATTTATGTGCAAAAGTTTATTTTTAATAGCAATATTGTCTGTTATAAACAATTTGTCATTTTTTGTTAAACTTTTAACACTAACGTTAAAATATGCAAAAACCCAAATAATATCAAAAATAGAACCAGGGACGACACTAGAAGACTATAAAAATCATATATTTAGCGATAAAAATAAATAATTTCTCTGTTTCCAATTTGTAAAAAAACTGACATATTTTGTTTGACATGGTTAGCAATTCGACAGACCAATTATCGAACCGTTAAGCCGGTGACGTCACTATTTGCAACGTGAATTTTCGAGGTTCGAAGCGGTCAGCCGAACCGGAGCATGGTGAAAATTCCTAAATTAAGATCCTGTATAACCACAAGCTTCGCCAACATCAACAAATAAAAAGTCAATTTGACAATGGTTACTATGGTACTAAAGAAGCAGAGCATACACACTTAAATTAGTTGCATTTTTGATAAGTCGTCATTCAGAAGAAATCATTTGTACTCCTCCTCGATTGAGAGAAGCCGCGGAAAGTGTGGAAAAAATTAAATAATGGAATAAAATTGAAACATTTTCGTTATTCATAAATATCGACATTTACCTGGGCGGAAAGTGACAGTGATCACTTTCCACCCAGTTAAATGTCACTTTTCATCCGAATAAATGTCAAAGTCAGAAATTTGATTCTTTTAAAATGTCAGAAATGTCAACATTACATACGTGGTTGTAAATAACAGGTTGTTCCATTTCGATTAAGTGCTAATTTATTATGATGGCGGTCTAATAAAATGTTTAAAATATAATTATCAAACAACTACTTGGCCAATTGACTTTAAACTGTACACAAAAATCCGAGCCTTGGATATTGGAGTTTTGAAGTATTGTTTTTATTTGAGTATGTATGTTTGTAGATTGTTAAACTATAGACTTAAAAAATGTTATTCACATATAATTACAGATATTAAAATGTTGTATTCAAAATGGGTGCACTCTGTGCTATTTGCATTCAGTTGGGACTAGGTTTTAAAACCAATATGTTATAAATCTGTATTAAAAATTCTAAACCTAGTATTTAAATACAAAATATAAATTTTATAAAATGTATACTTAGTAATGCACAGAGGAAGTACTTATTTTATAAAATATAGACCTGGCTTTAAGGTTGTTAGCACAAAGGGAATCTCTCCTTACACATATTATATCAAAGTTCATTTAACCTCCTAATTCCCATTTAATTGAAGTTTCCTTATTAACAAAGCTTGACTCCCGATTCCAATTTAAATTCGTGGGCAAAATAATTAGAAAACTGTCAAAGAGGGAAAATTAAAATAGGCTTCAGCAACAGCTGGTGAGTATATAATTTGTACCACCCCGTTTTACAAGAAATATAATTAATATTTTTTGCGTATTTTTCCAAATAAAACATAAAAAGGGGCAAAGCCTTTAGGGCGCTTACATTTGCTTGCCCACCGATTAATTAAATTTGCTTTGATTTGAATGTATACCAGAATCAAAGTAATGAGAAAAGAGTCCTGGGCATATTCATAGATTTAAAAAAAACATTTATTTAAAATTATTTATTTATGTTATACTGTAATAAAGCGATTTTCTGAACAGCTTCTTTTGGTGCGGAGGTATTGTTCAAGGTGATTTCAGAGAACACTAGTTAGTAACTATTACATATTTTTTATATTGGCAAATAAAAGCTTTCTGAAGACCAAAAGTTATATATATATATATATATATATATATATATATATATATATATATATATATATATACAATGTGTCCCAAATTTGGCTTACATGCATTGCTATCTCGTAAACCGCTATAGCTACAGGGTGGGTTAAATTAGGAAAGTTTTAGAGAATTTTATTACAAATTTGATGACGTTTTGAAGTTTAGGATATCTTTTGTGGTTTTCAAGATAATTGGGAAAAATCAAAATGGTGCATTTTCAACTTTTGCCCGTAGCTTCTAAACGACTCGTATTATGGTTTATACATTATTAGGGCACTTTTATTAGAGGAACATTATGCAGGTAAAACGAAGTTTCTAGTTTCAATTGTTTTTGAGATATTGGCATCAACTTTTTATTTTCTTACCGACGCCATATTGGATTATTGTATTTTTGGAAAGATCTTTTTAAGAGCTTTCCAATGATGTATAACAAGGTAAGATTATTATTTTTCTTGAGCTCTAAAAACCAAAATAATTGTTTTTTTTTAAGTAGGCTTTGATTACGCATGGCGGCCATAATGAAACAAAAGAATGCCGCATGTCAACAATCATTTTGTGTTCCTGAATAGTACTTGTTATCATTTTCTCATTGTGCCGAGTTTTTACAAAGTTTATTTGAGTTTCTTATACTACTTAAAATGGAGGGTAATTATTAGAATTTGGATATGATAGAACTTTATTTTAAAGCAAATAGAAATACACAAGCTGCTGCGCGTTCATACGAAGAACAATTTCCAGACCGACATCAACCAAGCCAAAGGCATTTCAGATTTCTAATTGTTAACCTGTTAGCCTACGGGTCTTTTTTGAAACCGAAACCAAATACCTATTCAATAGATAATGAAGCAAGAAACGCAGCTATAATAGAAAGTGTCAGGGACAACCCAACAACCTCAGTAAGAAAGATTGAAGAACAAACGGCAATTCCCAAATCAACCGTCCAACGAGTCTTGAAAAAACTTCACTTTCATCCCTATAAACCTACTATTGTACAGGGTCTTCAGGTAAATGATTTTGCTAGAAGAATCACGTTTAGTGAATGGTTCATCAACAAATGCCAGCAAATACCCAACTTTCATTCTAAAGTACTTTGGACAGATGAAACACGATTTACAAACTGTGGTATTTTCAATAAACATAATACTCATTACTGGGGCACCGAGAATCCTCATAATTTAGAAGAAAGATGTTTACAAACAAAATTTGGGTTCAATGTGTGGTGTGGCATTATAGGTAATTCCAAACAATGCACTTCTGCTTTAAATCACTCATAACAATTTGTATTTTAGATAACCGTTTGATTGGGCCGTTCATTTTCAAAGAA